>CM050176.1:42156218-42426218 GCA_027410445.1 Discoglossus pictus | reverse complement strand
TTTTTTTTTGCAGTTATAAAGTATATAATTGTCTATAGATTACTATAATGAACCACTGTAGTTTGGGAAAAATGTCACATCTTTGTGAAATGTGTAAAAACGAACAACTATAAGCACAAAATCAGAAAACGTACTTAAATGCGGGTGTCATGGATGGTTGTCTTTGACGTGGTCTGCCACCTTTTGGGGGGAGGGTTATCCTACTGGGACTTGCTTTTCTATTTACTTCTTCCTGGTGACAATAGAACCTAATAGAGATTGTATCTCATTCCTTCCACTCCTCCATGTTAGGAATAAATGTCTTGCGCAAAATCAATCAACTAATGAAATTGGACCTACAAATCTTATGCTGGGTTTCTTAAAGGGGCTCTGTCACTCCAACAGGAGGTTGCTGTCATTGTAACGCGCATTATAAACCGTCTATGCATTGTAATTAAATGTCGCTGTTGAAAGCAGTCTCGCGTAATATGAATGCGCACACAAAAAAACAACGTCAGCATTATATATTGGTATATAACCCGTATTTTGTATGTCGCTCACGTCCTCTCTCCATCTGCGTCCTGTCACTATTATCAAGTCTCGCACAATCATTGTGACTGAATAGCGGTGATTATAATGGATTTAGTCGCACCCCCCCCCCCCTTTCCTCCCACGTGCTATTAATTGTGTCAGTGAATGCGATGAGTTGTGATGTGATTACACCGTGTGTGCGCGCGTGTGCGTCTGCTGATACCTGGACATAAGGTGTCTGTACTGAGCGACACAACATTCAGTAAATGGGGGGGATCTTGAAGAAATCTTTCCATGCTGTGTAAGAAAGCTGAACTTCCGGAGCAATTACAACCTGATGTGGGTTTGCGTGCAGTGCCATGATCGAGACCCATTAGTTTTCCATCTAACTGGCCTATTGTATCACCCTGTACTTGGCCTGTCCTTTTTCTGTACTTTTCCTTGTAATTCTCATCTCGTTCTCCTTTGTGTGTTTTTGTGATTGGGAAGTTAGACATTATTTAGATGGCACCTATAGGTCTCCCCTATGTGCTCTACACCATCAGGTAGAGGGTAGACAAGCATGCTAAAGTGCGAAAAAGCTTTTGACATTAGGGGTCTCAGCTGCTTATAACTTCTCCTACATTGGCAGATTATAATAGGCTATGCTGTCTGCTGGTACTAATTAGAAACAGCTGTGTCGGCTGAGTAAAAAAGTTATATATTTTTTATTTGAATTCTATATTATTTTTTTTAACAACATAAGACGTCATATTGTAGTGGTAATATCTCTGAGTATGACCTGGAGATTCTCAGGGCGTCTATATTTAAAATCTGCTTTTATTTTAGTTACCTGATGAAATAGAAAATATGTATAAACTGTAAATGGGTGGTGTGTGAGCTGTAATGATTTTAAATAGAATAAAAAAAGGAGCACATGGGGACTTCAAATCGCAACCTACAACTTAAAGGTTTTACCCACTGCGCCAAAGTGAGAATAGAGTATATAAGACAATAGCTATAAGTCACAATATGTACGTCCATGCTCGGTGCATACAAACAGCTTTACAGCATGACATCTGCCTGATGACACACAATAATATTGGTGATTTAAATGGTCCTTTAAAGAAATATCAAAGTTTTTTTTTTTTTTTTTATTATTATTAAAAAGTGCTTATAACCTCTGTTTTTACCGCCTAAAAAGCAAACAAATATCTCTTTGGGTCTGCCCTCTGCAGCTCATGAAGGCACAGACTCTGCTGTACTGTCTTATACTATCCAATCAGTGGCCATCTCTCTGCAACAGGATAGGACATTACAAGGATAGGCTGGGACATTACAATGCACCTCCAGCCCTACAGAGTCTGTGTCTGCATACAACGCAGAGGTCAGACCCATACAGGGACTATTTGTTTGATTTTAGGCAGTAAATAAGCACTTCTTAATAAAATAAAGTACATAACAGTAAATGGATATACAGGGATATAAAATACCTAGTAACATCCAGAAGCCTTCCATGTCACTTTGTATTAACCCCTTCCCTTCTGGTCTCTCCCGTAGGACTCCCAGTCTCTCGATAGCTGCATTCAGAAGACCCTCTCCTCACTTTACCCTCCTTTCGAGGTCACCGCTGCCACGGTCCTGTGTCAAGTCCTGGATGTGGTGGAGAAGACGTATCGCGGGGACGGACTTAGTTACCTCATTGATTTCCTCATCCCAGCTAAGCGCATCCTCCAGGAGCTGCAGCAGGAGGCCTGTGTACGTATCCACGGGGTACAGTATGGAGAGGGTTAACACACCACTAAATTATGTAGTCTTTTAAATACCTAAACTAATCTAATTTATGAGCTGATATTTTCTGCTACTTTTCAAGAATTTTGTGTCCTTGTAAACTAATGAGATTTCAATTATATCTATTAAAAGCACTGGTAGATTTAGCTGACAGATCCTTTTGCAGATAGAAGCTTCTTGGATGTTCTAAGTCTACAAAATATATTTAAAGGTCAAGTTTCACCTTAACTTAAAGTGTCTTAATCGCACCAAGAGAAGATTACCTATCTATGTTCACTTTTTGGCACTTGCCTAGTATGCCAGATATTCCTCCGTGTTTGGGAAATAGGGCGCTGCCATTCGAAGGTCAGGGTCAAAGACATATTAGAGTTGTGTGATCTGATTGGCTGAAAAGATCAAAGCCCAATCAAACTATTGCTGCAGTTCTTAAAGGGTCACTATACAATGAAATAATACAGTATATGTATGTTTGAAAAATCTGATAAAAACATAATTAAGTAAATAAACCTGTTTTTAATTAGAAATACATAAGTTAAGCCTCTAATGGAACTTAGAGGCACCCATGACAAATGACTTTGACTTTTCCCTGTTACTCCACCCTTCCCTCCATTGATAGATAAAAAACACACCCTCATGAAACTTTAATTTTTACTAAGAGCATAAATAAGCAGAACAAAGCCGTATAGCTAGTCTATAATTTTAAAAGTTTTGATGCCTCGAAAGGACCCTGTAGGAAACAATGATACATTAATCAAGGTTGTGTGTGAGAGGGGCAGTTTCAGTCTTATCCAGTTATCAAACAAAGGCTGTGGACTTCTTCCTTTTTTCCTATTGATTAGACTCCTCCCATGATCCGGCTCTCGGGAAGTAATATAACAAACACAAAATGGATCTAATCTTATTAGTTTGTTCCATGCTTCACATGTATGTAGTGGTATTTTTTTTTTTTTTTTTAAGTACAGCGTAGCAATAAAAGCCCTATTAAAGTACACTTGTAATTGAACTACTTGTGTTTAGGTGGAACTCTCCCTTTAAACATATTTTTTTTCCTCTTGACAAGTTTGTTTACTGCACTATTTTGTGCTTGTCCATTTATTAAACTAATAATCTGATGTCAAATGTAATAATTTAACCACATCTGAAATGTGCTGTTTGACATAACTTTTTTAATGCATTAATTGTTATTTAACTCATTAGACCAGTAACCAACCTCTTGTGCTCTCTGACAGTTGCAGTACTGTGGGTTGCTGTTCCGCCATGCTGGTTGGCCTCTCTGCATCCATGAGAAGATTGTCTTGCAACTGGCTTCCATAGACTGGAAACTCCTGAAGCCTGGAGACTTTTATTTCCAGGTGGTTCCCTATCTGAGGAAGACTCCTCGGATAGTGCTAAAATGCTTGGCCCAGGATCAGCACAACATTGAGGAGCTGGTGGTTCCAGAGGTGTCCTTTACATCCATCTTCACCTTGGAATGGTTGGAATTCATCAACTTGGGACGAATGGGGACTTCTCTGGAGAACTGCCTGCTGTTGTCTGATGACCAGCTCTTTAGGGTGCCCTGGGATAGTGTGGTACGGCCAGAATTTGTGGGGAAGCTACCAACTCTAGAGCAGACATCCAAGGTATTATCTCCAGGAAACAACGAAGATCAGCACATGGAGGGTTTGGTGGAACAAGATAAGGAACCAGATGAGGAGGTAGCTTCCACCAGCAGGAATAATGATGTCACCACACATATTGCATTGGAGATGAAAACCGAGAAATCCTACCGTGTGATTGAAGGAGAATATGTAGAATTGGCAGATATCTCTGTTCCTCTATTAGGGCCTCAAATGGGCTCCCTAACACAGTCTATAGCATTAAACCACAAAATCCATCAACAAAACATTGCTAAGTGGACACAAAATACTCAGAGTATTGTTGTTATTGGTGATAGCAGACCAAGTTCTGAGAGATTGGTGGGTCCTCATCCATCATACCACATACTACAACCTGTTAATGAGGAGACATTTACAGGCACCAGGGTGACTGGGTTTCCAGGTAGGACTCCAGAATCCAACTCACCTGATGGCCTTGGATGTTCAGTGATAGTTGAATCTGGGAGCCCAGTGTCCACATCCCATGAGCACCCGAATCATGGGCCTTTGTTTTATTTTGGTTGTAACCAAAACCTTAATCTGGAATACAAAAATGTGGTGTCTGAAGATACATCAGGGGTATCTGTGCAAATAACACAGGACATTGATCTTGAAGGAGCTGATAACAACACACAAAGCTGTGAACAGCCTGATAATTTTAGCACATCATTATCGTTCCAACAGGAAAGCAGCAGCCTCTTGAGAGACACTTTGGAGGATGCCAAGGGGGTGACAGACGATCTACAGGAACCTGCCACACTACAGGAACCTGCCACAGAGCATTCCAGGACAGATGGGACTCTAGTAACGGAGGCCTTGGAATCTTCTCACCATGTGCTTTCTACTGTCCATCAGGATGAAACCGAGACACAAGACCAAACTGTGCCTGAGGAAGAAAACCAATTCACGCTTGAGGAACGAGACCAATCCGTGCCTGAGGAAGAAGACCAATCAGTGCCTTTTATAGAAAATTCATTGGATAATAAAACTTGTCATTTAGAAAACACAGAGGAAAAAAATGCTCAAAATTCTTCAGAGGAAGACTCTACAAATGTAGAGGAACGTCGAAACCCTGAGGATAGTCCATCAGGTGTCAATAGTTTCTCCTTCCCGGATACAGACAAATCTCAGATTGTGGAAATTGCTGACCAAAGTGAATCCACACACGATGTCCAGGACATGGCTACCACAAATTTTGGGGAGCAGGGCGAAGGGGTTCATATGGAAATGGTTAATGGCCTCTCTGAGGATAAAGTGGTGGAGGGTAGCCTGTCTCCAGAGCGGGATGAGAGCGATACAGTCGTGGTTTGTAATAATGGCCATGCATTGGAGTGTTTGCCACACTTGGGATGTATGTCGCCTGGACCAGAAATGATTCTCACACCATTAGAGACCCTCCACGAGGACACAGAAGAAGACCAGGGTCCTGTTGACCTCAGCAATGGCTCCTGTACAGCGGATAGACCCCCAGAACAGGATGTGTCTCAGAGAGGTAATGCCACTGCACATGCTCACCCCTAGCAATATCTAGGTTATTGGTTGTGTCACTTTAACTAGTAAAGGTCGGTATAAATAACTTTAAAGGGAAGTCTGCTGCAGACTGTGCCACAGTAAAAAAAAAAAAGTGGGAGGAGCTTCACCCTAAAGGTGGTGTGAAAACCAAGAATTTTCAGTGTGAATATTTTCACAAGAGATCATATTTTTCAATCTCTGATTGAAAAGTTGTTTCTACTGAACTTTACTACTTTTGAGTTTTGAGTGTTTCCATAGTTTAGAAGAAACCAAAATGGAGCATTATACAAAGCTAAGATTCCATATAAACACAATTATTTAGAGGCTATATTAATATTTTTTTACATTCTAAAAACATGATTATAGTTTATTTATTTAAAAGAATATATTTTAAGTATTGGAAAACGTGTTAGTTTTAAATATAGCTCAAAATATACTGTGCAGGCTCGACCGTTACTGCATTTTGTGTGTAAATCAATTCATTTTCTCAGAGACCAAAGAAGACTATCAGTTCATTTATAATCTCAATACACTTCTTACATATGTGTAATTTTTTCTATGTGGAATATTATTTTAATTTAGAGTTATTTAGAATTTTTAGGCTTTATTTAAACAGACATATACAGTGTATGTATGTATGTATGTATACATATATATACAGTGGATATAAAAAGTCTACACACCCCTGTTAAAATGTCAGGTTTCTGTGCTGTAAAAAAATTAGACAAAGATAAATCATTTCAGAACTTTTTCCACCTTTAATGTGACCTATAAACTGTACAACTCAACTGAAAAACAAACTGAAATCTTTTAGGTAGAGGGAAGAAAAAATATAAAAATAAAATAATATGGTTGCATAAGTATGCACACCCTTAAACTAATACTTTGTTGAAGCACCTTTTGATTTTATTACAGCACTCAGTCTTTTTGGGTATGAGTCTATCAGCATGGCACATTTGGACTTGGCAAGATTTGCCCTCTCTTCTTTACAAAAACACTCCAAATCTGTCAGATTGCGAGGGCATCTCCTGGGCACAGCCCTCTTCAGATCACCCCACAGATTTCCAATCGGATTGAGGTCTGGGCTCTGACTGGGCCATTCCAAAACTTTAATCTTCTTCTGGTGAAGCCATTCCTTGGTTGACTTGGATGTATGCTTTGGGTCGTTGTCATGCTGAAAGATGAAGTTCCTCTTCATGTTCAGCTTTCTAGCAGAAGCCTGAAGGTTTTGTGCCAATATTGACTGGTATTTGGAACTGTTCATAATTCCCTCTATCTTAACTAAGGCCCCAGTTCCAGCTGAAGAAAAACAGCCCCAAAGCATGATGCTGCCACCACCATGCTTCACTGTGGGTATGGTGTTCTTTTGGTGATGTGCAGTGTTGTTTTTGCACCAAACATATCTTTTGGAATTATGGCCACAAAGTTCAACCTTGGTTTCATCAGACCATAACACCTTTTCCCACATGCTTTTGGGAGACTTCAGATGTGTTTTTGCAAAATATAGCCTGGCTTGGATGTTTTTCTTCGTAAGAATAGGCTTTCGTCTTGCCACTCCATAGCCCAGACATATGAAGAATACGGGAGATTTTTGTCACATGAACTTGCCAGATATTCCTGCAGCTCCTTTAATGTTGCTGTAGGCCTCTTGGTAGCCTCCCAGACCAGCTTTCTTCTTGTCTTTTCATCAATTTTGGAGGGAGCTCCAGTTCTTGGTAATATCACTGTTGTGCCATATTTTCTCCACTTGATGATGACTGTCTTCACTGTGTTCCATGGTATATCTAATGCCTTGGAAATTATTTTGTACCCTTTTCCTGACTGATACCTTTTAACAATGAGATCCCTCTAATGCTTTGGAAGCTCTCTGTGGACCATGGCTTTTGCTGTGGGATGCGACTAAGAAAATTTCAGGAAAGATTAACTAGAGCAGCTGAACTTTATTTGGGGTTAATCAGAGGCACTTTAAATGATGGCAGGTGTATGCTGACTCCGATTTAACACGATTTGGAATGTGATTGCTTAATTCTGAACACAGCTACATCCCCAGTTATAAGAGGGTGTGCAGACTTATGCAACCACATTATTTTTCTTTTTTTTTTTTCTTTTCTTCCCTCCACCTAAAAGATTTCAGTTTGTTTTTCAATTGAGTTGTACAGTTTATAGGTCACATTAAAGGTGGAAAAAGTTCTGAAATGACTTATCTTTGTCTAAATTTTTTACAGCACAGAAACCTGACATTTTATCAGGGGGGTGGAGACTTTTTATATCCACTGTATATATAAACATATATAGTTGTGCTCAAAAGTTTGCATGCCCTCCTTGGCGAATTGATAATATATATACCATTTTTAAAGAAAACATGAGTGAGCAGCAAAACATATTTCTTTTATTCGTTATGGGATTCATATTCAACTGTAGGTTATAACAGAATGGCACAATCATAAACCACAAGACATGGCAACAAAGAAACAAATTACATGACCCTGATCAAAATTTTACATCCCCTTAGTTCTTAATACTGTGTATCCCCCCCCCCCCCCCCCCTAGCATCAATGACAGTGTGCAGTCTTCTGTAATAGTTGTCTATGAGGCCCCTAATTCTTGCAGGTGGTATAGCTGCCCATTCGTCTTGGCAAAAAGCCTCCAGGTCACGCAAAGTCTTTAGTCGTCTTGCATGAACCGCATGTTTGAGATCTCCCCAGAGTGGCTCGATGATATTAAGGTCAGGAGACTGTGATGGCCACTCCACAAGTGTCACCTTTTCTGCTGTAGCCACTGGAGGGTCAACTTGGCTTGTGCTTTAGTCATTTTCGTCATGATGGAAAGTCCAAGAGCGTCCCATACGGAGCCTTCGTGCAGAAGAATGCAAATTGTCTGCCAGTATTTTCTGATAACATGCTGCATTCATCTTGTCATCAATTGTCACAAGATTCCCTGTTCCTTTAGAGCTCACACATTCCCAAAACATAAATGAGCCACCACCATGCGTCATAGTGAGGATGGTATTCTTTTCACTATAGGCCTTGTTGACCCCTCTCCAAACCTAGAGCTTATGGTTGTGACCATAAAGCTCTATTTTGGTCTTGTCAAATTACAGTGTGCCAGAAGCTGTGAGGCGTGTCAAGGTGTTGTTGGGCATTTTGGAACCAGGCCTTTTTGTGGCATTGGCGCAGTAAAGGCTTCTTTCTGGCAACTCAACCATGCAGCTCATTTTTGTTTGTGTATCGTATTGTGCTCCTTGAAACAACCACACCGTCTTTTTTTCCAGAGCAGCCTGTGGATTACCTGGGGTTTTACTTGTATTCCAAACAATTCTTCTGGTAGTTGTGGCTGAAATCTTTCTTGGTCTACCTGACGTTGGAATGGTATCAAGAGATCCCTCAATTTTCCACTTCTTAATAAGTGATTGAACAGTACTGACTGGCATTTTTAAGGTTTTGACTATCTTTTTATATCCTTTTCCATCTTTATGAAGTTCCATTACCTTGTTACCCAGGTCTTTTGACAATTCTTTTCTGCTCCCCATGGCTCAGTATCTAGCCTGCTCAGCGCATCCTTGTGAGAGCTAACAAATTCATTAACTATTTATACACAGACCCTAATTACAATTTAAAAAAGCCACAGGTGTGGGAAAATAACCTTTTGCCATTTTAACCTGTGTGTTTCACCTTGTATGGGCCATTTGGGGGATTTCTGTTATTATGATTTTAAAAGGAGCCAAACAACTATAGCTAAAGCTTCAATAAAAGACATTTTTTTGCAGGATCAGTCATATTTTCAAAATAAATGCCTAGATTGCTGCCAGGGTATTCAAACTTTTGAGCACAACTGTATAAATATATATATATATATATATTTATATTTAAATGACACCTAAAAATGTATGTTTAATATTTGAAATGTATTGTTTTTGTGGTACCGTCCTGATAACATCATTTGTTTTATTAAGTATTTTGCAATGTGGTGCGGTCTGTCTTGCAGCTAAAGTGTGAGGAGGGTATTTGTGTCTAAAGATTAGTTTCTGTGTTCTGAAGAAAACTGAGGTAAAGTGACAATATGTGCTCGAAAGTTATGGAAGTGTCAAGTGGGTGCTGTGCACTACCATACATAGAAAAATACATCGGTGTGAAACTGATTTGAATTCACAGCCACATTCTGAGCCTTCCAGTGGAAGGGACGAGCACAGTTATTGAATTTAAGATTAATTTCAAAGTGCTCTAGTCCAGGGTTTGTCCAAGTTCGGTCCTGGTGGGCCACACATAGGTCTGGATTTGAGGATTTCCTTTCTGTGCACAGGTGAGGCAAACAGGATGACTGAAATAGTGATGGCCTCACCTGGGATATCCTCAAATCCAGGCCTCTATGTGGCCCACCAGATAGGATAGGCAGATCAGATAAATAGAGAGGGAGAGATTTTAAAGGGATATAGAAGGTTCCTGGATGCTATTAGGTATATACTATCCCTGTGTATCTATTTATCTTTTTGTACTTTATTATATTAGGAAGCGCTTATAAGCTCTGTTAACTACTTAAAATCAAGTATGGGTTTGGCCCTCTGCAGCATATGCAGACACAGACTCTGTAGGGCTGGATGTGCAGTGTAGCATCCTAACCTATCAGGGACTAGGTCTCACTTGCATGTTGCTGAAAGATGGTCACCTGATAGGCTAGGACTCTACACTGCATATCTTGCCCTACAGAGCATATGCCTGCATATGCTGCAGTGGACAGACCCATACAGATACTATTTGTTTGATTAAAGGCAGTAAACTAGAGCTTATAAGCACTTCTTAATAAAATAAAGTACATAAAAGTAATAGATACACTGGGATATTATATATCTAGTAACATCCAGGAACCCGCCATGTTCATCTAAATAAAAAAAATCAGCTGTACTTCCATTCAGAGTTGTATTTATTGACCTTTGCTGTGTCCCATTAGTGAAAAGATTTGTAGTTTTGTTAGGAGGATGGTCCTCGCTGTGTGTATAGGTTTGTATGATGGTTACTGGGACACACAATAGCCGGGCAGGGGTCCGTGATGGGAATTCCACATGACCTGAGCCGCTTTCATCCTGCGACGGTTTTACGGCGCAGCCGGTGCTCAACATGTACAGTAAATGGGATGGAAAAGTAATTGAGAGCCCTGGGAGCAGAGCGCGCTCGTTTTATTGTTCATTAAATATATATCCAGCTGTGTGTGATCCTGCCCGGCCCCTGATCCACGGGAAATGGAAAAACAGACGGGCGCGCTCTCCTGCCTGGATCATGTGTGTGAGGAGGTTATACTGTCATACCCCGGGGTAATCGGAGCATGCACAGCATATAATGCAGTATTATAGGACCTCTGTAATAACTGATTATGACAAAGTCACTATTTAAAAAAATCAAAAAATCTGTGCAGCGTTTGAAACTTACATTTGAACTTAAGTGGGATCAGTCACCCCAAAATAATTGTTTAGGTTATTCTTAAAGAGCATGCAAAACTATCTATATATTGTGTTATCCATTTTTTTCTAAAGTGAATCAGTCCTTGGAAATTCCGTTTTTCAATTATATACAAATGAGCAGCTGACATATTTAATTAGCTGCTTTGAGGTTCTAATTAGGATCATAGTCGGCTTGTCTGTCTCTGTAGTGGACACAATAAAGACTCCAATGTTACCTGGAAGTTAGACCCCTCTCCATCATTAGCATAATGAGACACACATTTGCATACCTAACCACAAAATCAATATGCCAGGAATGGTTTTCTGTAGAGAACAACTGCTAGTACACTGTATAGCCAGTTTTTAATGCTCTTTTAAATGGAATCAAGTTCCTGTTGGGGTGACCGTGTCCCTTTTAAGTGTTTAAGTCTTCAGCAGAGCTGCTTCTCTCCACCCCCTCATAGGTGTTCTTCAGGGGTTGAGAAAGGAATAGGAGGCTGTCATGAAACTTTAACTGCCCCCTTCCCTGCATTGGCCACTGCATGAAAACTGAATAGTCAGAAAAAAACAGCCTCCTGGGCAGATCCTACCCATAACACCTAAAAGTGGATGATCTCCAAGCCCCGGCACACTAAATTCAGTTGTAACTATGTATTGTAGCTATAAGCCTCACCTGTAAAATTCAAGGGGAAAAAAGATAGTACTCAAATATAAGCCGCACCCTTAAAATTGGAGAGAAAGACTCTCTCTAAGTAATCAGCCATTGCAAGAAACTTTCTAATTAGCACTGTAGCTTTTTTTGCAGGTTACAGGCTTTACAGGATGTTAGAATCACTAAAACCGTAAATCGCTATTCAATACCGCAGTCTAAAGCACGCAAATCGGCACCCTTAACTCGCAATCACGTAAGTCGGCAGTAATTTTACGTTTGCAAATTGCTATTCAATTGCTACAATGCAGTCTCAAGCACACAAATCGGCAGTCATTTTACGTTCGCGGATATAAGTCGCACACGTAACGCGCAAGCTTGCAAAGTGCGGCTTATATTCGGACCAATACGATATATATATATATATTGTACTAGCCATTTTATTTTTCTGCAGCATATCATCCCTAAGATATTCTGTATTGTTTGTGTGACTCTTATGGTAATGCGTTTATGTTAATTTGTAGCGCAGAGCGCTTTGTAATGGTGGGGGAGATGACCTTCCTGCATGTTAACACCGGTGCGGGTTTGTTTGGCCACCACAGAAACAAACAAGTAGACTGTGTTATTAACTACCGCATCAATACAGCTAATTTGCACAAACAATGCTGAATAATTCAGGAATGATTGACTTTAGAAGAAAATGACTAGTGCACCGCTAGTTTATCATGTACTTGGTTTTGGGTTGGCAGAATCTTATTTAACAAGTCCTGTAAGTGACACATTTCAGTGCACCACAAAATCATCCTTTTATAGAGGAGCACAGGGCTTGGAGGTTCCTCCCTATTATTATTATTATTATTATTATTTGTATTGCCTATAAACTCATTACAGAGCTGCTCTGTATACCTCGTCTGCTCATTTTCCATGAGTCCTAGAGTAGGGTGGATGCCTCTAGTGACCAGCTGACTGCCCTGTACACAATGGGGTCATGTGACGTGGCTGGATGCCATGTCTTGGAGGCACCACCCGTGGGAAGAGGCCGTGCACTGGCACATTGTTGTGTATGTTAGTGAATGGAGATTCCAGATAAGCCTTTTATTAGCCCATTGTCTGTTACTCATCGGTCATACTCGTCGCTCCATGATGGCGGCACATTCCTTCACGTTGTGTAATTGCAGTGGGCCGGAGAGGTTGGGCCCTTTCTGCATTCAGCTTGAGATAAGAGCGTGGATTAATAAATTTATTCTGATATTAATCTAATTAAAGTGACTTTGAATAGTACCTTGCACTATCATGTAGAGGGAGTCAAAATCAAGCGGAGAAGCTGTAAAAACTTTTAATTTGACCCAATTTTCCCTGATTTATAATTGTGTTTAAATGCTGCAGTGTTGGCTTGTAAAGCGCTCAAATTGTTTGTTTACATTAAAGGTATCAGGAAGTTTCCCTGTGTGTAACTTTCTCTAATCTAACACCTATGGCACCCTGACTTTTGCACGCAGGATAAGTGTACGCCGACATCAGCGCGCTGTTGAAAACTCTGTGCAAAATGGGCGCCGTTAAAAGCGTGGAACGTTCTACTAGTTGTACTTGTTCTATCCCCTAACGCCCTGAACCACTCTAACCCTAAACCTTAGACCCTTTAACCTTTAAGCCTAACCCTAACCTTTTAACTTCTAACCCTAACCATAATCCTTAACCCAAAGACCCCACCTTACCTGAAGTACTGCGCTCTGTTGTGAGGCGCGCAATTGTCGGAGCACACTTGACGTGCGCGTTAGTCATGCTACCAACACCTACGGCTTATATCAGACACGGACATTACACAGAGTCATTCTATACACATACAAATGTATTTTATTTAAAAGAAAATTGATTTCCACACCCCCAGGTGCGCCAACATAGGCATCTGGTACCTGCCAATAGAAACACTGCATTTAGGTACTTTCTTAACCCTATACTGACCTTCAAGACAACAGCAGCACAGTGCAGAGACCTAGAGCAGCAATGATACCTCCTTGTGGTGGGAACAAAATACTACACATCCCATGATGCTTTGCTGCAGAGACTGATCCCCAGACAGTGATAAAGAGAGATTTATTCGCTCATTCTTGGCATTTAGAATATACAAAGTATCTTTATGCTATTAGTATTTGCAACATTTGTGATATTTATGATAAGTCCTGATGTATTAGATTGTAACATTGTGTCACATTTAGTTTTAGGATGCAGCGTTTATTAGAACTAAAATATAATAACCAAATATCTTTTTATAACTTGCACATATACATGTTATCTGTATATTACCATCCTACCTTATTGGGGTCTCTCTGACGGCCCTTCATGTGCACTAAAGACCCCCCAACATAACACAAATATCTCTACAGACCTGTCCCACCAACTCCGTGCACCCCCCTGTGTCTGATTTGCAGTTTGTGGTTTTCTTATCACAGAGCAGACCCCCGAATCTGAGAGGACAAGAGAAGATATTGTGACCGGATCAGCACCTGTGTCCGGGCAGCAAGGTCTCTGCTCTCCAACCTCGATCTCCTGGAGGAGTCACAGCCACCCGCTGCCCACGCTGGCCAAGGACTTGAACCTGGAGGTCCTGATGAGTGGGGTGGTCTGTCTGCCTGGTAAGTCCTGATGACACTACACCCATTCCCCGTCTACCTTGCATCATTCAATGCAACCATATCTATCCATAAATGTAACCGCCCCTCTCACACTCTCAGCCTCCACCAATGGCTTTTGTAGAGGCATCAGAATTTATTCATTTATTTATTTTCAAAATAACATCTAGCTATATGACTAAAAGTTTTCTTGATTAATTATGCTTTCATACATAAAGTTTTCATATACATATATGAAAAAAAATATCTTTATTTTTTTTTTCTTTGTGCACTGTTCCTTTAATCCTGGAGATTAATCGCCTGCTCTGATCAAGCACTACACACCCTCCATTGCTGCTGGGTCACTTTATCAGGACTACATGTACATTATGGGGGTGTTGGTGCCAACTGTTTCTCCAGGGTCTGTGAGAGACCCCAGAAGCAGCTCAATGCAGAGCCAGTCAGACCCCCAATAATTTATATAGAAACAGCTACAAAGGAGGACATTACTGCTTGATCAGAGCTGCAAATTCAGTAACATTGATTACAAATAAAACTTTTTAAAATAAGTAAGTTTATTTTTATGTTTTCTTAATAATTAGCTAAATTCTGATTCTTTACTCATTTTGCTTGTAAATTAAATATTTCTAGTTATTCAAATCTAAAAAGTTGAACTGTAATATTAATATTTTCATTGAAACATTTTGTGTCTTTTTTTTTAACCCTTTCACTGGCATGGCTACTTGCAACAGAAATATCCCTGCCCCCAAATTACTTACAATCTAGTTGATTTAGATCAGGGGTGGGCAAGTTTGGTCCTAGAGGGCCACACACACAGGCCTGGATTTGAAGATATCCTTTCTGTGCACAGGTGAGTCAATCGGCATGACTGAAGAAGTGATTGACTCACATGTGCGCCGCAAGGATATCATCACATCCAGGCCTGTGTGTGGGCCTCCAGGACCGAACTTGCCCACTGGCGATTTAGAGGCTTTATTGGAGAATGGTGCAGGTATTTACTTAGGGTAATATATGTGTAGGTGCCTCCAGGTCTCACCTGTCTGTCTCCACCTAGGGACGAGAGACCGAAGCGGGCGTGCGGTGGTGATCATCAATACGAGGAACACGGCCTGGCTGAACCCGCACTGTACGTCTGCCGAGCTGGGGCGCCTCTTCCTGTACTTCTACAGCATTCCAAGGTATCGGCATCTTACACTTCAAGGAAACTGCAAAGGTCCCATTTATTGTCAATATTATTAACAACAACCAGATGTAGATGCATTGTAATATATATATATATATATATATATATATATATATATATATATATATATATTCTATTTGTCCGACTCCAGTAATAACTGGGACTTCTGCTGTGTCATTTTAACTCTTTGTTTGCTGACCTTTCCCTGCAAAATGTTGATGACTTCAGGCCATAGTAGGGTTTAAACACTTGATCGCTATAATACTAAATTGTGCTGTTTATGTTATTTTTGTTACCTATGGTTGGAGGGCATGCAGACCAAGGTGGTGCCCTATTAATGCCCCTGCCATGTGTTTCTGTCCCTGCAGGAGGGAGTGCAGAGCCCTGGGGCTGACCTTGCTGGTGGACGCTCGGCGCTGCTCTCCAGTTCCTGCCCTGTTTAAAGCTTTCCATATTGTGCAGGTACAGAGCAGGCTGTGTGTTATTATCTGTATATAAATGTCATCTTTATATATGATGAATGCACAATAATATATATCTGCGTTATAAATCATATTGTGTTTGTAATTGCATCTGGGTGAGGGTCCAGTCTGGGTGGGTTAGGTCTCCTCCAAACTAATAAAGACCTGGAACAGGTAAAAAAGGGGAATAATATATACACATGTGAGGACTGGGGATAGAGGACACATACATTTGACTGCAGATAAGAAATAAAAGGCCCATCTAACCTGTCCATACTATCAACTTGAAGTCCAAAACCATAAAGTGTCCGGTTATCCGTTGAACAGGGAGCACGGAGAGAAGAAACATTGGAATTACAAACGCTACATAGGCACCAGGAGGTGAGGACTTTGTCTTTGTGTTCATTAGTAAACAAAATAGTACATTGGCATGTCCATGGAGAAGTCAGAAAAATCACAAGAAATATAGCGTTTGCACTGCATTCTGGGAAACTGGGCACATGCACACTCTCTAACCCAATAGGTATTTAACATGGCCCCTTTATAGTCTATAGACGAGTCAGGAAACCTACCCACAGACGGGACTGTTTTGATCTCTCCAGTGTGCACCGGCTTCTACCTCACACTATGTGCAAGTACGTTGTCCAGAATAGTAGGCTGAGTCACAAGAGCTTGCAATCTAAACTTGTCAGTGTGATAGGTGGGTCACACACAGGACACGTGGAGCTGTGTGAGACATGTCACTGAGTGACTGCTCGCCTGCTACCTGTCACTTACCACTTAGTATGTTCCATTGGCTGTCATTACAAATCAGGGTCAGATAAGAGCCCTGGGCCGGGGTGGGGGGGGGGGAGGCGCGCCATCACCCTGCACGACATTCCAGTGATAACGGTTTGTTAGTGCATCTGTGCCAAGCAATAGAGCCACGCGCCACTTGTGCTGTCAGATCCAGTGGGTTTTAAAGTAGATTTAACACTTTCCTCTGATTGTCACCTCTTGATGATGTCATCTCTCTGCGCCATAACCGTGCCAGACACAAATATAACAAAGGAAATGCATTTACTGTTCTAATGACATTATTTATATATGTTTTATTTAATAATGTTTTAAGGAGTGTGGAAGATTTCTGTATATTACTAATTATATAATATGATACCTGTGTATCTACGTTTATGTACTTGATTTTTTTTAAGAGTCCATGTCTTCTTAAGCTGCAGTTGGCATACTCATACAGGGACTATTTGTATGATTTTAGGCATGAAATACAGAGCTTATATGCATTTCTTAAAAAAATTAAAGTACATAAAAGTAAATAAATATCCAGGGATATTATACATCTAGTAAAAGCCACAAACCTTACATATCCGTTTAGAAAGAAAATACAAAAGCATCTCTAGGAGGTAATATTCATAATATCACCAAGACTGCTGTCATAGGTAGTTATAGCTTTGGTATTAATTATATACACAACTTAATTAACTAAGAAACTCAATATCCAAGATAAATGGACCAATTGTATGTGGCCAGATATGGCGTCCGACACCTGCCATGAAACGTCTCCATAGAATACCAGGCTATATATCGGAAATGATTCATTGTTTATTAGTGTATCTAGGCAAGGGGTCTCTATATGAGCGTCAAATTCTTTTTTATGATTCTATCCAAGCCATGTTAAAAAATAATCTTAATTTAATAATTCTTAATGAAAAAGTGGAATTTTTTTTTTTGTATCAATATTTATAATAATGATTCTAATGGCATTTTATATTTTAAAAAGTGATAGGATCTTTCATGTTATCTCCACGCCAGCACAGTGGCGTGCAGCAGTCCGGTGGCGCAACAGTGGTGCGCTGAGACGTCGATGAATTTGTTCTTAGGTTTAGGGTAGTGGCAAATGCAAAGTATTTTACTACATATACTATGTGTGTGTATTTATATATATATATATATATAAATATATATATATATATATATATATATATATATATATATATATATTACACCATGTGCTGTGGATACTTTATTACAAAGCTTTCAGCCTTGATAAATATAATTTATATTGAAATAGGAGCGCATAAAAGAGTGCGCCTAATCAGTTTATAAGAAGCTCCCTTTCAAATCGCACCATTTAAGTGAAAGCCAAATGCAATTAAACACCAACACACAGAGGTCATGTGCTTATTAGATTTGCATTTCCTAATGAGAAGCCTCTCCCCGGAGAGCTGGATCTCACCTCGTATTGTTGTGACGAGCCCCGGTGTCTAATTGCTGTGTAATCGGAGAGTGGAGCGGTTGGGGTGAGGCTTTATTTAGGGCCGTGTTTGCACAGTACATTTGGACTGTAATTGTGTGGCATTATGCTCTATGTCTCTCCTGGGCTATATTAGGATTTATTAAATTGGTAATTTGATGATCGCGGCAGAAGAGGGAACGGGCTTAGGAGATAATAAAGAAGGCTAAGCTTTTATGTAGATGGAATGAGCAGACTAGATGGGCCTTTTGATTCTTATTTGCCATTAAACCTCTGTTTCTGTACTGTGTCTCTGGCCCGGTCCTTGATTTTGGATCCCCCTGACCCCTCTTTGTTCTGTTCCAGGCTGCTGTCCCTAATTGCATCCATGGGGTCCTACTGCTGGTGGAAAAAGACCTGGTCCTGTCAGGAGAGAAGCTGCACGGGGTACAGGTAACGGGCACAAGGTGTAAACTACCATAGATAATCACGTCATGCAGAGGTCCCTAAACTGATAATCTCTACAAGAGGGTGGACCTCCCTCTGAATATTTATTTTTAACTCTTATCAAGTTTAGCCACTAGAGGGAGCTGATTATCCCATAGCGCTGCATAACTCAGCTGGTGCGGGGCCTATAAATAAAGTTATTAAGAGGCGGTCCTCATTTCTTTGTTAAAGCAGCATGTGGCGATTTTGTAGATTTTTTTTTTTTGTACCCTTGAAATGCTGATTTCTAATGCAAACACAAGCTTTTGTAATGCTTAAAACCTTTCTTTTAAAGGCACTTTGTCACCCCAAAATAAAGTTGCTTTTTTAGGTTATTCTTAAAGAGCATGACAAACTGGCTATATGTTGTGTTATCCATTTTTTTAAATTACTCGTCTCAGGAAATTCTATGTTGCTGTTGCAGAATTTATATTCAAATGAGAGGCTCACATATTATTTAGCTGATGTGATGTGCTAATTTAGATAACAGTCTTCTTGTCTGTCTCTGCAGCGGCCTAAATAAAGACCTTAATGTTATCTGGCAGTTAAACCCCTCTCCCATCCTTATCAAACACTCTAAGCCACACATTATCATATTGAGCTGCACATTCGGATACAGGAGCAGCAAAATCATTTCTAAATATTTCGAAATGATTTACTACATATAAAAGCTGCTAGTACAATGTATAGCCAATTTTTTTATGTACTTTGGAATGAAATCAACTTTCTTTTGTGATAACAGAGTCCATTTAAATGCATGGTAACGAATGTGTGAATCCATATTGTGTCACTATAATGGGCAAGGTATGAGTGCCCGTGCCAAGCGCTCCCTGGGTATACATATCATGTCTCAAACACAGAATGCTTCAGGTTGTTTTGATATCCTGACTCTTTTAGTTCTTAATGTCTGTTTTTTGTTTTGTTTTACTTAATTATAAGACGGCATATGTTATCCTAGACAGCCCAGAGGGTCCCCTGAGGTGGGCAGGCGCAGGGTCACAATTAGCATTGCTTTGAGGCTGACCTTCCTGCTCCAGCATCCTACAACAAGGAGTGTTGTGACGGGCGAGTGACAGCTTGTGGCTTTGACTCGGGCTAATTTGGTAGCTTTGATAAACCGATCCTGGGCTGGGATCATTAGGCCAGAATAACAGAAAACAATCAACTGGTTCGACCTCTGACCTGTGAAGGTGCAGCCGCTAGTAGGAAAAAGGAGGGCTTGCGCTTAACCCTTTCACTAAACTATTTCTTCCATTACCAAGTTTAGCAAGAATAAATACAGTTTCTTTTTAAGATTTACCAGCAATATTAAATAGAATCTGTATTCATTTCCAGATTGTTGTCTGTAAGTTGTGTAATATACATGGTCTCTCTGTGCTAATTTGTATTTTTTGGCAGTGTGTCCTGAAACTTGCTGATCTGCACACTTATATTTTCATTGCAGTTCAGAATAAATATTTCCAAAGAAAGAGAATCTTGCTTTCCGTGAAAAAATAGAGTAAAAGTTTGTAACTTTTTACTATTTTTCTTCCTCAGTTTGATCTCCTGACGTCCACCAAATCCTTACACAAGCACATGGAGGCGTCCCAGCTACCACCGGAGTTTGATGGATCGTTTCTGTACTGCCACAGGGACTGGCTGGCATTTCGCTTGGTGAGAGACCGTTGTGATACTGGTCCTGATGTACTCCTCTTGGAGTCTTGCTGGGCTCCTGCTGGGCTCTTGCTGGGCTCTTGCTGGGCTCTTGCTGGGCTCTTGCTGGGCTCCTGCTGGGCTTCTCTTGGAGTCTCACTGGGCTCTTGCTGTGCTATTGCTGGGCTCTTGCCGGGCTCTTGCCGGGCTGTTGCCGGACTCCTCCTGGGCTCCTCCTTGAGTCTTGCTGGACTCTTGCCGGGGTCTTGCTGGGCTCCTCCTTGAGTCTCGCTTGGCTCTTGCTGGGCTCCTCCTTGAGTCTCGCTTGGCTCTTGCTGGGCTCCTCCTTGAGTCTCGCTTGGCTCTTGCTGGGCTCCTCCTTGAGTCTCGCTTGGCTCTTGCTGGGCTCCTCCTTGAGTCTCGCTTGGCTCTTGCTGGGCTCCTCTTGGAGTTCCGCTGGGCTCCTTCTTGAGTCTCGCTTGGCTCTTGCTGGGCTCCTCTTGGAGTCTTGCCAGGGTCTTGCTGGGCTCCTCTTGGAGTCTTGCCAGGGTCTTGCTGGGCTCCTCTTGGAGTTCCGCTGGGCTCTTGCTGGGCTCCTTTTTGAGTCTCGCTTGGCTCTTGCTGGGCTCCTCTTGGAGTTTTGCTGGGCTCCTCTTGGAGTCTTGCCAGGGTCTTGCTGGGCTCCTCTTGGAGTTTTGCTGGGCTCCTCTTGGAGTCTTGCCAGGGTCTTGCTGGGCTCCTCTTGGAGTCTTGCCAGGGTCTTGCTGGGCTCCTCTTTGAGTTTTGCTGGGCTGCTGCTGGGCTCTTGGAGTCTTGCCAGGGTCTTGCTGGGCTCCTCTTGGAGTTCCGCTGGGCTCTTGCTGGGCTCCTTCTTGAGTCTCGCTTGGCTCTTGCTGGGCTCCTCTTGGAGTTTTGCTGGGCTCCTCTTGGAGTTTTGCTGGGCTCCTCCTGGGCTCCTGCTGGGCTCCTGCTGGGCTCCTGCTGGGCACCTGCTGGGCTCTGGGCTCTTGCTGGGCTCCTGCTGGGCTCCTCTTGGAGTCTCACTGGGCTCTTTTTGGGCTCTTCCACTGTTCACCTCTGTCAATAGAGTCTCAGGGCTCCTGTATGGCTCCTCTTGGGGCCTTGCTGGGCTCCTCTTGGGGCCTTGCTGGGCTCCTCTTGGGGTCTTGCTGGGCTCCTCTTGGGGTCTTGCTGGGCTCCTCTTGGGGCCTTGCTGGGCTCCTCTTGGGGTTTTGCTGGGCTCCTCTTGGGGTCTTGCTGGGCTCCTCTTGGGGCCTTGCTGGGCTCCTCTTGGGGTCTCGCTGGGCTCCTTTCAGGCTCCTGTCAGGTCTTGCTGGGCTCCTGCTGGGCTCTTTCTGGGCTCCTCTTGGAGACTCACTGGGCTCCTGTCTGGCCCTTGCCGGGGTCTTCCTGGGCTCTTCTTGGAGTCTCGCTGGGCTCCTTTTGGGCTCTTGCCGGGGTCTTTCTGGGCTCCTTTTGGGCTCTTGCTGAGCTCCTCTTGGAGTCTTGCTGGGCTCCTGTCGGCTCTTGCTGGGCTTCCACCGTTCACCTCTGTCGGTAGAGTCTCAATGAAAGATTGCAAAATAAAAACAAGTGATCCAAAATAGATCATTTTCTGAACTGCCACTATAGTTTGGGAAAAACTTAACATAAGTATGTAACATAAAGCCATGAGCATACAACAGTTTTGAAAGAAAATCTTATATTTTACTGGTGGCTTTTATCACGAGGGAATCACTTTTGCATTGTTATTCTGCCTTCAAATTTTTAAAGTCTGTAAAATAATTTTGTACATTATCCACTAATACTATAAATGTGATGAGTGAATCCCATATATAAAAGCAAATTAGAGGCGTTTGAACTGAGAACGGACAACACGTAAGTTGATATGTTCTATAGGTCTGATCACCCACCTCTTTTAGCCACTTGTACCCTTCACAGGGAGACATAGTGAGTGATCCAGCCCCGAAATACCAGGAAATTCTACACTGAACAGGAGAAACAACAAACCCCAGACCTACGTTTCGGCCTCTCCTTGGGCCTCGCCAGTGAGGTGTAGCTGCACTCAATAACTATTCTTCAGAGGCCCTTTAGCTATTATATGAATTTATTCTTTACTGACACCATTTCTTTATTTCCTTACATTCTTTGTAAAGAAAGGGAGGTAATGTGGCAGCCAGTAGAACAGATAAGAGTACAGGTATTTTTGTAATAATAAAAAAAGTAATAATAATAAAATAAAGTCATATAAAAATATGTCTCATATCTCTGTTCCAGAAATGGGAACACCTACAGGAGGGCTGCCATGATGCCAGCGACTTCCTGCAGAACGCCATCAAGAGCCTGCACATCAGTTCACTGCCAGACAAGGCCGAGGTGAGGAGCTGCCCCCACCCGTGTATAGATGGGGGTCCGTAGAGCCTAAAGAGGGAGCTCATATGTAATGCTGGGTCAGAAAAAAACACCCTCACTCCCAGACAGGGGAGCTGTCCTGTCACTTTATGTTGGACTTGGTGATAAAGTAAATGTATTTATAAGATCCCTGCAGCCTCAGTAGTAGTGTCCTTTTTATCTACAGGAGGCCAGACTTCTCCTGGCCAAGTTCGGGCAGCTAATGAGGACGGTTCTGGAGGACACGAGACTGGTGAAGCTGCAGACAGAGGGGGGCGCTATCCTGGCGAGGCTGCGCAAAGAGGAGTCCTGTGTGACCCTGACTGAGGATTACAGGTTAGAGGATGCTCTGTGTGCCCATGTCCCTGATGCTTGCTGAAATGTGTGCGTGCCATGGTGGGCAAAAGAATGATAGAAGCCTCCACCGTACAGTAAATAAATAGTTAATTTGTGTTCCCATTTTTAATATTTCCTAGAACTACAGTTATTGCACTGCCTTCTGGGAAACTGGGTTCGGACTTGCGAATGTGCCCACAATACATTTCACTCTTAAATCCGAAAAACACTTTATACATGGCTCCTTTTAGGCATATGACGTCTGTATTACACGGCTTTATAACATAGGATGGAGTATGCACAATCCAGGAGACCTACTCATCGGTGAGGGGCTGGTTCCTAACTTGTGCGTTAGAATAATAAAAATTAATAAAAAATAAATAAATAAAAAAAAAAAAAAAAAAAAAAAAAAAAATATATATATATATATATATATATATATATATATATATATATATATATATATATATATATACACGCACATCATGCTTCATATAGTGAAAGTGATTTGTAATTAAATCTGTATTTGAAAAAAATCAACTTAACTTTTAAAATTGACATTTGAACTTGAGAGTTTAGAGTCAGCCCTACTACTCTACACCCTCTATTAGCTGTCCAGGACGTGGGAGAGAATCTGCCCAAGAGGCTGTCTTGATAGGAGTTGATACTTTTTTGGCAAAATTGATCCTTTAAAAAAATCTGTAGACCCTCTCCCACCCCAGGGCAGCTAATAGCTGAAATGTGAATGTTTAAATGGGAGTTTAAAAGCCACATTGAATTATTTTCTTCAGCTATTGTTGTTAATTAGTTATTTAATATATATTAAAACCCTAGCGTATGGACACTGCAGTGGACCTTTAATTCTGGTGCTCATTGAGATAATTTGAAGTATTGAAAGTAATGATTTAGACCCCAGATAACACCGTCCCAGCATATAATTTCCACATTTAGAAGATGTTGTCCTGGTGCAGCCTGAGATCTCCTGGGATGGTCCTGCCCAGTTTAGTTCGGTCCTCTTCTGACCGTCAGATCCAGACCTCCTCTCACTTTATTTAAAAGAGAGGATTTGGCAGGAAAGGGAGAGTCGTAGATGAAAGTGGCGCTGAGTTATGGGCTGATAATGGAGGTGTCGGAGGAAGTCCGGCTTTATCTGCCAGCAGAACCTGGGCCAGATCTGCTGCTCTCCAGGATCAACGCCCCGGGCCTGGAATCCCATTGAAGTGGTTGGAATGCTGAATTTTCCCGTCATCCGTCTGTTATCGGGCGCCATTTCCTCACATAAAACAGCGCAAAGCATTGTCATGTGATCTCATTATGGTTTTATAGTGTTGGGCACAACCTGTGAATCATTTCTCTACCTGGAACAAATAGCATGCAGGCAGAGCCATGTATAAAGTGGTTTTGGATTGAAGAGTGAAAATGCATTGTGGATTAATTTGCATTTCCCTGCCCACTGTCCCAGAGTGCAGTGCAATAACTGTATGTCTCTGAATTATAAGCAGGGAGACATCCACATGTGAACACAAATCTCTTTCTGACTTAGGGTGCAGTGTAGTGTCCTAGCCTATCAGTGACCATCCCTCTGTAGCATTCTGCAACATGCTGTTGAGCCACGGTCCCTGATAGGTTAGAACACTACACTGCACATTCAGCCCTACAGAGTCTGTGTCTGCATAGGCTGCAGTGGGTATACCCATACAGGGACTATTTATTTTATTAACAAGTGCTTATAAGCTCTGTTTTTACTGCATAAAATCATACAAAGTACATAACAGGAAATAGATACCCGGGGATATTATATACCTAGTAAAATCCCGAACCGTCTATATCCATTTGAAATCAAATTACATTTGTATATACAGTATGGTTTAATTTATTAGCACCAACTTCATTATTTTAAGAAAAAACTTAATTTAAAAATGTCAACTTCGCATTGCAGCTTCCAGTAGATCTGCTTCACTCCACTACCTATTATTGTTCCAGTAAGTGTAAAAGGATCTGCCCAGGGGGCTGTCATATTTGTTTTCTTTCCAGCGTAGGATTTCCTACAATAGCCACAACCGGGAAGGAGACATATAAACACTCCTATCAGGACAGCCTCCTGGCAGATCCTCTCTTGCATCTTGACCACCTGTTAGGGGTGGAGGGAAGCAGTGAATTTAGTTTCTTTAACTACCGTTTTTCTCTCTAATTAGTTGTTCAGTGAACCCCCATTGTACATATAACCTGACCCCCTGTGTCCCCGATGTTAGGGAAGCACTGGACGTGGCGGCTGAGCTGTATAACCGCGTGGATGAGGGGGTGCACAGTCTGGTCAAGTTATCCAACAGGCGCATCCAGGAGATGGAGCTGGTCATTGAGTTTGAAGCCTTTGAGGAACGATTTCGGGAGGTAAAGTCTGAGAGCCGCCCCTTGGCATTGCCAGCTGGTCACCCACCTCTCCTGGCACTGACGTCTTTCTGTGCTCCTGTCTCTAGGTCAGTAGCTGGATAGAGACAGACGGTGAGCGCGTGCTGAGAGAGTGCAGCGCGCTGGAGGATTCACTGGAAGTTCTTCTACAAACACGGAGAAGGTTCCAGGAGTTTGACATTGTGGCATGTGTGAGTGGCAACCTACACCTCACCCCCCGGCTGTGCCAACATACAATGTAATATGGAAAATAAAAGACTGGGCATGCTCAGATCTCCGAGAGTAACTACACTGATCGGATGATCTTCTGCCCGGGGTCTGAGCATGCCCAGTGTTTCCTAAGACTTACACTGATTCTATTAGGATGTAATCAGCAATTATTGCGAATTATCTCAGCACCATGTTTACTATGTATTAAAAAACATCTATAATATAAAAAGGGAATGGAATATTCCTAGATTTTAGTATGTATATAATATCCTGTGTATCTATTTACATTGATGTACTTTATTTTATTAGGAAGTGCTTATAAGCTCTGTATTTACGGCCTAAATTCAAACACATAGTGCCCTCTGTAGCATATGCAGACATAGACTCTGCAGTACTTGCGTGCTGTGTCTCATACTAACCAATCAGTGACTATGTCTCAGTAACATTCTGCAACATGCTGCCTGATAGGTTTGGGCACTACGCTGTATACCCAGCCCTATAGTCTGTGTCTGCATACGCTGCAGTGGGCAGATCCATACAGGCACTATTTGTTTGGTATATTATATATTTAGTATCATCCAGGACCCTTCCATATCCCTTTAAATGTGCAGCATTCATAAATTATTGATTGACGTTTTCTGTCCGATTCCCGAGTGTATGTTCTGCCTGCATATAGTTACCCAGCACACGTGTGTGACACGCCTGTGTGTTCCCTCCTAGGAGTACTGCAGACGGGGCCAGGAGATGCTGCAGGACACAGACAGGTGGCAGATCCTCTCCTCCCAGGAGGTGCAGAAGTTCAGGGTCAGGCTGCAGCGGTGCAGGGACAAGCTGGGAGACTTCTCCAGACGTCTGGAGGAATCTCGCTGCACGCTGGAGAAGACGGTGACGCTCTATCAATTCTTTGACAAGGTAAGTGTGAAAATGAAGTGCATCTGGGAGCTGACCTGTCTGTGTCAGACTACAAAAGGGCCACGTACACTAAGTGGTGCTAACTTGACTCCTGCAGGGATGTGTGTGGGTGTCTTTCTTATGACTTGAGTCAAATCTGCGTCCATTCTGATAATGAATCCGTCCCCTCTATTACAGCTTTTATGTTTTCTGTGTTGTTCAGTTGTTTTCGATACTCGGTGACCTCATGGACCGTAACACACCAGAACATCTTTATGTACATGCTCTTGCAACTTGGTATTCATGGCAGAGATACTGCAGTGGGTTGCCAGTTCCTTCTCTACTGAGCCACAGCATACAGTTCCTGGTATTCCTAGGTGATGTCCCATCCAAATACTGACCAGGCCCAACCCACGTGGCTTCAGGGTGGTATGACCTCTTGGTTCCTTGACTGGTACTTTATTTTATTAAGAAGGACTTATAAGTTCTGTATTTATTGCCTAATATCAGACAAAAAGTCTCTGTATGGGTCTGCCCTCTGCAGATCATGGAAACTCTGTAGCACCTGTAGTGGAGTGTCTCATACAAACCCATCTGTGACCATCGCTCAGCAAAACTATGCAACTTGCTATTGAGACGTGGTCTCTGATAGGCTAGGACACTACACTGCATATGCAGCCATACAGAGTAGACCCATACAGGGACTATTTGTATGATTTTCAGAAGTACAAAACAGAGTTTATAATAAAATAAAGCACATAAATGTAAATAGATACCCAGGGATATCCAGGAACCTGCCATGTCCCTTTAAATGTTAGTCTTATTGTTATTCTTATCTATACCAGCTGGGCATGCTCTTCTTCTCTATTGCCCTCAATGTGACAGATAATTAAAAATTTGACATAGTTATTAGCAGAACTTTTTCAGGTAATGTACCCTTAAAATACCCAGTTATCTGACACATCTATTGAAGATAATTGTAATTATATTTGTTTTTGTGTGTTCTGTTCATGTGGGCAGTACAGGGTTAATACGCGCCGCGGCTGTAGGGCTCTGAGGCTTTGCGCTTTTTCTCCTCGGCGCAGGGTTTTTGTAACCAGTAAGTCTCCCCAGATGTTGTGGTCGGATGTCCATGACTCATGCTGGGATTGGCTACTTCATTTAACCATTTGTTTTGCCAGCGCCTTTAGCGCAGAGTTCCTTGCCGTGTCTGGCTCTGCGAACGGCCTGAGATTCAGGGGCTGCTATTGGCACGCTTGTATGGAGCGCCACCTGCTGGACCTGACTGAGGCTGCAATGACCAAGAAAAAAAGGAATATATATTTATTATATACACACATCTGCGGGAGCTGTAGTTGCATCTATTGATGAGGACATTCTTCTTCTGGGTCTCTAAGGGGAAGGAGTGTGGTGCCAACTTCAATATCTAAAAAAATAATATCTGCCTCTCCCTGTTCCCTTTTCACCGATAGATACATAAACACACCCTTGTGATCCAGCTCTGAGGAAGAGTTGTAACAGTCTCAAAATGTGTTCCTGTATTCAGAAACCGTGTTCAAATATTCTTACTTTTCCCTAAAAATGAAACCTGTTCATAATACAGAACCCGGATTGGCACTAAACCTCAAATGGATATTTTCAGTGCAAATATCTTATAGTAGCACTTTTTTTTTTAAACCACAATAAAAATAACTTGCAGAAATAAATGAAATCATATACATAATTGTCATAATTGCGAGTTTTTTGGTAACGCTATGTTAAAAGTTACGGGCCACAACCTGGGGGGGAGGGGGAGGCTTGTAAGTGAGGTTAAAAGATAATTTGCTATTCAACTGGCGTCTTTTGGTGGCCTCCCAACAACTTCCAAGTTACGGGCTTGAAAAAAAAGGCGGCGTTAATTTCGAGGCCCGCAAGGCTTGGAGCAATAGCGAATTTATGATTCAAGCCTTGCGGGCTTGAAAAAAAGCTACAGGTTTCAAATGGTTTCAAAGCCATGAGAAGGGGGCCACAGAGAGACAGGGGATGGAGAGGGTGGGACAGATAGACAGGGGAGGGAGAGGGTAGGTCAGGTAGACAGGGGAGGGAGAGGGTGGGACAGAGAGAGACAGGGGAGGGAGAGGGTGGGACAGAGAGAGACAGGGGAGGGAGAGGGTGGGACAGAGAGAGACAGGGGAGGGAGAGGGTGGGACAGAGAGAGACAGGGGAGGGAGAGGGTGGGACAGAGAGAGACAGGGGAGGGAGAGTGTGGGACAGAGAGAGACAGGGGAGGGAGAGGGTGGGACAGAGAGACAGGGGAGGGAGAGGGTGGGACAGAGAGACAGGGGAGGGAGAGGGTGGGACAGAGAGACAGGGGAGGGAGAGGGTGGGACAGAGAGAGACAGGGGAGGGCGAGGGTGGGACAGAGAGAGACAGGGGAAGGCGAGGGTGGGACAGAGAGAGAAAGGGGAGGGCGAGGGTGGGACAGAGAGAGAAAGGGGAGGGGGAGGGTGGGACAGAGAGAGACGGGAGGGAGAGGGTGGGACAGAGAGAGACAGGGGACAGGGGAGGGAGAGGGTGGGACAGAGAGAGACAGGGGACAGGGGAGGGAGAGGGTGGGACAGAGAGAGACAGGGGAGGGAGAGGGTGGGAAAGAGACACATGGGCGGGCGAGTGGATGGGAAGGAGAGACACATGGGCGGGCGAGTAAATGGGAAAGCGAGACACATGGGCGGGCGAGTAAATGGGAAAGCGAGACACATGGGCGTGCGAGTAAATGGGAAAGCGAGACACATGGGCGGGCGAGTAGATGGGAAAGCGAGACACATGGGCGGGCGAGTAGATGGGAAAGCGACACACATGGGCGGGCGAGTAGATGGGGAAAGCGAGACACATGGGCGAGCGAGTGGATGGGAAAGCGACACACATGGGCGGGCGAGTGGATGGGAAAGCGAGACACATGGGCGGGCGAGTGGATGGGAAGGAGAGACACATGGGCGGGCGAGTGGATGGGAAGGAGAGACACATGGGCGGGCGAGTGGATGGGAAGGAGAGACACATGGGCGGGCGAGTGGATGGGAAGGAGAGACACATGGGCGGGCGAGTGGATGGGAAGGAGAGACACATGGGCGGGCGAGTGGATGGGAAGGAGAGACACATGGGCGGGCGAGTAAATGGGAAAGCGAGACACATGGGCGGGCGAGTAGATGGGAAAGCGAGACACACGGGCGGGCGAGTGGATGGGAAAGCGAGACACATGGGCGGGCGAGTGGATGGGAAAGCGAGACACATGGGCGGGCGAGTGGATGGGAAAGCGAGACACATGGGCGGGCGAGTGGATGGGAAAGCGAGACACATGGGCGGGCGAGTAGATGGGAAAGCGAGACACATGGGCGGGCGAGTGGATGGGAAAGCGAGACACATGGGCGGGCGAGTGGATGGGAAAGCGAGACACATGGGCGGGCGAGTGGATGGGAAAGCGAGACACATGGGCGGGCGAGTGGATGGGAAAGAGACACAGGGGAGGGCGATTGGATGGGAAAGAGACACAGGGGAGGGATAGTGGATGGGAAAGAGACACAGGGGAGGGAGAGTGGATGGGAAAGAGACACAGGGGAGGGAGAGTGGATGGGAAAGGGAGACACAGGGGAGGGAGAGTGGATGGGAAAGGGAGACACAGGGGAGGGAGAGTGGATGGGAAAGGGAGACACAGGGGAGGGAGAGTGGATGGGAAAGGGACACAGGGGAGGGAGAGTGGATGGGAAAGAGACACAGGGGAGGGAGAGGGGGTGGGAAAGAGACACAGGGGAGGGAGAGGGGATGGGATGGGAAGAGATAAAGGAGGGAGAGGGGGGAAAGAGACATAGATGAAGGAGATAAGGGAAAAAAAACACAGGGCAGGGAGAGGGGGCAAAGAGACTCTGGGGAGTTACAGGCATGCGAGGCCCGCAATGAGTGCCGAAGGCACATAAAGTAGAGGTGGGAGAGGCTCGCATTGTGTGTGAAACAGCATTGCCAGGCTTTACATTTTATTGCCGTCATGTTTGACGGGCAAGTCACTAGTTTGAATATAACGACGATAAGTTTACTACTCGGCGCTCGACAAGATACGTGTTATAAATATACCTGTACAATAAGATGACTTGATAAATATCACAAGCATTAAAGGGATATGGAACATCTGGGGAGACTTATTGGTTACAAAGCTGCTGCGCCGGGGAGAAAACGCGCAAAGCCTCCGAGCCCTAGAGCTGCAACACGTATTAACCCTGTGCTGCCCACCTGAAAAAAAAAAATTGGGCATTTTAAGAATATATTATCTGAAAAAGTTCTCCTATTCTACTAATAACTTTATCTCATATTTGTAGTTATCTGTCACAGTTGGGTTATAGAGAAGAAGAGCGCGCCCAGTTGGTAGAGATTAGAATAACAATAAGACTAACACTTCTAGCGATATTGAAGGTCCCGGGATGTATAATATCCCTGTGTAACTATTTACTGACATGTACTTTATTTTATTAAGAAATGCTTATAATCTCTGTATTTGCCGCCTAAAATCAAACAAAAGGTTCCTGTATGGGTCTGCCCCCTGCAGCAAATGCAGATACTGATTTTGCTGTACTTGATGTGCAGTGTCTCATACTAACCAATCGGTGACTGCCTCTCAGCAACATGCTGCTGAGACAGTCCCTGATAGGCTAGGACACTACAATGCACATCCAGCCCTACAGAGTCTGTGTCTGCATACAACGCAGAGGGCAGACCCATACAGGGACTTTTTGTTTGATTTTAGGCAGTAAATAAGCACTTCTTAATAAAATAAACAGTAAAAAATAACAGTAAATGGATATACAGGGATATAAAATACCTAGTAACATCCAGAAGCCTTCCATGTCCCTTTGTATTAACCCCTTACTCTGCAGTGGCCAGACCTATTTTTAATTTTCGGCAGTGACAACTGAGCTTATCAGCACTTCTTAATAATAAAGTAAATGTGGGTTTATACAAATAGCAAAAGACCCTGCGCCAGGATATCACATTTAGCGACTTAGGTAGTTTGCAGCCTATTAATGACCACAATTTTGGGGCAAATGCAACTTTTGCAAATATCAGGACCTCCCCCTGAGAAGCTGTGATTTGCATCTGGCACCGGCTGAGTTATTGGGCTTTGTGTACAGGATCTGCTAGCCGGCGGCTTTGGAGGATGATGGTGGTCACATGGCCGTGTTCCTGTCTTCTTGTCCTGGTCCTGCCTGTGACTTGTATCTATAAATAAGATTACACACAAACCTCGGGCGTTTTATTGATTTTCTTTTCTCTGGTCGGCGGTGGGGTGCAGCATATGTGCCCGGGGGGGGGGGGGGGGGGGGGAGCAACAACAAGATGGCTTATTAAACGGTGACCCTAACGGTACACAGGGCACAGTCAATAGGCTCCAGTCAGCCAACGCTAGGAGTTCCGGCTCCTACAGGGTCAATTTGGGGATTTAAATCATGCACAATCCTTGAAGGAGCGCAGAACGAAGAAAAAATGGATACTTGAAAGAATATATTTTATATACAGGGCTAAAGAGGCTGATAATGTTAGATAATAACAGTTCTGGTCTCTAATGCCTATGAGTCGTGGACGTTTTTATCTTTAGTATACTGTATCTGGAATAACTGGTACAATGTGCAGGAGATGAGATGAATGGGCCGGGCGCGCTCCTAGCTGGACGCCGAGCCTCGCTGTAGTGACACGGGCTGAGGCCTAGGACCAGGTGCTGGGGTATAATGTGTAACTATAATATGGTGCAGAGATAGGAGGGCGTATGGACCAAACAAACCATATTCTCAGCTGTGACCCGGGGACAAAAAAATATTTTTGGGAAAAATCGGAATTTTTGGAGACTGTTTATAAGTACAGGAATCCATCTTGTGTGGAGGGAGGAACAGGCAGAAGTCCAAAGCTTTTATGTTATGCGATTGAAATTGGCACCACACCCCTTCCCCGTCCAGAAGTAGGACATTGCATCAAAGGATGTAACCACAACTTCCACCAACGTGTCATGGAGCCCCCCCGGGATCAGTATTTATTTTTTCCAATTAAAAACTATCTGTCTGACTTTTTCCCTGATTAAATTATACTTTTAGTGAGTCTTAAAGTTTTCAAACATATATGTTTTGATCATGCGCCAGCTCTTTAACCCCTTCCGTTCCTAAGGCGTCTGCAGTAAACCGATCCGGTAACCTGTAGGTTTTTTTTAGTTCGGTTTCATTATTTAGTTACAGATTAGCAATAAAACCCCAAAACAAATACAGTGTAGCTTTTAAAACTTACATTTGAATGTCCGTGTTGTAGCTTCCAGCAGATATGTGTGTGTGTGTCTAGGGGGTGAAAGAAGATCTGCCCCAGAGGCTGTCCTATTTAATTTCCTTACCAGTGTAGGAAGGAGGCAGATAAAAAAAACTAAGGATAACCTCCTGGCCAGACCCTCTCAGACCCCCTGAGCACCTGTTAGGGGTGGAGAGAAACAGAGGTGTAAATTACTAGAAAGCCACTTATATCTGTTATTAAATAAACAAACAAATAAATCCTTTTCTATCTGCACTGCTAATGAGAGCTGATCATTTAGTAATATTCATTTACACATTTTTCTTCAGCTCTATTTCCTGGGGATTTGGGTAAATAGGTCGGGGTATCGGGGTGGTGGGTATTGTGTTTAATTACTAATTGCAGGTTTTTGTTGTCATGAAGATCTAACTCAAAAACTACAACTAATGATTTATATAAAATGCAGCTAAACCGATCAGTTACTTTGGAGCCAAATTCAAATTGGGGGGAAAAGTTTTTTTTTATGTGCAGTGAGTGTAAAAGTTGTTTGCCGTGTAATGTATACCGTGCTGGAGAGCTCCATGAAAGGGTTAAGCCACCCCCAGACTCCACGTGCTGCTGTGTCTTGGTTTTGTTCCCCCTCCAGTTCACTTGATGTGATGTTACGGCCCCCCCAGGACCCCCCCAGCACACACTTCAGTCTGGGCCCCCTCCCCCCGCAGCCCTTTCTATAGCCCAGGAGCTGCCCATCTGCTGGGCCGCCTCACATTTGCCTGTGAATAGCTGGGCTTGGTGGGGTGCGGGCTGTGGGCGCCGGACCCTCAGAGCTCTAGTGACAATGAGGAGAGAGCAGCAACAGCAACTGGCTCCCGCCGCCATGGTGCCGGACAACCCACAGGTACCAAAATAACAGAAATATTGTATTATACAATATTATGTTATGTTTTATTATATAGATAGAGATCAGACAGGGCATCCGGCCGCTGCGGGGGTGACGGGGGGGGCAATAACATATTATATATATTATATAGATATCAGACTGGTCTGTCCAGGGGTCCGGCCGCTGCGGGGGTGACGGGGGGGCAATAACATATTATATATATTATATAGATATCAGACTGGTCTGTCCAGGGGTCCGGCCGCTGCGGGGGTGACGGGGGGGCAATAACATATTATATATATTATATAGATATCAGACTGGTCTGTCCAGGGGTCCGGCCGCTGCGGGGGTGACGGGGGCAATAACATATTATTATATTATATAGATATCAGACAGGTCTGTCCAGGCGTCCGGCCGCTGCGGGGGTGACGGGGGGGCAATAACATATTATATAGATATCAGACAGGTCTGTCCAGGGGTCCGGCCGCTGCAGGGGTGACGGGGGCAATAACATATTATTATATTATATTCTATAGATAACAGACAGGTCTGTCCAGGCGTCCGGCCACTGCCGGGGTGACGGGGGGGCAATAACATATTATATATATTATATAGATATCAGACAGGTCTGTCCAGGGGTCCGGCCGCTGCGGGGGTGACGGGGGCAATAACATATTATTATATTATATAGATATCAGACAGGTCTGTCCAGGGGTCCGGCCGCTGCGGGGGTGACGGGGGCAATAACATATTATATTATATAGATATCAGACAGGTCTGTCCAGGCGTCCGGCCACTGCAGGGGTGACGGGGGCAATAACATATTATTATATTATATAGATATCAGACAGGTCTGTCCAGGGGTCCGGCCGCTGCGGGGGTGACGGGGGCAATAACATATTATATATATTATATAGATATCAGACAGATCTGTCCAGGCGTCCAGCCGCTGTGGGGGTGACTGGGGGCAATAACATATTATATATATTATATAGATATCAGACAGATCTGTCCAGGGGTCCGGCCGCTGCGGGGGTGACGGGGGCAATAACATATTATTATATTATATAGATATCGGACAGATCTGTCCAGGGGTCCGGCCGCTGCGGGGGTGACGGGGGCAATAACATATTATATATATTATATAGATATCAGACAGGTCTGTCCAGGCGTCCAGCCGCTGTGGGGGTGACTGGGGGCAATAACATATTATATATATTATATAGATATCAGACAGGTCTGTCCAGGGGTCCGGCCGCTGCGGGGGTGACGGGGGCAATAACATATTATTATATTATATAGATATCAGACAGGTCTGTCCAGGGGTCCGGCCGCTGCGGGGGTGACGGGGGCAATAACATATTATATATATTATATAGATATCAGACAGATCTGTCCAGGGGTCCGGCCGCTGCGGGGGTGACGGGGGCAATAACATATTATATATATTATATAGATATCAGACAGGTCTGTCCAGGCGTCCAGCCACTGCAGGGGTGAGAGGGGCAATAACATATTATTATATTATATAGATATCAGACAGGTCTGTCCAGGCGTCCAGCCACTGCAGGGGTGAGAGGGGCAATAACATATTATTATATTATATAGATATCAGACAGGTCTGTCCAGGCGTCCAGCCACTGCGGGTTGAGAGGGGGGCAATAACATATTATTATATTATATAGATATCAGACAGGTCTGTCCAGGCGTCCAGCCACTGCGGGTTGAGAGGGGCAGTAACTCATATATTATATTATATTATATTGATACCAGACAAGTCGGTCCAGGGGTGACAGCAGCCAGTAACTTTATATTATATAGATATCAGATATGTCTGTCACTGCCTGGAGTGACAAGGGGGGCAATAACATATATTATATTATACAGTATTACATAGATATCAGACAGGTCTGAGCAGGTGTCCAGTCACTGTTTGTGTGTGGGGAGGAGGGGGGTGAGGGGGCAATAACTTTGATATCTATGTAATACTGTATAATAAAAATATATGACAGGTCTGATGAGTTGTCCGGTCACTGTGGGGGGAGGGGACAGAGGGCAATAACTTATATATTATATTATACAGTATTACATAGATATCAGACAGGTCTGAGCAGGTGTCACTCACTGTGGGGGGGACAGGGGGGCAATATCTTACAGAGCCTGCTGTGGGTATGGTGCGGGTTGTATTTACAGGTCTAAGATTCCAAATTTGTTAAATCTGCAGGGCTTACAATCACTAGAAGAAATCTGGCATTACATATCTGGAGATATTATGCGTAATAACACAATATATTATGTAAAATGGCAGAAAAGGTTTGTAAATAAAATCCATTATAATATATTATATCCACGTTGTGTATTTATGTCACTTCTATTGGGGGGCAGGTTATGTGGTGCGGGGTAAATCTTTTTTATTCTGGGTATTTCTTTTTCTTTTGGCCCCTGTTTGGAGGTGTCTGTCGGGCCCCTCTAGGGACGCTGGGTGTCTCTGTTATACCTTCCAGTTACTATAATGTACAAAACAATATGATTATATTATGTGTGTACATGTTATAGCGGATTAGATTATATTATCTTATATTATATATTAGTAAGTGTGTTTCTGCCTTGGTGTAAGTGCGTTTCTGCCTTGATGTGCCTCTATGTAACTTTTACTGCCTTGGTGTAAGTGTGTTACTGCCTTGGTGTAAGTGTGTTACTGCCTTGGTGTAAGTGTGTTACTGCCTTGGTGTAAGTGTGTTACTGCCTTGGTGTAAGTGTGTTTCTGCCTTGGTGTAAGTGTGTTTCTGCCTTGGTGTAAGTGTGTTACTGCCTTGGTGTAAGTGTGTTACTGCCTTGGTGTAAGTGTGTTTCTGCCTTGGTGTAAGTGTGTTACTGCCTTGGTGTAAGTGTGTTACTGCCTTGGTGTAAGTGTGTTACTGCCTTGGTGTAAGTGTGTTACTGCCTTGGTGTAAGTGTGTTACTGCCTTGGTGTAAGTGTGTTTCTGCCTTGGTGTAAGTGTGTTACTGCCTTGGTGTAAGTGTTTCTGCCTTGGTGTGCCTTGGTGTAAGTGTTTCTGCCTTGGTGTAAGTGTTGGTGTAAGTGTTTCTGCCTTGGTGTGCCTTGGTGTAAGTGTTTCTGCCTTGGTGTAAGTGTTGGTGTAAGTGTTTCTGCCTTAGTGTGCCTCTGTGTAAGTGTTTCTGCCCTGATGTGCCTCGGCGTTACTGCTTTGGTGTAAGTGCGTTACTGCTTTGGTGTAAGTGTTTCTGCCTCGGTGTAAGTGTTTCTGCCTCGGTGTAAGTGTTTCTGCCTCGGTGTAAGCGTTTCTGCCTCGGTGTAAGTGTTTCTGCCTCGGTGTAAGGGTTACTGCCTCGGTGTAAGTGTGTCTGCCTCGGTGTAAGTGTTTCTGCCTCGGTGTAAGTGTTTCTGCCTCGGTGTAAGTGTTTCTGCCTCGGTGTAAGTGTTTCTGCCTCGGTGTAAGTGTTTTTGCCTCGGTGTAAGTGTTTCTGCCTCGGTGTAAGTGTTTCTGCCTCGGTGTAAGTGTTTCTGCCTCGGTGTAAGTGTTTTTGCCTCGGTGTAAGTGTTTCTGCCTCGGTGTAAGTGTTTCTGCCTCGGTGTAAGTGTTTTTGCCTCGGTGTAAGTGTTTCTGCCTCGGTGTAAGTGTTTCTGCCTCGGTGTAAGTGTTTCTGCCTCGGTGTAAGTGTTTCTGCCTCGGTGTAAGTGTTTCTGCCTCGGTGTAAGGGTTACTGCCTCGGTGTAAGTGTTTCTGCCTCGGTGTAAGTGTGTTACTGCCTTGGTGTGCTTTGGTGTAAGTGCGTTACTGCTTTGGTGTAAGTGTTTCTGCCTCGGTGTAAGTGTTTCTGCCTCGGTGTAAGTGTTTCTGCCTCGGTGTAAGCGTTTCTGCCTCGGTGTAAGTGTTTCTGCCTCGGTGTAAGGGTTACTGCCTCGGTGTAAGTGTGTCTGCCTCGGTGTAAGTGTTTCTGCCTCGGTGTAAGTGTTTCTGCCTCGGTGTAAGGGTTTCTGCCTCGGTGTAAGGGTTTCTGCCTCGGTGTAAGTGTTTCTGCCTCGGTGTAAGTGTTTCTGCCTCGGTGTAAGTGTTTCTGCCTCGGTGTAAGTGTTTTTGCCTCGGTGTAAGTGTTTCTGCCTCGGTGTAAGTGTTTCTGCCTCGGTGTAAGTGTTTCTGCCTCGGTGTAAGTGTTTCTGCCTCGGTGTAAGTGTTTTTGCCTCGGTGTAAGTGTTTCTGCCTCGGTGTAAGTGTTTCTGCCTCGGTGTAAGTGTTTTTGCCTCGGTGTAAGTGTTTCTGCCTCGGTGTAAGTGTTTCTGCCTCGGTGTAAGTGTTTCTGCCTCGGTGTAAGTGTTTCTGCCTCGGTGTAAGGGTTACTGCCTCGGTGTAAGTGTGTCTGCCTCGGTGTAAGTGTGTCTGCCTCGGTGTAAGTGTTTCTGCCTCGGTGTAAGTGTTTCTGCCTCGGTGTAAGTGTTTCTGCCTTGGTGTAAGTGTTTCTGCCTCGGTGTAAGTGTTTCTGCCTCGGTGTAAGTGTTTCTGCCTCGGTGTAAGCGTTTCTGCCTCGGTGTAAGTGTGTTTCTGCCTCGGTGTAAGCGTTTCTGCCTCGGTGTAAGTGTGTCTGCCTCGGTGTAAGTGTGTCTGCCTCGGTGTAAGCGTTTCTGCCTCGGTGTAAGTGTGTCTGCCTCGGTGTAAGTGTGTCTGCCTCGGTGTAAGCGTTTCTGCCTCGGTGTAAGCGTTTCTGCCTCGGTGTAAGCGTTTCTGCCTCGGTGTAAGCGTTTCTGCCTCGGTGTAAGTGTGTTTCTGCCTCGGTGTAAGTGTTTCTGCCTCGGTGTAAGTGTTTCTGCCTCGGTGTAAGCGTTTCTGCCTCGGTGTAAGCGTTTCTGCCTCGGTGTAAGTGTTTCTGCCTCGGTGTAAGTGTTTCTGCCTCGGTGTAAGTGTTTCTGCCTCGGTGTAAGTGTTTTTGCCTCGGTGTAAGTGTTTCTGCCTCGGTGTAAGTGTTTCTGCCTCGGTGTAAGTGTTTCTGCCTCGGTGTAAGTGTTTTTGCCTCGGTGTAAGTGTTTCTGCCTCGGTGTAAGTGTTTCTGCCTCGGTGTAAGTGTTTTTGCCTCGGTGTAAGTGTTTCTGCCTCGGTGTAAGTGTTTCTGCCTCGGTGTAAGTGTTTCTGCCTCGGTGTAAGTGTTTCTGCCTCGGTGTAAGGGTTACTGCCTCGGTGTAAGTGTGTCTGCCTCGGTGTAAGTGTGTCTGCCTCGGTGTAAGTGTGTCTGCCTCGGTGTAAGTGTTTCTGCCTCGGTGTAAGTGTTTCTGCCTTGGTGTAAGTGTTTCTGCCTCGGTGTAAGTGTTTCTGCCTCGGTGTAAGTGTTTCTGCCTCGGTGTAAGCGTTTCTGCCTCGGTGTAAGTGTGTTTCTGCCTCGGTGTAAGCGTTTCTGCCTCGGTGTAAGCGTTTCTGCCTCGGTGTAAGTGTTTCTGCCTCGGTGTAAGTGTGTCTGCCTCGGTGTAAGTGTTTCTGCCTCGGTGTAAGCGTTTCTGCCTCGGTGTAAGCGTTTCTGCCTCGGTGTAAGCGTTTCTGCCTCGGTGTAAGCGTTTCTGCCTCGGTGTAAGCGTTTCTGCCTCGGTGTAAGCGTTTCTGCCTCGGTGTAAGCGTTTCTGCCTCGGTGTAAGCGTTTCTGCCTCGGTGTAAGCGTTTCTGCCTCGGTGTAAGCGTTTCTGCCTCGGTGTAAGCGTTTCTGCCTCGGTGTAAGCGTTTCTGCCTCGGTGTAAGCGTTTCTGCCTCGGTGTAAGCGTTTCTGCCTCGGTGTAAGCGTTTCTGCCTCGGTGGTAAGCGTTTCTGCCTCGGTGTAAGCGTTTCTGCCTCGGTGTAAGCGTTTCTGCCTCGGTGTAAGCGTTTCTGCCTCGGTGTAAGCGTTTCTGCCTCGGTGTAAGCGTTTCTGCCTCGGTGTAAGCGTTTCTGCCTCGGTGTAAGCGTTTCTGCCTCGGTGTAAGCGTTTCTGCCTCGGTGTAAGCGTTTCTGCCTCGGTGTAAGCGTTTCTGCCTCGGTGTAAGCGTTTCTGCCTCGGTGTAAGCGTTTCTGCCTCGGTGTAAGCGTTTCTGCCTCGGTGTAAGCGTTTCTGCCTCGGTGTAAGGGTTTCTGCCTCGGTGTAAGGGTTTCTGCCTCGGTGTAAGGGTTTCTGCCTTCGCGAGTCTCGCAAGTGCGTTACCAACATCCCAAACGTTCCGGACAACTACGCAGATCCACAGCTATATGTGTGATGCATCTTCGTATCCCATGTTTAATATTTGTTATTTGATTTGCTCCCACCCCTGCTGGGAGACCCTTCCCACCGATGAGGCTTTAGGAGATGGAAGCTGTTGGAGGTTGCGGCCCTGGCTGGGAGTGTTGTGTTTGTAGTTATTACCGGGCGATGCCGCTGGGCTGGGGTGGTGTCACTTTTGATACTTAATAATCACATATAATTTGTTTGATGTCAGAATCCCTACACAAAGCAGCGCTGCAGCCCCGAGGCAGGAGAGCGGCCTAGGCACGTCACCGTCATGGCAATGGGAACATGTTCACTAAACTGTGCATCTCCAGAACAATCATAAACAATTGGTTTGGGTTGATTGGATATGGATGGGTCCTGGATTTTACTAGGTATATAATATACCTGAGTATCTATTTACTTTTATACAAGCGTATGCAGACACCGACTCAGTAGGGCTGGATGTGCAGTGTAATGTCCTAGCCTATCAGGGACCAGGTCTCAACAGCAGGTTGCTGAGAGATGGTCACTGATTGTTTAGTATGAGGCACAGCACAGCAAGTACTATAGAGTCTGTGTCTTCATGAGTTGCAGAGGGCAGACCCATACAGGGACTATTTATATGATTTTAGGCAGTAAAATAAAGTACAAAAAGTAAATACAGAGGGATGTTATATACCTAGTAACATCCAGAAAACTTCCATATCCCTTTAATACACCTCATTTTATAATTAATATTTGCGGCGCTGCCATCCCCTGCCCTACGAGTCACATTATTATGACTTGTCCGCCAGGCATGTTAGTATTTCTATATTAATGTAGCTGTTGCTTCAAATTAGAGCCAAAGTGTCTAGTTGCCGGTGTGCACAGACACGTAGGATATTTTATAATTATTTTCCCCATAATATCACACTAATTTCAAACTGATGTCGGCCGCCATTTTGCTGTAATTAAAGGGTCTGGTTATTTTCGACATCTGGATATTTTCAGACGGTATCAGAGACTAAAAGTGTTTAAATATTTGGTGACAAAAATGTATTTTTAGGATTCACAGATCAGTGTTTTTTAAACCATACATTTCCTCCTGTTTGTGTGATCATTGTTTGAGGCATATTATAACTATGACCCCTCCATGATCCCGGGAGGCTGGCCATATCTACTAACAGTCGCATTGCAGCCAATATGTAGCGATCTCCTCGTCCCTGCACATTCAGGTGACTTTTTACAAAGTGAAGTAACATCTTTATTTCATATTAATAATTCAAGGTCTCGCGCATTTTGTGTTTTTTTTTTTTGCTTTGATGTCCACACCCAAAAAAACCCTAACTGATGTATTCACTCGTCTTAATTACCTGACCACGCCTGGAAAAGGGGTGGCGAAGGATTCTGTTCAGTTCTTGCTTCAGCTTGTCAAGTGTGAACATCAAGGAGCGATCCCTCCACTGTAAGTATATTCTTTAATGATTTAGGTGAGATTAGAGTCTCTCTGTCTGCGGACCAGAGCGATGGTCACCTGATGGAGGTGGGATTGTAGTCTCTCTGTCTGCGGACCATAGCGATGGTCACCTGATGGAGGTGGGATTGTAGTATCTCTGTCTGCGGACCAGAGCGATGGTCACCTGATGGAGGTGGGATTGTAGTATCTCTGTCTGCGGACCAGAGCGATGGTCACCTGATGGAGGTGGGATTGTAGTCTCTCTGTCTGCGGACCATAGCGATGGTCACCTGATGGAGGTGGGATTGTAGTATCTCTGTCTGCGGACCAGAGCGATGGTCACCTGATGGAGGTGGGATTGTAGTCTCTCTGTCTGCGGACCATAGCGATGGTCACCTGATGGAGGTGGGATTGTAGTCTCTCTGTCTGCGGACCAGAGCGATGGTCACCTGATGGAGGTGGGATTGTAGTCTCTCTGTCTGCGGACCAGAGCGATGGTCCCCTGATGGAGGTGAGATTAGAGTCTCTCTGTCTGCGGACCATAGCGATGGTCACCTGATGGAGGTGAGATTAGAGTCTCTCTGTCTGCGGACCATAGCGATGGTCACCTGATGGAGGTGGGATTGTAGTCTCTCTGTCTGTGGACCAGGGCGATGGTCACCTGATGGAGGTGGGATTGTAGTCTCTCTGTCTGCGGACCAGAGCGATGGTCACCTGATGGAGGTGGGATTGTAGTCTCTCTGTCTGTGGACCAGGGCGATGGTCACCTGATGGAGGTGGGATTGTAGTCTCCCTGTCTGTGGACCAGAGCGATGGTCACCTGATGGAGGTGAGATTAGAGTCTCTCTGTCTGCGGACCATAGCGATGGTCACCTGATGGAGGTGGGATTGTAGTCTCTCTGTCTGCGGACCATAGCGATGGTCACATGATGGAGGTGGGATTGTAGTCTCCCTGTCTGTGGACCAGGGCGATGGTCACCTGATGGAGGTGGGATGGTAGTCCCTCTGTCTGCGGACCAGAGCGATGGTCACCTGATGGAGGTGGGATTGTAGTCTCTCTATCTGCGGACCAGAGCGATGGTCACCTGATGGAGGTGGGATTGTAGTCCCTCTAAGGACCAGAAAGATGGTCACCTGATGGAGGTCGGGATATTAGTCTCTCTGTCTGAGGACCAGAAGAACTTGGAAGATGTGACCTGAGGAATAGAATAAAACCAGATATGGACGTTTAGTCCCCTCTGGGTATACTCTGTTGGTAAAGTGCTTACATGGTGTTGGTTTGATGGAAATATTCTGACAGACTTATAATGTGGGCTCTGAAAAGTTCTGTGTTTGGCTCATAAATATTTTCCAGATCTCCCATCCCTGGCTCCTAAAAACGCAAGTTTGACACCAAGAAAATCTACCTGTCTCTTTAACATTTATATATATTTGTCCAGTCCTGATGGTTTTGGTTGCATGTGACTATAATTACTTGGAATCAAGATCAGTCGTGACCTGAGTGTCTCTTAGAGGACAGTGACCGCCATGCTTGGGACATACAGGGACTATTTATATGATTTTAGGCAGTAAAATAAAGTACATAAAAGTAAATACAGAGGATGTTATATACCTAGTAACATCCAGAAACCTTCCATATCCCTTTAATACACCTCATATTATAATTAATATTTGCGGCGCTGCCATCCCCTGCCCTACGAGTCACATTATTATGACTTGTCCGCCAGGCATGTTCGTATTTCTATATTAATGTAGCTGTTGCTTCAAATTAGAGGACAGTGACCGCCATGCTTGGGATGTTTGAGGCTTGTTGATGTGTACGTACCTTTGCCGTTGGTCTGATGGCTTTATTTATTTAAAGGGTAACAGAAGATAAGGAAATTGAATCCTTGATAAAAACAGTCTTGGAATTGTTCCAAGAGACTGGCTTCCTAGACTCCTAAAATGTACTTCCATCTCTCAAATATTTCTTTTACATTTATAATGTATTTATATGACCGTGGCTTCCATGGTATGTGACCACTGTAACGATAAAGATTTTGTCTGGCGTCCATCACCCCACCCAGGGGGACACTATAATTATTTCTTCCGCATAATGGTCAAGACCATGCAGTGGTAAAGTTAAGGAAAGACCACCTTAGAAAGGTGATAAAGCTCATAAAATATAATCAAGAAATTGAGCATAATTAAAGTTAGTGAGTATGGACACAGACACCAGGCTTAGCAGAGCCATTAGAAATAGAGAATCCAAGCTTAATATTCCCAAAATATAATCTGTAAATGATCCTCCGTGGTGTTTCCCATGTAGATACATTCCTTATGTTATGTTGTGTGTGCTAGGAACTTAAAGTGTTGCAAATAAGTATCATCAACCACTAATTTGCCTTAGTAATTACATTTTTTGCCTCTCTTGGATCTCTCTCCGCTGACTAATTCCTTTCCGCTGAATTAAAATTCCTGCCGTGTTGTTTGCCCACGATCTCCCATCACTGGACACTGAACTGGAACACAGGAAAAGACATTCAATAAAAATGTGAAGATGCCACCTTAACCCCTTCATGTTTGGAACTGCAATTACTTGGATAAGATTTATATAATGGGTGTAGATGAATTCTATAATTGGCTTGTACTGCAGTGCCACTTGGCGCTCTATGGCCTGTGTATGTCTAGTTCTGTTCATATCACATATGTTGCTGAGATGCTCTCTGGGGTCTCAGAGCAGATCAGTATTGTACTTTTTATTGACAGTTTTGTGATTGTTGCTGCTCTGTGATCGGGTGACATCAGTCTGAAGCAGCTGTTACCAGAGCTCTCTTTCTTTAGTTTGCTACATGCCTTGCATATGTATGAGCTCATCCTCATTCCAACAATACAACTGAATAGGACCCTACATCTGTCTTATAGTCAGAGCAGACGTGATTAACATACAGGAGGTGGACATGCAGGCTGGTCAGTGTGGATGTGCACTGGATGTAAGGGACTGGTCAGTGTGGATGTGCACTGGATGTAAGGGACTGGTCAGTGTGGATGTGCACTGGATGTAAGGGACTGGTCAGTGTGGATGTGCACTGGATGTGAGGGGCTGGTCAGTGTGGATGCACACTTGATGTGAGGGGCTGGTCAGTGTGGATGCGCACTGGAGGTGAGGGGCTGGTCAGTGTGGATGCACACTGGATGTGAGGGGCTGGTCAGTGTGGATGCACACTTGATGTGAGGGGCTGGTCAGTGTGGATGCACACTGGATGTGTAGGGCTGGTCACTGTGGGTATGTTGTTGGATGTCTGTGTTCTGCTCGGTACATTAGTTGGTTAAACTCATTAAGTCCACTCTGATTTATTCTGCACAAATTCCTCTCTGTGTATGCAGCATTTCCACACGTAGTACTCATAAACAGCAGCTAATAAGCTGAAAAACTAATTAGGGTATAATTGCCTCTTACACATACGTGTCATCTAATCGCCCAGGTGATGGATCTTCACGTTCCTCACCCATAATCTCAGAGATGGTTCTTTGTTGAGGAGTTTTGAGCGGCTCTGATAGTTACTCTGGCTCCTGTGGCCTCTTTGTAGGGTTACTATTTGTGGGTCTCTGTAATGCACCAAAACTTAGTGGGTCACGAGTGTAAAGCTTGCAGTTGGCTGGTGCAAGAGACCAACCTACCGCCATATTGTTTCTAGCGAGAAGAACTGCTGGAGGTTTGGACTTTGGGGAACTTGTTATTTTTTCCTTATTATGAAGTTACTTGGCCGGCATTGTTGTCTTTACACTGAATCCGTTATTGAGCCTCAAGTGCCCTTTGTGTGAGTGGAAATGATTGTGGTCTTACTGTCCTGAGTGAGGACAATGCCCTTTGTATGTGGAAAGTACAGTGTTTGTGTGACACTTCTATATTACATGAATGTAAGCACATAGGAGAGCGCTTCGGTCAGACATGGACACAGAATTGCAAAAGGTTTTTTTATATGTCTTTTTTTTGGATTAGTAGGATAAATATCCTGACCTGTAAAATAATATGACGTGAGGAAAGCCTTGGAGTCAGAGGGATTACACTACTCTGTGTGATTACTATGTTTTATATGCACAGTTGATTTCTTTTATGATCACTCGGCAAGTCTTCTTCCAAGCAGCGCTCCTCACGTGTATTCCTTGCCATTTCCTCCTAGTCAGACAGATTTCGGTTTCAGCCCCTCCTGGGTCACTCACACGATTATTGCTGCTCCCTGCAGGATTCCTGGATCTTGTTTCCCACATGAAGAGTCCTTTTTATTCCCTAACAAGCACCACATAGTAGGTGGCGCCTGAGGCTGCCTGCCTGGCACTGGGAAGTCTGCCAGCGGATGGCATTGAGGCGACGGGGGGGGGGGGTCATATAACCCCTTCAGAACTGAACGGGCAAGTGTAAACTGCTGTAAAAGGGGGTCCTGCAATTAAAAGGCAATGCACGTCTAGGGTATAATAACCTCAAAACCATCCAAATTGGACGGAGGAAAAATATCTGCAGACCCGACAAGCTGTATGCCCATACTGAGTTGGCACTCCATGAGTTAAATTACAGTGATACCTGTCAGGATCACCAGGTGGGATAATACATGTATATGTAGCCTGATGAAACCAGACAAGATGGAACATTCTGCGTATAAAGTCTTCAAAAATTATAATTTTCTCTATTTTTTCATGCTTATCCTCCCCTATTGTTTTATTTTGTCACATACTCCATTAAAGTTCGCTTTTTTTTTAAAACCACAGAGGTCCTTTAATATATTTATAAGTCTGTAGCTATATAAACATCATCTTCTGTAGCAAACCTGGCAGTGCCAAGGGATTGGCAGTTGACTTACTGCTGTAGATATGCTTGGTGCCACACAGTACATCATTGTGGCAGGTATGGGGTTAATGCAGATCAAAGCCTGGTATTTGGTGTCATATTTTAATGTCCCGTTCTATAAATAGCACAATAGCTGCAATGGGTTCTTGATGGAGGATCCCACAGCTCTGGTGGGAACAACCCCCTGCCCCGTATTCCCATGATCACCACCTCACACACACAGCCAAGTGCCAGGGCCGCTCTGTGCCCGGCTGAGTCATAAAGAGATATTTGTTCCCTCCGTGTTCGGATGCATCAGTCGCACATCGCTCGCTCCTCTCGATGCTCATTGCCTTATTTATTACTTTTTGTCCTCGTAATCTGTAACATTGTTTTGTCTTCTTCATGCAGTGTTGGGCCTACGCCTTTTCTACTTCATGGTGATATATTTTTTTATAGTTTCACAATGCAGTTTAATTAATATGATGGTTATATATTTTTATAATTGAAGTTGAATTAATGTGTAATTAATTAGTAAAGACCGAGACTGTTTCCAAGAGCTTTTCTCTTAATGTTGAAGTCTTTTCTTGTTGCAGGCATATGAATGGGCGTTGGAGGGAATGCGACACCTTGCCTCCATTACTTTGGATGACTGTAACTCTCCAGAACTTTGTGTGGCAGCTATTGAGAACCTGGAGCGATACAAAGGCCAACACCCAGAGATTGAGGACAAGAAGTTTGAGGAGATGAGGGAGCTAGCAAGTGAGCTGAAGAGCGACAGTGGAACCAAGCAGTGGAAGTTTGCATGGTCCAAGTGTCAGGAAGCCCGGCAGGTTTTTGAGAAAAAGTTGGAGGCGGCATTGAGGGTGAAGAGGTCGGTCTCCACACAACGGAGCTCTCCTGGCTCTGTATCCCAGAGGAGGAACTCGGATGCATTTGACCACTCCGAGAGGAACAGTAATGTGTCTTTCTTCCAAAACAAGCTGCTCAACTCCCCACTCTGCTCCAGGGAGAGGAAGCTGGGGATGAGTCTAATGAACAAGCCTGAGGTGGTGACTCCTGGTGAGCAGAAACCTCAAAAAACCAGCCCCCTCTCGAGTGCCAGCTCCAAGGTGTCTGCAGCATTTCGCATGCGCAAAATGTCCCTGCAGAGTGTACCTGGGGTGGACGCTGCACTTGAGCTTCTCCACCAGGAACCTTCTTGTTCCTCAACTCCAACTGCCCAGTCTCGACCCATTACAAGAAGGTTACTGAGAAAAGCCCAGAGCTTTGACCTTCCTAGCAGTGAGGGAGGAAGTTATGGATGCCAGAGGAGGCTGAGTGAGCCGGGCAGGCGAGGAAATACCGGAGTGTTCATCAAAGGACTAGAGGTGAGCAGCACCGAGCTGGCGGACCGATCCTGCAGCCCCCGGCAGCCTCCCCCACTGGACTGGTCAGCAGAGCGTCCGCTTAGTGAGAGGAGGAGTAGTGTCTCCTCAACCGATGGGAGGACACGCAGCAGGTAGGAGACCTAAGTGTACAATATAAAAGTAAAACATAAATGATATCTATTTCCTAAGATCTGGAGGACACTCTTCCAAAGCTCTCTTCCCAGCCCCACCACCATATACTAGCCCCAATGTGGTGTGACATGAGCTTGCCTTCTATTTTTTATTTCCTGCAGATTATCACAAACTCCTAGTCTATTTTAGGTCTTACAAATTGCCCAACAGAACCTGCGAGCTGTTCAAAATGTATATATACTTAGTGGTTCATGGTATTTTCAATGCTTTCATTCATTAATAATGACTGTAATTGGTTGAATCTGCATAATCACAAGCATGTTAAAGACTCTTCTCTTCCTGCTAATCTTACTCCACTATGACTCTTAATTCATCAACTATGATGAGGCCCTGCCAGGTGGGATGAGCTTGAAAAGTAATTTCTGCCTAAAATAACAACATGCAAGGTCGATTTTTAAAATTTTCTTTTAATGACAAGTTTCAGAAATCCTTAGTTATACAAAATTATGGTGACCTTTGCAGTGTCTCTTTAAGCGCTCGGTCCATTTGCCAAGTGTATTATGGCTATGATATAGGTAAACAGTTGAATACCCAATCCTTGTTACCAAAACAACCTGTGAATAGTTAATTACGTCACTTTAGAGCAATTTTTTCCAGTGAGCTCCATTCTGCTCTGTATGTGGATCTCCAAGACAGACATTGCTACCTTAGAACTAGAGAGTATTTATGGACTTCTGGAAGAACTTGACATGTTTGTGAAATATGTAACCAACGTCATTCTGTGTAAGTCATAACAATGAAAGCATTTTTATAGAAAATCTTACATTTAGCTGACTCCACTTGTCATGCCAGTGTGTCAGTCCATCAGTCTGCCTGTAACACGAGGGGGAGGGTCATCCGACCTGTGCTACTTATTGAGCTCTGTTATCAATTTCCTATTTATAATGGCAATCTTAACCTAGATGTGAATAGAAATGTACTTCATGATTCACGTTTGATAAGTATACATTTTGTATGGATTTTGAGTAAACTAACTAAAGTAGCATATGCTTATTATAGTGTTTGCAAGTATGCAGCCTCCACCCCACTAGTCGTTGTATTGTATATGAATGGAAATAATGAGTAAAATGGTCATTTAATATGTCCATTACTGGAGAAAATAACATTATATTTATATGTTAAAGAAGACTCTAAAGGATATTATGTTTTATTTTCCATTAGCTCAACATTTGTTCTAAGTGTGCACCATTTTGTAACCCAGGTACCTGATGCATTGGCTGCTTCATGTCCATGTTAGACAGGATAGTATCTCAGATGACCTTCCCCTTTGATTGTCCACACACCGGTCATTTTATATATGTACTGGTCACACATCAATGCTCGTGTCTTGTAGCAAACTGCGGCACATCATCGATGAGATGGTAACCACAGAGCGTGAGTATGTGCGATCTCTGTGGTACATCAGTGAAAACTACTTTCCGGAGATGGAGAGACTGGACCTGCCTCAGGATCTCCGAGGAAAGCGGGGCATCATATTTGGGAACCTGGAGAAGCTCCGTGACTTTCATAGCCAGTACTTCCTGAAGGAGCTGGAGAGCTGCTGCAATCACCCGCTGCGCGTCAGCCATTGCTTCCTGAGACACGTAAGTGAAGCTCAATGACCCAGCACATCAGTAGAGTGCTCCCTAAGAAACTGTGAGACTGTCACTTGGGCCAAGAGATGCTAAGTAGTAAGTCCCGCTGTGCAGTAAAAGGTTTCACCTAAACATAAGAAACAGTACACTTAACTAAAGGTCAGGAATATGTATAAAAGTTTCTTTAGCATGTCCTTTATTGCTATGTCGGGTGATGTGAATTGCTGAGATATATATAGCATTAATGTAAGAGTCACCGTTTAGAAATGCGGCTGTAGCTGGATTGGCTCAAACCTTTGACCCAATCCGCTCATCTTACTAAGGGTCCGAATCTAACTTCAAATTGCAGCTTCCGCTCTCCACAAACTGACGAGGCAAGCGCCACAACCTTCACATAGGTTCCTAGATGTACTCTTTCATATAAGAGAAACCTAAGTTTAGGTGGATCGTGTCTTTTAAATAATTGATGCTTCTTGTAAAATATCATCTTGCCTGAAAAGCCAGTGCTGCCTCAAAGTGCATCTCTCAACTACCAACTTTGTAAATAAATGACATGTTTGTCTTTTCCTAGACCCCTTCATTATGGAGACTTCCATCCTGTGCCCTCTGAATAATGTTATATTAAATATTTATTTGTTTATCTGTAAAAGCATGGATCCCGGACTTTGATTACATTTGTATTGAGATATTAGGACCTTGGTGAATTTTGTACCAATCCCACATTGGACAGTTGTTTTATAATTGTACTCCTTGGCATCATAACTTGTGACCAAGTTATCACAGAGACCCCTCATTTTTCTCTCTAAATCCTTTTCCTTGAGGATCTATGAATTCTGGGGACTTTTTATTATGTTGGTGTAGTTTTGGACTCCATGGCTGAATTCATTTTGGAAACCCAACACTAGACATAGATGTTGGCCACTGTTGGATATAACCGTTTATTTTGTCAGTTGAGCTTCTTTTAAATGTGTTTAACTTTTAAAAATAAACAATCAAACTTTTTGGTAAGGACTGTAGGGTGCTCCAGCCATGGACCCGTTGCTCGATGGGCTCAAGAAGATCAGCCACATTTGTGTAAATAAAAAGAATCCAGTGAAATGAAAGAGATTATCTGGGCGGGAATCCATAGAAACGCTCGAGAAACAATAATTTGTGGTAACATGAAAGGGCTTTGACAGCAAAATATATGTTAGTGAGAATCCCATTGAGGAAATCCAAGAAGCCGGGTGAGGACTTGGATTTATAAAGAGAACATGGATTCCTTGAGTGCAGATCTATGTAACCATATTCATCTGAATGGCTGATGTGATTTAGCATTACTAAGTAAATATTGGCCGAAAAGCTTGGCACCTTCTTAAGAATGTTCTTAATTTCTGGATTCCTGTTGAGTTGGATAGTTTCTAAGGAGACCAAACAGAAATGTGTTTGACTTAAACAGCACTCCAGTCAATCAGCCTGGGATTCTGGTGTCCTTCTTCATTTGAATGTAATATATTTTCCGAAAGAAAGAAAAGACGAGACCCATGTTAGATAAGGTTATTCCTAACAAAGCCCATAGCTTTGAACAAAAAAAAATTAAAATAATTAAGAGTAGAGGCAGCACTGTATAGAAGCTTTGATTTCTGAAATCAGTTTAGCAAATTTTGAGCCTGGTCATTAGGGACAAAACCTGAATCATCCTCTCACAGAAAGTCTGGACATTTTGTTCCATTGTTTGATCCAGTGGGGAAGCCATGCAATAAAATAGAGATTATTTTCCAGGTTTGCTTTAGCTGAAAATGTTAGATGAGGGTTGGTCCATTTGGATAAGCTGCTAACACAATGTTGTTATCTTCCATTTCCAGAAAGACCAGTTTGGGATGTACGCTCTGTACAGTAAGAACAAACCGCGATCGGACTGCCTGCTCGCGAGTCACGGAAATATATTTTTTAAGGTATAACATTTACATCCAATGGGATAATTTGGTGGTTCTGAGTGAGAGAAGTTGCAGTCCTTCCTTAAGCATGCAGGGATCACCTGAGAGACTTGGTGATCCTTTTGACCTTTAAAACAGCCATATTAAAGTTCTCTATAAATGAAATTTCCTCGCAGAAGGCTCAAATCCTTCATAAAACTTTCTAGAAGAGTTTTACTAGCTCAATATCTTTTCTCTTCAAGTGTGAATATTTATCCACAGTTAAGACTTTCAGGTCTCCATGATGGTTACAACCCTGTAGTTCACAACATGAAGTTAGAGGCTTTTTATAAGTATAATAGTAAAATAAAAAAACACCAACTTTCCTGTGTGCTGGGTTTTCCGTGATCTTGAGTTATTATTCTTACTTTTTATATATTCCACTATTTACCAGGGTCCAGTTTCCACAGTCAAAGATCCTTTCTTATTCTATAAGATACTTTCTATTTTCTGAACGCAAAATAGTTAAGTGTCCAGGGCTGTGGAAGAGGGATCTGATGGACAGCTCAGACTCAAATAAAATAGTCTCAATTAGAAAATATATAATTGTCATTTTAATTTACATTTGTTTAATATTATCAAAGCAAAGGTTTGATGATGGCATCTTTTTTCACACTTAGGTTGGATATTGAGAAAATTTGGGTGAATAATATTGTATATGTATTTTTCTTTGTCTGGGCTCAGAATAAGCAGCGACAGTTGGGAGACAAGATGGACCTGGCCTCGTATCTTCTGAAACCAATCCAGCGAATGAGCAAATACGCTCTGCTGCTGAAGGACCTGATCAAAGAGTGTGAAGAGGCGCAGGAGCAGGAGCTGGCGTACCTAAGGGCCGCAGAGGAAATGGTTAAATTCCAACTGCGCCATGGGAATGATCTGCTCGCGATGGACGCCATCAGAGACTGCGACGTTAGTGCTACAATTAAATTATTACTTTGAGGTTATCGTGCAGTTATCTGAAACAAAGCCTCTGAGATTGTTCTACTGATCTTCCATACAGAGGAACAACTGTTGGCTCAGCCAAAGTCCCACTATATATGTTTATCCTAATCTACTTTATTTAACTGAATTAAAAATTCCTTTAAACTACTTATCTGTCCCTCCTGCTCTCCAGTATATTTACTCTCCCCTGAATCTGGATTATTACAATTTGTGCATAGTTCATAATTCTGTTTGTTGAACATTTTGATTGGTGAGAGATGGGCTCCATTTTGATTGGTGAGAGCTGGTTCTTTGGGCTCCATTTTGATTGGTGAGAGCTGGTTCTTTGGGCTCCATTTTCATTGGTGAGTGGTGAGTCTGTGGTGTTAGTTTTGATTGGTGAGAGATGGGTCTCTGGGGCCAGTTTTCTGACTAGTGAGAGGCAAGTCTCTGGTGCCAATTTTATCTTAACCATTCTTGTTTTTGGGGTGACAGGTTAACCTGAAGGAGCAGGGTCAGCTGGTCAGGCAGGACGAGTTCACAGTCTGGTTGGGTAGGAAGAAGTGCCAGAGACATGTGTTCCTCTTTGAGGATCTTATCTTATTCAGCAAACCCAAGAGGATTGAGGGGGGACTGGACGTGTACATCTACAAGCGATCCTTTAAAGTAAGTTTGTGTCTGTTTGTGTACGTAAGCATTTCCTCCATTTTAGGAAAGTAAACTTACAGAGATAATCTATTTATGCCTACTATACTGACCCTGTAATTTATATTTGACAGATAAAAACAATTAGCAAATGAATTAAAACATTTTAGATCTTCTTATATTTTTGTGCATGACTTTTATCATTTCTGGACCTCTTTATTAATTTCTACTGAAAGGGTGGAATAATGTTGTGGATTAAATAGAAGTGCAGCACCCAGTAGAATTACTCATCGCCTCATGCTCCAACCGTACAAGCTTAAGCTCCAACATAGAAGCCTTCCAGACACATGAGCGTCTGCTAAAAATACGAAAAAAATCATAAAATGCTTTTATGTTCCTCACTTACATGTCCCTTGCTCCAACTTTTAGTATTCATTAGAACGTGTAATTATAAATGACACTTTATCTGGAGCCTCTGATATACCCCTTTATGTGCAGAACGGATTCTCAGTGTCAAACAAAGAATTTGGATGCACCAAATATAAACCACTAAGAATGTGCTATTTAAGCAAAAATAATTTTCACATTAATTATCCTTCATAAAAGAAGAGAACCACTGTGAACAAATTTGCTCTTCAGTAACAATTGTTCTTATACTAAATAAAAATATAACTTTCATTATTTTTTGATTAAAATCACATTCAACAGTACCATTCATTTTTGTATTAGTTTCTTGAAAACTTTGCCAAACATGTAGAAATAAACCACATACAAAAAAAACAATGTTCTTATACAAAATAAAATTAAACTTTTGTTAACTAAAGATGACTAGACCTTTACAAGGGTTCGCTGGGGGTCCAGTGGTTAGGATTCAGTGCTTTCACCACTGCAATATTGGTTTGAGTCAGTCAGGGAACAAAGACGTCACACCACCCTGAAGCCATGCAGGGTTGGGCCTGGTCAGTACTTGGATGGGAGACCACCTAGGAATAACAGGAGCTGTATGCTGTGTCCTGCTTGAGAAGGAACTAGCAACCCACTCCAGTATCTCTGCCATGAATACCAAGTGGATCAGCATTGTATGTTGCGGTTCATGAGGTCAAGGAGAGTTGGACACAACTGAACAACAGAGACCTTTAGAAGCAAGTTATAAAAGTGGAGGAGGAGTCATTTCTGTTATCACACACACAGTGGTTATAGGGAGCTTAAACTGAGACAGTGTTTATATTCCCACACAAATCATTGCATGAACATGACGTCCCTTTAAGTTGAAATCTATCACGGCGACCGTACAACAATGCGGTATCTATTCAGCAATACTATGACAATGCAGCACTGACACCCTGAACTGAGTGACGGTGTGAGCCGGGGTCAGGCCAGGATTGTGTGTGCACAGAATCAGCTCTCTGTACAGCAAAAGTAACTGTGACCTGATGGGTCTGTAGCTATTTAAGATTTAAGGAATATAATTACAGTGCTCAAAATAAGGCACAGTGGGAATAACATAAATAGACATTTGTGATTACAAAATAAGTAAATGAAGAGACAGACGTGTCTGGGAATGTCCATGTGCAAGGTCACAGTATCTTTATTTACTGATCTTATTAATGCTTTGAACAAGGAAGACGCTGCATGTCTTATAATTACACCAACGTTGCTGTTACTACTTTTGGATCAATATTTTTTCCCCAACGCAGCAAATTGTATTTCTAAGATATTCCAAACTTAATTTAAAAAAAAAAAAGTTTGGCAGGAATTAAATAAATACATTGTAAGGAGTTATGTAGTTCAGCTGGTAAATTACATTTAGTGGCGAGACATGACGGCCAGTCTGTTTCTTTTGTCCTGGAGGTTTATTTTTATTGGTGTGTTACAGATTATTTAGCGTCTAACCCTCCAAACTGTCTCAATTAAATCGCAGACGGCAGACATTGGATTAACAGAGAGCTCCGGGGACAGCGGCTTGCGCTTTGAAATTTGGTTCCGGAGGCGCAAATCCAACGACACGTACATTATTCAGGCGACCACCCCCGAGACCAAGCAAGCCTGGACCAGCGACATTGCAAAAATACTGTGGCAGCAGGCGACACGAAATAAAGGTGCGTTATGTTCAAATGTGAGCACGTTCATTGGGATTTAGAAAGCAATGCTGATAAAGGCAAAAGTAGAATATATATTTAAAAATAAAAATTGGACTCTGTAGTAAAGTATAATTGTATAAAGTGAAAAAAAAATAGTTATTTAAAAGACCATCAAGGGAAAAAAAAAAACATGATCATTGTTGTCCTTTAAGTCTTTCGGATAGAATTGCCAAATCTGGGCTCTTTAGAACTTTGTTTATTTAATTTAAAAAAAAAAAAAAATACTGCAAAATAAAAAAGAGCATGCATATAGTTACACCACACACACAATATCTACCCCAGTGTTATCATGCAGTTTGGTTGCCTCTATCATACACATGAGGATACTGTTGTGTAAATGTATGTGAAGAATTATTGAGTTTGTGAAAAAATGATTAGAAAAATATATAGGCAGTTTTCATACACCGTCCAAATGTGTCCGTTCCTTTTTAATGTAAAACAAATAGATGGCATTGTTGTCTCATTATTACAGCAGTGACATGGCCAGGTTTACAAGACCAAGTGGCTAAAAAGAAGCTGCTCTTGCTGTGTTCTTGATTCCTCATTTCTTCCCCTGATTGTAAATTGTGTTTTTTCACTCTGCAGAGGTCCGAATGCAGGAGATGGTGTCTATGGGGGTGGGTAACAAGCCATTCCTGGATATTAAACCCAGTGACGCTGCAATAAACAACAGAGCCATCGATTACATCATGAAAGGGAGAGGTATGTGTACAATGAAGCTGTGAGCTATACCATATAGTCACCCAAGATTGGCAGGTCATAGCAGAGAGGTCACTGGAGAAGGAACTGGCAACTCACTCCAGTATTTTGTCAAGAAAACCCTAAAAAAGCATCATGGAGAGTTAGACATGACTGAATCATTCTATAATGGAAAACCGAGTTACAAAAAGCACAGTCATACAAGGAACAGTCATAAAGCTAGGTTACATAAAAAAAATGTTTCTCGCTGCTCAGTCCTAGAGGCATCCATGCTACTTTTTTGAAGGTTTTATGTATGAGAGGAGCGTTAGATTTTCTCTGCCTAATAATATAAGAATCCCCCCCCCCACTCATAGTTTTGAATTTGAGTACTTATGTATCAGGAAGTGCTGAAGCCAGACAAGATGGAAAATCTATACACCAATTCTTCAAATAATCTAATTTTCTCTAAAACTTATATTTTAACCCATGACAAAAATTTGCCTTTTTTTTAATATACTTTCAGTTTTTTTTTTTATATATTTTCACTTTGCGTAAAAAACAGCATTGTTTTGCTTTGCAGGTGCAAGGACCAGAGCTTCTATTGCAGTATCTCTATTTGACCACTCGGATCCTTACAAGAGGTCTCAAGCACCCATCACCTGCAGCTCTGTACCCTCGGCCTGTGGCCCCTCTTCCGCCTCACTGTTGGGACCCCTAAACCTTCACATGTATGGCAACCAAACGCTCATGCCAGGAGTGCTCTCACACAACAGACCCTTCGAGACCAGCAGCTGCCTGGAAGAGGACGAGCTGGAAAACGAGACAAGTAGCAGCCAGCCCTCCATGAGTATGTGTCTGTGATAAGACAAGATCATCTAATAGGCAGCCTGACTAAACAGAGAGAATTAGCCCTTTTGTTGTCCTGGTCTTCTACTTACATCTTATATGTTTTTATTTACAGCCACAGAGAGTTCAGAGTCATCACAGTGCATGTCTGGGGCTGGGTCCAGTGGCTCAGATAGTGGGTGTGTATCCAATAATCCCCAGGACCTCTCAGAAGATGCTCTAACACCATGTGACACCTCTGCACCATACTCCATTCAAGATACCAGGAACAACTCCAGTCTTATGTCTCCCATTACAGAAAAATCCAGATTTATCAACAGACAGTACATTTCCGCGGTAAGACACAAAATAGTTAAAGTACCATAAATACAAAAATACTTTCAAGTGTCCGCCCTTGAAGCGATGGAAACACAAAATTACTTTGTCTTCACAGCATTAAGAAACCATTTAATTATATTAATTATCACTAAATGTTTAGAGACTTGAGATAAAGCAATGGAGAGGGATGGAAGAAAGACAAATGTCTGTATATAGTGCTTCCTGTGTGCTGCAAATGGTCCTCTGACAACAATCCTACAATGTCACAGTATTTTTATGTATGAACAAATACCCAGCACCAAGATGTAACCTTGTGCTTCCTCTGGTAGGAGGATCTCCAAGTGGAATGTGGAGACACAGAGGCTGATCTCTATTCGTAAAGATTCAGTTTTAAGTCCAAGTGGGCTAAAAAGACTTTTACAAGCTCAGTATTATCTACAAGTGACCAGTGTGCAGTCTTTTACATTCCCTTAGTAAGTTACCTTTGACAAAATCCTGGAAAATTTCTGTGGCTACTCACAGATTTTATCTATGAATCCTTGGTTTCTCAAGAGGAAGGAGTATGTATGTGTGGTTAGTCACCTAATTAGTCTTTGTGGCACGTGATTTGCACTGGCCAGTGCAGATCGCATGAGGATAATTATTGTATGATGCACACCAAAGGTGTTTGTTTTCTTACCAAGTATTAAACCAAACAGAATGCAAATGGGTAACCAAATTAGTGAGGCGTAACAATTAGTACATGGTATGATCTAGACGTGACTATCATTGCCATACTAGTTTCCATTTTACAATCCTGCAAGAAATGATCAAAACACTAGTGTTTACAAAGATGCATCTAGTATTGAGCCTTAGAGGGTACAAAATAAAAGTTGGGGTGTAAGAAACTACAATAACACTGTGCCCAAGCTTTTTGAAAGCGGTTAGCTAAAGGGGAAGGGGTTCCTTAATATCATGGATTTATTTAGAAATGACTACACTCAAATTATTCTTATATTTAATCGGTGTCAATTATAACTATACAGATGCTGTGGATGGTGTCCATGTTATATACATGCAAACATTCAAAAGAGGCATTGTGAAAAATATATTTTTATGTGCTCCAGTGGTTCTTATACTCTGCAAATAGGCCTCCATAGGTACTATGCTTCCCATTATTTTATTGATTTAGTACAGGTTATGTTTAATTGGAACAATTTCGTATTGTATGGGTCATTGGTTTGCAATATTTGACTAGAAATCGAGGATATCCTAAACATAGCACAGGTGGCAGTTAAAAAGATGGGTTATACCAGATCTCGTGCACAGATCCTGCCATGTTGGTTTGTGACAAACCGTATGAAATAGCTCCAATTAAAACATAACCTTATTTAATAGCAAAACACGCATTTACCCGATATACAGCCTATTTATAAATGCATGGAAACAACATCCCTCTGTTCTGTATATGTTCCTGCCTTGAGCCATTTTCCTTTCACAGATTCAGATCGCTCCAACATTTTATCTGTTATCATGACAATTCTAATGCACCTTCCTGGGCACTTTGATTTTACTCCATTCTTTATTCCTCAGTTACTCACAAACTCTATCTATTCTGCAAAACATTTTAAGAAGCTGCCAATTTCTCTCCTAATTACAAAGAAAGCAAACCTCTGCATTTGTATGGATTTCCTTAAAAACTGGACATAACTCCTAATTATCTTCACCAGACTTATCACCCTCTTCTCCACGTTTTATTCTACAACCCATACTCTCATAAATAAATTGTACATAATGTTTCTGACACCAAGTTCTGCTACATCAGCTACAGTATTACTTCTCTTGACAGCATGCCCTCTGATGCTGTAGGAAAGTTGGGCAATGCCAAAAAAGCAAATAAATTGGTACACACATTTGCAATCAAAGTAACTTTATAGTGGATATATAGTGCAAAAAGTCACCACTTTTAATCTCTCATTTCTCTTGCTCTAAACCAACATATCAGGCTCATAAACCAGGTATATAAATGGTACACCGCACTTGCAAATATTAGAGCTATACAGTTACACCTCGGCCAACAGAATACATGGAAATCAAATGTAAAACTATTGCAACAGCTGACGTGTCACCTATATTATTTGCCAATCTGTCTGTAAAGTTGGGGTATGTGCGCATGCACAGTACCCCGCCCACTGCCACCATTACACCGCGCAGAGAGAGACACACACACAGGGCAGAGAGGGAGGGAGCGCAGACTATTCTAACATTCTATGATATGGGTTAACACATGAAATCTCCAAATCAATATTATAGTTTTCTCATAGTAGACTGCCATTCAACTTGTGTCTCCCCACTTTATCCAGAGTCTTAATTACCTTTGTTCCCAATGTATTCAGCCTCAGGGCTAGACTCCTTGCAGGTTGCACCATCTTATCTAGAACTGAAAATCTGATGAGTAGAGGAACATTATTCCTTTTGTACTGGTACATATTAATACACATAGTAATGCTTATATGCCATAACTCAGGGGTGGGCAAGTTCAGTCCTGGAGAGGCCCACAAAGGTCACTCTCTCCAGGCCCGAGCTTGCCCACCCCTGCCATAAATCTCTACTTTGCAGTACTATGGTTGCAGTACTACGGTTTTAAAGCACTAAAACATGTATTTCATATATATAGAAAGAAAAATACATGATATTTGTAAAGTATTTATTGCTTTTTATAAAATCAGAACATGTAACAACAACTTTAGGCTACATGTTTGTTTGTTTTTTAGTGCATTTGCCGATTCCCAGATATCATGGGATTAAAGAGATATGGAAGATTCCTGTTCCTAGGCTTATAATAATATACCGGTGTATCTATTTATTTTTATGTACTTTATTGTATTAAGACATGCTTATAAGCTCTGTTTTTTCTGCCCAAAATCAAACAAATAGTCCCTGTATGGGTCTGCACACCGTGTAAGGCTGGATGTGCAGTGTAGTGTCCTAGTCTGTGTCTTCATATGCTGCAGTGGGCATACAGGGGCCATTTGTTTGGCAGTAAAAACTAAGCTGATAAGCACTTCTTGATAAAATAAAGTACATAAAAGTAAATATACACAGAGATATTATATTCCTAGTGAAATCCTGGAAGCTTCCATAACTCTTGTGGATCAGTTGCAAATACATAATGTCTTAACACAAATGTGTCCGTGAATAAACAAAAAAAAAACTCAGCTGTTATTTTTTAATACAATTTTGCCATTCTATTGCTAATGTTTCAGGCTTCATTTTACTTTCTCCAGTCATTGAACTCTAACTGGTTACTAACCACTTGCTTTTTCCCCTCCAGAATACCAGCCACATTTCCCTAAGTCCCTCCACCATTGTCTGAACTTTCTGCTAACCTGTATGCATCAGTAAGTGACCTTTATAACCTGTCCAGTTGCGTTTTATCCATCACTAAAAGGCTACGGTGCTTTACGTAAATACGGTTGAATTAAAATGAAACTAAATAGCCAGGTGTGCCGAATCAGCTGAAGCTGTAACTAGTACAGCATAAAGCAGACTGTTGTAATGATGGGATATTTGTGGAAAACTACATTGGAGTAAGCTCACGGTGATACTGTAGAGGACTAATGCCGGGACCAATAGTGTGGAGATTTTGCTGCATCATTATGTTTTTGCTCAAATAACCAGGAAACTAAATGGAGCACTAATTGTTTGTTGGACTGCCTTGGTTTATGGTGATGATGATAATTACTAGATCACATAAGCTGTTTTTAAAATAAATATTGTCTTATTATGCAGCTCTGTGCAGGCACTTGATTTAAAGTGCCTGGTTGGCTGCACAAAATGCATCCAGTTTCTCACACTATATTATAAAATGTAAGTTTGCTAGATAGTAAATGATGTAAACTTAGGAAAACTTTAGTAATGGTTAAAATATGCGTACCTAAATACATAATAGACATTTGTATATAAACAAATACAGAAAATCATCCTGAAAGTGTTTTCATAACAGGGTGTGTTCCTCCAAATAGGAGTGGCGATATTATTGTTGAGACATACAAATGGCCTCACATTAGGAGTCTAGCACTTAAAGAGATTTGGACGTTTCCCTGTTTTTAATATTAAAACAAACTGCCTAAGTAATAATTTTTTTTAAATGCTGTTGAGAAACAGAATTTAAAACATTTAGTAACCATACAAATACGGTGTGCATGATCTGCTGGGACAGATCTTTGCAGGAACTGTTTGGAAGGCTTGAGTGAGTGAAACCCAGCTTTTAAGCACTTGTTGATAAAATTATGTTTAAATCTGCAAGCGAACACTTATTTGAATCTCTACATTAATCTTTTATGGAGCACTTCTTGTTCTACCAATTCCCACTATGGATCCCTTTCGGTGGTCATTTCCCCTCACTTTGTAGAAAAAGAGCGACAGTAAATAAATGGTACATTTGTTTTTACATTTCAATGTCTAGAAATAAGTTAAATGTTTTTCTGCTCAGAATTCCCAGAAACAAATACACTGCACTCTGGGAAACTGGACAAGACATGCATTTTCACTCTGAAATACTGGATTTCACATGAATTCTGTTTTTAGTACATTTTGTGATTTGCTGCTTTAATATAAGTAAGATCTGATTGCTATTTCTGTTTTGTAGGTTTGAACAAGTCTCTACTGTAACCTGATGAGTGCATTAGAGCAGCAGAAGAAACCGTAAAATCGACTCACCGCTTCACTAGATGAATTTGTACCGGGCTTTTTCATTAACCTTTTTCTGACAATAACTTAGTGACTTGAAAAAACATGTAATATTTCAGAATGTGTATATAATTTGATATTCCAACAGTTTGTTTTGTTAAATCCTTCGGTGCCAAAGAGGCCCGTGGCACTTTACTCTGTGACTCTTTGGTGCCGAAGGAAAAATAATATGTAAGTTGCACAGTTTGTAAAGTTTATTGAAAAAAATTACATTTGGAAAAAATATTTAAATAACAAAAAAACAAAACAGAATAACTTTCTATCACTTTTTTCCATGTTGAACTGGAATTTGATAAGTGTGTCTTATTTTGTCATAGTTGTACCCAAAAGTAGAAATATTTATTTACTGGATGGAATACTTAAATCTGAATAAAACAGATTTCTTTGCATTTTTGTAGAAACGTGTACTCTGTATAAATATATCATACATTTCTAAAGGGAGCAGGCATCGCTGATAACAGGGCATTATTTGAAGCGTCATCTAAAGCATATGTATTTTTTCAACTTATTAAAAGTTATGTTTTATACGTTCTACTTTTATAAATGTTTAAATAAGAGCAAAATAGAATTTAATATCATCTGGGCCTTGCAAATATGTCCCTGCGTGAGCACAAGTGAAACGTCCGACCTGCGCAAAAGCAGGGATATTATTAAACACGTGGACACCAGAAGACTGGACTCACCTCAGCTCTAACCTAAGCAAGCATTAGGTGGTGACATAAAACTTCAATCAATATCACAAACATCCCCCTTTAAACAGAATATTATAGAGATAACCCATATTTTGGACTCTTACAAATTCATAGCTTGAGATGTTTGCAAAAGAAAACAGAAGACATTACTAGTGCTAATTTCTACAACCTTTATGAAACGGCTTTTGTACAAATCAAAAAGCTCATACAACTGAGATTACACTACAGAGCAGCTGCAATCCATATAGTAAGACGTCGTCCCCACAAATACTTATCAGTATGCCCAGTTTAGGTAGATCAATAAGTAACTTAATTTAAGTGAATGTGTCAGGATCCCTTATTTATACTTATATAATTACTAGGAAGTGCAAAGCTTCAACACTGACATATATCATGCTCCAAATCATCTACATAGCAACTATATAAATATATATATATCCACACACAGTACAATATAGTAGGTAACTATAATCCTTCACAAATAGCTCTGGTTTATTTCAACAGCTTCCCTTCTTCTCACAGTAGCTCCATACACAGCTGCAAAAAAGTTCTAGTACCACCAAATGATTGTGTATATATAAAAGTCCATTTCCATACCACAGTTGTACCCTTTTCAGTATTCAGAAATATACGGGACAACTTACGATTAAAACCTAGTTCACACCCTTTTGAACTTCTACATTGATTGTAATGGAGTTTTTGGAGCATTCTAATGTTGCTGCAAATTATTTCTCAGGACTGAGCATGTTGCAGTTTTGTGAAGTCCTCGCTGTAGCATCAAAATAGCGCACTGACTGTATTTTCTTGCATAGGGCAGGGTGAGCTATAACATAATAAAAAAAAAAACATTACTATATATACACATACATATGCACACATATTATATACAAAATATTTTTAGGAGACTGAAAGGCCTACAAGTTATTTACATACTTAAAATAGATGAAGATTGGACTTGTTATAGGCACATTTTAGTCACTGCTTGTATAGTCAAAGCCGTCTTACAAGCAGCTACATAGCCAACCACTCAAATGAATGGAGCTGGATTCAGTCAGCAGCTAAGATAGACCAGCAGTGCCAGGAAAACCAGCAATGAGAGCACCTCCGGGTATCTCCTCCGAAGACAAAATGATGTAGACACTTTGTGTAAGCTTTTATCAGTGTTCTGGGTTGGCATAATCTGAAGATGAGTGGAATAACATCTCTATCTAGGTTGCATTTCCAGGAGAGAAATGGTCATACTGACAACGTATTATATCTATGGATATTTTGGTACACTCCCGGTCAATTATAAGTAATAAATACAATTCTTCACTTTAAAGAAACATGTAGTTTTAAAATGGGGAGGACACTTGGATATCAGATTTTCACATGATAAGAGCAAATATGGAAGATGAATAGCTGTAAGTGGTGGGTATGAGCCAACTATGGGCTATGTGGTCAGTCACAGTAACCAATGTCCCTGCAATACAGATTCAGAGTTTCACTCATTTTGCTAAATCATTTCTACTCTAGAGAGCAGACACATGATCCTGTTATTATTGTGCCAGCACTGCATGGAGGAAACGTTATCCAGTGCTGAGCAAGTCTCTGGAGAGGGACATACTCTGTCTAAAACTGAGCAGTCAGAGGTGAGAAGCCAACTAGACATTTAAACAATTGTGGGCATGCTCATATCTTTACATTTTACTATTTTGAAGAACTACTCTTAAAAATATGCACAATATTTATAGAATAAAAAAAAAAAAAAAACAGCCTCTATCTTAATAATTTTAACATGCAATTATGCTGCTGTGGAATCTACCATTTTGATTTCAGCAGATTATCTTCCTGATGTGGAAGGAGACTTTGCTATACAGGAAGTGCATCTGCTCAGTTGGAATGTGGCAGTTACTTCTGTCAGTGCTCTCATCAGGAAGTCCATAAGGACACACCCACCAGACAATGTAACCGGCAGCAGCAGGGAAGAATGCAACATAGAGTTGCAAAATATAAAAGTTGTGTATACTTTATATGCATTTTGCCCATTATTGGGTTTTGTTATTTATATACAATATAGACCATTTGAATACAGGATGTATGTTTAGCATGGCTTACCTGGATTTGTTAAGCCCTGAAGCAGAGAATGACAGCCATGGTCTCATTATGGAGCATATATATATATATATATATATATATATATATATGTTTTATACATTTGTACAATTGAGACATTTGGAACCTAAACAATAATTATCTCCTAGTCCAATAAAAAGTGGTGTATTTTTTTATTTATTTTTTTACAGCAACATCTTTCCTGACACTAAACATATTAACTACTTGCAAATGCATTACAAAGCCATATGGCATCTATAATGGAAAGTTAAAAAAAAAATGTATATTCCTGTATTCTGGTCCCCCCACAAGATTTGTTTGTAAGGATTTACCTCCACCCAACGCATCAGCATTTCCTTGATACACTTGTCATTCTTGTAATAATCCATGGCCAATAAATCATCCACAAACTGTTTGGAAGAAATCTGGAAAGCCTGAAATGACAAAACACCTTAATACAAGATTCTATACATAAATGTTACAATAAATGTCTTGTGTAAAATATAATGCAGTGTCACTGAATATGACTATTACACTGTGCTCGCCTTTAAATGGTGCACAGCAAGTGAAGCATAATGAACCATCAATGAGTAAGTTATTGCACTAAATGGTTAAAAGTCTCTCTGGCCAGTATATTTACAATATGGTAACTAAGAACTTTACTTGATAACAGCTAAACTAGCAAATGTGCCCCTTATTAAAAAGGACCATTGTGGTCAATGTTTTCTATATGCTCTTTTAAATAAATAATGAGCAAAATTATTATAGAAATAAAATAAAAAATAAAAAAAAAATCACATTTTTCAAATTTCCATTTTTTTTATACTGTGGACAATTGCAGCGGTAAAGAAAGGAGAAGTGAATAGTGAAATAAAGAGTTGGCTTGAATAGGACACATGGGCTTCATTCAATTGAGAGATTGTAGCTTACGGGAGCACGTAATGTAGCCCATAAACTAATTTGCTATTCAATAGGTGTCTTTTTGTGATCCGCAAATGATCTATGGGTTACGGGCTGAACATGCGGTTGTTACAACCGGAACTTAAAACCCATCTAAGCCTTTGATCTTTCAAGACCGCAAGAGAGTTACAATCGCAAATCGCCATTCAATTGCTACAATTCCTCAAGCCCACAAATATTTTCACAACCATAAATGTCAAATGAAGACCAAAATCCTATGAGTACCACATAGGACTTGCAAGGGGGTGTAACCCCTGTACGTAGCACTGTAAATGCAAGTAAAAAAATCACTACTGCAGTGTAAATAACAGGGAAAGCGATTGGGATTCATTGCCTCAAGTTCGTAAATCTGCAATCAAAAATTATTTTTTGTTATGTTTTATTTCGGTGTTAACTCATTGAGTCCCGAGATTGATATAACACATATCGGGACACCCACATGGACTAGAACATTTCCTTCATTCGTTTTTATTATTCTGTACATTGCAGGATAGCAAGTCTGATCGCATATCAGTACCCTGAATGCTAACTGATTGACATCTAACCTCCATGTTTTACTGACCTAATGATGACATTTCCTATTGGCTGTTTCTAAATGAGTAGTTATGGCCTTGCTTAATTGATTATGCTCACGCTCTGAAATACAACATACGATTGCATGGTTTATGGTTTTGGCTTTCTGCCCGTAACTTGCGGGTTGTTCAATTGAATTGCTCTGTAATTATAGCAAATTTCAAGCCTGCAGACATACAGCCTGTAGGACGCAATCTGTGGGCTTGCAATTGAATGAGGCCCAATGTCTCATGCTATAGGGCATAATGTAAGACAGAGGTTCCCAAACTGTGGTTTGTGGACCATTAGAGGTCCGTGTTTTTTGTTTTGTTTAGTGGACAACAGAAACAATCATGATTACAAAAAAGTAAGAGATAAAATTAATAAAAATGAATAAATGAGGCTGAAGTACTTAAACACTAGTTTGCATGATTTATAACTGCACATAAACATCAGGAATTGATTTTCTGTGTTATATAGTTGTGCTAACCCTAACCCTAACCGGGTCTATGTGTGGAGAATCAGTTTGCTCCCTGCACACCTCAAACAGTGACACCTGAGGGCTGAGGAGTGTAATAAAGATCAAAATGGCAGCCTCCTGGAGGCAATGGAAATGTATAAATTTAGCAACAACATAGGACAATTCAGAACATTATACAATTGTGCCAATACGGTTTTCATTATGATAAAACACAGCATAGTTTTAAATGTTTATGACTTTTTCTACTCGTGTCATTTTAAAGACATTGCACTGGGATCTTCTGAACACACAACCCACTAGGGCCAGGATTATCACACTATTAAGACAAAAGCATTACAATCTCACCCCAGAGTTCTGCGGCAAAAAAAGTAAATAAATAAAAAGTGTCATAATCTGGAAACTGTTCCTATAGCTGTGTCCAAAGAATGAGCGCTGAACCTCACTACCATCCTCCATGGTTATATATAAATGTTAACTTCTACATAGTATAAGTATTACTATACAAATATAATCTATATTTATTGTCAAAAACAGTGTTAAAGCATAATTATGGTTGCAGCGCAGAAAATTGGGAAGTTAAGGTAGCATGCAAAGTTAACGTCCCTCCCCTTGCAATGGTTTTCTGGATGACATCATTCATAACTACATCTGTGACATTAGGTGACATCACTATGACCCCCAAGGGGGGCTCTCTCTCTCTTTCCATTTCCTGAATGCACATAAATCCACAAATGTCCAAAAATGATTAGCTCGCCCCATTGGGCGAAAGTCCACCATTCCAGGACAACCATACTACTACCACCATAGGTCACATGCACAATAAGCATGCTCATTACATAAAAAATGGAAACTATTGCATCTCAGAAATGGCTTAAGCTATCTAAAAAATCCAAAAATACACTATTACGTTGCAAAATTTCACACAAATCCATCCAGTAATTTTTTCCCTATAAGAGATCAAAAATCCCAATGGGAAAAATAATTTCATCACTCCAAAATTCAACATAAACAAACTTTTTTTTTTTTGCTGGACAGAATGACATGAACGCTGAAAAACAATGCAAAGTTATAAGCTCATGACAAAGAGGGGGCATAGGACTGAACCCTAGGATACACCACCAGTCAGACAGGGGCTCTTGTTCTAGTTCTCATATTATACTACACTTCCATTGGAACATTAACCACATTTTTTTAATATTTATAGGCCTGCTCTCTGTTGTGATCCCACTGGTACAAACACTCACAAAGTTATATCTACTGTTACTTTGAATTAGAAACTCTGGCCAGAACACACAAGTAATTTGTCATGTTTTCACTATATTGAACTAGAGTGGGGCCGGAGTAAAAAGCAGTTTATGCAAGACGATGCTTTGCTATTAGGTCTCTAATAACTTATTTGCAGGGATCTCATTACATTTTTTCTCCATACTGATAGCCATGGCTAGTTATGCATAATGATATCAGGTCAAATGTTGAGCGGCACCATGCCGGTAACAAATGAATCAGAGATTGGGTGTAGGACCACTATGCATCGACTCAATGCCTGGCACAAATGGTTCTTCCTTGCCTGCCATTTACGTACATCCAGTGATCATCTTTGAAAAGCTCCTAACACCACCACCTGCATTCATTGTTTTACTGGATAATACACTATCCCAATACTGTGCAATTTCCTAGTTAAAACTGAAAGGTAACTGATATTTCAGTTCACATAACAGTACAGCACTACATACTGACAGCCATTGAACTGTTTAAAGTTTTGCTATGCCTATTGGACAGTATCTCCATTACTTGTTGTGTTGCATATTTCTGAACTGCAGTATTGTGTTCCCTACACTTATACATTTAAAACATCTGATGGTGATATATTTTTAAATTTTCTCCACATTGAACATTAAAAGGTAAATGACATTAATAGTGACATTAATGTTTTAATATTTTCTTTTCAATTCATTAAAAGAAACATATACTTACTTACCCACAGCCCATTTACAAGATGTAGTAAAGACAAGATGTTTGGTTTGGGATCATCATGCTGCATGGAATCCAAGATGATACCAGTCAAAAAACAATGACACTTCCTGGCATAAAATATCTCTTCATATGACATATTAAAACTGAAAAAAACAAGATCTGGCAGAAAAAATAAACATACACATAGAAAAGTAAATATATTAGAAAGAGCACAATGTTTCTAGATTATTAGGGTCAGTGTAAAGGTTCAACATGCAAAACTTCCAAGTAGCATTTAGGTTGGGACTTTCCATCTTTTCAAAAGAAAGTAGATAACATTTTCCTACACATATGACATTGATTTTGCTGTAGCTTGCAGTAAAGTAAAATTACAAAAAGATATGTTTATACTAACAAATAAATATACTAGTCCTTTAAATATACAGTTCTGGTGGTATATACAGTAGGAGTAATAAAAAAGACATAAAAAGGTATAGAGGTGCTAGGGGATAAGAATAACTTTTTTTATTTGGCAAAAAGAAACAATCTAGTATTTATTCATGATTCTGACAATATGATGCACTGCATTCATTAAAAGCATATCCAAGTTTCCTGGGTTATTAGATTTTTGCACTCTGCACCCAATCGGCATACAGCATTAGGGGAGCAATTTTTAACTCATTACACACCTTCTGTGCCTTACTCAGCCAATAGGAGAGCATTGATGTCAGCCCTGAGGTCACTGCTGGGATGTGCTCTCTGTATGTGCTGCCCACTCCCTTCACCACAGACACACTACATATACCAGGCTGCTTTGCAGCACAAACAGGAACCCAAGATGTTTAATGGCATGTATCAACTGCCTCTACGTTCTCCTGATTTGCCAAAATAATTTATTTGAATGTTATGCTAATTTAGCCTGGGTTTGGAGGGGGTGTCAACCCTAATTTTCAAATGCCAGAAATTACAGGACATTTTGCTAACTTCAAGGGAAGTGTTTACATGCTTATTTTGGTATTTTTCTTGCAAAAAAAATGTTTTGATACACTATTTATTTTCCTCTATCAGATGCACTCATAATCCAGAAAATTTAGATATGCCTTTAATTGTTGCTATTCCTACCTAATTGCCAAATATCTACATCAAAAAGGGACAAATTATACCGGTTTGCATTTCTTTCTTCCCACGAGCTGACATTAGACTATCAAATTCTGTTGTGTAAACAATGCTATCTTCAAACGAAGCTGCAGACCCATCACTGGCCACAAGGGGATCATGTTCTATCCAGAGAATTGTCCCAAGGTCACTAAATTCTTCAGCTTTTAGTTCACTCAGCTCAATACTGATTGATTCTGGAGAGAAAATATTACCATCGTAAATATGTCGTGTACGACTGAAAACGTGTTGGGCATGAGCAATCTCAGTATATCTCATATCTGTTTCTCAAAAAACGTATGCAATATATGTACTGTTAACAATAGTGCAGTTGTAACTTCGATAGATTACAATTCAGATTAATAAGTGTAAGAAAAAAAGAGTAATGGCTTCTAAGGAATTTAACATTGTTTAATATTCTTTACATATTTACTGTAGATTATAGAACTCAGGCTTTATTGACCCATTTAGTTGTACAGAATCTAGGTTTTATACAAACACAAAAATAAGAATTTTACATAGCCTAATCAGAGGGAGTCAATTTTAAAACAAATATCCCAGGGTCCAAATAGATTTCTGAAAATGTCAAGGTCTAGAGTCTTTTTTTGTTATTTATATACACAGAGATATTTTAATAAAATCATGCTCATTGATTCAGACTTCAGTATACCTATTGATTCCCCCTGGCACAAATTATTTATTGAAGAGTACTGCTAACATTCATACATCATTTAAAATATAGTGAACTCCATTGCTCTTCTAGGCTATCAAACATTGGGACAGCTTGATATAATCACAGGTCTGCAAATTGTTTAAGTTAATATAAATCCCTTTCAAAGCCAGTGTAGGAATACAACAAATATTTCTGGTCACCTTTGAACTCTCTTCTGGCCATGTCTTCTTTCTCTGGTTTCAGGATGTTTGATTGGTTATTGTGTCCAGCAGACATGTCTACATCAGATGCCAGAGGATGCCACTCATATTCCATGGTGTCTTTACCTAGTGTTGGACACATCTTCTGTTGCTTTGTATCTGCACCGTCTTGATTTGTATCAGGCTGATTACATGTAGTGGCCTTGCAGTTTATTTCGTTCAACTGCTTAACAAGGGATATTAATTTCAGCATTGGGGAAGACACAGATGTTTCATTCTCGTTAATCCCGGTTTGATCCTTCTTTATAACTTTATACGGGGGAATAACAAAATCAAAATAACTGCAATTGAGGGCTGAATCCTGATCTGGAGGAGAGGTCCCTGACTTTGAACAGCTAAATCTTTTGAACGTCCGATTGTATTTTTCGGTCTCACTGTTAGTATATTGTTGGTTAACAGAGGATTCTATTTTCCTTCTGCCTTTGAAGAAGCTTCCATTGCTTTCCTGTATCAAAGAAAGCTAAATATTAACTAAAATTACACCTGACAGAAGACCACATTCTATTCCAACTGACAAAGCAAAATCCAAGAATGTACTGAGCCAGTAAATACTATTTATTTTCCTAGTGGAAATGACTCAAGTATTGGGGGCATAAACTGGGCATAAGGGATTAAGCTGGTGTGATAATTTATGCTTAAAATTAGAACTTTGGTTGTGTGCTTTTAAGTTCTAGTTAAGCAAAATTATCCCTATGAAATATTGTTTCTATTAAATACATTCAGGTATGCCTGTGATAAGCAGTGGGCAAACCTGTAGACTAATTAAATCAAACTTTTTAGGCGGACGAAATGGGAAGATGTTACTTCCAGAATTAACAAAAAGATCTATCTTTATATATTGCCATAATGGGAGAATTATATATATTTACAACCCAAAGATAATTAAATTTACAAGGTGTGTACCTCACATTTTTTCTTTTGTGCGGTCTGATCTGGACAGTCCATAGGGGGTGGCACTGTAAACGGAGGTTTGTATTCATTAATCCATGATCTGCAAAATAATAATAAAATAAAAATTTAAATACAAATTACACATTTATAGCAATAGAAAATACATGCATTTTTGGGGCGTATTTTTAGCTGGAAAAATAGAGACTTTGTGCTTACCTTTAAATTTTATTTGCTTGGAGACTTAAACTGCACCACAGATCATGAGAAGCCATGCCTCCTGAGGCAATTCGCACCCAAACTCAAAACCTCCTTCCCCTCTACCTTTATCAGTGTTGTTACAAACCTACTTAATTAATAATTTACATTACAAAACAACATTTTATAATGTCAGTTTTTAATGGAAAGGAAGTCGGTGTGCTGCCGAATACTTGAAGGAAATAAAATTTACATTTAAACACACATTTGCTATATCCTTAACATGTTCTAGGCAGCATAGTACATGACACATAATAAAACTACTATGGACTAGGGAGAGAAAATATTGGAATACAGCTTCCAACCCTCTGCGTACAAATGTATTGGCTTCATTCACAGTGTGTATAATGTTTTGTGAAGGTATGGCCCCACACATTACATTTTTCATTCCAAGATGCTGCCACTGCTCTTATGGAGTGTGTCTTAATAGAAGTTGGTAGATCCATCTTCAACAGCTGAAAGGACTTTATGATAGCCGTATGAAATCATCACAAAGTTGTTGGATTCGAAACAGTAGACATTATTGTTGCCTTGAAAGGCAATGAATGATTTCTGTGTCTTTCTCATTCTTTTCAATATAATGCACTATGCATCGCTGGACATCAAGTGAAAAAAATACTTTGCTTTATTGTTCCTAATAGGTTAAACTTGGCAAGAAGCTATTTGTTCTCCTACAAACGATATTGCAACTTTGGGTATGACCTCTGTTATTAACCTTAAACATCATTTTTACGTAATGACAGAAATTGTGCATTCAGTAAGTCTACTTCCACATCACAAATTCTTTGTGCTGTGCTGATCGCTATAAGAAAAGAGTTTTTATTTTAAACCACTTTATTGAACATTATTGAAGCTCAAATGGATACTTGGTGAAAGTGTCCAGGATGAAACTCAAAATTCCAGTCGGGAATAGAAGGTTGTAGTTTCCATGTAACACATATAAACCTGTCAGCTAAGCGCTTTTCATTCACTTCCTTTCAAGTTCCATGCAAACTGATGCATATTGTACACGTTGAGGGTACAATAGTGGACCTTGATGTAGAAGGTCTTCCTGGTCTGATAACCGTATCAGCTCCATGAATAGTCCCGAGTCCCAAGAAGCATACCCTTCTGAAACCAGAAATGATCAATTACTATGAGATTCACTCTGTCTTTTCTTACTTTCTCTAGGACTTTTTTTTTTATATATCTTTTTTCATTGTGACAAAAGAATACACAAATAAACAACACCAGGGATGAATCCTGTCCAATCTAAGTTCTTAGATCTGGTAAAAGCTTGGCACATAAATCTTTCATGTATAGAGGTAGATCTTGTACTGACTACGATAAATTACATATGCAAATGTTTTGCCTCCTAGACCTATTTTCTAGATCCTCTTGTATGGATTTACATTGTTTTTGTTCCTCTTTAAGCACAATCAGATCCTTTCCCATTTCTATGTGTGACTTCAACAGGCTATTATACTTGTCCTCTAGTTCTAGAACTTTGGTATCCATTGCTTTTATTTTTGTTAGTTCCACAGAGACTCTTTTTATCTCAGCTATGATTTCTGATCTGAAAGAGGAGATTAATTATTCCAAGTCTTGAAAATCTGCTATAGAGCTGGGTGCGGAAGTCTCGGTTTCACATTTTTGTAATTGTTTATCTGGGTTAGAAAGGTGTTGAGAATGCACAGTTTGTTTTCTAGTGCAAAAATACCCATTGGTGAGCTAAGACATCAACTACCTCTGATTGATCTTAACTCCATGATGCTGCCACTGCTCTTGTGGAGTGGGTCTTAATCAGAGTTAGTAGATCCATCTTCATCAGCTGAAAGGACTTTATGATTGTAGTATGAAATCATCACAAAGTTGTTGGATTAAAAACTATAGACCTTATTGTTGCATTGAAAGGCAATGAAGGTTTTCTGGGTCTTTCTAAAGATCTCACTGCCTTCGATTGACCATATATCTGATGAAACATGAAATGTGCAACTTTCTTGTTCAATCAAGTCCTTCTCCTTGGCTATCACCGGAGATAGACCCAATTGCCACTATTGTTAAAAGTTCCCAGTGAGTTATCACTCTTGTAGAGAGACGTGTCTCTTGCTGTGGAATTCTATTGAATTGGGAGATTCTTTTGCACTTTCCTTGCTCGAGAAATTAAAATATGTATTTTTTGTTCTCGTAGACATGTTCTTGCGGCTACTGAATCCAGCTCTAGACCTAAGAAAAATTATTGCTCAAGAGAGGGTTTGAAGTTGGATTTATTGTGATTGATCAAATAAGCCCACTGACATTAACAAGCTTTGCGTGAGCTCTAGTTTTCAAATAATATCACCTGGGCTATAAATCGGCCAAATGTTAAAATATGGAAATACCTGGACTCCTCTCTTGAAGAAAAGCTGGAAGGCCTGCCATCACTGTTGGGGTCGATAAGAAGGTCATAGATCCACTGGCTAGACTGTTGTCACAACCCACTCTTCATAGGTTTCTTATCCCTACACACAGGACAGCTTAACCGGAGGGTAGGGCAAATTGACGATTTTCAGATCAAGTTGCGGTTTCAGAGCCAAAATTGCAGAGACTCAGGACAAAGAAAAAAAATAAGTCTTCCCTCCAAATGAAAACACACCATGCACCATGTCCCGAACAGAGCATAATCTATTTTTCAGTACATCTTTTTACACAGTTTTTGCCCCAATCGTCAAAGTCTGGCTAGTAAAAGTGCAGTTCTAGTAAAAATGTGGGAGTTTAAATATAAGGAGAGAGTTCAATGAAAGGGGGGGCACATTTGAGTGCTTTATACAATCTTTTTTCCCCACTGTAATTCAAGTGACAACCTCACTCCAGGTGCATCCTGTCACATGTATGAACTGCTGGGAAAGTGGATCCAGAGCCCATACCTCTGTGAGAGGTGTGAGCATGTTGCCTATCTTGAAGCTCAAATTGGAGAACTGGAGAGGAGAATTGCAGCACTTAGGGATATTGCTCCACTGGAAAGAGAGTTGGTGTTCACTGAGCAAAAGTTTAGCTGAGCCTAGCATGGAGGGTGGAGATGTGGCTAGTGAGGATGTCCAGGGAGGTAGCTGGATTACAGTTATAAGGGAAAGCAGAGGAATCAGGAGGAGGAGGCAGGCCAGTTCTGAGTTGGCACACATCAACAAATTTGCCAGATTGAGTGAAACTTGTCCATTCAGGAACAGCAATGCCAGATAGAGCTGTTCCCTCTAACAGCTGAGAGAAGAGTTCTACTGGAGATGGGGGGCAGAATAGGCAGAACAACAGAAAGGTTTTTGTGGTTGGGGACTCGATTATTCGGAAGGTAGACAGGGTGAAAATGAAACCGTCATCATTAGGTCAGTAAAACATGGAGGTTACATGTCAATCAATAGTGTTTGGAGGTCCGATATGTGATCGGACTCACAAAACACAAAATAAAAATAAATGCAGATACTGTTCTAGTCCATGTGGGTGGCCTGATATGTATTAACTCATTGATTCCCGAGATCGATATAACCCTGAAAAAAAAAAACATAAAATAAAATTATTTTTGATGGCCAATTTGCGAGCTTGAGGCTCTTGTGCAATTAATTATAATGTCTTTCATCACTTTTCCCATCATTTACAGTGCAGTATTTATTTTTTATTTTCTTTTACAGTGCTACGGGTATGTCTTTAACCCCTTTTGCGGGTCCTCTCTAGTACTCGTGGGATTTTCTGCTAGATAGGTGATGTCAAACAAATCTAATTAATTTCTATGAAGAAGTTAGTAGGAACTTGTATCTAAGCAGCTCCGTGGATGTAGTCTTTTTGGAGTTTGCAAAGTTTTTTTTTATACAGTTCCACATGGGAGACTGCTGTGCAAACTAAGGGATACAGGAATTGCAGTAAATATCTGCTCATTGATTGAGAGCCGAGTAAAATATTAGCATGTATTAAGAATGGTATAGAAGCAAGGGAAGTAAATATAATTCTGCCACTATACAAATCCCTAGTACTCCCTCATTTGGAATAAAACAATTTTGGGAACCACTTCATAAAAAGGACATTTTAGAGCTGGAAAAAGTACAGAGAAGGGCAACAAAAATAATAAGGAGGGGCTAAGTTATCAAGAAAGATTACCAAATTAGACACCTTTTTCTAGAGAAAATAAGTCTAAGAGTGGATATGATTACCTTATATAAAATATATCCAGGGTCAATACAAGGCTTTATCAAGTGAACATTTTGTGCCAAAAGGTTTTCTGTGTCACTGGATCCTCTCTCTGCTTTGTTTATTTTAGAATATTTTATAAACTCACAACATGAATCTGTGATGCCAGCGCACAGATGCCTTGAACCATTCACTGCTTTGCCCAAATTTCCTGGTGGGCTCTTTTGTTTTATACAGTTGTATATCTCTGGGACTCCTCCTTTTATCTTCTATTGTGGAATTCTGTATCAGTAAGAGGAAGTCCAGCATTATCTGGGCAGTCAAGGCCTTCCTGTGTGGAAAGTTCTTCCAACATGCATGAAGCATCACCCCCTCCATGCCACCCCACCTCTTAGCTCTGCCCGTCAGTCTGTCTTTTCCTCATGCTTTACTGCTCATCGCCAGAATTGTTTTAGGAGTATTATCACCAGATGTTACAACCGGTTTTCCAGGACCTCTCCTTAAACAGGGTCCAGCTGGAATTGTATGAACATAAAAGGAGGTCATCCTCAAACAGTTTCTCTGTCTTCTCCATATCTCAGGCATGCCGCCATTCCCCTTTTGAATTCTTATGCTGAGCCAGGCACTCAGGTCAATGTATTCTCTCTCTTTCTTCCAGCACAGGTACTTCTGACGCTCTTGTCCGGTCATTGTTGGGGTAAGATCATGGATCAGTTCACATTTATGACTTGCCTTCTTAGTTTGGTCCTTCTCAGAAGGAGTCTCAGATTCTGTTCTTCTCCACTCTGACTTCCGCTTCTCTTCTTCTTTTTCCATTGTAATTGCAATCTGCATACGGTGCCCTCTGCCGTAAGTGAACAGACGATCTGCATCTTCTATGGTTACATCCGAAAGTTCTCTCGTAAGCTGAAGGCAATCTTGGTCTTCTTACGGACAGCTCTCTTTGCAAAATCTTTTATGGCTTCTGGGTTTCGATGCCCCAATCTTCTGTGCCACAGATGGATACACTTATACTGTGCATTAGGAGTTGTTGCTTTGGCTTGTTCGCTTGCAGTGATGAATTTGTACAGGTGTTCATTCAACCTTCCCCTTTTGCTAGGATTTCTGTTTCAAATTGTGCATTCATTACCTTGGAATTGCACGTAAATGGTTAGCAAGGAGGGGTTTCACTGGTAGGAGGATTCCTACTAGGCATGGAACATACAGAACATGCTTTACAAAGATGCTTTGCTTGCCCCCTGATGGTGTGATATAATTCAGGAACCCTTGACTGTTACCTTCCGCTGTGATACTTTTCCCATTTGCTAGGAAGACTTTGTCTTTTGCACTGTAATCAATTTCTGTAAAAAAACGTTTCATCACTTGTCATGTGACTTGTTGCCCCTGAGTCAATGTACCATCCAGGTCATGTGCTATTCTGAGTTACTTTAAAGATACCACTCCATGATGCATGGGCGGTTTCCTTTGTGGCAGTTTTAACTCTTTCTCTTGTGGTTGGTTCTTTCCTTTGCTGCTCAGCTTTCCAGATTGAGCAGTTCTTTTTGAGCTGACCAGTCTGTTTGCAACAAAACCATACCCTGATTTTTTTGCTTTGTCTTGTGTCTTCATGCATCTTTAGAGCTCCCTCTGATCTCTTATTCTCTTTGTCTTTAATGTCTTCACTATTGAATGTAGCTGTTCCACAATCTCTAGCATAGCATTCCCATGTTTGTGCATGTCCTGGCCATTGTCCAGCCTTATCTTATATAGTTTGTGCAGCAGATATAGTTTACTGTTTAAGTTTGAACGCTCATGCAGTTTTTGTAATGCAGTCCACATACCTTCTTTTCTTATATGAATAAGTTGATCATCCTCCACTAACAGGCATACAACTGCTTTTGCTTGTCTGTTCTTTTTGCCCCATTCTTCGGGGTTGTCAGTTCTGTTTGTATCCAGTACCTGCCATAAGTGATCTTTGGATAACAGCATTTCAAGCTTGAATTTCCACAGCTGGTAGTTGGTATTGTTAAGCTTTACTATTGGAAACGTCACATCTGACCAACTTGTCATGTTTCAGTAAATTGGATGCATTTCTTGTTTCCTCACTCATTATTTACTGAGATAATAGATGTAACTCACTTATTTGTGAACTTCCTTTAGTGTCTGGGCCCATAATTTGTTAGTTATGCATCAAAAAGAGACACGGATAGCTAGTGAAGAAGCATATTAGGCTTTACATGTCTGGATAAACAGCAAACATATATAACATACTAGCGACTTGCCCGTCAAAAATGACGGCAATAAAATTTGAAGCCTGGCAATGCTGTTTGCTACACAATGCGAGGCTCTCCCAATGGCCAAAAAACGCCAATTACATAGATGAGGGGGGTTGAGGATGAGGGTGGTTGAGGAGGGTGATAAGGGAGGGGGAGGAAAAGAGACACAGCGGGGAGAGAGAGAGAGAGAGGGGTAGGAGAGACACAGGGGAGAGAGAGGGGTAGGAGAGACACAGGGGAGAGAGAGGGGTAGGAGAGACACAGGGGAGAGAGAGGGGGAGGAGAGACACAGGGGAGAGAGAGGGGTAGGAGAGACACAGGGGAGAGAGAGGGGTAGGAGAGACACAGGGGAGAGAGAGGGGTAGGAGAGACACAGGGGAGAGAGAGGGGTAGGAGAGACACAGGGGAGAGAGAGGGGTAGGAGAGACACAGGAGAGAGAGGGGTAGGAGAGACACATGGGAGGGAGAGGGGTAGGAGAGACACAGGGGAGGGAGAGGGGTAGGAGAGACACAGGGGAGGGAGAGGGGGGAAGAGACACAGGGGAGGGAGAGGGGGGAAGAGACACAGGGGAGGGAGAGGGGGGAAGAGACACAGGGGAGGGAGAGGGGGGAAGAGACACAGGGGAGGGAGAGGGGGGAAGAGACACAGGGGAGAGGGGGGGACAAGAAAGGGGCACAGAGGGCACAAGAGGGACACAGGGGGCAGCACATTTCCCACCCTCGGCTTATAGTCGAGTCACTAAGTTTTCCCAGTATTTTGTGGTAAAATAGGTGCCTCGGCTTATACTTGGGTTGGCTTATACTCGAGTATATACAGTAACTAAATATTTTACATAAAGCGTTAATAAAATACCATCCGTCCTACTGGGTATGGACGCAGAGAAGGCCTTTGAGAGGGATTTATGGAGTTAACAATGTCCAAGTTTGGATTTGGTGAATTTGGATCACGGGTCATCTGTGGTCTATATGGATCCCCAACCGCCTCTGTTAGAGGGATTGGTTACACCTAAAGCGAATTTGTTATCCTCAATGGGACGAGACAGGGATGCACCCTGTCTCACACAATATTCGCTTTAACACTTGAACCTCTACTTGTAATGATTCAAAATTCAGGAAAAATTAAAATAATTGCTTTCGCAGATAACGTGATAACAGTGGAATAGCCATCCTTTTCCTTGGAAAACCTATTTTCTTGCATCTAGAATATAGTAAGATTTAAAATTTAAAATTAAATCTGGAAAAATCTGAGTTTCTTGCTCTAAACGTATTAGATCAAGAAATAGAAAAATAAAAAAATAAATTTTGTGGTAAATGGCAGGATACAATTGAATATCTGTGATTCATTCTACATAAGGATATAAAAAAAACTAATTAGTATTAATTATAAAAGAAATGGAAAGGTCCTAAGATATCCTGGATAGGAAGAATGAATGCCACTAAGATGACCTTACTTCCAAAAATAGGTTATATACAAAGATGTATCCCACTAAAGATGGCAGTATCGATAATGAACTGGCTACAGAGGAGAATAAATACATTTATTCACAACGGGAAGAAAAGGAGATTAAAAAAACTGATCTTGGTCGCAGTTTTGGAGCAGGGGGCTTAGCAGCCCTGATAGCTCACATGATTAAAATTACCCTAACTCAAATAGTGAATGGGTGGTAATAGAAAGGGAATTAATAAACTTAGAAAAGGATACATTATGGATATTTCAAGAGAAATGTCCTAAAATAAAAACGCTTTTAGGAATTTCAGGAGTTAAAAACTATTTTAAAAGATGGTATAAACTGAATGGAAAGCATCAACTAATACCCTTTCCTAGCCCTATCACACCATTAGATAATTTGGCTGACTATTTGGGACTCCCGTGGTTGAGAAGACTGGAGAAGATTAACATTGTAGCTCTTAAGGATTTATATAAAGATAATGAGTTTAAAAATGTTGATGATATAAGAAGACTGGAGGTTAATTTAGGTGGTGGATGGTTACACTGTAAAACCTTATGTTGGGTGCAACAGGACCCCTCACCCTCTGGGTTGTCACAGACAACAGTTCAGTTTATAGTAATAAAGTCAATGTTTTGTGAGGATATGGTGTTTACATCATCTTTATTCTTGAGTTCTCCCATCTTTTCACAATGTTGCACAGTTTGCAGCTGCCTATTTACTGCACAACATCACTGGCACAGCTTGGTAACATAGGCTGAACTTCCTACTATGACTTAATAAAAGATAGTATCACTTCTAGTCTAAACATCATCCGAAAAATGGCAGTTTTCAGTGTACGTTTTCTCCCAAATGAAACACGTCTTAAGAACACAATATAGCAAAAATGTGTTTATATTGATCCTTACAATAAAATAGTTTTGTACTTTACTAAATAGCTTTCTTCTTGTATTTTCTCTACTATATTTCATATAACTTTGACAGAATCTCTCCCCAGTCTAATGTTGCCATAAGCTCCCTCACACTGATAAGCCCCATTCAAAGGCAAAAACTGCAGTCTATGAGTGGGTTCGGGCACTATGTCCTAACCCATGTCTATGTCTGAAGTATGCCTGAGGCACATAAAGTCCCAAATGGATTCCAAGCGGGTTAGAAGCAAAACATGAATTGCTTTTAACCTCATTTGCATGCCACAGAATCCTAAGTGGCAGTGGTTACACCATTTCTTCGATGAAGTGTTTCAAGCACTGTTCACTGAAGTCCTGTGGGAAAATATAGACACCAACTGTTACAGGCCCAATATCATACAATGATATTGGGAAAAGCTAAATTCTATCTTGCCTTGTACGTACCTTAAAAGTAAGTTCATTATGTGGGGCGGAGCTTGCGTCTAAACTAGCCAGACGTGTGAGCTCCGTAAACTTCAGTAAATTTGTGCCCAAAAATCACCCCGAAATAAAGCTGGGAACGCAAGGAGGAGATCCCGACTCCATGCAAGACCCTCCGATTACTGAATTCACCCCGCATGGAGAAGGCGAGCGACGGCCTGCAGCCTAACCCGAAAGCCGATCTACAGAGACTGTATTATTTATCGCAGGGGCACAGGTGGACTAATCAGGGTGTCTGCCGGAGGGTGGTCCCCGTCGGGGGTCTCTAGGAGCCCAGCAGCCTCGCAGTTACAGGAGGAAGGAAAGAGGCTGGAAAGCCCACAAACATCGCAGCCTCCATCTTGGATAACAAGGAGGGAGTGGCAGGAAGGCCTCTCAACTCAGGTACTGTATGCTCCAAAGTACACAACACACAATAAACAGCCCAGTGCCTGACAGCTAAAGAGATGGGCTGAAAGAGTCATATTCTGGGTGTACCTGGTGCCTAATCTCAACTCCATCTAAGGCACAGGATGACCCCTTGAACTACGAGTCATCCACCTGGTGAGACATTGGGGCTCTTACCCACAACCCCTTACCGCTAAACTAGCTTGTTGCTGCTAACTTTTGTGGATAGCCTGTGGGAAGGAAAAATAAACTGAACTGAGGCAGCACTGAGCCCCTCAACCAGTGGTTTGACTTTGACTCTGATTAAAAGTGTACAAGCTACCTCTAAAAATTGATAAGTAGAACATACAGCAAACCAATTTACACTGAGAAACCTACTGCAACCTAGTAGTCTCACAGGACACAGAGGCACTGTACCACTAAGTAAGAAAAAGTGTTAACTGGCTCCTGCAAATACACAGCTAACCTAAATAACTAGAGCTCCACTACCACCTAGTGGCCACACAGGAAAGCACAGCTGCATACAGCTAAATAAGAAAATCAACTAGCTAGACACTGCAAATACATAGCTATCCAGCTTGCACTAAGAAACCGGAGTAATTCAAGCCTCTCCACCGCCTGGGGGCCACACAGGTCAAGCCAACACTGTATTACTAAATAAAGAACTGATCTTTAGTACAAGCACAGGACCTTACACATTTAACCAGGACTGTATAAGGACACTGGTTCGCAATCCTAATAATTAAAAAGGGGTCTTTGAAATAGCTGCCTTCCTATTTTTCTCAGCAACAAACTCAAACCTTACCAAAGAAAGCAAAAAGGACTATACATCATTGAATGAAGGTCTACATGGGGGCCTACACTAGCAAAACAGCCAATAGCTGATCATGTTATAACTATAGGCGACTTTCCATACTACAAAATGGACTTGGTAGAAATAAAATTTTGCTCTCCTCCTGCCTACGTGCTGTAAGCTAAATTTTCGCAAGTAAAGCAATCAAAAATAGCCTACAAGCATCACCTAATACCTCAAAATGGGGAAACCAAAGTGTGGAGCTATAATAAAGGGCATTCAAGAGAACTTTAAAACGAGGGCTCTCTCGCGTAACCCATCTGCGGGCTCAGCCTTTGACCACTCGGATTCCTCCAGCCATGAAGACAACCCTTAGGCCTCACAACAGCATATGGATCTCTCTGAGAGATCAATGGCCAAGATAAAGCAACTGCTAACAAAGGCTATGGGACCTTTAAGGAAAGACCTGAAAGAATTGGGACAACGGATCCGTCTACTGGAGGAAATAATAGATCAGATAGTAGAAGCACAGGAGATCGGGACTGATAACCAATTGCTCAGAACTCTTTGCACATTGCTGAGCTAGCAGACAAAATTGAGGACTTGGAGAACTGTTCTCGCAGGCATAATGTCAGAATAAGTGGTATTCCAAGAGCAATACAGGATCTTACAACATACTTAAAGAACACCATCAACAGTATCCTCACTGATCAGACAGAGCATTTGGGAGATAGAACAGGCTCACAGAGCCTTAGGAGGCAGCAGGAACCCAGAGACGTTATTGTGCGATTCCTGCGGCAATAAGCCGGGGACCTTTTACTCACAGCAACCAGAAAAGCATATACAAATAAAGGTCCTGATAATTCCGCCCTGCCAATTTATGCCGATTTGTTGCACTTTGGCTAGACGCAGATTAATAAAAGCAGCCTTGACTATCCTGATACAGCATAAAATACAGTACTGCTGGAACTTTCCTTTTACTCTCACGTTTACCTATCAATGCACTTCATACTCCACCAGCTCTCGAGGACTGCCTCGCCATTCTAAAGCGTTTGCATCTTTGTTCTGATGAGATATTGGAGGAGAGACACGATCAACCACCTCCTGCCATCCAAAAATGTCAGATCTATATAAGGCTAATTACCACTGCATTTATAAAACACTGACAGCAGACATGCACAATATCATAGACGGGTTGTATAGTAGCTCCTGAAATGAACATCTTGCCGAAGATATTGTACCTATTTATGTCCTTATCTATCCCAATTAACCTAAATGAATTAGATCGCTTCTAAAACAACATTTTCAGGTTCATCTGGAAAAACAAGCGTCCCTGCATTACCAAAAAAATTATATATAGGCATAGAAATAAAGGAGGGCTCTCATGCCCAAATTTGAGGCTCTTCTTATAGCAGCCCAGTTGGCATCTTTGCCTTTAATTCACTCAGCTAAACATCAACCAGCTTGGGTCTTTATGGAGAACCTGCAAATGAAACCATATTCTTGGGACAAACTAATTTGGATTCCTAAAGAGTTATCTCCTATCACAACCCATCATAACCCGTAAGATAAAATTTAACACTAACCTCCTGGCACTGGGCTAACTCCAGATGCCTACTCACTCCTCACTTACTGCCCCTGCTGTCTGTCTCCTATTTTCCCGACATTCTAGCAGATTCTAGTGTAGTCTTAAAGCACTAGTGGACCTCTAGGAATCATATAGGATAGGCTCTTGGTATATCAATGAACGTCTCCTGACTTATGAACAACTCCACAATATCCACAGCATACCACACACAGAACTTTACAATTATCTAAAATTGAGGAATTGGGTCAATAAAACGTCTAGAGACATCTAGAGACCTCCCAGGGCTACTTGGCTCTCTCATATGTAAAAATGCCACTTTAACAAAAGGAATACTAGGATCACTTTATGACATTTTAAAAACCACATTTATGTTAAAGTGGGAGGAGGACCTGGGATTTGAGTGGGAGATCGCTGAGTGGACAGAATCCTTCTCAAATGTAATTAAGTGATCATTAAATTATAGTCTTTTGGAAACATTGATCAAAGTTCTGCATAAAATGTATTGCATGCCGGACAAAATTACACAAAATTAATCCCCAGGAGAGCAATAAATGCTTCAGGGGTTGTCAAACTGTAGGCGACCATATCCATACATGGTGGTTCTGCCCGATACTTCTCCACAAAGATTTTGAGCTAACTCGCTAACTAACTTGCCGCTATGCTTTTTAACACCCCGATTCCAACCAGAATGGAAACTTACTTGCTTGGGATACACATAAATAGTTTAACTTAACCCCTATAATAAGCTATAGCAGCTAATGACTATAGCGACCAAAACTCATATGGCTGACAGTTGGAAATCACCAACGATAAATTTCCAAGACTTAATACGAAAGCTTAACAACATACTAATTTATGAACGAGTGAATTTATGTACGACTAAACCACAGTATATCAAACACACTCCCTCAGTTTCTGAAAATATGGGAGCCCTTGATAGAATCTCCACTCAGTATATCCCTTATCTGACTTATCAAACACGAAATTAGAAAAGGAAAAAAAAAAAAGTTTTGAACGGATTAGTGAAGGCAAGTATTATAACAGGGTGGCAGGTCCTTCGCGCACAGCAGAATATTGCTCAGTCATCAGAGCGTCAAGAACTGTGCTTTGATGACGCTCTGCGCTCCAGCCTGCAGGCTTCGCATGTACGAGTGCCCCATCAGCTGACAGTGTGCCATATGTGCACAGAACCAACTCATGCTGCCCATCACCATGTCCCGGCTCATTGACCCATGGAAGTTCCAGCGCATGAAGAAGGTAGGCACCTCTCAGACCAAGATCCAACAGATCCTCCTATCCGACTTCCTGGAGCAGCTTCAAAGAGGACGGGCAGCATTAGTTGGGATGGTCAGTCGACCAGGCACAGGCATGGATAAGAAGATGGAACTTCCATGGGTCAATGAGCTGGGACCTGGTGATGGGCAGCATGAGGTGGTTCTGTGCACATATGGCACACTGTCAGCTGATGGGGCACTCGCGCAAAGGTCGGGGTGCCAAATAAGACAGTTAGCCATTGTTAATTGTGGCTTCATATATTAGAAGAGCATAGGAAAATGTGATCTAAACCAAAGAAACAAAACATAAAAATGCTCATAATACAATAATATATACATATTTTTTTTCATAGTATTCATATAAAACGTTGTGTATGCAAACAAAGGGGTTGTCAAACTGTAGGCGACCATATCCATACATGGTGGTTCTGCCCGATACTTCTCCACAAAGATTTTGAGCTAACTCGCTAACTAACTTGCCGCTATGCTTTTTAACACCCCGATTCCAACCAGAATGGAAACTTACTTGCTTGGGATACACATAAATAGTTTAACTTAACCCCTATAATAAGCTATAGCAGCTAATGACTATAGCGACCAAAACTCATATGGCTGACAGTTGGAAATCACCAACGATAAATTTCCAAGACTTAATACGAAAGCTTAACAACATACTAATTTATGAACGAGTGAATTTATGTACGACTAAACCACAGTATATCAAACACACTCCCTCAGTTTCTGAAAATATGGGAGCCCTTGATAGAATCTCCACTCAGTATATCCCTTATCTGACTTATCAAACACGAAATTAGAAAAGGAAAAAAAAAAAAGTTTTGAACGGATTAGTGAAGGCAAGTATTATAACAGGGTGGCAGGTCCTTCGCGCACAGCAGAATATTGCTCAGTCATCAGAGCGTCAAGAACTGTGCTTTGATGACGCTCTGCGCTCCAGCCTGCAGGCTTCGCATGTACGAGTGCCCCATCAGCTGACAGTGTGCCATATGTGCACAGAACCAACTCATGCTGCCCATCACCATGTCCCGGCTCATTGACCCATGGAAGTTCCAGCGCATGAAGAAGGTAGGCACCTCTCAGACCAAGATCCAACAGATCCTCCTATCCGACTTCCTGGAGCAGCTTCAAAGAGGACGGGCAGCATTAGTTGGGATGGTCAGTCGACCAGGCACAGGCATGGATAAGAAGATGGAACTTCCATGGGTCAATGAGCTGGGACCTGGTGATGGGCAGCATGAGGTGGTTCTGTGCACATATGGCACACTGTCAGCTGATGGGGCACTCGCGCAAAGGTCGGGGTGCCAAATAAGACAGTTAGCCATTGTTAATTGTGGCTTCATATATTAGAAGAGCATAGGAAAATGTGATCTAAACCAAAGAAACAAAACATAAAAATGCTCATAATACAATAATATATACATATTTTTTTTCATAGTATTCATATAAAACGTTGTGTATGCAAACAAAGGAAATCGCTTAAAAACAAACAATATATGTACCTGTAAGCAACACACTCATGTAGCGCTTCAAGTAAACTTGGGATTTGAAACTCAATTACTTCTTGAGAAAAAAGGCTCCATTCTCTGAAAGAAACAAAAGAAGACTCTACACTAGTATAATAAAGAAAATGGTTTTGTTCATTTTATGCCTGTATAGCTTTCATGTTACTATTCTGATGGCTAGTTCTTCAGGATAACATACTACTTGATCATTTCCAGATCTTCTTTTACCATCAGCAATTTTTTGTGTTGTTCAGTAATTTCCGACTCTCGGTGACCTTATGGACCATAACACACCGGGCACTTCTTTCTGTCCAAGGTCATATTGATCTCCTTGGTTTTCATGTCAGAGATACTGGAGTTGGTTGCCAGTTCCTTCTCCAATGGGCCACAGCATACAGCTCCTGGTATTCCTAGGTGGTCTCCTATCCTAGTACTGACCAGGTCCAACCTCATGGTTGCCTGACTGTAGTCGAACCCAGGTCGCACTGGTGAAAGCACTGAATCATAACCATTGTACCATCAGGGAACCCATCATCAGCATACTGTGTCATTTTTTCAGAGCAGAATTACATATTATAAACATTAAATAAACATAAGTCATTAAAAGCACTTTGATAGGACTGCTTCTTTTATAGACTAATGTCATAAACCCTTCACACACAAATGCACTGCTGTGGGGGAAAAAACAACTAAATAATAGCAGTCTATTATTGAAACTATATGGATTATTTATATCTGTGAGAAACCCCAAGAGCAACGTGAGACTTTTTTTCAGTTTTAAATTGTGTTAATTTTCCCCAATACTTACATTGAATATTACAAAGAGCACCTATCTGTTTATTTTTTTCCTACTTTTTGTGGTACTACATATCCACATCTTTTATGAAAACAAAAAGATGGCAGATGCTTAAAAGGCCAATGAAGTCCCTGTAATTGCTCATCATTGAGTGATGGAGCCTGTGGACATTAGTATGATTAACCTTTTCTTTATTATTATATTTAGATAATGAAAAAATCCTACCTTGTAAACATTTGTTTACATGTCCACTACCATGGAAATCTGTGTTTTCATCTCTGATGAAATGAGAGTGTGTGCAGTGCAGCAATGTACAGTGTGTTAGGCTCTATGGAGGAAACTTCCCCAAGAAAGCGCATGTGCTATAGAGCAGTGATATCACTGCTCGAGACTGACAGCTTGATACTTTCTCTCTCAGGGCTCTATTTCTCACCGTAAGAAAAAAAAACAAAGTGAAGATCACTGGTAATATCCTTCTGAGCCATCACATCATACTCTAAGAAATGCCATCCAAGTTTTCCTAATATTTCCGGGTATCCGAAAAAAAATCAATACCCACTTTGAGCCTGAGCATCCCCCGGAATTCCAACATTAATACCTGTGGGCCATTGGGCACCCTTCCCCCCACCATTGTGATGTGGGGTGGATAGCCCATTAACCCCATAGGGGTCCCTATGAACCACCATGGCACCTAACTTTAACCATTCCCATGTGGGTTTTTATGGATCCCGAGGGTAATCTAGAATTAACCCCTATCCCATGGGGGTTCCTATGGACACCCATGGTTCAGTTAACTAAACTATAACCATGAGGGTGCCTAAAGACCCCCATGGCATGTAAATGTAATCCCTATACCACAGGGATCCCAGCAGCATGCACTGAAATTATTTTTACATACTGGGTGTGGGTAAAGAAGAAACGTTTCTCAATTGAAGTGATAATTAGTCATCTTTGAACAAGAAGAATGCTGATTCAGGAAAATATTGCTAATGATAAGATTGGGTTTGAGTTTTGAATAGAGAGCGAAACTGCCAAATCAACCAAAATTGTGAGTACATACATAAAGGTATTCACATTATTTAAGCCTGTGAAAAGTGTTAATGGATACATTGCATAAATAACACTGGAGTACATATGGCTTAGCACAGATCAACTTATGACCCTTCAAACACCCACAAATATGACAACATGAATTTATAACATTGTTAGTATAAAATTCAATTGATATCAATATTTGCTTGCTTCTTTGACTGTTAAAACAGTGTTCTCCTCAGGCTGCTGTGGCGTGACATCCAGCTTGAGGGGAGGATGTCGGGCAGACACTCATTGTGCGTGTCTGGCTGCTACATCGTGTTGCCCGCCGGCTCGATTGTGCAGCCAAGTGCCTGAAGATTCCTGGGGAGAACACTGTTTAAAGGATAAATACAAGTTTCATAACAATAACATTCTCTCAATGTATCAGGTCTCTCAATAACTTGCTTCAAAATATGAAAAACATTGCATATCCATGATCTATTGGATCACAGCACAGCTTCCAAAGTGAGAGATCATATTATACGTACTTAAATTCAGAGGGTAGAAGCAGGCTGTCAAGTCTCAGGAAATTGAGTACATGTCTGAACATCTGCCCATCTCCACGCACCAACAACGAAAAACCACAGGTGATCCAGCTAACTTTCTTGTAGTTCAGAAGAAACTCTGGATACTTAAAAAAGGAAACATAATGTAAAAAGGATTAGCCTAAACAGGAATAACATCATCATTATGAAGGGTACATATATTTCCTAGTCAGCTATGACAACTCCTCAAACTTAAATAAACTGAAAAAGAACTATTGATTTTGAATTTCACTCCTCTCTACTACTGCTGTTACCGTCATGTGGGCTGTGTGTATTTTTTTGCCATTACATTTTGTAACCCCTTTAACAGATTTACAAATATTTTTATTTTATGCAAGTCAGATACACCGATCTTATACATCATATAAAGTACATCTCAAATGTACTGCTGCAAATTTAAAAAGGCCCATTGAATAACATATACATTCTACTCATTAGATCACTTAATTATATTTATTCAATAATTTTCACTCTAATCAGTAAATTCCATTACACATATATAAAGCTATATACCTTGCAATTGCTTGTATCCTGAATCAACTACTTTTAATGGAACCGTGATTACCATTCTTCATAGTAAAATAATTTTTCCTGTGAATTTTTCCTGCTTTTATTTTATACATGTACTCTTCTCTTCTTGATTTGCACTACATTATCTGCTCCTCTAAAGAGCCACAATATGTGAACTTTAACCTCATGATCATACCGTCCAGTGAACATTTTGGCTTGGTTTCCTGAAGTATTGATTTATTGGATCTTCTTGCCGTCCAAAGGACTCTAAGCAGTTTTCTCCAATACAACAATTCTACAGCGCCAATTCCACGACGCTCAGCCTTTTTTATGGTCCAGCTTTCACATCCATGTGTTACTACCGGGAATACTATAGTTTTAACTATGAGGACCTTTGTTGATAGTTATAGATCTTTACTTTTTTACTAGCTTATCCTGACTTGCTATAGCTTTCCTCCCCAGATAATTTCATGACGGCCATCACCATCTGAAGAGATCTTGGGGCCATGAAAATAAAATCTGTCACTGCCTCCACTTCTTCCCCATCTATTTTACAGGAACTGAGATTGCAATTTCATCTTTTTAACATTGAGCAGCAGGCCAGCTTTTGCACTCTCTACTTTCACTTTCATTAATTGGCCCATTATTTCTGCTTCGTTATCAGCCATCAGAGTAGTATGATCTACGTATCTGAGGTTGTTGATATTTCTCCCAGCAATATTGATTCCAGCTTTGTATTCTTAAAAGGCGGCCTTATGAGAGATGCATTCTTCATATAGGTTGAATAATAAGGTGACATTATACAATCTCGACTCACTCCTTTCCCGATCTTGAACCATTAGATTGCTCCATGTTCGGGCCTGACCGTGGCTTCTTGGTCCCTAGGAAGCTTCCTCAGGAGGCAGATGAGATGGTCAAATGTTGTTGTGATACACACAGTCAAGGCTTTAGATTTGTCTAAGAAGCAGAAGTAAATGCTTTTCTGGAACTCTCTTGCTTTCTCTATTATCCACGGACATTGGCAATTTGATTTTTTGCGTCTTTGCGAAACCCGGCTTACATATCTTGTAGTTCTCTGTACATATATTGTTGGAGCCAAGCTTGTAGGATCTTAAGCATTACCTTGTTGACGTGTGAAATGAGTGCAATTTTTCAAGAACTGGAGCACTCCACTGCATATTGAGAGTAGATATTATTTATTTCATATTTGCTTGGTCCGATGATTTTCTCTCTTCTCCAATTTAAATTCTGAATAAGAAGCTCATGATCTGAGCTGTAGTCATCTCCAGGTCTTGTTTTTTTCTGACTGTATAGAGCTTCACCATCTTTGGTTACAAAGTAAATAGTCAATCTGATTTCTATATTGAACATCTGGTGACGACCATGTGTAGAGTCCTCTCTCAGGCTCTTGGAAGAGGGTGTTTGCTATGACCAGAAAAATTATATTTACAGAATTCTACTATTCTCAGACCTGCTTCATTTTGTACTCAAAGGTCAAACTGGCCAGTTATTCTTGGCATTTTTGGTTCCCTACTTAAGCATTCCAATCTCCTATGAAGAGAGTAACGTATTTTATATCTAGGAGGTGTAGAATAGTAGACTTGGACAACTTCAGCCTCTTTAGCATCCATGGTTAAAGCATAGACCTGGACCATTGTGATGTTAAATGGCTTGTCTTGAATCCATTCTGTCATTTACTGGGTTGTAACTGAGCACTTCTCTGGCCAACCTTTGACTGATTATGAAGGCTACTCCATTTCTTCTAGAGTATTCTTGACCAGAGTAGAAGATCAGATTTTTGTCGGATATGAATTGTCTCATTTCAGTCCATTTGAGTTCATCAATTCCCAGGATATAATTGTTTAATAGTCATCTAATTTTTGATCACATCCAGTTTACCTTGGTTTGTAGTTCTAACTTATCAGTTTCCTATGCTGAACTATTCTTTGCAGCAGTGGAATCTCCTTCTCCTCTAGACACAGCCGCAGCAGATTGTCCTCTTGACTTAGACCCCCACCACTTTATTAGAGCTGGTGCTACTCATACTCGCCCTCTGCTCTTCCCCAGTAATGTGGTAGGCACCTTCTGATCCGAGGGCTTATCTTCGGGTGCCATTTCATGTCTTTAGTTGTGCTTCTCCATACACTTTTCTTGGCAAAGATTCTGGAGTTGGTTACCAGTTACTTTTCCAGTAGATGATTTGTCTGACCTCTCTGATAGGACTTTCCTATCTTTGGTGACCATACATGGTATAACTCACAGCTTCATTAAAGTACGCATGCCCCTTTCACCACAACAAAGTAGCGATCCAGAAGGGGGCTAAATGCACTACAGTGGTCCTTTAACCTAGAGTTAATGACATGACCACTTACATATTTTTGCACCTAATTAAATACTGTATAGTTTATAAAGACAAATTACTGTATATACTAGAGTATAAGCGGAGTTTTTCAGCCCTTTTTTTAAGGCTGAAAAGGGCCCTCTCGGCTTATACTCAAGTCACCCGTGTCTCTCCCCCCCCCCCCCCCCCCGGCTCTCCCCCTGGCTCTTTCCCTTCCACTCCTTATCCTCAACCTCCCTCAACCCCCCAGGGGAGTGAAAGGGGGACACAATAAAGGGACACAGAGGGCAGCACATTTCCCACCCTCTGCTTATACTCGAGTCACTACGTTTTCCCAGTATTTTGTGGTAAAATAGGTGCCTTGGCTTATACTCTAGTATATACGGTATGTAAAAAAAACAAAAAAACATTCTATTTGCCCACAGCTTTGTTGCTTTTTATTTGATATCTGTATTAAATTAAAACTATTAAAAGTAAAAAAAGAATTAAAACTATATATATATATATATATATATTTTTTTTTTTTACTTTCAATGCACACTTACACCCTACCGCTTTGCCTTAAAGGATTACTTAAGTTCATACAGTAGTTCCTTTACATGCCTGTGAAGTATGCAACAAAATAATATTAGCATGTATGCAAGACAGGTAAATTAACAACATTTGACAGAAAACCTTATATTGATGACTATCCTGTAGGAGTACATTTTCTAATCTATCTGTAGTTTGAGGAGGCAGATTATCCTATGGAGACTTACTCTCCCATTCAGTTCTATTGACAAGGAGCTATTTAAAAAGGACCTCTGTTAACAGAGTGGAATACACATATTATCTTAGCCTACTATTTTTTACAAATAAAGAAAATATGTCCGTCATTATTTAAACAAAACTAAATAGAATACTTATAAGTGAAAGGCTATAATTAGTTTAATTATGTAAAGAGAATATGCACATTATAAAATCAAGCAATTTAAAGCAACATATTATAAATATTGCACTGTAATATTCCTTTAATGGAGTTCCACACAGTAGGAGCAAAATGATCGATAAAATTGTATTGTTGATAAACATTGTCCAAATAAAATGACTTGAGTAACAGAAACCCAAAATACAAAATTGTAACATATTATCTTCTGACTGTACCTTTAGCAAAGTTTTTAAGTATGTTGCATACCAGTGGTTTCCTACATAGATTTTCACTATTTGATGTATCAGATATTCTCGGACATCAGCTTTCCAGTAATCACCTGTGGAAAATGTTAACATTTTAGAATTATTTTGCTTTGTGCAAAAACATTTGTTGTATACAGAGAGTTACAGAATTTTTTGTTAAATTAAACAGCAAAGACATTCAGGGAAAACTTTTTTTTATTATTATTATTAGAGAAAACAAAAATGAGGAAATACCACAAAATATCACAGTGGCAAACCTGGTTTCATTCAAAATTCTAATTTACCATTTATAATAATGTTGTACAATGTACATTACTTTAATTAAGTCTAGTTAACCAAATGAACAGTGTTAAACTAAACTATCTAGGAGTGTAGAAATTTAAGCAGCAAAACATACACTCATATATAACCTCAAGTCTCAAATCGCATATTTTCACACGTACCTCTCTTTCCACTTCGGGTGCATGTTCTGCTATTTAGGTATGATCTCAATGCATCTTTCATTGGCTGATATAGAATGTCTTCTTTGTCCAGGTAAGTACACAGACCATAAATTTCAAAAAAGTTATTAGTCAGTGGTAGCCTGCAGGTTCCCAGCCAATTCCTAAGTAGTCATTGAAATGAGATGAAAGTTAAGAGAATGGTCATTTTAGAGCAATATGTGGTGGAAACGGTGGAGGATTTTTGCTTGTAACCAGTAAATCAATTCATTTTGAGATAATGATATATTCCGGTATTTTTTATAATATGTAATTATTAAAATAGAACCTACCTGACATGCTGAAAAAGTGTCCCATTGCCTGCAATAAAAAGCTTACTTCCATCTACGCTGCTTTCCACATGCAGCTGACCTAGTACTGAATCTGGGTATTTTGCTAAGAGTCCAAGGGCCATGGCATAGAGTGGTTTCAATCCTTTATGTAGCATTTGATTGTTTGTCATGGAGTACATAAGAGACTCTGTGCTGCTACTGCAGGTTTTTCCTATGAAATTAATGATTATATGCTGTACTAACTGTATTCATGTAAGACCAAGTTTATTAGGGAACACAAAACAAGCTTTCCTTCTACTTAATCAAAATGAAAGCTATGGATAAGGAAAAGTTTAGGAAAAAGCAAAGCCTCATTATAGATTAAGATAGATTATAAAACGATACCTTGTATAGTAATGAATACAAAAATAAAAATAAAAAAACAGTTTTATGAACAGCTTATGAATAATAAGTACATTCAACTCCGCTTAACGTGAACAGTTTATGGCTGTGCTTTCAAAGTGAGCAAATATACATGAATGAAAGACGGGTAGAATATTATTACCTACATAGTACAAATATTGTATGGAACTTTTTTGTTACATGCACTTTGCCATGGTTTCAAATTTATACTATGTTTTTGGAGATATGATCTAAATAACTTGACAGTATTCTAGGTGGTTCAAGTCGACAACTGCAACTCTCTCCTTGATGGCCTCCCAATCACCCGTCTCTCTCTACTCCAATCCATACTGAATGCATGCACTTGACTCATCTACCATACTCAACGCTCAGTGTCTGCAGCACCTATCAGTCACTCCACTGGCTTCCCATAGCCTATAGAATAACATTTGAAATCCTGACCCTAACATATAAAACCCTCAACAACATTGTACCCCCTAAATCTCTGCTCTGGTCTCAAAATACTCCCCAACCGCTATCTTGACCTTCCTCTCATAACCTCTGCTAACTCCCGCCTTCAGGACTTTTCTTGTGCGGTCCCTATTCTTTGGAATTCTTTGCTTGGCTCCACTAGATTTTCCTTCTGCCTCAAAACCTTAAGGTTCCTGCCTCAAAACCTTAAAAACTCACTATAAGTGTATCATCTTAAGCCTTAATATGCACAACTCATCTATCATCCTCAGGTACCACACCCAAATCCTTTAGATTGTAAATTGGAGAATTTTCAATCTTGTAAGGTGCTCTGGGAACAAGCACTATGTCTACATTTAATTTTAAGCTCAAAGACAGGGCCCTCTATTCTTTTGCAATGTGTTAAAATTGTTTTGGCCTTGTACTTAATTTTTGTATAGCACCATGGAATATGTTGGCACGTTACAAATAAATGATGATAATAAAAATAAAAACGTTTAGTTTATGTTGCTATTGTATAACATAGCTTACAGAACCCACAACATTGTACACATCTGAAGATACAGATATGAATAGATCTGTGCCCTAAATATAATCCCTGCAGTGCTGTACCATTTAAGAAATTGCTTTCTTACCCATCATGCAGACCTCGCTGTAGTCACACTCTATTAAAGCAACATTCTCAGAAATCCAAAGCAAGTTATCCTCTGTAACTAGTGCAGGATATTTTTGCAGCACTTCCACTGGCAGGAAGCAATAATGAACCTCCTCATCCACGTCTAAAAGTGGTGTATCAATGAGTCCAAGAGGTGCTTTGTCCTGGAAACCTAATAGGCAACATATATCATAAGCATTAGGAACATGCTGTTGTAACACTATCATCTGCAAAATGATATCAATACATATAATTTCAAAGGATTAATCTTTTGAGCAAAAGCCATCTGATAATGCAAAACTCTGCTGGGCAGGCAACACCACACAAACCTTGGACTCCACAAGGAGAAAAATAATAATTACCTGTCAATACGGGACTTTTTACTGGAAATTCTGACAACTTGCTGTTACATTTGCGAGTTTTCCAGTAGTTCATTGATGCTCTCTTAGAGACTGGGATATCTGTTCCTGGTCTGGCACGCAGATGGTGCTTTCCTTCCCTTAGATTATCTAAAGTCTTGAGTAAACAAATGAATTACTAAAAGAACATAAACCTTTACTGATAAATCTCTTCTTCCCAATTTACAGAGTGACAGAATCTTATGACAGAGTTAATTCTCACTAACTTAAGACAGTTGTCATGTTAAAGTCACATAAATCCAAAATATCTAGTGTACATTTTTTTTTGCAGGAAAAATAAGTTAAAATGACTTTAAGAACATTAACACTACAGCAACTCAAAAAAAGATAAACAAAAACTACCCCATCTTAGTTTCCCGGGACATTGAATGAAATTTAAGGAAGTGCAAACCAGGATACATGGAAAATCTGTTTCTTTTTGTGCACATTCCAAAGAATTGGAATAAAACGTAAAAAAAAAAAAAAACTGTTCACTGAACAGGTCTAAGTTTCTACCAGAACTTCTACTGTATCAGTTATACAAACAGGATACTGAAGTGGTAATTTGTTTTTATAGTGGTAGTAGTAGTAGATGTTACCATACAGCCAATTCCAGCTAAAGCACAATTTTTGTTTTAAATTACTATGATGGTGCAAAATGCTTCTTTGGCATTTCTAAGAGAACTTAAAGCCTTATACTCTAATGATCCTAACACTAAATTTATATGGTGTTTTTATATTTACAATATATATGGGTATGTACAATTCAGATACATAAACATAACCGCTATCACTTAAAAAATGTAAGAAGGGTAGGGACACCCCTTCCATGTGATTTTAATTAGTCAGATGTAGAGAAAAGCCAAATTACAAAAATATCAAACTAATATTAAATATGTTGTGTGCACTATTTTTGTATATAAGACATAACATTGCAGAGTTAAGGAAGAATAACAGTAAGGGAGACTAATTATTATCTAACAAGCTCTTAAAAGTTGTTTTATCTGTTCATATCTCATTCCTTATAATAAAAGAAAAAAAACATGTCACTAAGAACCCAAAACACAATATAAAAATAAGTAGTGCAGCAATAGTGTAAAAATATTACCTGCAACAATGGCTTGAGCTGGAGACTTAGAGCTTGTTCATACAAGAGATCAAGGTCAGAACAACTAGTAAATGATAATTTAGATGTGTGCAGAAAATAATGGATGTGTTTAAAGACAAGTCCATCTCTATCAATGAATAGCTTTGAATTTGCAGTCATAGATAATGCAGATGCTTCTCTCCACAACAAAGATTCCTGGTATTGTGCAAGCTTCTTTTTGGGGATGGAGAAGAGCCAGCCTCCTATATTGAAATGGAACAGGTCTGCATCTGTAAATTCAGCACTCTGATCTCCAACTTCCTGTGTGAAAACAGCAGGTTTAGTGCACAACCTAAAATGCATTATATTAAACAGCACATTACAACAACTTCCGAGAAGTATATATGAATTCCTAACATTAATCTTTTAGCTGTGACATACACTTATGAGATATAGTATATACTGTAGAACAGCATACATGATTCAATCTACAATCACCAAACCACCTCTAGTATCAAATATTCATTTTCATTTGAACAGCTTTGACTAATGAAATTCATGGTATGTTATGTAGGAGGCTGAAGAAGGTCACAACTTATACCTGGTGTTAGCAGACACCAGGTTCGGGCTGAAGTGTTTGCACGTAAGCTGCATACTTTGGTACGAATGTAGTTCAACAGAGATATGCAAAAACCTCTGTGATTGAAGAAGGCCAGAAAGTCTGGAAGATGAAATGGTTCAGCTCACCATTTAGGCCTCTGCTCCAGATGGAGTGGTGGAATCCCCTCAACGCTTTCCCAGAGACAGACTAATATGGAACTAAAGGTAGTCTGTAGTTATTTTCTCCAGGGGGTGGCTTGTTTAGGATCCCCAGAAGCTGTGCAAAATGCAGCAACATTTTTTTTTTTTATAGCAGTAAAAAGATTTTAGAAGAGATGGGGGTATAACCACCTAGCAATAAAACACAGCAATAGGCTTCCTTCTTTAGAGCCAGGATAACACTATTTAATCAGGGATTAAAGGGATAGTTACCTCACCATAAGAGCTTTTCCAGGTGTGAAAGAGAACAAAATTCTATGTTAAAATGATCTATTGCTTTTTTTAAATTACACGAATAACAGCCTAAAAATATATATTACAAACAGACTTCTGACTGCCCTATAATTACCAACATCTGCCGATAGCAAGCGGTAGAAAATGCTGCACACATAGATTTATAACTTTTCTTGGGTTCAGGAATGCATTCAGCTACTGGTTAACTCCCAAGTCACATATTTAGCGGTTTGAAGCAGTCATTTCTCTGCACAGATATATTTGAGAAGGGTTAAATCACTCTCTGTTTCTGCTCTCTGCATGAGCATTTGCTGCCGGTCTGCCTGGGGGACTTGCCAGAGCTCAAGTAAAAATAAACTTCTTTTAGGATTTTTTTATGTGAAAAATGCACCTATTTAAAAAAATTCTAAAAGTATTTCAATATGTTTTTATGAGTATGTTACAGTGGTGTGCTCCAAGTTGTGCTGAATTAACTGTCCCTTTAATAAAGTGCTATACATGTTAGAAAAATAGGGGCAGGATGTGGGCAGCACTATCAAATAGTAAGACGGACTGTCGATCAAAGAGCAAGGCAGAGGGTAGGCAGGGTTTCTACTGGCTTAAACGGTGGGATGGACCAATATCAAGGTAGTATGAGTGAATCTAAGAAAAACAATTGCATACATCCGATGCCGATTTTCATGGCCATCTAGTGGCCATCTGCCTAAACACACACACATTTTTGCAGTACAGGTAGGTAAAACCAGCTGCTTCTACAATTACAGTACCCAGACCCCACTGATGTTACCATTTCGATACCCACAATTATAATTAACTAGGAAATTGCCTGTCAAACATGATGGGAGTAAAATTGTAAGCCTGGCAATGTTGTTTGCCACACAATGCGAGGCTTTGGCTCTTCTGAGCTACTTTGGCACTCATTGCGAGCCGCAACTTTCCTGGTTTGCAATCATCACCTTTGGCGCTCATTGCAAGCCTCTACCTGTGTACTCTATAGGCCTCGTGCTCGAGCGTTACTGTCTTGGGTTGTGTTAGTGACTTGGATTAAGTGTTACTGCTTAGGGGCTAATTTTACGTCCTTCGACCTCGTTTTCGTCGTATTGCATTTTTTCAGCACTCATTTTTGTTATCGCTTAGGCGATTTTTGATTGTAAAAAAATGGCAAATATGCCTCAAATTAACTTGCACCCTCACTTACAGGCTCACTGGCTCTCCTACTATGTTGTGTGTGAGTGTTTAAGTTATTTTGAGGCATATTTGTTGTTTTTTTTCAGGTCTTTCCAGTTCTGTGGTTTGTCCGTTGAAGTCGTAATTTTGCGAGGTGCACAGTGCATGTACGGGTTTTGGTCCTAAGACGTACGGGTCATAAGTCCAGCTTGGCTTGCATTTGCCGCTATGTCCTACGGGCCTCGCGATGAGCGCCTGTGGAGCTCATTGCAAGTCGCGCAATAAGCGCCTGTGGCTTCATTGCAGCCTAGGGCTCCTGATGAGCGCCTGTGGCCACAGGCCTTGCAGTCGGGCGTCAACTGCTCGCCTCGCGGGGGCCGCAATTATATCTCAGTCGGGCTTTGTGAGGCTCGCAGTTGCGGCCCTTATTTAACATTGCGTGGCCAACAACGCAAAGGGACCAACACTGATAACTATTATAGTGATAAAATTGGTGAACAAACAAATCTTTTTGGGGAGAAATGTTAGTAGATAGAACAACTGGTGATTAGCCACACCAGTATCTTGGAACCCTTGTGACTAAATGTGTAACAGAAGTTACCCTACAAGTACAAAAGGCTGAACAAGGACAATCTTTCAACAATCTACATCCTATAGTTTGGACAACAATCATATTAGAGCGGTTAGTCCTAGTTTGCTTAAGTTCTTCTATGGTCTCTAAAACTATACCTCCTTGAAAAAACAGATTTCACAAAGCAAAAATATACAATATAGAAAATCATTCACAGAATGTTAAACTTCTTTCAGGTGCTTTTTCATATAAAAGTAATGTGTGCAATTACGTTTAGGCATTATGTACCCATTATAAAAAATAAATAGTCTACACATAATGTTATCTTAATAAAAAAAAACTAATTATTCATTTTTATACTTGGTATGGCTCTACAGATCTGTTGCACATTGGCGGTTTCATTGTAAAGGATTGTAGATCTCTCTGCTACAAGCTAATTCTTTTTTGTGTATGGCAAATGGGATCTAGATGATATTGCATCCTGAATCGGAAAGGCACACATTATTATGTTAGTTTATTCTCAGTACAGCATATCCGATGCACATAAAAAAATAACGCAATAGGTTAACCAAGAGGATTTTTCTCTCGCTTAGGGTATTTTCGTGTGTCTAAACTCGGTAAATTGGACTTAAATTGAGGTGTAACTTCACTTGCAGAGGTCCTGGGTGCCCCGCCGCCCCCCCTTGCTGTGGGTAAGCTTTTTATGTCATTTTTGTGTGTATTTATTTCTTTTTTTTAATGTTTTCAGCTGTGCGCAGTTCGGCCGCTAAGATCGTGTTTTTGCGTGAGTTTTTTTTGTTCTAAGTCACGCGGCTCATATTTTTTTGTGTAAGTCCGTATTTAGTCATTGCGTGTTAGATGTATTTTTTCAAAGTCTCGCTTCTGTAGGTGTTTGTAACCGCTTGTGAGGCGCCGTAGAGCCTCCACCTTCCACAAATGCGGCCTCAAGCTCGCAAAGCGTGACAACGTTTTGCAGTTTGTATAATTTTATATATATATATATATATATATATATATATATATATACATACATACATACACACACAGAAAAAAATTGTTCTCTACATATATGAACACCTGTGGAAATGATTGTAGGCTACACTGAAACTAGATTTGCAATAGTTTTTATCTATCAGTAGTATGTAGTTTCTTATCTACACTCGTATGGTAGCATATATCTGCCTTATTAATGGGGTCCACAAGGGGTTCTAAAGTAATATAACCAAGGATTTAAATCAAGTGTGCAACTTTGCATACATGGAGAAATAGAGAATTTGTTACTTACCAGTAAATTCCATTTCCTTGAAGTGTTCGATGCCAGCATAGAATATTAGCACATGCCTGTCCTGCAGTAACTTTGGCTTGCGTTCCAACAACTTCTCTGATAATGCATCCCACTCTGGCCCAAATAAATAAGAACATTCAAATGGCATGCCCAATAACCTATTCTTTGAGGCCAAATCTGCCTTGCATGCTTTCAGCCAAATGGCCCTTCTTGCTGCTGTCAACAATGTTGTTCCTTGAGCAGCTAATCTGAGCATCTACCAGGAGACATCAAATAAGAAATGTGAGGTCATACACAAGACTGGCAATATCTTGAGAATCTCTTCCTTAGCAAATCTTTCCAATAATGCCTCTTCCAACCTCAATAGCCAGTGACTCATTTCCTTTGCCACATTAGCTTACACCACTGAAGCTTTCATGGTTGTACTGAAAACTGTTCTTCATGGCACATTCTGTTCGCTTCTCCATGAGATCCCTGAGAGCGGAACATCATCCAGTGGAATTGTAGTTACCACTTAATTGATCCACAGACTACAAATGCTTTAGTCTTGGTGGGATTGTAATCTTAAACTTAAATTGCCTCCATTTATGTCTTATAAAATCCATAATAACTCAGTGAACAGGAAAGTCAATCGGTAGTTTCTGTCCTAGAAATGACTTATCCTGCAGATTGTTTTTTGCTCCATCTTCTTAACTTAAAACAGATCTGACTTTAAAAATCAAACAATTGAGGTCTTCCTCCATAAACCCTGCAATGCTCTCATGAACTTGCAATAACGTAGTTGTTCCCTTTGGGGAACAAGAATGGACCACTGCCGCCCACTCATCTTGCACCTAAGACAGCAGCATATGGCTAAGCAATATGTCTGTGTGATAGCAGCATGCAGCCCCTGAGCTTAATGCCATTGTCACATGCCCAAACCAGAACTAGGGAATTTCCAGAACCCTGAAAGGACCTGCCAAAGTGGGAGTTCCACCAACTCCAAGAAGTCAACAGCATTGTGACAGACCTGAAGGAGCAGTGTTGGTATGTAAGATCTTCCTACCAGGAGATAAGGTAGTACTAGCTATATAATAACCAGATTGTCATCTTGGGGCCATATTAAATTGGAGCCCCGTAAGTCCAACGTGAGCCCCGTAACTGCTGCAGGCTCGAAATTTGGCCGCTTTACGGTGCTGTTAAATTAGAATGGGCTGCGAGCTACGGGTTTGAGTCGAAAATCGTAGTTTGTTTGTAGAACGATGGATTTTCAGCTGTTATGTCACTGAAAAAGGGGAGGGTAAATTTCAAAGTCCTACGGGCGTCAATTACAGTTTTGTGATCGGACCCACATTCCAGATTAATGCAATATTAATAAAGCCGTAAATATGATATTCTACTACATCCGCATTACAGTATATGTCTTAACACTGATTGCAGGGATCGATATAAAACACAAAATATAAACATGAAATAAAGTATTTTTCGAGGCCGATTTGCGGGCTTGAGAATGTTGTGCTACTAATTCTAAGACCGAACATCACTTTCCCTGTTAAAATATGTTTAGTAGTGTTTTTATTATTACAAGTGCTACATATTAGACTTTACTCCCCCTGCGGGTGTTCTCTAGCACTCATAGGGCTTTGGCCTCCATTTGCGTGTTATGGGCTAGCTCGCAGGTGAATGTTGCAATTTCATACCTGAATTGAACAAGTAGCGGTTGAGAGGCTGGCGAGAAAAAAATGACTTGCGGCCGCAAATACCACGTCACATACTCATTTTTCGTACGGCCTACCCTGCAAGTCATCTTCGGGGATGTTTACTGGTCTAATTTAAATAGCCGTAAGTCCTACTTTTTGAGATAAAGGCTACGTTTTACAATGTACTCCCAGTTTCATGAGGCTGTTGATCAGCAGCTGCCTGTGGCTGGCCCCCCTTTAACAGCCTACACCACTCCTTAAGCACCAGGAATGTCCTCTGCAAGTACAGGACTATGCTATCTTGACGAGTTCTTATGGCCTTAAACATACCTTTATTTGTGTTCGGCCCTTAACATATTTCTCCTGTAGAACAAAATAATGGTGGCTTAGACAGGTGCTAGCTTCTATCTCCCAGCAACTCTTACTACATTTTAATGTCTCGGGTGCCACTATACTCTTACCATAAGAGAGAAGCAACTTTACTTTTTACTTCTATACTTATCTGTGAAATATTTTAATATGGAGAGGATCTATTAATGTGTATCACTTGTCATAAGCAGAATTTATACTATGTGTAGAGAAACGCATAGAGCAGGCTAGGAGTAGAAAGACCTCAAACTCCTACAATGATACCCACCACTCAGGTATGACTGGCCATACTATGGAATAATCTTCGTATAAATACTACCATAAGTAGGACAGGAAAAACACAGAGGCTCTAGTGGGAAGGAAGTATTTTCTTCTGAGTGTGTAGGATTGGTCTCAGGTTCTGTGCTGCCTAGCAAACATTAAGGAAATCATGATTTCCATGCCAAGACTAAACAGGCAATCAATCACGTGATAGATTGAACAGGGTGAATGTGATGGAACAAAAATTGTTCTGGACTAATGCAAAAGCTCTGTTTGTTAGAGGGCCACTTAATTCAGTACAATGTAGAGCACACCAATGTAAAGATTTCTTAACAGCATGTTGAAAAATATTTAGAATTTTTTTAATCTGGTCTTTTTTCACAAAGATAATTATTAATGAAATCCCTGTTTAAATGCATCACTGGCAAGCTGCCAGACAGACCGGATGCAGAGAGCAAAGGAAAACTAGAGTAAAGTCTTTATAAATGTGTCTGAGCATAGAAAGGAGAGAGCTAGAATCTCTTTAAAAAGTTGTCCCTTTGGTTAACTAGTGGGCTGTAGGATTCCTGAATGCCAAGAAAAACATATAAAGCTGTCTCTGCAGGAGCTTCAAACGGGCAGTTGTCATTAATCAGTGTTTGTAAACAAACCTAAACATTTTGTTTTTTAAATGTTATATGTGTAATTAAAGAAAAAAAAAATAGACCATTTTAACATAAAATCTTGTGATCTTTCACACCATGAAGAGCACTTATGGTGAGGTAACTGTACCTTTAAACTCTGAACTGCCACCAGTATTTGTCCCTTGACCACCCATGAATTTGCAACTTTTTCAAATGCTTAATCATTAATGAACATACGCGGAAACAGCCGTCAGATGATGACAGAAGCCTATTATCATTATATATGTAAAGTTTGACAGTGAGGTTCCCTAACAGGCAAACTGAAATGTAGCGGATAACGCTAACTCAGCTTGTTACAGCCCGCAGCTCAATACTGTGACCAGTGAATTAGAGGGGTTTCGATTCTAATAATCCCAAGGATTAGCGATTTTTGTTTTAAATGTTTTTATTGTAGGAAAGCGATTAGGATACATAAACTGCTAACATGAGGATTTAACTTTTTATATTATTTTTACTTGTTCATCTCCAGAAACTTATTTTAGCATGCATTAACCACTTGAGGTACCTGATATGCTCTGATTACACCTGGTAGGCTTTCCTATTTACTATAAGGAATTCTAGTAAGATTTCAGGGGAACGCAAATAGTGGAGCCTTCCAGACAGAAAGTGACCTTTGTGGATCATAGGTCTTCAGCATTACTTAGCACACCTGTCGCACTTGGTACATGATACTTAAAGATAAAGGACAGATAGTCCAAGTAAATAGATGTTTTAAACATGACATTTTGGGCACAAATTAAAAAAAAAAACTTAGTAAAACATGTAAGTTGAAAAGAAATGCACTGACCATACTGCTGTTATATATTTAGCTCATACTAATGACAAATACAATTATGTTACTCCTGTAGGTTATTATTGACATGGTTTAGACAAGGATCTTTATACAACTTTTTTTTCAGGAATATAACATATCTCTTTACTTTTGTGTACTGTATTTTATTATTAAGTGCTTAAAAGCTCTGTTTTTCTGCCTAAACTCTTACAAAAAGTTCCAAACTGGTTTTCCCTTTTGCAGCTCATGAAGATGGTGTACCTTAAAGCACATGGTGTACAGGGTCTCATAGTAACCCATACGGTTAGGGTCTCAGGCTGCTTGAGAGAGGAAACAAATTGGCTAATCTGAAACCCTGCACAGTATGATTCATGAGCTATAAGAGCAGACCCTTAACAGGTACAAATTGTATGATTTGGGGCAGAAATAAAGAGCTTATCAGCACTTCTTAATGAAATAAAGTTCATAAAAAGTAAATGCATAGGTATATATTATTCCTGGTGAAATCTAGAAACCTTCCATAACCCTAATGACTTTTGAAAGTAAGAGAGCCCTGAATAAAGGCACTTCTCTCTACCCCTTCTATCATGAAGGAGGTAGAATTTTGTGCTAAAAGGGGACGCTATGAAAAGGCTTTCTTATCATTTTATGTATAAAGCTGCCGCAGTTCTACAATTTGTAGGGCTGTGTGTAAACAAAATACTTTCTAAAAGCATTTTATTTGTGTGCGATTTTGAACAGCTTGTTAAGTTTATACTGGAAATTCAATAGTAGGTTTACTGTAAGAGCTGTGTCAGGTGGTAGAGTAGTGCTGATCAAGACAAAAGAGTGCTTGGTCCACTTTGAACATCTGCCTAAAACAGTCTCTGAATCTAGCAGTGTTTGTGCATTAAGGGATGGTGACAATCAGAACATTCATTCCTTCACACAGCTTCCCAGCCCGCAACACTATCGTCCCCTTAAGGACATGAGGAGTAAAGAGAAGTATTTCAGAGGCTCACACACTTATTGTCTAACCTGCTTTCCATTTTTGCAATTCTCAAATACACATTTTAGTACTTAAAGTGTCATAGAACACAGTTCTTTTTCCCCCCATGCACTTAAAACAGCATATGGACCCATACTGTTATAAGCATACACGCTTCAGCGCTGGTAAGTGCTTAGGAGTTTTCTAGTTAGGGTTAGATGGTAAGGGCCGGTAAGTGGTGTAGGGGGTTAGAGGTTTCGGAAGGTACTTTTACATGGTGGAGGTTAGGGCCAGCAAGGGGTGGAGAGGGTTAGGGGCTTATGGTTAGTAACTGGTGTAGGGGGTTAGGGTTAGAGGCCTAGGGAGTACATCAGGACGCAAGCCGTCTGGCACAAGGAGACTCCTGTGCCGTGCGTGCACATAAAAGGATAGATCCTAGCATATTTTAAACATTATCAAAAAAACTTTAACCAAGGCAGTTCAAGAGAAAAAAAAAGAATGTAACAAACGAACAATATTAGAAGCTGTGTAAGCCATAGACATAAGCCATTTTGGGGGAAAAATTCAAACTTTTGAAGAAATTTAGGACTACAGAAATACATTTCTTGATACATTACATCCTGAGAGCTGGGTAATTGAGGGCATTTGGTGAAGGAAGAGTGGGGAAGGAGGGCACAAACAAAAGTTCAGAGCCTGTTTGATAACTGGATATGATTGAATCTGATGCCACACCGCTTCCCCCTCATTGGCACAAAAGACTCCTTCCATCAGCAAATGCAATTACAGCCCTCCAGAAATGTAAGAAACACATGAAAATAGGTTGGTTTTTAGTTACAAACGGGTGTTTGCCTTTTTTCTGCTTAATTATCATCTATTTCAGACTCCATTTTTAAAGTTTTTTTGCAGTGGTTAATTAACTTCATTGAAACTAATGAGATTTATTTAAGAGTTATACAGCTGGCTATATTACTGCTCACTGACTGACAGTGGTAAATGTCCCCATTTAAATAACTGTTTTCTGCTTTGGATGCTTTATTTGAAGAACAAACTAACAGTGGTATAGGATCCAATACCATCTTTCACATGCAAAAAGAAAATTTCAATGCACAGTACCTTCAAAATTCATATAACTACTTGAAAAATGTTGTGATAATGGCTATAAAATTGTGCTAATAGGTATAAGGAGACCAAGTTCTCTTGTTTGTCACATATATAGACACATTTCCTAAATTGTTAGAATGCAGTTGAAACATTGTACATCTTGAGATTTTGAGCTGGAAACAGGTTAGTTGAACTGTTTTAGCCATGCAAACATACATACTATTTTTGTTTTGTAAAAAAAAATAAAGCTTACAATTACTCCCAGAAAAGATGGTGGTATGGTATTTTATATTGTTAATAAAGTCCACGAATAGGAGGTAAACTCAACAGGCGTGAAGAAGGTTCTTTCATCCTATTATCAGTTTGTAGCTTAACAAGTTTTCAATCTTACCAAGTGCTTTATAGAAAGCACTGTGTACATTTGATTTTAAGCTCAGACATGGCCATCAGTTTTTTACATTGTGTTAATATTATTTTTTAACTTACCCCTGTATATCGCTACTGAATATGTTGACGTGTTACAAATAAAGGAATAATAAATAATAATTACAATACCTCTGCTAAGAATCAGACTTACTTCTTAGGTGTGTTTGCACTTGTGGCACAAATGGCATTACTGACAATCTTGTTGGAAATCAATACAAAAAAAATGTTTAAAAGTTGCTTGCCATCAGTTTCACTGCATTATATGGTGAAATATGGTGCTTGTCAGATAGACCCTCTCACAGCTTCCTAGCATTAGAAGTCCCAAAAAATAACAGAGGTCTCTTTGAAGCCCACACCAAACAGATCTCTGCAATCTGAAGCCAGAGAGCCAGACCCCTGCTGAGCCTTACACCGCTCTAATACATCCTTAAAAGGGCCACTTAATTCAGCACAACTTGGACCACATCACAGCAAAGAATTCATAAAAGCAGGTTGAAATACATGCATATTTCAATAAGAAATCAAATACATTAAATCTGTGTTTACAAGTCACTGACTACCCACTGCCAGACCCGCAATTAAAGCTCTGTGTAGTGAGCAAAAGAAAGGAAAAACAAAGAGGTTAACCCTCACCTTATCTATCTCTGCAGAGCATAGAATGCTGGAATCAACTAAACAGACCAGTTTAATTAGTGCATTCCTGAGTACAGGGGCAACAAATCTGCTATCAAATCACTGTCTTTGCCACACACATGGCTGTCTGTTATTGATCAAGAAACAGACAGCAGGCATGATACACTTTATGTAAACAGAATTCAAACATATATAATTTTTTTACTGTTATAAGTGTAATATATATATATATAATTTTGGCATACATCCTTGTGCTCTTTCGCATCATGAAGAACACTTACAATGAGGTAAATAACCCTTTATCAACCCCAAGGTCTCATAAAAAGATTACTTATGTATCAATAAAGTCTCATATAATGCTATGATATCGTTGCAGTCTCTGACTACACTAACAAATGTCTGCACTCACTGTATTAGTTCAGATCAAAACCTTGAAGATAGGGGGTTTCTTAGCAATCTTACAAGACCACCAACTCACATTGTGCTGACAAGTCTCTTTGCATGCTCATTTTATGTTGTTAGAGATCTTTTTGCAGCTCACAAAATATTTGCAGTCTCTCACACTATCCTGGCTGATGGGCTCCATGCAGTCTCTCACTATACTGGCTGATGGGCAGTCTCTCTCGCTATACTGGCTGATGGGCTCCATGAAGTCTCTCTCACTATACTGGCTGATGGGCTCCATGCAGTCTCTCTCGCTATACTGGCTGATGGGCTCCATGCAGTCAATCACACTATACTGGCAGATGGGCTCCATGCAGTCTCTCTCGCTATACTGGCTGATGGGCTCCATGCAGTCTCTCTCGCTATACTGGCTGATGGGCTCCATGCAGTCTCTCACTATACTGGCTGATGGGCAGTCTCTCTCGCTATACTGGCTGATGGGCTCCATGAAGTCTCTCTCACTATACTGGCTGATGGGCTCCATGCAGTCAATCACACTATACTGGCTGATGGGCTCCTTGCAGTCTCTCTCGCTATACTGGCTGATGGGCTCCATGCAGTCTCTCTCGCTATACTGGCTGATGGGCTCCATGCAGTCTCTCTCGCTATACTGGCTGATGGGCTCCATGCAGTCTCTCTCACTATACTGGCTGATGGGCTCCATGCAGTCTCTCTCACTATACTGGCTGATGGGCTCCATGCAGTCTCTCTCACTATACTGGCTGATGGGCTCCATGCAGTCTCTCTCACTATACTGGCTGATGGGCTCCATGCAGTCTCTCTCACTATACTGGCTGATGGGCTCCATGCAGTCTCTCTCACTATACTGGCTGATGGGCTCCATGCAGTCTCTCTCACTATACTGGCTGATGGGCTCCATGCAGTCTCTCTCACTATACTGGCTGATGGGCTCCATGCAGTCTCTCTCACTATACTGGCTGATGGGCTCCATGCAGTCTCTCTCACTATACTGGCTGATGGGCTCCATGCAGTCTCTCTCACTATACTGGCTGATGGGCTCCATGCAGTCTCTCTCACTATACTGGCTGATGGGCTCCATGCAGTCTCTCTCACTATACTGGCTGATGGGCTCCATGCAGTCTCTCTCACTATACTGGCTGATGGGCTCCATGCAGTCTCTCTCACTATACTGGCTGATGGGCTCCATGCAGTCAATCACACTATCCTGGCTGATGGGCTCCATGCAGTCAATCACACTATACTGGCTGATGGGCTCCATGCAGTCTCTCTCACTATACTGGCTGATGGGCTCCATGCAGTCTCTCTCACTATACTGGCTGATGGGCTCCATGCAGTCAATCACACTATACTGGCTGATGGGCTCCATGCAGTCTCTCTCAGTATACTGGCTGATGGGCTCCATGCAGTCAATCACACTATCCTGGCTGATGGGCTCCATGCAGTCAATCACACTATCCTGGCTGATGGGCTCCATGCAGTCTCTCACACTATCCTGGCTGATGGGCTCCATGCAGTCTCTCACACTATCCTGGCTGATGGGCTCCATGCAGTCTCTCACACTATCCTGGCTGATGGGCTCCATGCAGTCTCTCACACTATCCTGGCTGATAAGCTCCATGCAGTCTCTCACACTATCCTGGCTGATGGGCTCCATGCAGTCTCTCACACTATCCTGGCTGATGGGCTCCATGCAGTCTCTCACACTATCCTGGCTGATGGGCTCCATGCAGTCTCTCACACTATCCTGGCTGATGGGCTCCATGCAGTCTCTCACACTATCCTGGCTGATGGGCTCCATGCAGTCTCTCACACTATCCTGGCTGATGGGCTCTGCCTGGCTGAAGCCCATGCAGTCTCTCACACTATCCTGGCTGATGGGCTCCATGCAGTCTCTCACACTATCCTGGCTGATGGGCTCCATGCAGTCTCTCACACTATCCTGGCTGATGGGCTCCATGCAGTCTCTCACACTATCCTGGCTGATGGGCTCCATGCAGTATCTCACACTATCCTGGCTGATGGGCTCCATGCAGTATCTCACACTATCCTGGCTGATGGGCTCCATGCAGTATCTCACACTATCCTGGCTGATGGGCTCCATGCAGTCTCTCACACTATCCTGGCTGATGGGCTCCATGCAGTCTCTCACACTATCCTGGCTGATGGGCTCCATGCAGTCTCTCACACTATCCTGGCTGATGGGCTCCATGCAGTCTCTCACACTATCCTGGCTGATGGGCTCCATGCAGTCTCTCACACTATTCTGGCTGATGGGCTCCATGCAGTCTCTCACACTATCCTGGCTGATGGGCTCCATGCAGTCTCTCACACTATCCTGGCTGATGGGCTCCATGCAGTCTCTCACACTACCCTGGCTAATGGGCTCCATGCAGTCTCTCACACTACCCTGGGTGATGGGCTCCATGCAGTCTCTCACACTATCCTGGCTGATGTCTCCATGCAGTCTCTCACTATACTGGATGATGTCTCCATGCAGTCTCTCACACTATCCTGGCTGATGGTCTCCATGCAGTCTCTCACACTACCCTGGGTGATGGGCTCCATGCAGTCTCTCACACTATCCTGGCTGATGGTCTCCATGCAGTCTCTCACTATACTGGCTGATGAGCTCCATGCAGTCTCTCACACTACCCTGGCTGATGGGCTCCATGCAGTCTCTCACACTATCCTGGCTGATGGTCTCCATGCAGTCTCTCACACTATCCTGGCTGATGTATCCATGCAGTCTCTCACACTATCCTGGCTGATGTATCCATGCAGTCTCTCACACTATCCTAGCTGATGTATCCATGCAGTCTCTCACTATACTGGCTGATGTCTCCATGCAGTCTGTCACTATCCTGGCTGATGTCTCCATGCAGTCTCTCACTATACTGGCTGATGTCTCCATGCAGTCTCTCACTATACTGGCTGATGTCTCCATGCAGTCTCTCATAATGCTGACTGATGTCGCATTGCTGTGCATTAGTTCTTATGCCCTCATTACCCACGCACCATATTAGCAGGTCTGTGTCTGGTCCCTTTCTCCCCGTGTCCGTTACACACGTCTCGTGCCACCTCAGCACTAGGAACAATAACCCAGCTCGTGACCGAGCCCAGGCCACAACCTCACCCCCAGAGCTCCCTCCCCTGCCTAGCCCTGAAATGTTTCTTATTAGAAGAAGCTCAGCATTCACTGCTAAGGTTACAATAAATAAACTAAACCAGCTAGCCATTTTGCAACTCGAAAAGGGATTATTAATAATAATAATAATAATAATAATAACACAGCGCGCCCCCGCTTCTAGTGCCTCGGAATTTTCCCGCCGTAGACTCGCGCACACTTCTGCTCTGCCCTCGCGCAAGACACGCCCCTGTCGCGTGCTTAACTTACTCTATCCTGCCCACCCCAAGCGCAAGTTCCCGCCTTTACCCCCACTCTCTTGTACAACCAATCAGAGTTCAAAGGCTCCTCCTACATAGGGAAGGAGCTGGGCGGGCTTTTGCTAGTAGGCTCCGCCTCTTCAACGTTGCTCCTCGGAACCTTTCATTTCTATCCCTTGTTGCTCGTGGTTGCTAGGGAGCTGTTTACTAGGTTGCACGTCGCTTCCTCTAGTTGCCCGGCTCTTTTGAATGGGATGGCGCTGCGGCAGGTACATCTGGATGAGACCTGGGTGTGTGGGAAAGCCAGTGTGCCGCTCGGGAAAGCAGGTAACCCGGACACTGAGACGGTGGCACTGAATGCACCAGGCAGTAAATATAATGTACTGTGGGGTTACAACCACTGATATACTGCAATGTTAATACATAAATAGAATGCATCGAGGGGTACACTGATATAATGCACTGAGGGGTTAATACACAGATACATTTCACGATGGGTTAATACACTGACATTGTACTGAGGGGATTAGTACATAAATATATTGCACTTAAGGGTTTAATACATAAATATTTTACACTGAGGTGGATAATACATTAATATATTGCACTAAAGGCTTAATACATAAATATATTACACTGAATGATTCATACACATATATATTGCACTGAGGGGTTAATACATAAATATATTTCGCCGAGGGGTTAATACACTGACATATTGCACTGATTGGATAATACACTGATATAATGCACTCGTAAAACGCACTGAGGGACTCATAAATAAATATATTACACTGAAGGGTTAATTGTTGTTTAGTCCTTCAGTCATGTCCGCCTCTCTGTGACACTATGAGACACAGCACGTGCCATCAAATCTATGATTCTATGTAAATGCAATTTATTAGCTGCAAACCTACTTCAAACGTGGAATTTTAGTGCTGTGTAGCAACTGAACTTCACTGGAAGGTTTGATCATGAGGCTGAAGCTCAAATATACAGGATTCTCTAGAGAAGATGCTGGGAAAGATTAAAGGGACACAAGGACTAACAGCGGAGGCGGAGATGAAAAGATGAGGTCACTGAAGTAATGGACATGAGCTTGAAGGAGTTCAGAGGGGCATGGGCTGACAGATGTGCCTGATGCGCTGTGGTCCATAGGGTCAAAGAGGGTCAGACATGACTAAACAACAGCAGGAATTGAACAGGATATTTGAGAACAATGATGATAAGCTATAGTACATTTTTTCCCAAAGAAAATCAATGACTGATTCTCCCTATTCTGGTTTCTCTATGGGAAACCATTAATAACCATTTACTCTGAAAGTTTGTTTAAAAATTGCTATTAATCCGTCCTGAAGCTTTCATATCCTTAGAGAGGATCTGTGGTAGGACTGATCCTAGACATTTAGGCACCCAGGTGAGAACAACATTGGAAGCCCGTCTTCTCATTCTCCCCTGACACCACTATATTGTTTCTCAAAGATTGCTGTCTCAGGCAGATTCCTATGGTCCCAGTTTTCTATGGAAAAAAAGCAAGATTTCGAGCTCCACTACATATTGTAGGACATGATATAATGCCATTTTAATTTGTATTGTGAACTGTAAACTAATATTGTGTATAATGATATTTACCGATGGCCACTAAAAAAAAATGCTCAAATCATATTTAAAAATATTACTAGTAAAGGTAAAATATTATATATGCGATCCACAAGGCTCTATTGCCTATACAGTGCCTTGCAAAAGTATTCACCCCCTTGGAATTTTTTTGTGTTTTGTTGCATCACAACCTGGAAGTAACATGGATTGTTTGAGGATTTGCATAATTTAATTTACAGAACATGCCACAACTTTGAAGTTTTTTTTCTTTTTTTTTATTGTGAAGCAAACAACAAATATGACAAAATAACAGAAAAAGTCAATGTGCATAACTATTCACCCCCTAAAGTCAATACTTTGTAGAGCCACCTTTTGCGGCAATCACAGCTCCAAGTCACTTTGGATAAGTCTCTATGAGCTTGCCATGTCTTACCACTGGGATTTTTGCCCATTCCTCCTTGCAAAACTGCTCCAGCTTCTTCAAGTTGGATGGTTTGCGCTTGTAAACAGCAATCTTTAAGTCTGACCACAGATTTCCTATTGGATTGAGGACTGGGCTGTGACTCGGCCATTCCAACACATTTACATGTTTCCCCTTAAACCACCCAAGTGTTGCTTTAGCAGTGTGTTTGGGGTCATTGTCCTGCTGGAAGGTGAACCTCCGTCCTAGCCTCAAATCACACACAGAGTGGTACAGGTTTTGGTCAAGAATATCCCTGTATTTAGCACCATCCATCATTCCCTCAATTCTGGCCAGTTTCCCAGTCCCGGCTGCTGAAAAACATCCCCACAGCATGATACCGCCACCGCCATGTTTCACTGTGGGGATGGTGTTCTTTGTGTGATGTGTTGGGTTTGCGCCAGACATAGCGTTTTCTTTGATGGCCGAAAAGTTACATTTTATTCTCATCAGACCAGGGCATCTTCCTCCATACATTTTGGGAGTCTCTCACATGCCTTTTTGCAAACTCAAAATGTGCCATTTTGTTTTTTTGCTGAAAGTAATGTCTTTCTTCTGGCCACTCTGCCATAAACCCCAACTCTATGGAGCGTACAGCTTATTGTCATCCTATGTACAGATACTCCAGTCTCTGCTGTGGAACTCTGCAGCTCCTCCAGGGTTACCTTAGGTCTCTGTGCTGCCTCTCTGATTAATGCCCTCCTTGCCCGGTCCGTGAGTTTTGGTGGGCGGCCGTCTCTTGGCAGGTTTGCTGTTGTGCCATGTTCTTTCCATTTGGTTATGATAGATTTGATGGTGCTCCTGGGGATCATCAAAGATTTGGATATTTTTTTATAACCTAACTTCTCAACAACATTATCCCTTACTTGTTTGGGGAGTTCCTTGGTCTTCATGGCAGTGTTTGGTTGGTGATGCCTCTTGCTTAGGTGTTGCAGCCTCTGGGGCCTTTCAAAAAGGTGTGTATATGTAATGACAGATCATGTGACACCTAGATTGCACACAGGTGGACATCATGTCACTAATTATGTGACTTCTGAAGGTAATTGGTTGCACCAGAGCTTTTTATGGGCTTTATAACAAAGTGGTGAATACATACACACATGCCAATTTTCTGTTTTCTATTTCTAAAAAATAGTTTTATGTATATATTTTTCTCATTTCACTTCACCAACTTAGACTATTGTGTTCTGATCTATCACATATAATTCAGATTAACAAACATTGAACTTAAGGCTGTAATGTAACAAAATAGGTAAAAAGTCAAGGGGGTGAATACTTTTGCAAGGCACTGTATATGCTTCTATAGTTTGGAAAATATATTACATTTTTGAGAATTATGTCACAAACTGTCAACATTATTAACTAACATCGAGCATTACTGTTATTTATGGCAGCCTCTTCAAAACAATTTTATACAAATGATTCTGTGTTCATGGCTTACATGGCTGTTAATGATATTTGTTGGGATTATACTTCATAAACAAATTGCAACAGTTAATATTGTTATTACTATCATTTATTTATTTTGCAGGCTCAGTGGAGACCCTAACTCTGCAAGGAACATATGAAGAGAAAATCCTTACCTTGGGTGATGCTTTTAAAAATTTTAAAAGCCTCCGGTCATTAGATCTGTCAAGAAATTTATTAGTTAGTTTAAAGGTAAGTGTTAGATTTACAGATTTGAAACCTGTACATATATCTTTATTGGATATGCCCACGTCTTATGTCTTGAAAGAACACTATCAATTTAGAATATTAATTTGGATTAAAACTCCAATCTGCAGGCACAATGGCAAACAGCATTTGCTTGTTTGGCTTCAGTCACAGAATTGGTATATTTATGCAGTTTAAAGCCTATACTTTTTTACTAAAGTATTTCAAAGGAATATAGAAAGTTGCAGACACTGGGTTCCATCATTCAAAAGCATAGTTAAAGCTAGAAAGTTTAATAACTGCTGTAATTTTGGTGGGGGATCAAGTGTAGTATTTTGGTAGTACCTGCATGTTAGGGGTCTAGTTTCTGCCTCTGCCAGGATGTGGGAACAGGGAAACACTGGGTCCTGTGGCCAGAAGGTCCGGCTTCATCAATTCCCAGAGCTTATTGAGAGGACAGGTCATCACTGATAAATAGCAGAAAAGGAATTCATGCATTTAAGCACTTTTGGGCCCTTCATCCAGGTCCTTTTGGAACATGGGGGAACCCTGATTTTTATTGCCCAGGCCCCAGCCTTCGTGTTGGGGTGCACGTTGTCTTCTTAAGCCACAAAGGGCCTAGGAGGTTAGTGACAGTGGCCTCCCAAGCCGAAGCACAGCATTTAACTGGCACCACATCGGGCATGAGGCATAAGTTTGTGATTTTGTTTTGGGTACCTTGATTTTTGCAACCACCACCACCACTGCATGCTGTAGAGGCTGGGCATGGGTCCTGCTGCCTTCAAGCTCAGGTCCCATTTGGGTAGAAGAGCCTGAAGGCCTCAGCCAGAAGACACAAGTTGAAGAGTTCCTCTCCATCTTTAATCATTGCACCTTCTGGTCGGAGCCTTGGGGAGGACACCAAAGGGGCCTCTACACCCTCAAGGCGGGAGGGGGTGCAAAGACTTTCCTGGCCTCACAGCTAAGAAGTAACTCAAGAATTCGGCACAAAGGTGTGCACCTCACTGAGCATGCCCCCAGGAATCTTTTCCGAGGGAAAAAAAAGAGACCATATTTGATAATGTATTATAGTATGTTTTCTTTTTTAATTAAAGAACCCATAGCACAACAATCTATTTAGACTCAACTGTTCTTGGGGGCTTGTCCTCTGTCAGCCAAAGAGATTGATAGATAAAAGTTCTCTCTGCATTTCCTGTTAGTTTGATTGAAATGTAAACAGTCTTTGTTTTATATTTCTTCATGCAAAAACAACAACCTTTTTTGTAATGTTCAAACCATGCTCTTTTAAGTGCATAACAATTGTATTCCATGTCCCTTTAACTATATCATAAACTAAAGCATTTCTTAGAGAATAACCTAAATTCTTTAGGCAATGCTAGTGTCTAAAGGCTTCCTAGTAGTTGCTGGCCTGTAGCCTCAGAGGGAGTGTGCCCCCATGGTATACTAACCTATTGACTCACACTGGATGATTATAACCTATTTAGGAAAGACAGGGGAAATGGTAAAAGAGGAGGAGGGATTTGTCTGTATGTTAAGCCTGAATTTAAGGCTATAGTCAGAGAAGATATTTATGGTGGACCTAGTGATAAAGTTGAATGTTTGTGGGTAGAGTTAAATAGCGGAGCAGCAAATTCCAAAAGAATATTAGTAGGAGTATGCTATAAACCCCAAATATAGCTGAAATTGAGGAAATAAAATTATTGTTACAGACTGGAAATGCAGATAAGCACGGGCAAGTTCTAATAATGGGAGATTTTAATTACCCTAAAATAAACTGGATAAATGAGACCAGCAGTTCAGCTAAAGGGAGCAGGTTCTTGAGTACACTCAGGGATCATTATCTGGCCCAGGTTATACAAGAGCCTACTAGAAATGAAGCTATCTTGGATGTAGTCATCACAAATAATATTGATATAGTATCAAATGTTGAAATAGGGCAACCTTTGGGAAACAGTGATCACAACACAGTCTCATTTGAGATTGAATTAAAAAAACAACATTTTAAGGGGCCAACAAAAACTCTTAATTTTAAAAGGGCTGATTTTAACGGTCTAAGGGCAGCAATACAAAGTATAGACTGGGACAGAGTACTGGTGGGTAAAAACACTGACCATAAATGGACAACATTTAAATCCTTACTAAATATACATACACATCGGCATATACCGTGTGGGAATAAAAGTAAAAGGAGTAAATCACAACCCATGTGGCTTAACAATGATTTAAAGATCAAGATACGGAGTAAAAAACAGGCATTTAAATTATACAAACAAGAGGGGACAGAGACTGCTTTACGGGAATACAAGGAAATCAACAAGGCTTGCAAAAGCGCGATTACACTGGCTAAAATAGAAAATGAAAAATTAATTGCAAAAGAGAGTAAGACTAACCCTAAAATATTTTTTTAAGTATATTAATGGGAATAAGACGAGGAAGGAAGCTATAGGAACATTAGAATGTGAAACAGGCTGTCTGAAAATGAGTGACCAGGAAAAGGCAGATGAGCTAAATAGGTTCTTTTCTTCGGTTATCACAAGGGAGGTACCAGTGGTTGGGACACGGCAACATAATGGGGCTACACTACCTTTGCCAAATAATTGGTTAACACAGGAAGTAATCCAAAAGAGGTTGGAAAAAATAAATGTTAATAAAGCCCCGGGTCCTGATGGAATACATCCAAGGGTACTAAGGGAACTGGGTTCTGTAATAGCCAAACCATTATATTTAATTTTTCAAGATTCACTCAACACAGGGTCTCTACCAGATGACTGGAGAAAAGCTGATATGATACCTATATTTAAAAAGGGAGCAAGAGCAAATCCAGGGAATTATAGACCAGTGAGCCTCACTTCTGTAGTGGGGAAGCTTTTAGAAGGGTTAATAAGGGATAATATACAAGAATATGTCTATTTGAACAGGATTAGAAGTAGGAGTCAACATGGGTTTATGAGGGATAGATCATGTCAAACAAATCTAATTAGTTTTTATGAGGAGGTTAGTAGGAACCTGGATCAAGGCAACTCAGTGGATGAAGTCTTTTTGGATTTTGCAAAGGCTTTTGATACAGTGCCACATGGGAGACTATTGGGCAAACTAAGGGATACAGGAATTGCAGTAAATATCTGCTCATGGATTGAGAGATGGCTAAAAGACAGGAAGCAAAGGATTGTTGTAAATGGAACATACTCCGATTGGACTAATGTGGTAAGTGGGGTTCCTCAGGGTTCAGTATTAGGTCCTCTCCTTTTTAACATATTTATTAATGACTTCGAGGTAGGCTTGGAGTGTGGGGTCTCCATTTTCGCTCATGACACAAAGTTGTGCAAGGTAATTAAATCTGAAAATGATGTGCTTTCCCTCCAAGGGGATTTACATAAAATTGAGGAATGGGCATCTAAATGGCAGATGAGATTTAATACGAATAAATGTAAAGTTATACATCTGGGAAGGAAAAACAGCCATGCAATTTATAATCTTAATGGAGCAAATCTAGGTGTATCAGATATTGAAAGGGATTTGGGAGTGCATGTGGACAACCACCTAGGTAACAGTGCTCAAAGCCAAGCAGCAGCTGCAAAGGCAAATAAAATATTAGCATGTATTAAGAAGGGTATAGACGCAAGGGAAGCAAATATAATTCTGCCACTATACAAATCTCTAGTACGCCCTCATTTGGAATATGGAGTACAATTTTGGGCACCACTTCATAAAAAGGACATTTTAGAGCTGGAAAAGGTACAGAGAAGGGCAACAAAACTAATAAGGGGGATGGAGGGGCTAAGTTATGAAGAAAGACTAACCAAATTAAACTTATTTTCTCTAGAAAAAAGGCGTCTAAGAGGAGATATGATTACCTTATATAAATACATCCAGGGTCAGTATAAAGATTTGTCGGGGGAGCTTTTTGTGCCAAGAGGTTTTCAACTGACAAGAAGACATCCCTTGAGGTTAGAAGTAAAAAGATTCCACCTTAAAGAAAGAAAAGGGTTCTTCACAGTAAGGGTGGTTAATCTGTGGAATTCTCTACCAGAGGAGGTGGTGACAGCGGATTCGATAGATAACTTTAAAAGGGGACTAGATTTATTTATAATTAAAAAGGGTATTCAGGGTTTTTTTTGTTTTTTTTTCTATTTGCCTTCTTCTGGACTAATTAATAATAATAATAAAAAAAAAAAAAACATTAAATAATTGATTAATAATTAATTAACAACTAATGAATTAATAGTTAATCCGCATATTGCAGATCAGAGGAGATCTTAAAAGGTTGAACTTGATGGACTGAAAGTCTTTTTTCAACCTTAAATACTATGTAACTATGAATGACCAACCTATCCCCATGTTAGTCCCTATGGACCCCCCTCGCACTTAACATTATAATCCCCTCACCGTGGGGATCCTTATGGACCCCCATAACACCCTAATTACTACCATAGGGAGTCCAAGAGCGTCCATAAGAATACAGCTAGAGAGGTAATTGCAAAACCGATTGGTCAGTACATTTTACTGATGTTTTTTGTTGCTTGTAAGAACTGCAGTATCTAAGCACCAGCCTTGTAGAAGATCTTATGGGACATTTTTTTTATTTTTTGTTTCTTCGCAGGTTATAGTGGACCTTTTAAGTTTCTTGTTTGTATACGTTTACTTTTGCATAATGGAATACAGAGTCTGAAACTCTCCAAGTTTCTCAATATTTTTTTTCTAAAAAGTGATGTTATATTCTTCACAAATACACATTTGTTTTGTAAAATGCAGTGGTTCTTTCATTGCAAAAAATGTTGAACAAGCCGCGGAAGCCAGAAGTCTTGAATAACTACTCTTATTGTGTTGTTAATACTGCAGCATGTTGAAATGTATTTATCTATTTTCTTTAACAGGGCATTGAATATCTTCATGCTCTCCAGTTCCTGAACCTCTATTACAATAATATTGCATCCCTTGAGCAGATTCTGCGTCTAAGCTGTCTAACGCAAATCAAAAGGCTGGATTTACGACTTAATCCTGTAACCAGGCAGGAGTCCGATTACCGACTCTTTGTCATTAACACCTTGGCCACTTTAGAAACACTTGGTGAGTATTGTTTTTTGTGTCTATATTATAATATGGGGTATATGCAAATATATCTTACTTATGCAGTATCACCCAGTTACACACATTTTGTCCTGTTACAAAGTGTTTACAAACTTGTACATTAATGTGAAATTACAAACAAACGTAAAGGGATATGGAAGTCTTCTGGATTTTACTAGGTATATTATATTTATATATATATATATATATATATATATATATATATATATATATATATATACACACCATACTTTTACTTTTACATACTTTTTTTTTATTTGGAAGTGCTTATAAGCTCTGTCTTTACTGCTTAAGACCAAACAAAGAGTTTCTGTATAGGTTTGCTTACTGCACTCTGTACCGCTGGATGCTCCGTGCAGTGTCCTAGCCTATCAGAGACATCTCAGCAGAATGTTGGAGAGATGGTTACTGATTGGTTAGAATGAGACACTACACAGTCAGTACTACAAAGCCTGTATCTTTGTGAGCTGCAAAGGACAGACAGAGAATATTTATTTGATTTTAGGCAATATAAACAGAGTTATAAACAGATATACAGGTATATTACATACTTTAAGATATTTTATTTATTACAGCTCAGGCTGTCCACAAGTTAAGGGTACCAATAAGGATTCGCAAGGGCTTTAATACATGTCCGCAACACTTGAAATGCAAATAAAAAAACAATACTGTACATTTATTAAAAGGGAAAGTAATGTTAGCTCATAGAATTAATAGCACAACATTCTCAAGCACGCAAATCGGCCAAAATAAATATTTCATTTCATGTGTAATTTCTGTGATATATCGATTTGGACAATTAATGTGTTCATACATATACTCTAACTCGCATGTAATAGAATATCATATTTATGGCTTTATCAATATTGCATTAAATCCGGAATGTGGGTCTGATTGTAATCCGTAATTTAAGCCTGTATGACTTTGAAATCCAAACTCCATTTTCCATTGCCGTAATGATGACGATATCTGTTTCCATTGGCTGTTTCAAATCGGGAATTACGGCCTTGCTTAATTCATCATGTTCAAGCTCGCAAATGCTACATATGATGGCATGGCTTCCGGATTTTGCCATCGCCACCTAACTTGCGTGCTCGGCCAATTGAATAGCACCATTAGTTGCGAATGCTGCGGGCTCCCAGCAGACTTGCACCCTTTAACTTGTGGCCCTGCAATTGAATGAGGCTTTATATCTCCTAAAAAAAGATATTAATACGTTAGAAGTAATTGAAAGGACATTGACAAAATGGTGCATAGTGTAAAAGGCAAAGCTGATCAGGCAAGATTTAATGACCTTAAGGAATTAATAACGTTGGAGGTGGAATATTCTGGGGTGATGTTCAAAATACTACTTTACAGAAAGGATAATATTTAAGTGGAACTACTACTTCCAATGGAAAAAAGTGTGGACAAATTACAGGAATTCAATCCTGCGTGGGATACATGTAAAGCTATCCTGAGGATTTATTAAGTCAAGCCTGATCAGATTATATAGGTTTTAAGGTTGTTATATGGCATCAAATATATGCAACAATTTATTGTTACCTGCCTTCCATTTAGGTTTAGGGGCTAGGGTTCGGTTTAGAGGCTAGGGTTCGTTTTAGGGGCTAGGGTTCGTTTTAGGGGCTAGGGTTCGTTTTAGGGGCTAGGGTTCGGTTTAGGGGCTAGGGTTCGGTTTAGGGGCTAGGGTTCGGTTTAGGGGCCAGGGTTCGGTTTAGGGGCCAGGGTTCGGTTTAGGGGCCAGGGTTCGGTTTAGGGGCCAGGGTTCGGTTTAGGGGCCAGGGTTCGGTTTAGGGGCCAGGGTTCGGTTTAGGGGCCAGGGTTCGGTTTAGGGGCCAGGGTTCGGTTTAGGGGCCAGGGTTCGGTTTAGGGGCCAGGGTTCGGTTTAGGGGCCAGGGTTCGGTTTAGGGGCCAGGGTTCGGTTTAGGGGCCAGGGTTCGGTTTAGGGCCCAGGGTTCGGTTTAGGGCCCAGGGTTCGGTTTAGGGCCCAGGGTTCGGTTCAGGGCCCAGGGTTCGGTTCAGGGCCCAGGGTTCGGTTCAGGGCCCAGGGTTCGGTTCAGGGCCCAGGGTTCGGTTCAGGGCCCAGGGTTCGGTTCAGGGCCCAGGGTTCGGTTCAGGGCCCAGGGTTCGGTTCAGGGCCCAGGGTTCGGTTCAGGGGCCAGGGTTCGGTTCAGGGGCCAGGGTTCGGTTCAGGGGCCAGGGTTCGGTTATAGGCTTAGTGGTTAGGAGTTAGGTATATGGGTTAGGGTTAGGTTTAGTGGTTAAATTGAGTGGTTAGGGTTATGTTTAGGGGTTAGAGTTAGGTAAACTGATAGTGGATTTTGTATCTTGCAAACAGTTTCACTATGAAACCAGTGTTTAAACTAAGCATGATCCTTGGCAAGGACAGTTATATTGCTACTGTCTTAATTGGTCAAGTCTTCCCATTAGAGAGACATGTGGAACTCCATTAACCTTGCCAGAAAGGACACTCAGTTTTTGAAGATACTGGATCTAATCCAAAATAGATAATATATATATATACACACACACACTGTACTTTTAGTATGATGCCACTATGAATGTCGGTTCCTAAGCAGACTTGAAGTTGGCAGTTAATATTGATTAACATCAATGTTAATTGAGGGTGGAGTTAGGTAGTTTAGGTCACTTCCTGCCCAGGTCTCTGTTGTCTAGTTCTATAGCTGTTGCCATGACACCTGTAGGAGTCTGTTTGGTCTAATTGTTGACTTCCACTAACTGTCAGTTGGGCCCATTATCACACAGCACTCCTGGTAGCCACTCTCTCTCTGTAGATCTGAACGTGGAGAAAAGTTGTATTCAAAACATCATTTCAAAGATTTCATCCGCTCATTTTATGTTTCCAGATGACCGGGCAGTGAGAGAAAGTGAGAGGCACGCTGCAAAGTTTCATTTTAAAATAAAGGAATTTGAAGCCGGTCAGATAACTGAAAAAGAACAAAAAAGGTAAGAAATGTTGTTATTTTCAGATGGTATTTAGTTGTTTAATCTGCAAAGTTAGCATACAGATATACATAACTATTTCACACTGTGCAGGGAGCTTTGACAAATAGGAGACTTTTCAAAAGTTGTGGGTAAACTGATTGTATTTTGTGTGTTATATCAATGCATCCATAAAGCAGCCGGTCATGCTTTTTTTTTCTCCCAGAAGAAATCCATTAGGGTTTCCATATAATCTATTTACCATTTTAGAACTTGTTTGATCCACGAGACTCAACGGATGCTGGAGCAAGCTTATTCACCTATAAATGAGTTTATTTTTTTTTATATTGCATTGTGACATATTAAATGGCCATTATTATGGTTCAGCTTTAAATGGACTCTGTCATTCCAACATGAACTTGATTTAAAGTTAAAGAGCATTAAAAAAACTGTCCATACATTGTACTAGCAGTTCTTCTCTGCAGTAAATCATTTTTGAAATATTTAGAATAGGTTTTGCAGCTCCTGTATGCTAATGTGCGGCTCAGAGAGCTTCATAAGATTGGGAGAGGGGTAACCTTGAGGGGATCTTTTTTTTTTTTTAACACTACAGCGACAGTCAAGCAGATTGTAAATCTAATTAGCACATTAATTAATATGAGTGAGCTGCTTATTTGCATATATATCAGCAACAACAATATTGGTGCAATTCAGAAAAAAATGGGTAACACAACATATAGCCAATTTTTCATGCTTTTTAAGAATAAAAAAAAATATTTTAGGTTGACCGAGTCCCTTTAATAACATAAGTAATGCTCTGTATACACAACTTTTCAAGTTAGTTTTCCCCAAAGCTTTAGGCTTGCCATATTTTGTAGGCTCTAGCAGTTTGTGCCACATTTCTCCAGGACTTGCCAGTAAATATGCAACTGTGGGGAACTTGGCTGCAGTCTGTGCTACAGCTTGAAAAAGATGGGAGGTCCTCCAGCCTAAAGATGGTACAGAAACTGTCTTATTGCAGTGTCCGTTTCATCACAAATGATCAACTTTTCTAACCACAATAAATTGAAAAGTTATTTATACTGAGCAGCCCTTTTTATCCTGGTGAGGGTGGATATTTCTTCCCCACTTTTGGCCCGTTATGTTTGTCACAGTATCAGATTTTTTACTTGCAGGATATTTAAATGATTATGTAATGTAAAAGTATCATTTACATTTGCTTTGCATTTGATAAAAAAATTATTTATTGTGATCAAAATTAAGACATAAAGTTGCCTGAAATGGTATGGAAAATATCCAATCATTGGATTGATACTTTTAATCTGTTTGAGGAAAAGTTGACCTTTCCTGTTTTATGCTAGCACACGCGCTGTGCGAGAGCATGGCACTGGAAGCCTCCTGTTGCAGGGTGCACTCCCGTCCCGATGTTCTCCCTAAGACCCTAACCCCCTACACCCCTTGCCGGCCCTAACCCCCCTACACCTATTTCCGGCCCTAATCCTGAGCTGCTACACCCCTTGCGGACCCTAACCTTATTCCCCTAAACCACTTTCCTGACCTAATCCTAAGCCCTTACACCCCTTGGTGGGCCTAACCCAAACCCCCTAAAACTAAGCCTTTACACCCCTTCCTGACCCTAACCCTGTAAACCTAACCCGTAAACCCCTAACCACTTACCGGCCACAAGGAGACAGCTTTATTGGCGCAGAACTGTACAGCATGCGTGCGTCACCATAACAGATGCACTTGCACGTGTGGTAGCATAAAACAGGAAAGCACCAGAAAAATATATATTTTGAGAGAGATAGAGGGATGATAAAAAAATAAAAATAAAGCACTTTTAACTGTGCGAGTCTAGTATTTTAGAAGATTATAACTTTACATACAATGAATATTCTCAGTTTTAAAGGTATTTAATCATCATGTATTATAATAGGTAAGGTAATGTCATAAGGTAATAGTTCATAAGAAATAAAGAATATTTTGTATAGAATGTATGCTAAAAATGGTAAGATGTGTCTCACATTAGCTTCTTAATAATTATCATATTCAGTATTAGGTGGCAGCCATCTCACCTAGTGGGTTAGTTTCTCTGCCCTGTATGAGCTGTCTTAAGGAGAAGGAAATGGCATAGGGGAGTTGCTAGCCTTGCAGGTCCAGCTTGTACTGTATAACATGCACACTGTATAGTATGTATAGGGACACTACTGCAGGGGTCTGGTACAACACTGTATATTTATATAGAACAAATGCGGAAGATCTGGGAATGTTCACAGTATCACTAATATAGTTTGTGAAGAGTGCGTAACGCTCCAGGGGTGCTCATGCGCGCTTCACAAACTACTTGTGTGGATTTCCATACATTCCGCAGTGCTCGAGCGCACAAGGAACAAAGACGAGGGGGGGGTGAAGGGGAAAAAGAGGGGGGAAGAGACACAGGGGAGGGAGATGAGGGGGGAAGAGACACAGGGGAGGGAGATGAGGGGGGAAGAGACACAGGGGAGGGAGATAAGGGGAAGAGACACAGGGGAGGGAGATAAGGGGAAGAGACACAGGGGAGGGAGGTGAGGGGGGAAGAGACACAGGGGAGGGAGGGGAGGGGGGAAGAGACACAGGGGAGGGAGGTGAGGGGGGAAGAGACACAGGGGAGGGAGGTGAGGGGGGAAGAGACACAGGGGAGGGAGGTGAGGGGGGAAGAGACACAGGGGAGGGAGGTGAGGGGGGAAGAGACACAGGGGAGGGAGGTGAGGGGGGAAGAGACACAGGGGAGGGAGGTGAGGGGGGAAGAGACACAGGGGAGGGAGGTGAGGGGGGGAAGAGACACAGGGGAGGGAGGTGAGGGGGGAAAGAGACACAGGGGAGGGAGGTGAGGGGGGGAAGAGACACAGGGGAGGGAGGTGAGGGGGGAAGAGACACAGGGGAGGGAGGTGAGGGGGGAAGAGACACAGGGGAGGGAGGTGAGGGGGGAAGAGACACAGGGGAGGGAGGTGAGGGGGGAAGAGACACAGGGGAGGGAGGTGAGGGGGGAAGAGACACAGGGGAGGGAGGTGACGGGGGAAGAGACACAGGGGAGGGGGTGAGGGGGGAAGAGACACAGGGGAGGGAGATAAGGGGCAGAGACACAGGGGAGGGAGGAGGGGGAAAGAGATATAGGGGAAGAGGGTGATATATTATCCCATCATTTATGACCGGCAATCGACTAGTGAGGTAATAGTTTTATATTGCAAAAAAAGACCTGGATCTTGGTAATGAGGCAGAGTCTTGTTGGAATCAAGTTGCCTTCCTGGATGAAAATGGGCAGCCCAGGCGGGCCATTAATACCATTATTGTGTCTCATTTTTAATTGCTTGTTTTTCTTGGCTTAACAATATAGATAGCTGATTGGTTGTGAATATTTCTGGTCACAGGATCAACACTAATAAAATGTTTGTTTCTTCTTTCTTTGGCCAGTGCTGCAAAAACCATTGCATTAGAGAAAAGATTGTTCAGTAAACCGGATTCAGACCTTGAGACAACAGGTGAGATGCATGAGATTACAAATTACACCATGTTGTTTTAGCCGTGAAGCACTAAATGTGCTTAATACGTTAAAGTAATATGGAGGTTTTTTTTTTTACCAGGTATATAATATACCTGTGTATCTATTCACTTTTATGTACTTTATTTAATAAGTGCTCTATTTTTACTGCCTAAATTAAACAAATAGTCCCTGTATGAGTCTTCCCACGGCAGTGTATGCACACACAGACTCTGTAGGGAGACAGAATCTGCAGTGTAGTGTCCTAGCCTATCAGAGACCATGTCTCAGCTGAATGTGAGTTGCTGCAAGATGGTCACTGATCGGTTAGTAGGAGAAATTTCACAACAGGTACAGCAGAATCTGTGTTTTTGTAAACTGGGGGAGACCCATACAGGGACTATTTGTATGATTTTAGGCAGTAAAACAGAGTTTATAAGCACTTCTTAAAAAAATTAAGTACATAAAAGTAAATAGATACATAGGTTTATTATATTCCTAGTAATATCCTGGAACCTTCCATATTCCTTTTAGTTCCATAATAATTGTCCCACATTCTTGAAAATATTTAGACGCCTTCGTCATTAAGAATCCAGTGCAACGCAATAATGTAAGGCCATCTTTTTTTCCCTTAAGGGTCAGTAATTTTGCATCCAACGTAATGAAGCTAAATAAGCCAATTTATATTAAGTTATTAATCCCCGGGTTGTTAGAATGATTAATTGGTCCATCACAATATTGATATCCATTTCACTTTATTCCAGAAAGCAGTAAATCTGATCCGAAAAGTGAAGCTGAGGATTTTATAAAGGGCAATTCGTCTCCTTTTAAAACCATGGTTAGTATCACCTAAATATACATGTAATAAAGCAGCGTTTGTGTTTAGTCCTTAAGGACCATTGAAGTGTCAGGTCTATGGTATGCTGACTTGACGATATGCAAAATATTTTTACATAAAGTAAATAATTACAGCCTTTATGTTTTACTATTTTGTATTTAATTTTGCATTTGTCTTTGTTAATTAAAGGATTGGGAGGAACAGTAGACACCAATATCTGTATTCACTTCTGTTAAAATGCCCAAATATTGTTTTGACAATGGAACTAAATGGCAGAGGAGGTTCCCATGAGATTACCTGTCCCTTGAAGCTGCAAACAGATCATGTAAGGAGTGACGATACAGGGATAGGGGCCATTACTGCCCAGGGTTACAGGTTGCTACCCACAAGGACCATTGTGTTCTTGGAAATCTCTGCGCCAGCACCCTGATATCTGGCTTCTGTATCAGTCAGAGTCTCTCCATCAGGAATCAGTACTTCCAGGAGTCTCAGTAACCTTCCTGTGGTAGTAACTAAGACATTTTACTTGCAGGATGGAGATAGGATCAGTATCACAGCCACCAGAAGCAAATAAAGCGAACATACAATTTCTATATGTCTCAGTGAACTGTTTTATTATTGGAAAGTCAACAATATTTATAGGTAATAGATACAGAGGGGGGTGTATACAGCACAACAATGACAGTGAGTGGCAGACAAACACAAGAGATAAACTCCAAATGGGGTCTAACAGTGCCTTGATATCTGGCACCTAAGAACGATAGGGCTACCTTCTAATACACATCTTTCTGTGACTGAGTGGTCCAGATCTTAGAGTACTTGGCAGATGTATTCAACTTAATTTGTTAACAATGGGCCAGAACAGATAACTGTACAATAGAGGTGTCTGCTCACTGCAGACTCAACACACCCTTTTTTAACCGCATCATGATCACTCAGTCACAGTTTAAACAGAACACAGTAATATTATATGGGGAACTACATACAGTATACAGGATAAGGAAGCTACATATGCCATATGACCATAAGGCCCTATGTTTGGGGGCACCCCACCTGCCCACATTTCCCATGTGACAATATAATTCCCCTACCCATTTTCCAATGGGGCAGTACATATTGTATGGTGGCTTAATGCACCAGGATCCAGGCCCTGGAAAGGCGTCCGTGACATGAGGAATTGATCATGGGTGAAGAGAGACATATGTTGGTCAGAGCTGACAGGATGATTTGGGAGGTATTTGGAGGTAAAGGGGAGCAGATGAACAGCATGACAATCGGCTCTAGATTTGGTGATTGATTTTAGGGATATGGAAAGTTCCCTGTTTTTCAAATTAAAATAAACCATCTAAGTGTTTGTTTGCAAATCAAAAGCTTTTACTAACTTTCCAAATATTATCTACAAAGATCCGCCCATGCAGCTCATGTACACAGTGTTTCTGTTAGTACGAGATGAACTAGTTGCTTACAGACTGTTTCTCAACATCATGTTCTGAAATGCTGTTGATACACAATCTGTGATTGGCTAGTACTACAGTGACACCGCATGCAGAAAATGCTGGGGACGGAGCTTTGTATGGACTATTTGGAAAGTCTCAGAGGGTAAAAATCCATCTTTTAAGCACTTGTTAATAAAATGTTTAGATATGCAAACACACATTTAGGTATTTTTTATTTTAATATTCAAAACTGGGGACCTTCCTTATCCTTTTAATATGTTAGAGCAGTGGTTCCCAAACCTCTCCTCAGGGCTCCCGGACAGGTCAGGATTTCAATTTAACACTCTGTGAACACAGATGAGGAGATTAGAGGTTCCATTGCGTGTTGAATACCGATTGCCTCACATGTGTTCACACACTGTTAAATTGGGAAGCCCTTAGGAGAAGTTTGGGAACCCCTGTGTTATTTTGCAGTATGCAGTAATAGTGAATGAGTGTAATTTTTGAAATGTTACATTTTAATAAAGAACCAATTTTCTCCTATTAAATAAGTGATTTCAATTCTTTTTGACAGTTGCAAGATAACCAGCCACACGCACAAGGCCACAACGACGTTGATGATGGTACTTTCCCATTCAGTATTTCATTGTTGTAAATGTATGAAGAAGACTTTAGCAGATTTATCTATGAGGCTCTCTGGTCTGGTCATTAAGCTTCTAAAATACTGCATCGTGTCCATGTCATACTATCTATTGGACATATATATTTTAATGCCGCATCGTGTCCATCCATACTATCTATTGGACATATATATTTTAATGCAGCATCGTGTCCATCCATACTATCTATTGGACATATATATTTTAATGCCGCATCGTGTCCATCCATACTATCTATTGAATGTATATATTTTAATGCCGCATTGTGTCCATGCCATACTATCTATTGAATGTATATATTTTAATGCTGCATGTCCATGTCATACTATCTACTGGATATAATGGTTTGGAAAACAATGTGCAGCTTTTAAACAAATCCCCACATTTCTTTACCCCCATTTTTACTTTCAATAACCCAGCTTAGGCCACGTACTGTGGAAGCTTAAAGGAAGTGGCAGACTTTGCTTTGCCATCAATATTATCAACATTCTGATTGGCCGCTTAAATGTAAAAAATCTTAATTTGTTGAGGAAGACTGTCTATGCTGTAGAATTGAAAGTCAAATGACTATTTAGTTACAATTTCTTACAAACAAATAGCAACTTTTCTAATATTTAAATAGATAAAATAATTGGTAATTTACTTTCCCTTTTACAGTTGTTAAATCTTTTTGGCCTTTTCTCTTATGCACATTATTATTAATATTATAGATTTATTTATAAAGCGCCGACATATTCCGTAGCGCTGTACATAAATTAGGTTCAGACAATGATAAATACAGATAAACATATAGCAAAGCAAGGAGGGCCGTGTCTTTGGGAATTCACCATGGACATTGGATTCCTAGCTCAAAGTACTTAGGATAGAAACTCGCAGACTTATGGTAAAATTGATTTAGAGTCTCATCAGATGTGAAAGATAATTCTTCATTTAATGTATTCTACTTTACTAAATTGTAAGAATAGAAGGAAATATTTCTGTTATTTGCTTTTGTTTGGTGTTCTAGAAGACTATCGCCAATTACCATCCCCCACTCGATCTTCCCTCCGATCTCCTGGAAAAGTTTCCTCCATACGTTCTAAAGATGGATTTCGTGTTACCTTTGCAGACAAGGACTTCCATGATTTTTCTGTAAAGGACAATTTTGCTGAGTCCTTAGAGAGCGGTGACCTGGTACCCAGCAGGAAACTGCTTTATAGTAACACCGATAAACTCAGAGATACCAGTTTGCGCAACTTCAAAAATGCCTACCACACATCAGACCGTCTAACAGAGGGGAATTATGCAAGGAATGAAAGAGAAAAGGAGGATCACCATTCCCTAGACATACTTGAGCAACACTCAGAAGATCTCAAAGACCTTCAAAAGCCTCGGTACAAAGATGAGGAGTCTGGTAATGATCGGTTATTAAGGCTCAGTTCAGGTAATTGTCTTGGGGCTGAAATGTTCAAATTGATTTGAAACATTCCTTGTTTATTATTTTCAATCATTGATAAGGTTTTACACTTTCCACAGTGTAGAAGCTGTCTTTAAAAAATGCCCTTGTTTAGAAAAATTGCACTTGTTTGCCAAGTATGCATTATACGAACAACTGTGTAAGCTAGGGACATGAGGATTTTTTAGGGTAAAATATTAATTTTTGAGTAATAGCAATCCATTTTGTGTTTGGCACAACATCTGATGGTGTGTGTTTTGGCTATGGATGGAGGGAGGGTGGGAAGGAGGGAACAGAGTTAAGATAATTGTATAAAAATGAAATTGACACCACACTCCTTTTTAAATCTCTAGATCTGTACTTTACTACTCATCACCAGGATCCCGCTTTATCCTCAAATTATATGTCCACTCTGAGGAAACCATTCAGTGATGTCTCCAAGACCTATGCCCTGCCGTCTAAATCAACGTTTTCCAAATCTAACCTGTCCTCTACAAAAACAAGCCAACCAGATTTCAACAGGGACATCAAGAAAACATGGAATCCTGATCCAGTTGTAACCAGAGAAAGTCTGTTGGGGCCACGAACTGGAATGAAAAGAACTAGCAGTCTGAATTCACTAATGTCTCCTAAACCAGTCGATATTCACAGTGATAGAAGTGTGAGTTTCTGGAAAACATGGATACCGTATAATTAAAGCTGCTGTTCATGTTTAAAGCCAAATTTGTATACATACCAATGTCTAAATCTAGAAACACCTTAGTCTAAAAATATAACTTTTATTAGTATGCATTAAAATTCCAAAGAGAGAATGTCTCTAGTATGCATATTATTATTATTATTATTATTATTATTATTATTATCATCTTTATTTAACGCGCCACCATATTCCGTAGCGCTGTACAGGGGTTGAGTACATGGCAGGACAAAATCAACACCTTTATAAAGAATGGAGGCCCTGTTTGCGACCTTAGAATCAAATGTACATAGAGCTTGTTTCCAAGGCACTGACACAAGATTGAAAACTCAAAAACTTACAACCTAAGGTTTTAGGTTTGATACAAGAGGGTGAGAAATACAAGATGGCAGTGTGAAAGCAATTTGTTTAGTCAAGTGGAGGTGTCTGTGTGCTGTACTGTAGATTGTGGGTGTAGTTTTTTTTAAGCTGTGGGGTATGCAGTTGTCCATATTAAGGCTGAAGGTGATGAGATTTTTTAAACAGGTGTGTTTTTAGTATGTTTTTAGATGTTTTGAGGCAGGAAGATAATCTAATGGAGCGAGGCAAGGAGTTCCAAATAGTAGGGGCAGCACCAGAAAAGTCTTGAAGATGGGAGTGAGAGGAGGTGATGAGAGCGGAGGAAAGAAGAAGGTCGTTAGCAGAACGAAGGGGGGCGGTTTTGAGAGAAAGGAAATCCTCAAATCCAGGCCTGGGTGTGGCCCTCAAGGACCGAGTTTGACACCCCTGGACTAGGCCCTTAAGAGCTATCCGAGTTAGTGAAGGCTTCAATAAACAAACTCCGAGCTAACCTACACTTTTTATGGATACAATGTAGCATTCCAAAAGTAGGATCATGTGGTGCTGCCGTCACATACCATGCCTGACGCACGTTTCACCTAGTGCTTAGACTAGTGTCATCAAGCTCATGTTATGGACTCATTATTTCTTATACCAATATAAACTAAGGACAGGTCACATGCCACAATATTGATATTAAAATAGCCAAAACAGTGCTTCCAAAAGAAATCTGTTAAATTCCTTATGCCTAACTGACCAGAAACTAAAGCTAAATACATCAGTTGAACGTCTCGCCCCCTTTCAGTAATTTATAGGTATATTTTATCATTAGTATTCAGCTCTGAGCTGCTGTTATAATTGCAGAGTTTATCTACTTTACTGCAAAAAATAATTCTCCAATCAGGACAGTCTCCTGGGCAGATAAAGTGGTCACTATAGGACAGCCTGTTGCACATATCCACTCCTACCCATCAAGTCACCTAACTGGGTGGAGCAAGTCTTCTAATCCCTGAAATCTAAAGTTTCAACTTTTACATAGAATTTAATTTGTTCAAATACAAATTTAATGCTAATTGGTTACTAAATAATTGCCATATTGTATGACTGCTATAGTGGTTGTTTAATTGTCATAACTAATTTATGTCCTTATAAGCCAATGGAAACACTGTGTGGATGAGCTGCTAGGGGCAGAGCCTTGTTTAGAAGGTTTCAGTGAGTAAAGCAGAGCTTTTAAGCACTTGATAGTAAAATGATGTTTAGATATGCAAGCAAACACTTAGGAAATGTGAAGGCATGAAAAGAAAAACAACACTTAATAAATAAACTAAGTATTAAAAAGGGTTTTCAGCCTAAGGTTTGTTAAACAGAAATAACAGATTAAACAAAAATGTATAAATAAATGTGAATCTGTTTGGATGTTCTGTAACATAATGGCAACAATGTACTATGGTAATGTTTTACTACCAAATTATTCTTCTGCATCTCGTATGAGTGTTAAGTGATCATCATTTCAGGTTAGTTGCAGTTGCAAGCCCGGCACAATTTTCTTAGCCGCCTTGTATGTGCACACTGATGTGCTTGTGGATAATAATCCAGGGGTATGTGTGTATTCTCTAGTACTCCTCGTTTCTTTGCATGTAGTGACCGCCTGTAAATCTTAGTTCCAGTCTGTTAACTGCAGTATTTACTTTCTATGCCAAGGAACATTTTAAGTAGGAAAGGAGGTGCCTTCACAGCGAAGCGCCCCTAGGCAGCTGCCTAGGCAGCTTAATAATAAAATCTGGCCAGGTGCAGTTGCAAGATATTCTCAATCCTTTGTACAGGGCTGCAGAATATTTGACACATTGTAATAAGACATGGACTCCTTTTTTCTAGTAATTAAATAAAATAATTAAGTACTCCATGTTAACTTCTCTTTCGTTTCTTTCAAATTCCTCAGACTGATGACTCCCTCGTTGGTAGTAAATACAATGAACCTGTGAGCTTGTCAGGCTTAGAAGTGACTTCCATTTCAGATGTACTGCAGAAACTTATGGATCTTGTGGATCGGTACTGGAATGGTTCGGGGTCCCTTCTTCAGAACCAGAGATTCCTGGGTATGTTGTAAAATGAGAGAAACAGGAACATTGTGAGATCTGCCACTGCCATGTTTTGTCTGAAATCATCACAGATCCTTGTAAATAAATAGTACATCTCTGTTCACATTTGTAAAAACATGTATTTCCTGCTCAGAATTCCCAGAAATACAGTTATTGCATTGCACTCTGGGAAACTGGGCAGGACATGCAAATGAGTCCACAATGCATTTTCACTCTTTAACCTAATATCACTTTATTCATGGTTCGTAAAATACATTTTCAGCTCCTTTTAGAACATGCCAGCCTGAGCAATGTTTTGGATGCATAATATAAATCCCGATTCCACATTATTTTTAGTGCCAGCACGTGAATTACTTACCAACCTAACAACATCCAATTTGGACAAGGAACTTCGGAACAAAATGGGAGATTTCAGAACCAGACGTGAACCTACAGAAGATTATGACAACGTGGTATGTTATGTTTTTCTACTATTAAATTTTTTTTTTTAATGTGAGCTAAAATTTAGAACAAAGTTCCTGCAACTAAAGTTTTGAATATTTATATGCAATTTGATGCAAAACGTTACAATGATTTTATAGTATACATATAGCATAGAAGAGCAAAATATTGTACCTAATGGACATAAAAAAATGTAAAGGTATAGAGAAGTTTCATGGATTATGAATGTATCTGATAGAGGAGAATCAGTAGTGTATGCAAACATTTGTTGCATGAAAAAAAAAATTGAACCATTGTCATATCGTTACATAATAATTAAGGGGGAAAAAGACTTTTAGTGCATCAAGTTCAACCTTTTTTAGATCTCTTGTAATATGTGGATTAATTATATTAATTGATCCAGAGTAAGGAAAACAGAAAAAAAAAACAATGAATCATTGCCAATTGTGTCCTAAGGGGAAAAAATAAGATTCCTTCCTGACCCCAGATACTGGCAATTGGATACCTCGCTGGATCAGTACTCCTTCTCTAGTTATCCAGGATAAGCCTGAATGCCCTTTTTATTCAAAAATATATCGAACCCCTTTTTAAAGTTATTGAATCCGCTGTCACAACCTTCCTTGGTAGAGAATTCCACAGATTAACCACCCTTACTGTGAATGTATCTGGAGTGCTATGTGAGGGATGGTCTTTGGAAGATAATTAAGTCCTTATCTAAGCTTTAGCAAGCTAAAGGATAGAGCAATGGTCCCCAAACCCCTCCTCAAGACCCACCAGATAGGCCATGATTTAGGTTCACTGAGTGATAAGACAGGTGAAGCAATTTGAGGCTCATCCTTGCTAAATACTATTTGCCTCACCTTTGTTCACGCAGTGTTTGACTTAAATCATGGTCTGTCTGTTGAGTCTTGAGAGGGGTTTGGAAAACACTGGAGAGGGTAACTCGGACATGGCCCACTTGCTCACTGTGCCTAAGGTGATTTGTAAAGCCAATAATGTACACTGGAGGGTGCTGGTCTCCTGTGCAGAGGAAGCTTGTCTGGCATTTCGGATCTTTACTGTCCTTAGACAGAATCATTCTGATTGGCTTCACAACATGTCTCATCCAGCACAATATTATATCGACCCAGCAAATGGTTCTGATTATGTCAGGATAGCAAAGTACCAATAACATGAAGAACTGCAATTGGAAGTTATAAAAAAAAAAAAAAGACCTCTAATAGAAATATAGTGTTAAAGGTACTACATTTTTTTCCACAAAGCTGGCTTTTCTATCACTGCCTAATTACCCTCATTATCTATGATTGATAATTTACTTTGCAGATCATTTCTCAGGTGTCATTTCTGTGGACAAACAGCCTGTATTGTTACCACAAAAGTTGGATGCAATGGGAAGCAATTAATCCACTAATAAGGGTATTCAGATCATAGAAACAAGACCACTCTGGTAGGAGGATTTCTTAAGCTGAGTGACAGCAAAACTTAAAGATGTATAAAAGTTTCATGGATTATGAAGCATCTGCTAGAGGAGAATCTGTAGTGTATGCAAACATATTTTTTGCATGAAAAAATCGCAAATAAACATTGATAAACTTACCTTAAAGTTTGCACATTGATTCCATTTTTTGGCAGTTGATTTGAGAAGTAATGTCCCTGAAAATCCAAGCTAATTTAGCATAAAATTCCCTTTATTTTTTCTTTCTTCATTTGTTTTGCCCAATTAGAGGCATCAAAAGATTGTTGCAGTGTCTGGGGACTAGTCTCTGCAGCAAAGCATCCTGGGATGTGTAGTCTTTGTTCCCACTACAAGGAAGGAAGAAGGAAGCAGCTTCAGGCAGTGCTGCTCTGGTTAGTGTAGTGTTAAAAAAAACATACCAGGATGCAGTGTTTCTATTAGTAGGTACCAGGTGCCTGTGTAAGCCCCTCTGGAGGGGTGGAAATCAACTTTTTTAAATAAAATAAATCTGTGTGTGTATAAAATGAGTCCATGTAACACGTATTTCTGATATAAGCAGCAGGTGTCAGATTAGAAAATGTTACAGATACCTTTTTAATACATTTTAAAGCATTTCTTTTTTTTATTTATTATTATTATTATAATTAATTCCGGATATTTATATTTGTATTAGTACTTTAGTACTTTACTCCCCTACCGTAATTAGTATTTCAGTGGTGTCCATTTTCATTCTTTGCCTTTGTATAATTGTGAGGGCCCCTGAGCCTTCCCTTTAAACCTTACTGAACTTATTCGGTCTCCCCTAGCATGATTTATGGGGGTTCTCTGTCCACCTATTTTAGGGCGCAGAGCAGCTTGAGAAATGGGTAATGTAGAGCTGTGCGCCCGACTGGTGGGAATTTTGGGGAGAACACTGAACTTAGGATAACAGTTCTTGTGGTGGTTATGTGGTTGCTCTTCGGGGTTACATTCTTTGATATGACCGAATATAGATATTATAACAGAAGTTGTGTTTCTGTGTTTCAGATTAAACTTCTTTGCTCTACCAGTCCCGTCATCAAATTTTACTTATTTTCAGGAATCTTTAAAGCAGCAATTACTTAAGGTCATGGAAGAAAACCACTTTCTACAATCCAAAGTTTCAAAACTGGAAAGAAATGCAGCTGCTAAGCAAGCAGATGTGTTGCCTGTATTACAAGGAGGTATGTATCCGGGGGTGTCTATATTACAAGGAGGTATGTAGCTGCCTTGCCAAAATTCATTTGAACAGACACTGTTAGTCTGCATGGGGCAACCCACTTGATTGTCCTTAAAGTTATAGGGAAGCTTCATAGATTACAAATGGATCTTATAGAGGAGAAACAGTAGTGTATGCAAACATTTTTTGCATGAAAAAGTCCCAAAATAAATTAGATTAGAAAAGTTACACACATGGAAACTTCTATATAGATTTATAGTGACTTCAAACATCCCAAACACTGCAGAGATGAAAAGTGCATTAATTAATATGATTGCAATTTGTTGTATTTAAAACATTGAGTGGAAGCTTTACCTAATTGAGCTTGAAAGTTATTTGAAACAGCTCTCTCTCTAATTCTCTTTGATCATGAATTTTGCATATTTTAAGCATAAATTATCTGAAACAAGATAATTCTCTAGAACTCCAACTTATTTGTTTTTATTAAACATTTTCTTTTGGGAATTAAACAAAGAATGTCAATTATATCACATATTATAAATTGTCAAACTACGAGGGACGCAGTTCGGGCTGCAAAGGGCGAGGGCCGCATTTGTGGAGGTGGAGGCTCTACGACGCCTCAAACTCTGTAAAAAAAACAACCCAAAAAAGCGGGACTTTAAAAAAAAAAAATACAAGCCGCAGGACTTCGAAAAAAAAACAAAACGGGATGAGGTCGCAAAAATACGAAGTTAACGGCCTAATTGCGTTCATACAAAAACACAGCAAAAAACACAGAAATATAAAAAAAAAAACATCCCACAAAGCGCAGGGGGGAGGGGGGGCATCAGGACGTTTGGGAGTGAGACCCTTGGAATTTAGAAAAAAAACTATTCAAGGTCGCAAAAATACGAAGTTAACGGCTGGACTGCGCAGATCGAAAAGCACAACAACCACAAAATACAACATAAAGCAAACATCACACACAGCGTGGTGGGACAGCCAGGACGTCTGGGAGTGAGGTTGCACGCCAATTTAAGTTGCATTTAAGAAGTTTCGGGACTTGAAAATCAGCTGAGCAACAAAAAAAAAGGCAGATGAAAAAAATGAAAACGAGGCTAGAACGAAGGACAGAGCCGCGAAAATCACCGCCGGGCACGTACGAGTTGCACAGGAACGTGGGAGATGCACAATTTACCATTACAACGGACGGAAAAATCTTGCGAGCCAAGTAACACATTGGGAAAAAAAAAATGCCATTTTACAGCACTAATAACATTACGATTCTAAAATGGTGCTTTACCCACCTAAACAAACGGTTTGACCTCGCGCCACACTTGCCACATTGACACTTTCTCCTCAGATGATCAACAGTCCAACTGTACATTTTCAGATGCAGGAAAATACAAATAGATTGTTAGCTCTTCAGAATATTAATTGCTGCATATTACATATAAATAGGTAAAGTATGTTCATTTATTAATTGATAACACTTTATTAATTTATTGTACTTGCATTTTATTTATTTTTTGTACACTGTACTTCTATATCCGTCTTCGCGATGATCGCCAAAGGTGATCGTTGCAAAGCAGGACACTTGAAATACATGAGGAGAGAAGCTCCCAATGAGCTATGAAGGCGCTCCTTGTGAGCCACGTGATGTGCGCCAAGGCACTCAGCGCGGGGCTCGCAATGAGCGCCGAAGGTCCACAAAGAGACAAAAGCCTTACATTGTGTGGTAAACAGCATTGCCATGCCTTACAATTTTATTCCCGTCATTTTTAGACGGGCAAGTCTACAGTAAACCTATATTGTCCAGATTTTATTCAGCTAAAAGGAGTGCTTTTTAACACATATTGGGACGACTAATAATTTACTGTATGTGGGGTTTCAGGTTACAGTTTGTCTTTATACTGTTTTTATCCAGTTAAGAAGCACACAACCAAGGTTTCTATGTCTAGAGATGCTTAAGTCCAATTCATTTTTAATATGAATTTCAGCCTTTCCTTGATGATCTCTATATCAAAGGGATATGGATATGAAAGTTTTCTGGATTTCAATTGGAATATAATATCTCTGTGTATCTATTTACGGTTATGTTCTTTATTTTATTAAGACGGGAATGTAAGCTCTGATTGTACTGCCTAAAATCATACAAAGGGTCACTGTGGGTCTGTGCATTGCAGCATATGCAGACACAGACTATGCTTTGCTGTGTCTCATACTATCCAATCAGTGACCATCTCTCAGCAATATTCTGAAAATACTATTGAGATGTGATCACTGATAGGCTAGAACACTACTCTACAGAGACCTATTTGTTTGATTTTTAGGCAGTAAAAACAGAGTTTATAAGCATTTATTAATCCAGGAACCTTACTGTGCTGAAGCTAGTGTGCCAGAATAGTTTTCTTAGCGTAATTTAGTCGTTTCTCACACCAGGCACATCTTTATATCCATGGTCATGCTGATCCACTTAGTTTTCATGGCATGGATACTGGCATGGGCTGCCAGTTCCTTCTCCATTGGGCCACAGCATACAGATTCTGGAATTCCTAGGTGGTCTCCCATCCAATTACTGACCAGGTCCTAAATGGCTTCAGGGTGGTGTGACCTTCTGGTTTCCTGACTGGAATTGAACCTAGGTTGCAAAGCACCAAATCCTAACCACTGGACCACCAGGGAATTTAAATATCAGTAAATTGTCCAAAGAGAGCCCATTGTGATGTTTGTTTGCCTTGATTTGGAGGGTATTAGTACAATACCTAATAATGTTTTCCCAGAATTCTTGGATTATTGTGTAGTCCCACATATAATACTTAAGATCTTCTTTCAGTTCTGGGCATCTGAAACACTTTTCTCCAATTGTAAGGTTTAGTTTGTTACGGAGAGATTACTTTACAGCATAATAGTTTGAATGTTATATCTTTATACATATTTGATAGTTTAACTTTGATTTAAGCATATTTTTTTACGGTGTGAACCAGTCTTGTGATTTATTATATTCCACACAGTATCTGCACTGTAATAACACAAAGGGAGCTAGTTGTGAGAAGTCTATCAAGGTCTAACTCTGCCTCTGAAAGACCTTGCATGGTAAAGTGTGCCTATTGGAAGTAATATGGTAGTGATGATTGTGTTTGTTCTAAATGGAAAAAAGAAAATCATCTGTTGATTACGTGATCACAAAGTCTTTTATTTGTTGTGGCCCTATACCTTATCTAAAGTGTGGAAATGTTTGCACCACCCTAGGAAGTCTTTGTTCTAGTGGACAGGAAGAAGAAGTGATGAGTTTAAAGTGACACAGCAGAGGTTCCAAATATGTCATTATTTTAAAATTATAGGTATATTTAGTAAGTATTTTATCAATTGCATCCTATTCAAAGTGCATTTTCCTACAGTAAACAAACATTGATGTTTGTCACTTTTTAAAGTCAGCCTTTCTGATTCACCCACAAAAGTGACTTAAACATATTGTTAATGGCAGATTATTGCATTTAATTACTGTTAATCCCCTTTTAGTGTTTTCTGTACAGTTGCCTTGGCCTGACTCCTTATTCTGTAGATGACCGCACTGACACACATTGAACACAATGCTTCAGGGGCTTAACTGTAATTTAAATGCAATGAGCTCAAATTATCAGATCTTTTCAAAATCTATTTTTTGGGGTGGATCAGGAAGGCTGACTGACAGCTCAAAATGTCAAACCTCAATGTTTTTGTTTAATATTGGATAATGTCATTTTTATATAGTTCATTGAAAAAGTACTCCTTATCATAGTAGTGGATTAGTTTTGAATTGTGTTGGTATCTTGTTAGTGCACTTCCCTGCATTCACCCTAATATGTAAATGTCAGGGTGAAACCCTTCAGGGGCGAAGTACCAGAGGATGGCAAGTCCAAGGACACAGACAAAGAAATGATCAGCCAAGCCAAAGATCAGGGGCAGCAGAAATCCAACGAGGTCCGTAACCATCCGGGTCAGCAGCAATGATCAGTCCAAATGGAGCAGGGACCGTAGTAAATATTAGCAGAAAGACACCGGAGCCTCCAAAAGTACTCCCAGTCACAGGAAGCTACAACCGGCACTGAGAGGAGGCCGGAGCAACAATAAATAGTCCCAGATAAGGTGTGATTGGCTGGTAGTAAGCCTGGGGCTTAACAACAACCAATCGGATGAAACCAAATCAAAAACTAGGAGAGATAATTGAGAGTGGGGAAATTAAAGTTACAACGTTAATAAGTTAATCAAGTTGATTGTTTTTTTGTAAATTCAAATATGAATATTAAAAAATTAAAAAAAGAAGACAAGCATTATTTTTTCTCTTTCCCTAAGTAATAAGGGAAATTTATACAAGCGGAATCAAATATATGTAATGTATAGCTAACATGTGATACAAACTGCTGTAATATTACCAAATTTGTCTTCAATAAAAATATTGGAAAATAAAAACTAGGAGAGATAATTCAGACTGATCTGTCTCTGTAGCTGCTAAGCCTGCCACGACCTGCCACGAGATCGAACCGGGGCGTAGACTCTGATCGTAAATCTGATATCATTTTTTTAAATCTAATGATGTATCTGAACACATAGAGCTAGCTTCCTGTGATCTGATCTATCGATTGCTTATATTGTGACGCTAAACTATATTCCCTTAAATTCAGCAAATTAATGACTTCTGATACCCTTTGTTGTAATTTGATTAGTGAAGTTCTAGGAAACTTATGAACCCCAAAACTCCTTGGAGTAATTTTGATATATTTTGGTTTAAAGGCACCATCTGCATGGGATATTTAGTTTTGGTTACCTCAACCCAATAGATGCTCTAATATATCCCATAGCTTCAGATTTTGAGTATTTTTCCTGATAGCTGGGTCAGCCTAGCTGGAATATGAAGGCCAAGGTATAGTTAGTGTCTTGGAGGTTGATTTCCAAGGAAATGGGTAGGGCTGGTATTTTTTAGGTACTGGCTTAATAGGCATTGCCTCTGTTTTCTTTTCATTCATTTCAAGCATATAAAATACCTAAAAGTATATATCAATTGTTGTAAGTGGGTTGGATTTGAAAGAAAACATGAAATCCTACTGATTTCCATTCCATGTTTCCCAATTTGATAACTGTAATGCCTTTAATGTAATATCTGGTGCTAAATCTCCCTCCTCAAAGCCAGAGAAAGTCACAGAGGAGACAGGGGACACCCCTGTCTGGTAACCAGTTCTAGAGTAGAGACCAGGTTTGTCTTGGTTTTCTGCTTAGTACATTCTTAGTAGAATTGCCTCAATAGCCAATAACCACACACAAACACACTTCTTGCATTTTATAATGGATTGTCTTAAAATGTGTTTTCCACACCCCAGATGTGCTTACATAGGCACAGTGTACCTACCAATAGAAACACTGCATTTGGGTATGGATTTGAATCCTTTATCAACCTTCAAGCCTGCAGTAGCTCAATGCAGCGATCCACACAGCAATGTCTGGGCTCCTCCTTACTTCCGGTTCCTACACATCCCATGATTCTTTGGTGCACAAACTGGCTTTGCAGATTGATACAATGTATTCGCTGCCTTTGCTTGGCCAAAACGAATTATGAATTTTATGCTAATTTTAGCAGGGATTTCCAGGGGTATCAATTCACAAAATCCGTTGCTTGCAAACGAAAGAGATTTAGCAAACATCAGGTTCCTGAGTTTAATGATTATTTTGGTATTTTTTTCATGCAAACAAATGTGTTCATACACTACTGATTCTTATAATCCATGACACTTAAATATGCCTTTAAGATATAACTCAAGTATCACTTTGCACAGAGCTTCAAGTTGTAGTTTTGGTACAGTATCTACAAGCTGCCTGACCTATTCCTTGCTTGCCTAGCTAGATCGGTTATGTTTACAAGGTGTTGTACAAACAGAAGCAGCTTCTAGATCTGTCGTCGTAACTGTGAATCTTTGAAATTTGTTATCAATTATTTAAAACAGCCTTCTTAAACACTACAAAAGCTTTTATTTTCCATTAAATATCATTATAAATCCAGTTTGCTCCAAGGATTAAATGTTCTTTTAATCCTTGGAGCGAAGTAAACAACCTCTCCTAATTTTCTTTTAGCGTTATTAGGTTTAACCACTAGAGGGCGTAGCTCTAGCCAGAGTAAATAAATATTTAAATCTTTTAACAGACCTTTAAAAAAATCTCATATTTTAAACCTGTTCTTATAAATGACATGATTTCAAATGTGTGACTTGAGTGCCCCTTTAAAGGGCCAACTATACTAAACAGTTTGTTACTAGATAATGACTGGTATTTCATGTGTTTTATGATGGTAATTAAAATATTATCTCTAATATCTTGTTATTTTTTGATATAATGAATTAAGTTACTGATATATAGAAATTAGCTATATGATGCTGTATATTGAAATTAACACATTGAACGCCAGTGAGACAAACTGCACTACATCATATGGAACCTATTTACAAAAGATCTGCAAGACCTCATCACGGTTTGAACATTCCCCTTAGGAACCGGAGAGAAGCTCTTATTTAAAGGGATATGGCAGGTTCTTGTATTTTAGAAGAATATATAATATACCTGTATATCTTTTTATTTTTATGCACTTTTTTAAGAAAAAGTGCTTATAAGCTCTGTATTTACTGCCTAAAATCACACACATAGCCCTTGTATGGATCTGCCCACTGCAGTTTATGCAGACTCTGTAGGGCTGAATGTCCTAGCCTATCAGCAACCACGTCTCAACAGAATGTGGCAGAACATTGCTGAGAGATGGTCACTGATTGGTTAGCTTGAGACTCCGCACACCCCATACTACAGAGTCTGTGTCTTCGTCCGCTACAGAGGGCAGACCCAAGCAGGTAATATTTGTCTGATTTTAAGCCATGAACCCAGAGTTTATAAGCACTTCTTAATCAAATAAAGTACATAAAAGTAAATAGATACACAGATATTTTATATACCTAGTAAAATCCAGAAAACGTCCATATCCCTTTAAGTCTATGCTTTCCTAGCATTAGCTCATCCGGGGAGGAGATGGATGACAAGTATAAAATATTTTCAGAGCTCTTCTTTAGGGTGAAAAAAATAATTTCACAGAAGTAATAATCAGGTATTTATTAAAGAAGAATTGAAGTTTCATACTTTCATTTTATTAATCATTAAATTTAAATTCTGCTGTACATGGAGATGCCATTGCAGTGCTCGTGATTGTGTAGTGGTCATATAATGATAAGACTTTAGTAGCTTCTATTGAAAGGCAGTACAAATAGAGAAACCCCCTCCTCACTGACTTGGCACAAAAAGATTGCAATGGTGATTCTGTATAACATGGTTTCATTTTCATCCATTTCGAAAAATATCATATCGGACACTTTCTGTGGATTATATTCCCTGTCCTACAGAGTTATTAAAGGGATATGGAAGGATTCTGGATTTTACTATGTATATAATATAAATGTGCATCTATCTACTTGTATGTACATAAGTGCCTATAAGCTCTGTTTTTACTGATAAAGTCTCGGTTTGGGTCTGCCCACTGTAGCGTATGCAGACACAGACTCTGTATTGGTTAGTATGAGACACTACACACCGAGTACTCATGAGCTGCAGAGGGCAGACCCATACAGGGACTAATTGTTTTGACATTAGAGCCTATAAGCACTTCCTAATAAAATAAGGTACATATAATGAAATGGATACACAGATACGTTATACACCTAGTAACATCCATATCCCTTTAAACAGCCTACTGTTTCTTTCTTTGTTTTCCGCCCCAGATTTGGTCTTGTCTTGCATTCTCTCTCTGACTCGTAGGTAACCAGAGCCTGTCTTTGAGTAATGTAGTAAAGCTGCTTCATTCTACATCCTAATCCCCATCCCCAGGGGAAAGTGATCCAGCCATGGTTGGCACAAATCCTCTTCCATCTCCCTTTGCCTCCATGTAAGTGAATGTCTGAAGCATGTGGTGGTTTTTGTGCCAACAAATACTTCTTTTGCAGCTGAACTGTGCCAGAAGTTTGAGACGTTGAGTGTGCAGGTGGAATCACTTCAGCAGCAGCTTAAGCAGACGCATAAAATGCACGAGACCATGAACCTTATGCACGAAAGCCAAAGGTAAGTGAAGAGCAAGACACAACATCTTCATGCTTTATGTGGCATATCATGCTCGTTCAGCTAAGTCTTAGAATGCAGTATAAAGTTGGCTCTCGGTATACATTTTAGTAAATAAATACTATATTTGTGTTTATAATTGAATGTCTAAAAAAAGTAAAAAATGTATTTCCTGCTCAGAATTCCAAAACATGCAGTTATTGCACTGCACTCTGGGGAGGTGGGTGGGGACATGCAAATGAGTCCACAATGCAGTTTCCCTCTTTAAATGATGCGCTCAATGATGTTGTGGTCCATATACATTTTAGTAATTCTGAACTACGATCTATAGTTTTTAAATGCAATGTTACTGCGGCGGGGGGGGGGGGGGGGAGGGGGGTATCTGCTCCTGTTAGGTAATAAATCAGAGGAAGCTTTAGGAAGAAAATTGCTGAGTTGTATTACCATCTTCTTGAAATCACACCGCTAATTGCGTTTTGATCATTGGATAAGACTTCCTCGCAGACTTGTTTTAATTAATAGTTTAAATTATCACTACAACTATTTTACTCCATAAAGCCATTTTTTTGCACGCTAACTTGTTACGGAGTAAAAACATAAAATAGTTTAAATACCTTCTATTTTCTTAGCCATAGACCGCCTGCTTGATTCTCCAGATGTGATGCAGTTTACAAAGGAAATGTAAATAAGTAGCACTGATGTCTCCTATTTCCAGTATGCTCTTTTGATGAACTAGACCCAGAGTCATAGGCGAGTGATCTGAGAACAAGTTCTCTTTTAGCCATTTGTGCCCTTCACAGGGAGAAATATCCTGTAGTATCAGTCTGGTCTCACTTAATAGAAGGACCAGCCCCGAAATACCAGGCAATTCTACCCTGAACAGGAGAAACCGCAAACCCCAGACATACGATTGGGTGCACTTCCTAAGGCACAATGAGCAAGGTGTCCACCTTTTGAGCTCCTATCATGCTTAAGGAGACTATTATTATTATTATCGTTTATTTATAACGCGCCAACATATTCCGTAGCGCTGTACATAAGATACGTTCAAGACAAAGATACATACAAATTAACAAGTAGCAAGGCAAGGAGGGCCCTGTCTTTGAGCCTCAAATCCATAGCGCTTTCCCTAAAGCACCTAGTGGGATTGAAACTCGCAGACTTACAACCTAAAGGGTAATTTGAATAAACATAAAATCAAATCAGTGTGCTAATGTGTGGCTCAGAGGGCTTGATAAGGGAAGGAGAGGTGTCTTCCTGCCAGATAACATTGCAGAGCTTTATTTTGATCACTAAAGAGACACACAGTAATCCTAATTAGCACATCAAAGCATCTAATTAGTAAGCAGGAGATGCTCATTTGAATATAATTAGAGCAACTACATTATGAAATTTCCCAGGATTGATTCACTTTAGAAAAAATGGATAACACAATGTATAGCCAGCTTATATGCTCTTTAAGAATAACCTAAATAATACATTTGAATATGGGGTGAGTGTCCCTTTAAGTGTATTTTAGTGAAGTTACACAATATCCTAAAACTGCACAATTAATGTATTTGTTCTTTTCTATACTTTTACAGATCGTTAGTGAGCACTAACGAATACCTTCTCCAACAGCTTAATTTGGTCCCTCCGGCTGAAGCGTTTAAAGCCCTTCATGGTTCATCCAAACCGATAAACACCACAGACAAGTACTTTGAGGCCAGAGAACTCTCCCCGTCATCACCCACCCCGGGCTCTGGTCAGTACAGAACACCAGAGAGACTCAGCACATGTCCTTTATAGATCACTCTGGTGAAATTGTACATGGAAAAGCCAAACAAGTCAAGTACAATATGGTGTGCGGCTGCTAAGTGGATTAAGAAATACACATTTCAAACCTGGTAATTGTATATTACAAATAAATGAACAGACTTGGTCACCCATTGCCCAAACATGTTTGCCCTTGATCCAAGATGATCCTTAATGCATATTGGCCATCTGTAATTAATAATGCATTATCTAACATGATGTCACGATAAACATATATCACTCCTTTACTAAAGGGTAGTGATTATGTTGAATTTGTGGTTCATGACAATAAAAAAACAAATGCTGGTGCATAATATGCAAGACCACACATTCTTTATACGTGAAAGTGAAGAATAGTTCTTAAACTGGAATTATATATACACTAAATGTAAATGTAATGGATAGATATATTACAGAGGCAACATATGGCACTTAAAGGGATATTGAAGGTTCCTGGATTTTACTGGGTATATATAACTGTATCTACTTTGATAAATGATGGCAAGAAGATGTTAAGGCTGGGAATGCTGTTTGCCACACAATGCGATGCTCTGCGTCCTGTGAGCACCTTTGGCGCATAAATCACGAGCCCCACGATGAGTGCCTTTGCTGCTCTATTGCAGGGCTCTCAGTGAGCGCCTTTGGCGCTCATTGCGAGCCTTTCCCCCCATCTACTTTTGGTGCTTTGCAATGATCACCTTCGACGCTCATTACAAAACCCTGTGATGAGCACCTTTGGTGCTCCTTGCAAACCACCCTGCCGTCTAGATTAGGTGCCTTGCGATGAGTGTTACTGGCTTTGGGCTTTTTTTTTTTTTTTTTTTACTGCCTTCCACCTTGTTTTCATCCATTTTACTTTTTTTGGGCTGCCATTTTTTTTCTCACTTAGCTGATTTTTCGACCGCCAAAAAACGCCAAATATATCTCAAATTAACATGCAACCTCACTTACAGGCTCCCTGCATCTCCCACTGTGCTGTGTGTGAGTGTGTAAGGTATTTTTGGTAAGTATTTGGCGTTTTTTGGTGGTCTTTCGAGTTCCGAGGTTCGGCTGTTAGTCGTAAACTATTGCGTGCCTCACTGACTCTCAATCCCATGAGCGTTTTTGGCACTCATTGCAGCAAAGTCCCGCGAGCCTCTCCTATGATCACCTGTGGTGCTCATCTCCACCCCTGCAAAGTCCCATGGCCCACCACCTCCGCACGGGCCACAATTGCGGGGCGCGCTATGTGAGCCCCACAAAGCGTGACGACAACTCGCAGTACGAAGAAGTGTTTATAAGCATGTTGCTTAGGGATGCACACTGATTGGTTAGTATGAAGTACAGTAGAGTATATTTCTGCATACGCTGCAGTGGACAGACCCATACAGGGACTGTTTTGAGTTTAGGCAGTAAAAACAGAGCTTAAACCCTTCTTAATAAAATAAAGTACATAAAAGTAATAGATACAGAGGCATATTATGTATCTAGTAAAAACATACCCCTTTAATGCTAACTTGTCTGTCAAGCTTACAGTGGATATAAAAAGTCTACACACCCCTGTTAAAATGTCAGGTTTCTGTGCTGTAAAAAAATGAGACAAAGATAAATCATTTCAGAACTTTTTCCACCTTTTAATGTGATCTATAAACTGTACAACTCAATTGAAAAACAAACTGAAATCTTTTAGGTAGAGGGAAGAAAAAAAATAATAATAATGTGGTTGCATAAGTCTGCACACCCTCTTATAACTGGGGATGTAGCTGTGTTCAGAATTAGGCAATCACATTTCAAATCGTGTTAAATAGGAGTCAGCATACACCTGCCATCATTTAAAGTGCCTCTGATTAACCCCAAATAAAGTTCAGCTGCTCTAGTTGGTCTATCCTGAAATTTTCGTAGTCGCATCCCACAGCAAAAGCCATGTTCCACAGAAAGCTTCCAAAGCATCAGAGGGATCTCATTGTTAAAAGGTATCAGTCAGGAGAAGGGTACAAAAGAATTTCCAATGCATTAGATATACCATGGAACACAGCGAAGACAGTCATCAAGTGGAGAAAATATGGCACAACAGTGACATTACCAAGAACTGGAGCTCCCTCCAAAATTGATGAAAAGAAGAGAAGAAAACTGGTCTGTGAGGCTACCAAGAGGCCTACAGCAACATTAAAGGAATATTTGGCAAGTACTGGCTGTGTGGTACATGTGACAACAATCTCCCGTATTCTTCATATGTCTGGGCTATGGGGTAGAGTGGCAAGACGAAAGCCTTTTCTTACAAAGAAAAACATCCAAGCCAGGCTAAATTTTGCAAAAACACATCTGAAAGTGTCTCCCAAAAGCATGTGGGAAAAGGTGTGATGGTCTGATGAAACCAAGGTTGAACTTTTTGGCCATAATTCCAAAAGATATGTTTGGCGCAAAAACAACACTTCACATCACCAAAAGAACACCATACCCACAGTGAAGCGTGGTGGCAGCATCGTGCTCTGGGGCGTTTTTTCTTCAGCTGGAACTGGGGCCTTAGTTAAGATAGAGGGAATTATGAACAGTTCCAAATACCAGTCAATATTGGCACAAAACCTTCAGGCTTCTGCTAGAAAGCTGAACATGAAGAGGAACTTCATCTTTCAGCATGACAACGACCCAAAGCATACATCCAAATCAACAAAGGAATGGCTTCACCAGAAGTAGATTAAAGTTTTGGAATGGCCCAGCCAGAGCCCAGACCTGAATCCGATTGAAAATCTGTGGGGTGATCTGAAGAGGGCTGTGCACCGGAGATGCCCTCGCAATCTGACAGATTTGGAGTGTTTTTGCAAAGAAGAGTGGGCAAATCTTGCCAAGTCAAAATGTGCCATGCTGATAGACTCATACCCAAAAAGACTGAGTGCTGTAATAAAATCAAAAGGTGCTTCAACAAAGTATTAGTTTAAGGGTGTGCGTACTTATGCAACCATATTATGTTTTTATATTTTTTCTTCCCTCTACCTAAAAGATTTCAGTTTGTTTTTCAATTGAGTTGTACAGTTTATAGGTCACATTAAAAGGTGGAGAAAGTTCTGAAATTATTTATCTGTGTCTCATTTTTTTACAGCACAGAAACCTGACATTTTAACTGGGGTGTGTAGACTATTTATATCCACTCTATGTGCCAACATGTCCATGCTCTGGTAGTTTTCAAAATGTACATTATTTTAGGAGGATTGGCGCACAGACGGTGACGTAGTCTTAATTCTAACTTGTGATACCCTATAGAGATGAGGCAAATAGCACTGAACCAAGTATCCACTCGCTGTAACTGCTGTATTATTTAGGTTTTACATTTATAACTGATTAATGGTCAACATATTTTCTTTGGGGATACTATCTATCATTTTGTGTTTAAGCAAAGCACATTGTGCCATAATTTAAAAGGAAAACATCTTATGCAATAAAATATATTTTAAATTCAGGTCCATACATTTTCATATATTTACTTCTAGGGCTGCAACTAGCTTGATGAGCTTTTTAACTTGAAAAAAAAAGTTGCATTATCCCTTAAAAAAAAAATAATGTTGAATGCGGGCATCGTGTAGAACGAGCGGGCAATGTGTTGAATAATGACAAGGTTTTTACATTAGTCTAAATCAACCTAGTTAATCATAAGGATCATTTATTAACGCAAGGAAAACAACGGTTGCACTTGGAATGCAACGCGCACTTTTTGGAAAAACATTTGGTTTTGCGGTTGCATTTTATACCCCTGTTCGCTTCCACATTTTCTTAGCGGGCTTTTCGAGGCATTTACCTACCCGGTTTTCTGTTTCTAATTGATTCCAAACGGATGCAAGTCAGACACTTGGATGTCGCCCCTTCTTCTGTCAGTTTTTTTAATTTTTTTTCTGATTCACTATCCTCAGCACGATGCACCATGTTGGGTCATTCTGAATCATTGTCAACGCTGAGTGTACGCCGTTAACTGCTTCAGTGGTAATACGGATGGAAGTAAGGCCACATGCTGCTTGCGAGCCAAACATAGCCTCGTAAGGGGATCTTCCTATACCTGAATGCAGTGCGTGGTTCTTCTGAAGTTGCACAAACCGCCACAGTCACGTCAGCTCTGTAATACCAAGTGTCACAGTTTTGCTGCGGCCAAGGGATTTCTAATCTCATTCCACACAATGCCTGCATTTATAAAACACATTGCAGTAACATATATATGTGCATGTCTAGGACTGAGAGCTTATTACAGCTTTAAATTCATGTTTTTTTTCCCCCATGCACTGGATTTTTCTGGCACCTGCATTCATAATCCATGAAACCTCCATATACCGTCAAATTTATCATCTTTTATATATACAAAAAAAAAAGAAGTAACCTTTGAAAGTAGGAGATTGTGGCTTCTTCTAAGTGAAGCTTGTATTAGGAGGACACACACAGTGTAATGCTGGTGAAAACAGTTTACACGTTTATTGTACAATGCAATGAGAATTTAGTGTACAGTAGTTGTAAACAGCAGTTTTTGGCCGCATGATTCAAGCAAGGACCAGGACCCTGAATCTACCTCTGTAAGCTCCCAGATAAGGCTGAATGCAGCTGCCAGAACTTTCTCTTTGCTGAGCCGTGCAAGCCATTATGCTAAATCACTCACCCTAGAACAAGTAGACACAAACTGGTATTATAGAAGTATGTGACCTTAGATCCTCACCCATCAGCTGTCACCCTGTTAAATCCGTTTAGATGTAACCTTGGAAATGAGAGCATTTACATTTTACTGCAACGTGCTTAGTTTAGTTATACCATAAAACTAGATTATAAGCCAATATCTACATGCTCTCAAGGACCATGAGCCAAATGCTAGTAAAGAAAGAAAAAGAAAAAAAACAAAAAAAAAACAGCCATTTTATGCCATTAGAGCAACCAGCTTTGTCACATAGAAGGGGACATTAAATGTTTCTTCTGTTTTATATGAAGTCTCACACTCCAAAAAGCACAAAGATCTCCAGAGGATCCACATCATAACTGCATATTAAAAAAAAAAAAAAGTTCAGTGGCTTTTAAGATGTAGAATTTCTGGAAAAAAAAAAAAAAAAATCTTTATAATGGGCAAACCTAAGAATAAAAAAAAAAAAAAAAAAAAAAAATTAGAAATTTGACTTTACATTTTGGCCCATTTCTACTAAAATCTGTGCCAGCAAAAACATCTCCAATAATGCATGGAGCCTCTTGTTAAAGATGGCATATACTACCCTTTAGCCAACAGACACCATTGTTTAATATCAGAATTTCAGAGACATTTTATTAGAGCATGCATCTTAGAAGTTAGAATATATTAAATTTAAAAAAATTATAATTATATATATATATCTCCATAAGGGGAACCATTGCTTGAGGGCTTCTGTTGCCATGTGTTTCTTCTGTTGCCATGTGTTTCTCCCCCCCCCCCTCCCCCCCATTACAACTTTTTATATCCAACCTTTACCAATTCCACCCCAGTAGATATTAACCAGTTTCAACACTTAGATATACATTAGTCACCTTACATACCACAGCAAAATATTTTAGTTTTAGGTCAAATATTAATGGAATCCTATAAGACTGATTTGTCTTTATTGAATGAAACCAACTAAAAACAAATTAAGAAAAGCAATCACTTAAGGGCGGGGGGGCTGGGACTCTTTCCATTTCTGTAGATGGTTTTGCATTTCTAGGACAGATCAGCCTACTCATGTAACACTTTGGCTACTGCAGAGGTCATAGTAATGTTATCCTTACAGAAGCCAAGTGTTTAAGACCACAGTATTAAAACCACAACTTTCCATCTTCCCACAAAGTGCTAGATGTGGAGTTATCAGACAAAGGTATTTACAATTTTATATCCTAACCATATTTACATATATTGCAGAAAAAAAAAATAACAGTTAAATACTCCAGACCTGTTATGTGTAGTGTATACGGAGCATTAGCTTTTCAAACAAAGTTATAGCCCATTCCTCATTTATATGGAATATCCTGTCCTATAAAATTACCCAATTCTTTACAGGAACATCCCAAAAACTGGGGGTGTTACAGCTCCCCTTTAACAAAGCCATAGCAATAGAAGCCACAAGCAGGGAAAGAGCAGTGCATGCAAATTGCAGAAAACTCCTGGCTTGAGTGGCTCGCCAATTTTTTTAAACGAGAAGAGAGACTGGTTTTCAGCTTCTTAGAAGCTCTCCGCCACGGACATGTATCAGTGGGCAAGAAATAAAGGAGTTAAGTATGCAAATACATGCTAGAAAACCATGGAAAATAAAAGACTGATCTTGTGGGAGAGTGCACGATTCTGCCTCTTCTTCCATACAGTCATTGCCATTATTAGGTATTATTAAGTCCACAGGTCTATCAGGCAGCCGGGCTGTCACATCAGCATTAAGTCTGTAAAGAATTGTCCTCTTTGCTGAAAGGTAAGACAGAGCCGGGTTTCACCCAGGACAGGCCAGAAACATTCAGCCCTTTGCTTTGTTCTTCAGATTTCTTCTGGGAAGAAAGAGGAGGAACATGTAACAAATGTCTTTGTACACAAATTGTATATTACAATTATATACGTAATCCTTTCCTATTAAATAAAAGTATGAAGCAGTTTGTATTAAGAGGTCTAGCTAGGAATAACAAAATGGCATGTTTTTGCTAGAAGAGGTAACCAGCATCAGGGAGTAGCCTGATCCTCTAGCTCTCCAAACAAAAAAACATGTTAACTGAAATAACGAAAAACTGGGTCCAGTCAAAAAGAACCAGTCAGTGCCGTTTTATTTGCATTTTCCTTAAAAATGAGCAAATCTTCTATACAATTGAAATAACCAGTGTTGCAAATATCACACCAAAAATAGACCTAATTGAAACAAATATTCAGAGATACCATAACCTTCTGTATTCAGTCACAAGATAAAGTAAGGAGGGTAATTAGCAATGTGTCAAATCGATTGAAATTGCTATACTGATGTCTAGTTCATAATAAATAGAAGGCATAAACATTGTTGCAAATTGCAACATTTAATGAAGGCGATGGTTAGCAGCGATGCATGGACAGCCCAGAATTGGAACACTAGCAATTAATCCATTTGAAACATTGCCGATTACCCTCCTTACAGAAAGTTATAGCATCGGTATTTGTAACATTAAATATTCAGTCACACCACAATAGACAACTGGAACACTGATAACTGGTTATCAATTATATAAAAGATTTATTCATATTTTGAAAAAAAAAAAAAAGGGCGAAGATATAAACCTTGTCACCTCGCTCATTACTTGATTTCATTTATTGTCTAAGTAGTGACTTATTAAAAGGATAGGACTTTGTTAATTTTAAACTATTGTCTGCTATTAAGGAAGTTTGGTGTATCAATAGGAAGTTGAGTTAATAATTAGATTTCCTATTCTATAGTATCTTCTAGAAAAAAAAAAATAATAATTTTGACGTAAATACATACATTTTATCAACGGTCTTAACCCATAAGAGATCTTCCTTTTTTGACTGGACCTAGTTTTCAGTCATTATAGTAGCCTATACCTCAGGGCAAAAGGTACATTTTTTGCCTATAAATTCTTACTAGCGATTAAAAATGTTGAAGTTATTCTTTACAATAAAGAACCAATACAACATATAGACAGTTTGTTTGCGCTTAAGGAAAATTAATCTAGCTATTTTGAGCATGGGTTGTGTTCATTTTTCAGCTCCTAAATATCAATTAAGTGTGAGGTTTTAATTAGGATAGCCTGTTTGCATGCTCTTGTGTGACTCAGTGTTATCATGCAGTTCCATCCCCATTCCCCGAACTACTCTTATCCACAAAATATCAGACTGAGCCACACATACAAAAAAAAAAAACTTAGTATCTCAGGAATAGTTTAAAGAAAGAACTAGTGTATAGATAGTTAAAGGACTTTTTAAAAGTGCAACAGATTTTTAGGGGGGGGGGGGGGGGGGTCAGTGTCCCTTTAAGGATACTCTGCAGTGTGGATACTACATGCTTTGCTTGTTTTTGGAGTTGCAGAGTAGTCCTTTCTACATTCTTACACCAATAGATTTTAAATATAGAAGTGTGTACATCTTCACTACTGGCTTCTGACCTAGCTGCTATTTAGATGGCTTTTTCAGATGCCTACTTTTTGTGTCAACATCTTTTCTCGGGCTTCATCGTGCAGTGCTGGATTCCAAGGAGAAAAACTGTAAGAAAAATAAAATTTGACACAATCTTCAGTGGAATCTTTAAAAGTTTGCTCTATTCAAAAAAAAAAAAAAAAAAAAAAAAAAAAAAAAAAAAAACCATCTCAGTGTGCAGAAGATGTAAAGTCTACGGAATCACATTAAACAGTAGCTATGTCATTTATGAATAAAAACAACAAAATTAAACAAATGCTCTGATAGTGTACAATTTGCACAGTCAAAGTTACATTTGCAAGTGTTCTTGTGTATACTTACAGAATTGCATAGGGGTCTTCTATTTTTGGCTGGTCAAATAAGTGGCTGTTGCATAGTTTAACACTGTCTACCACTTTGCTCTTGAACAGCTGAACATCCTTCTCATAACTAAGTAGGAAAAGAACAGAAACAATCTTTAAAATTACATTTTGTTAGACAATCTGACACTAAACAGAATCTGATGGGGGATAAGAACCGCTTGTAAATCCCGTTTATATCTACTTGCAAACAAACATCGACCCAGCGGACTATATAGTGTTCATGATCGCTTTGTGTCTAACACAATAGAGTGGATTAATGTCTTGGGACACTCTACAGCAGTGGTGGGCAACAGGTGGCCTGTGGTCAGCAGGCCGCTCTCCAACACTTTCCATGCGGCCCCCGGCCTGTTCTATGTAGTGGAATAACAGTCCATTATAGCAAATAACTGTAGTCCTAAATACTTCCCCTAATTTATTTTCTTCCACAATTTTACCTTGTCTAAAATAAAGAGGGTATTACAGGGCTATAAATCTTTAAGAACTTGGGGGGGGGGGGGGGGGACCTGTAAAGCCCCTCAATTGCAACAGGTTCCCCATCATGCATTTCCAGTAAGAGGTTTATGACAGCGGTAGGAAAAATGTTGTCCTACACAAATATTTGAGTTAATGACCCTATAGGAATCTAGGTTATTTATAAGTTTTGCAACAGTTTGAAATGTCACAGGGGTTGGAAGAGTGTTTAGAAGCTTGAATCCAAGATTATATATTTTTTATTTTACTTTTTTTGGAGTATAATGCTGCATTTACATTACTTGTGTACTCGTGTTTATGTAGAGACATAACGACTGGAACAAGAGACTAAGTTTGGAGTTCAAATTCAGTTGTGTTTAATGTTTTTTTTAAATAAATATCCCATTCCCACGAGAAAGCAAAATGAATATGAACTACATGGGGTGTGTACAGGAAGACGAAGGGTTGTGTAGTTTGTCTCTACAACTGTACCAACGACAAAACACTTTTTCTTATACATATTTCTTATGAGTTGATATATATTCAGTTTTCTTTAGACGTCGTCGTCCCCCCCCCCCCCACAAAGAGATGGGTCAGATGAGATTGGATCACAAGGCCTGTCATATCATTTTTTGATTAGATTATCTTTGTACTTATTTTATTCTGTAGAATAAATCTGCAGTGGCACTGTTGGGATCATCGGCTACACTGCCTGTCATGATTCAATCATTTTCCACCAACACAAAACCTTCCAGAAAAGGGAGCAGCACAATATTGTTGGTGAACAAACACATTTCTTTAGACAAATACAGATAAATCACAAGAACAACAAGGTGACTAAGAATCACATCAGGTCGGTGGGGTGTTATTGGGGAGGAAACAAGAGGTTCTTATCCACATCACATTCTGTTTCTCCACAGGGAGAGAGAAAAGGGAAAACCTGCTTACAGAACGGCAGCTTCTGGATTTAAAGGGCTGGTAGTGTCGATCTTGTAGAAGACTCTGCGTGCGTACATCAGAACCTGCCAGATGTGATTATGGTTTCTCCTGAAAGAAAAAAAGTGCCAAATATTAATTAAAATATTTTTCATAGAACAAAATCTAGTGTGCATGTTTATTTTTTCAGGCCACAGATAGGGTATGGCTTAGGTATGGCTTTTATGTGCCACTTAGCATGGATACCACACACAGTATGCTCAAGGGGAGTTGGGCTATAGAATTTGGAGAAAATAAAAATACAATATATATTTTTTTTTTTTTTTTTTTTTTTTTTTTTTTAAACATCAGACTGGTGATGTTATTTGCCATTTCATGCATAATGTACAAGCCCAAGAATGAACAGTGTTGGATAAAATCTGATACATAATGCAAAAAAAAAAAAAAAAAGAGAAAGTGCAGAGGTCTCATTAACAGATAAATTACAAATGATTATTAAAGAAAATGTTAGTGGACATGTTCAATAATTGCCCTTGAAAGGTGGGTGGGGGGTTTACAAACCAGAGAAGAGGGTCTATTTGGTTACATCAATGTCAGAGACTAGATACCGTGTTAAGAGGCTGTCTCAGTAGTTCACAGCATACCAACTGGGCATGCTCATCTTTTTTAACCCCTAATGAAAGATTATGAGAGGGGCAGGGGTGACAACTCCCAAGGAGGGCTCCTAGATTTGTAGTTCTGGATCCTAAATATTTTCCATTGATATAAAAGTAAAAAAAAAAAAAAAAAATTGTTACCAGTATAGTGGAAGAAACTTGAAAGAAAGAAATAATAATTGTTAAGGGCTCATATCTATTCAAATGGGAATAAAAAGCACACGGTTAATCTAGCCCATAAATTCTCCAGTTTCCTGTAATGTTAGGACAGGAGGTGAACAAGACCAAACACTATGGAGAGGGATTTTTTTCTCATCTATATAAAGTAGGTTTAAAAAAAAATTAAGTCACATTACTCACCTCCACTTTGCAAATGCTCGTTTTACATCCAGTTCCCCAGAAAGTGGATCAACTAGTGGGTGAAAGACGGGAATATCAAACACAAGGCGCTGAAAGAAAAGCAGGGCAAAAAAAGGGAAGGATTAGATTCCATAAAAATAGCAATCACTAGAATCATTTAACTTTATTTTGTGCAGTTCATAACTAATCATTTTTTCCAAAAACACCAATTGTGCAACATTCATGCTTTGTCTAGAGAAAGAAAGTTTACATTTGTCCCCCCCCCCACACCCCTCTATTTTCTTTTAAAGCATCCCCTTCTATCCAATACAGCTTAAGAAACCCTTAGCTAAACAAAACTTATTTCTGAATATTATTGCTTAGGGGAGAAAGTCAGAGTTTCCAGCTAAACAAACCGTGCCAAATCCAAACCTGGTACTAGCGAGATAATGCAAACATCTAGGAATACACATTTAAAAAAAAAGTTGTTCTCTGGATCTGCTGTAACCTTAAATGTTAATTTGACAATCTTTACATGCACATATTGGCATGATTTGTTAGGGTCAGCTTTTCACATGAAGTTGTGTGAGACTTTAAATACACTTGTTATGCACAATAAGTCTACACACACACACACACACAAACCTTGTTACTGTAACACATTTGAGGACATTGGTTCATTCAAATTGTGTAGAGCAAATGTTCTGCAGTTGGCTTGCACTGAAGACATGCAAGTACAGCCCCAGTGGTTAATTATTTTTAAAGATCTTAAACAAGATATTTACATCCGTTTGTGGGTGGGTCAGAAAGGCCGACAAAAATAAAATAAATGTCCTTATAAGCTCGGTTTTTGCGGCCTAAAATCAAACAGTCTCTGCGCGTCTGACCACCGTATGCAGACCCATACAGGTATATGAAATTCCTGGTACTTCCATATCCCTTTAATCTGCACTTTTTATGAAGCAGTGGCTTAAGTCAGTCTGCTAGATTGCAGAATAAGTCAATTTGCGAGTTCAGTAAATATCACTCACTGGGCACTCTCCATCAGGATAGTTATCAGGTATATACACTGTAAATTTAAACACACCGTCCTGGTAAAGTCCATGCCTGATAAATATAACACCGAACCACACTGAAAAAGAAAAAAAAAAAAAAGAGTTGGCAGATTAGCATTTAGAAATGTACTTTGATAGAGGTGCCTATGTAGATACAAAATATATAAGATATAGAAGCCACACATACTACTTACTCAATGCCGAGCGGTACGAGGGCTGCACATACACACCGGGGAGCTTCTGCTTCACCACCAGAGTGCTGTTGGAAATAGAGGCAGAAGATGAAGAAACGATTACATTTATATACTACTATTAGGGAATTGCCCGTCAAAATACTGTTTGCCATACAATGCGAGGCATTTTACAATAGAAGAAACAAAAAAAAAAAAAAATAGATATTGGGTTCTTTTTATCTATATATGCAGTAATTAACATCGCTTTTGTTTGACTAATATACACACAACTTACAATTCAGCCAGAAGAGAGTACTCCAAGTAAAACGGCCCATAAGATGCATGGGTTCCATTGGTGGACTGCACGGACGGTGCTGGAGAGATGGGTTTGGTGATCGGCACAGCATTCTTGGGTATAGAAGGAAGCTGCTTTTTCGCAGAGGAAGAGCGAGGGGGGCTAATTTTTTGGTCTCCCGTGGCAACTTTCTCCTCGTTTTCAGGTCTCTGATCAACAAAAACAATCAAAAAGGCTTTTATCATAAAATAATATTTAAAACAGAAACCACTGTTTCCAAAACGTGTAGGTGGCTCCTCTAGGCAACCCCTGACTTTATTATATACCCTTTGAGATACCTAAACAGATAGTAACATTTATGGTCTGCTTATTTCTGTGTGTCCTAAATGACCTATTGATGTTAACTGTACAGTTTTAAAGGAGTGTCTTCTATAAAATTAGATCTTAAATATAAAAATACTGGTTTAGTTTGATCAGACAGCACTGCTCATTATATGCATCTACTAGCCTATCAAAATCAACGGGATTAAAATTGTATGGCTGGCAATGCTGTTTGCCACACAATGTGAGGCTTTTGCTCCTATGAGCACCTTTGGCACTCATTGCGTGCCTCTCCCCCTTAAAGTTTCCTGCTTTGCACTGATCACCTTTGGCGCTCATCGTGACCCTTTCCTCTCACCTACTGTACGAGCCACTCATTGCAGGGGTCATTAACCTGCAAGTTTTGCGTTTGGGAAGGCTATGGCTCTTTCCAGCATCTCCCCCTGTCCCTTTCTCCTCTGTCGCGTGCCTGGCGTTGTTGGGGTAAGTGTTACGGTCTTTGCCGTTGTGTATTTTTTTAAGTCCTGCGTGCCTGGCTTTGCTCAGCCTCGATTTCATAATTTTTACGGACGCCATTTTTTCTCCCTCGCTTAGTTGATTTTGAAAAGACGGAAAACCCCCAAATTCACTTACAACCCCACTCCCAGGCTCTCCCCCTTTGCTGTGTGTGAGTGCGTTATTTTGGTTACATTATTTTGTTTGTTTTTCGAGGTTAGAGAGTTACGCGCTTGGCGAGCAGTTGCGTGCAACTACTCAGCACCCAAGTCATGCAAGCCTAAACTGCTCGCCTCATTAGGCGAGCAGAGCAATGAGCGCCCAAGTCGCGTGTCAGCAATTCGCCTTGCTGCGCGAGGGACGCAAAAGCGTGACCAGCATCACAAACGTTACATACACCGACAACTATATGTGATATCTGACAGTGTTTACCATGCTCTTCATATGATCGATAGATAACACACATAATTCTAATATGCAAGGTAGACTTGTCCAGTACTGCTCTAAAGATATAAAGCGAGACAAAAACAGACCACACACACACACACACCTTTCCAGATGTTTTATAAGAAACACCACAGACCGTAGTTTATTAGGAATTACAGTTGTGGGCAAAACCAATTACCCCCAGGCATATAATCTAATCCTTATAACCTCTTAAATTGCATATAATCTGCACCCAGCTGTATACAGAATATCACTATAAATATTGCCTTCTTTATACATGTGCGTCTTGTCACCTACCTTACGTACTGATGTAGACATGCTCCAGAAAGGGTTCATTATTTCAGATCCAAAGACCAGGTTTCAGGCTTCTGAGGCTCAACCTCCTTCACTGTAACAGAAATATCCACCATATTAAATCCAGGGCCATGCCAAGTAGAGAATGAGGGTTAGAATCTCGTTGCCTTTTGCTTGGCCCTCACAGGGAGGGTTTGCAGAATTAAACACTGCTATCCGTAATCTCACTGACCAGCCATGAAGTCCCCCAGAAGCTTAGGGTCTCTAAGAACAAGTCCAAGGCTCAGATAGTATAGCAGATTTGCTGCAATAGATCTTGGCTTAGCTAGAAGCCTGTACAGACAGGAGACGGGCATGACCGAGATAACAAAGTCTTGGGGCTGGTAAGTCAGTGACTGGCACCGCATCAGGGTATAAAGGACACATTCTCCCATACACCGAGCTCTTCACCCCAGTACAGAGTAAACCATTAAATAAATCTTCCAGCTGAATGCATTGGTTATACTTTCCAATACAGTCGAATATCTGGAGTCAGAATAGGTCCAGAGACAAAGGCGGCTTTCTTCTCTTGGTCAAGTCTCCCCCCCCCCCCCCCCCCCCAGATGGGAGTAGTAGTGAAAAAATCCAATAATAAAAATGAAAAGGCACACGGAAGGTTTCTGGATTGCACTAGGAATAAGATATACCTGCATATCTATTTTCTTATAAGTAGAGAATAAAATAAAAGTGAATAGCTCTGTTTTTTACTGCCAAAAATCATACAAATGGCCCCTCTGCAGCTCATGATGACCGTGTATTTCTAACTAGAGGGATGGCATGATATCATTATGAGCTCAGTGGCAACGTTCTGCAACATGCTCCTTGAGAGAGGTCACCGACAGGCACGTCACAATCCGTATTAATGAACTAAATTATCTACAGAAGGCAGGGCCAAACACTATTTTAGGCACAAATGTTTATATATATATATATATATATATATATATATATATATATATATATATATATATACACATACATATAAAATCAGCTTATAAACTATTTAATACAATTAAACAAAAAACAAAAAGTAGAGAAATACACAGGTATTATATACCCAGTGAAGTCCAGAAACCTTTCATGCCCATTTACAAGTAAGAGTATTGCAGCATACAGTCTTATTGGGCAGAATATTACTGACTGAGATACTCACTGTAAAGCTGGTACTATGTGAAGAAAGCCAAGCTTCCTTGGAGTCCATATCACCTCAAAAAATATGATTTTGCTTTAACACACAGTTTCCTACATTATGTTGGTTTCTTTTGCCAGTTACTTTTAAATTCCATTTGGAATTGAAATACAAAGGGCATGAATGTAACATATATACGCAAATTATAACCCTATAGAATAAATGTAAGCTTGTTTTTACACACAAGCCCAGTGTCTATCAGTCTCCGATGGTCTGTTTGGGTTAACACCACAGTCTGTTCAAGTCCAAGGGAAATGATCACTTCTGTGCACCTTATAAGACTGCATAGAGTAAGGAAGGAGCTGAACCAGTCACACTGCAGGATCGGTGGGTTTCTTGCCCTGTGGACCACTTAAGAGGTTATCTGCGGACTACTGAAGAGGGTCATCCAATGATTTTCTGGATGCTTCTCAATTCTAAAGCTCTGTTACAGGATTGGAAAATATCCTGTGCATTTTTAAGAAGGGGCTGACAAATGTATAAGTAAAATGTTAGTAGAAGGGATGGCGTTTGACAAGCCCCCCCCCCCCCCATCTACCCCCTTCCATTGAAGATAGATTAGCTACTTCAGCAATCCCACCCATCCCCTCATCTACAAACATCTCACCAACTACTTCCAAGTTGACCCACTTACCCACCTATAACATTCTTGTTCTTTTATAGTCAGGTTTCTGCACTATCACCTCCATTTCCCATAGCTTCTACAGACACAGAATCTTTAACTCTACTCTCCTCGCATACCTCATCCTCCCATGTTATTTGTAACTCCTGTCAGCAATCATACCTCTACATCACTGCAGAACTAAAGCATGGACGCCATCTTACACCCTCCTACTAATTGCAAACACCCTCCAACTATGCACAGGTTCTACCCAGGCAAACTTTGCTCTTTTGCTGTCAGACAGGTGTAGTCTTCTAACCTCTCACCTCCATCTGTCACTCTCTCTCTGGCCAATTCAGAGCCCCAGTGGTTATTGCACAGGCCACTCCCTCTAGGATTGTGAAGTTGTGAGCTTTTAATGTTGGGAGGGGCTTTGGGGGAAAAAAAAAAAAAAATCACCATGTACTTAATTTTAAGCTCAAAGACAGGGCCCTCCACTTTTGCCATGGCTAATATTGTGGTTTTCTGTTTACTCAACCCTTATACAGTGCTGCAGAATGTGAAATCATCATTAAAAGAGCCCAGAAATGTTTATTGTAATCCCAGTTGTACTGTGGACCACCTGAATAAAGCTCATAGAATAGGACCCTCTGCAAACCATGAGGCTGCCGGTAGGTAGTCATATTCTAGTGGTGTTAGTTTGCAAAGAGATTACAAATTCTGACATTAGACCATTTGAAAAATAAATGTTCCATTACAAGCACCTTGAGATATAGTCTAATATAACAGATTGATAAATTCTGCAGATCACAAACCCACTACAGGCTAAAGTAATGCCCCATAATGGAGCTTTAATAAGAGACAGGATTGCGCAGGGTGAGGCCATCGCTCTGGTCTGTAGAATAATCATGCTACAAACTACACAACATAACCTCACAGGCACATGTGGTGTCTGCATTAGGACGTTGTATTTTGGGAAAGGCATGTGAACTGGCAACGCTGACATGACAGCTCAGTGGGGTGTGTCAGCGGCGTCAGTCAGGAATGCACCAAGAGATCCCCACACCCAGCGCTACTGAGAGGAAACGTCTGGAACGCCGGGGAATCCAAAGCATTCCCTTAATCCTCAAAAATAGAAAAAAAAAAAAGTTTAAATAGAGATAGATATTATATATATATAGATATATAGATATATATAGATATATATATATATATATATATATATATATATATATATATATATATATATATATATATATATATATATATACACACACACACATACATACATATACACACAAAACATTTTTATGAACACTAAATTCATGAAAGGTGCATTATATCACACAGAGCACTGAAAGACATTTGTTTTGCATTTTAAATTTATGTACATGTCACCGTTCAATAAGTGTTTAATTCCTAGTTTCTTTCACCGTTTACCTCTATAGCATGTGTGATGGTTCTGAAAGCATCACCTCACAGCAGCAAACCTCTCTCCAAGACCCAGACAGGCCATGATTTCAGTTTAACACTGTTTGAATACAGATGAGGCAACCAAGTCGAATGAATGCCAACTGCTCCTTCTGTGTTCCCACAGTGTTAAACAGAAATCTTGGCCTGTCTAGTGGGTTTTGAAGAGGTTTGGGAGCCACTTCGTACTTTTAGCTGGTATGGCTAAAGAAACCAAAGCGTGTTCCTGCAGTGAAAACATCATGAGCAGTTATAGTGAGCTTGTAATTTATGGTCCCTTCAGGAACAGAAAGCTACTCCCCATAAGCTCAATATGTTGCTGCAACTGACATGCAGATAATTCTAAGGGCAAATAAACCAAGTCCAGTAAAAATGATATTAACAAAGAAATAAAAAAGAAAAAAAAAACACACACAACACATCACATTTTCATCTGAATTGTGACTATTCTATAACACGACTGTTCAGAGCAGTAGAGTTCAGTGCTGTCTGTACCTGGTGTTACTGGTTGTTACGAGGTGTACCTGATACAGTGACACCGCGCCACAGGTCGCGCCATAGAGACTAAAAGCAAATTGAGTCGTTTGCTTTGTGATGCAAGAAGTGCTCTGTAATAAAACGGTTTGTGCAAAGGTAAATATAAAGCAACATCCTGCCACTATACAATACTATAGCAACATGCAGCACTCTATTAGGAAACCTAAGTGTAGTATATAGAAAGCATTAGCAGCTTTTCCACCCCATCTCTTACCCTCCTGGGAAGGCTGCTGTCAGACCAGGTCACTGCAACAGGTTGCGCTGCAGTCAGTTTGCAGCAGCTAATAAATACTTCATTCCTGCAGCGCTCAGTTTATTAGCATATAAACCCACAGTGACACAGCAAAGCAGGACAGATTGGGACTTATATAGACATATTGTATGTCATTTTAGCATTAAACAGACTGTCTCCACAACAGAAAGCTGGCTTAATTTTAAAGATAATTAAGAATTGGTTATACGTTGTACCGGCAGTCTCTCTACAGTAAAGTTTTTCTGAAATATTTAAAAATATCCTAATTTGTAAAGTGCCAACATATTCCATAGCGCTATACAGGGGTTAAGATCAAGGCAAAAACCAATAGCAGTATTAACACGTTGCAAAGGATGGATGGCTCGGTCTTTAGACTTAGGATCCAGTGTCCATGGTACTTTTTCCAAAGTGCCTTGCAAGACTGAAAAATTGCAGACTTACAGTCTCTATAATGGTATTTGCTGTGAAAATCTTTCATATGATACCCATTACACACTTTATAGTTTTCATAATGCCGAACAGGCAGTTCCAAGCTCCTAGAAACATGTAATGGGGGAGAGGGACGCTTACATTTCTGGAAGTCAGGGCTTGCATTTATGGATGCAAACTTCTAAGCATATGTGGGGTGGGGGTACGTGTGAGATGCCATATTTTCTAAAATCCTCCTCACCTATCCCCTCCTTCCATCACGGATATAATACGCCATATCATGCTGCAGCTCTCAGGAAGTGATACAACAAGACAGAAATCTCTATTCATGAAGTCTTAAAGAAAAGAAAAGAAAAAAAAAACATCTTCCCTATAAAAATAAAAATGGTTTTATGCCAACAGCTTATACCACGGCTAATGTTAGGTTTATGCCCAATTCACCAACAAGTATGAACTATAAGGTTTAGATCAGAAAAAAAGGAGACTTTGGCCATAGCAATATATATTTACAGGTATTTTCTTAATTGGACGGTTCCTGAATGGTTACAAATAGAGACTCGTAATAAGGAAACACAATAAAACCAGTAAAAACGAATGCTCATTCTTGCACGCAAAAACATGTAGGAGGATAGACTATACATATATACACAATTTCCTAATCCCTAGCCAGAAGTGGCTGAGGTTCCTTATCCTCGCAGGGCCTTCCAAGATGCCAGGACACTTTGGAGGAGGAGCATGTGCTAGTTTATATCCCAACTATGGGGAGTATTTGCCACCACATTAGAGACTCACAGAAGTGCTTCCCAGGTCATGCAACCTCGCATCTATACCTGGGGAGGGCCCCAAAAATCACACCAACTAAATTAAAGAATAAAAACTACATGGTTCCAGACTTGGGGTGTGCAAGTTCAGTCATGGAAAGCAACACACAGGCCAGGATTTGAGCATACCCCTGCTGTGTACAGGCAAGGTTAGACCATCAGATCTTCAGTCATGCCGATTCACTCATCTGTGCACAGAAAGGAAATAATCAATATGTACTCAATATATAATCTTGCCTGTACACAGCAGGGGAAGGCTCAAATCCTGGCCAGTGTGTGTTCTCCAGGACCAAACTTGACCACCCTGTTCTAGGCCCTTGTTTCTCAGCTCTATTTTTAAGGGACCACCAACAGGCCAGATTTTAATTATAACCGTTAAGATTCAGGTGGTTAATCTAAACCGTTAGATTAACCTCCTACCCCCAGGAAGGGATATGCTTAAAATGTGGCCTGTTAGTGGTCCCAGAGGAGAAACGGTGATCGGTTTCCATATATTATGTCCTACATTCCTGCAATCCCACTTTTTCTAGTGTCTGCAACCAGTTGCTCTAGAACAGGGGTGGACAAGTTCGGTCCTGGAGGGCCACACACACAGGCCTGGATTTGAAGATATCCTTTCTGTGCAAAGTGAGTCAATCAGGATGACTGAAGAAGTGATTGACTCACCTGTGTGCAGCAGGGTTATCATAAAATCCAGGCCTTTGCGTGTGGTCCTTCAGGACCGAACGTGCCAACCCCTGCTCTAGAACCAAGCTCGGTCCTTTCCCTCTTCACCTTTGCAAAATCTGACAGCTAAAATCCCGCCGCCAACTGCCAGATGGCGTTGACGATTTTCATATAAGGCACGTCGACAGAAAAGGCCTTGAGCTACGAGAGGCGCACGAGGCCCTGGGGGGCTGAGTGCCCGCGCCGAACATAGCGATGACTCCGTGCCGTCGAGTTGCGCCTTACATCAAACATGATGGTGCCTGAAAGTTGACAGCGCCCTCTGCCGGATGGCTCCTGTAACTGCAGCTGTCGGAGTGCAAGACAGAAAGCCGCACATTTTAAGCATCAGTTACATGAAAGAGTACTCCTATGGTACCTTGCTGTTATGTTGTTCCAAGTGGGGGGACGATAAGCCAAATGTGTAGGGATCATTAGATATATACGTGTACTGCAGGTAAACTATAAAGTCAGTGGTGGAGCTAGAGACTAGAGGGCCCTCTGCAAAACAACAAGGGCCCCGCTGGAACTTCCTTATCCACCCTGTAGGTTCAATAGATAAACGGAAGATTTATAGGTGAATGGGCAGATCACATCACTTTTCTATAAAGTAATTATTGGAGATTATTATCTAATAAATTAAGAATCCTCCTTTATGGGCAGTAGCAGAGGGCTCCAAACCTGTTGTGGGCCCCGGTGCTTTGCACCAGCTCCATCTCCAGATAAAGTCTTGCTGTACAAGAAACATGAATGCAAAGGTAAACACATGAGGAGGGCTGGGGTTATATGCTTAAAATACTCAAAATTCATAATTCAATTAAAAGAACAAACTGTACTTAGTATATACATAAGTAAATAATATGAATACATCCGAGACCATTGCTGGGTCTCCCTCTAAAGAGTCATTCTACACACACAAGCCAACAGTAGCTCAATGCAGTGATCTACAGAGCAGTGTCTGGCTCCCATTGTTCCATTCTACAGGGGGACTACACATCCCAGGATTCCTTCCTGCACAAACTGTCATCGCTGATTGTTACATTGTAAAAAAAAATCTATTGGCTGCCTGTGATTGGCCAAACTAAATTATTAATTGTATGCTAATTTTAGCAGAGATATTCAGGGCTATTAACCCCACTGCTTGCAAACATCAGGGTGAATTTATGTTTAAATGTTTTTTTATTCCCCCCATACAAATAGGTTTGCTGCACTACAGATTCTCCATAATCCAGGAAAGTTAAATATGCCTTTAAAAGGGCTACTTAATTAGGACCATGGCACAGTAAATGTCTCCTAAAAGCATATTGAAATCCATGCAGGTATGAAATAAAATAAATCTGTTTAGAGTCACTGACTGCCCGCTGCAGACCCGCAGCTACAGCGCTGTGTAGTGAGCAAAAGAAAGCAAAACACCTTATCACATCCATCTGTGCAGAGCATGGAATGCTGGAATCACCTGAACTGGTGAGTTGTGGGTTAACTTTACAGTGCAGGGAAAGCTACTTTCAATCACTGTCTTTACCCCATTGGCTCAGCCGTTATTGTTCACGCAAAAGCCAGTGGGCAAGATAGACTCCTAATATACCAGACGTTTAGCTGATATTAGAGTAATTTAGGAAAAAGAAAAAAAAAGGAGGCATTTACCATATACTCTTGTGCTCTCACACAATGAAGAGACATGGTGGGGGGGGATCCCAATAAACTGCTGCAGCCCTTGGCCTGTGCTTGGGGGGGGGGGGGGGATCCCAATAAACTGCTGCAGCCCTTGGCCTGTGCTTGGGGGGGGGGTGGGATCCCAATAAACTGCTGCAGCCCTTGGCCTGTGCTTGGGGGGGGGGGGGCAATAAACTGCTGCAGCCCTTGGCCTGTGCTTGAAGGGGGGTCACAATAAACTGCTGCAGCCCTTGGCCTCTGCTTGGGGGGATCCCAATAAACTGCTGCAGCCCTTGGCCTGTGCTTGGGGGGGGGGATCCCAATAAACTGCTGCAGCCCTTGGCCTGTGCTTGGAGGGGAGTCACAATAAACTGCTGCAGCCCTTGGCCTCTGCTTGGGGGGATCCCAATAAACTGCTGCAGCCCTTGGCCTGTGCTTGGGGGGATCCCAATAAACTGCTGCAGCCCTTGGCCTGTGCTTGGGGGGATCCCAATAAACTGCTGCAGCCTGTGCTTGGGGGGGATCCCAATAAACTGCTGCAGCCTGTGCTTGGGGGGGATCCCAATAAACTGCTGCAGCCCTTGGCCTGTGCTTGGGGGGGATCCCAATAAACTGCTGCAGCCCTTGGCCTGTGCTTGGGGGGGATCCCAATAAACTGCTGCAGCCCTTGGCCTGTGCTTGGGGGGGATCCCAATGGCTGGATCTGCTCTGTACACAGACTGCAGGGCCACTTCCACGTTACTATAACATATTATCATTAAACCCAATGTGTAATAGGCCCAATAGTATTCTATGATCTAGTTAAACATGGCAGAACCTGCTGGCACTGACATACACACAAACATACCCTGCTGTCAATCACTGACATACGCTATGCGGATTGGCTGAGCGGATGTCTCAGAGGGCGGAACAAGTGTGTTGATTGGTCACTAGAATGACAAGTCTCCTGTTGGGTTAGGCTGTGATAGTCGAAACAGCACAGAGGCTCTATCCCCGCCCTGCTCCCGGTGGCTACGGGCTAGGCCTCATATCGCAGTAATGCTCGCCCGCTTCCCACTCACCTGCGCTATCTCATGCCGGCCAACTTGCTCTGTCACTGTAGTACCTTGTGATGCCGCGGCTCCAGCTTTATCTGCGACTGCATAGCGTCACCCGGTACAGCCGCAGCCAGCACCAACAGCTTCCGCCCCTTAGCAACGGATATCCTGCCCGCCCATCACCATGGAGACCGAGCGGGCCCACGGGAGAGGATTGGAGTGCTGAGCTGTCAGTCACGGAAGGGAGGGGCTGGCTTGTCAGCGAGGACAGCGGGAAAGTGCGGGAGGAGCCGAGCGGGTTGAGGAATGCTCTGCGCTCACTGGCTGTAAAACCTGTCAGTCACCAAAGGGCAGATGAATGGCGTTATACAGGGGCGGGACCTTGCGGAGGTGATAGACGGGGCGGAGCCCACTGAGTGATTGACAAGACGTTAGAAAGACCTGTCGCTGGTGTGAGCTTTAAAGGGCCAGTATAGTCATATTTTTAAAATATCCTCTTATTGTTTTTGAAAACAGGGAAATATTTTTAGAATAAAAAATAAAATAAGCTTGCCTATTATATATTATATTTATAGGCAGATATGTTGTAGTGGGATCTATGATTTTGGTTTCTGCTGATCAACTTCCTGAGGTGTGAGGAGCCTTAGAACAGATGAAGCTTCTATATACACACTGGGAATGTGACATCTACAACTGACAGTGCTTTCATTAGGTCTTATGGAAAATGCAATACTTTAAAAGGATACACTCTACTGCGAAAGTAACAGACAGGATCCCCGTAGTATTGAATAATTGGAAATAAAAGTTGCCTATCATCCAGTTTAGTTTTTTGCAATGTGTTAATATTGTATTTGCCATGTACTTAACCCCTGTATAGCGCTACGGAATATGTTGGCGCGTTACAAATATAGGATAATAATAATATTCAAATAACTTTTTTAGAGGGTCACAATAATGCAAATCTATACTAAATCGGGTCACCCAAGATGGGTGGGTCGTAGCAGAGAGGTCAGACAAATCCACTGGAGAAGGAACTGATAAAACAGTTTTTGTCAAGGAGAGTCAGACATGACTGAACAACAACAAAGGAATATGGCAGCTAAATTTGCCAGTGTTTTATTAGAAAGATACAGAAAAAAATGGCCACCATTTATACAACATGACTACATGCCAAGCCTCTTGCCAGTAGAGGTCAGGATACATCTATCTATAATTTGCATTGTAGAATTAACCCTTCATGTCAGCAGCTTGCTGAGCCCATGACATTGTTTTGAGTAGCCAAACAAGAGGACCTGTCAAGCTGCAGATATGTTTTAATGCATGTACAAGTTGAATGCATTCCCTTTAAATGTCTGTCTCCCTCCCTCTCCCTCTGTTCCCCCCTCTCTCCCTCCCTCTGCCATCCCATTCTTTGCGTGCCCTCAAAAGCATCCGTCTTCTCTAGGTAATCCTGTCTTCTCATGATATGTCCAAAATATTTGATTTTTAGCCTCATGATCAAACCTTCCAGTGAACAGTTTGGCTTGATTTATTAGAGCTTCTTGCAGTCCAAGGGATTCTAGGCAGTTTCCTCCAGCACCAATCAAAGCCTTCAGTTCTATAGTACTCAGCCTTCTTTATGGTCCAGCTCTGACATCCGTATGTTACTACTGGGAATACCAGAGATCTAACTATGCGGGCCTTTGTCGATAGTGTAATATCATTACTTTTTTAATAGCTTGTCCAGACTTGCCAGAAGCAAACGTCTTATAATTTCATGGCTGCCATCCCCATCTGCATTGATCATAGAGGCCAGGAAAATAAAATCTGTCACTGCCTCCACTTCTTCCCCATCTAGTTTCTAGGAATTGCGGTTTGCCCCGATCATAATGTTTTTGAGATGTTCTGGTACTTCCTTCTCTTGAAGAACTTGCCAGAATGTTTGGTAATCCACACATTTGAAGATTTTAGAATAGCCTGTGAAGAAGTGGTAAATGATTTTTATGCAACTCTATTGCTTTGTCTATTGTCCGGCAGACATTGGCAATTGGAGGAACTGTTGAGGTTATCACAGCTGTTCTTCCTCTGTAGATCTTCAGTGTATTCCTGCAATGTCTTCTTTAACTAATTATCTTCCATTTAATCCCTACCATGTTTGTCTTTTATCACGCCCACTTTGGCCTGACAGGTTCCTTTGAGATCCACAGTTTTCTTGAAGAGATTTCTTGACTTTCCCATCTTCTTCAATCTCTTTACATCGCTCATTATAGAAAGTCTCCTTGTCTCTTCTTACTATCCTCTGGAATTCTGCATTCAGTTGGACAAATATTTTCTTATCTCCACTACCTTTTCCTTTCCTTCTTTCCTGAGCTACTTTAAAAGCCTCATCAGACAACCAGATTGCCTTCTTATTTTTTTCTTTTGGGGATATTCTTTGTTGCTGTTTTCTTGACAATGTCACAAACTTCTGTCCAGCTGTCAGCTCCAAGACTTGTTTTTGCTGACTGTATAAAGTATATAGTGAATCTAATTTCTATATTACCCATCTTAAGAAGTCCATGTGTAGAGTCGTCTCAGAGGCTGATGGAAGACAGTGTTTGCTATGATGAGAAAATGATCTTGACAGAATTCTTCTAATCTCTGACCTACTTCATTTTATTTTTAAGGCCAAACTTGCCCGTTATTCCAGGTATATTTTGATTCCCTAAGATGACAGGACCATCTTGGTGTTATATCTAGGAGCAGTTTGTAGAATTGCACAACTTCGGCCTCTTCAGCGTCTATAGTTATGACATAGATTTGGATTATATTAGTATTCAAACATTTTTACAAGTTTTCTCCTGACCATTATATGTTCTTAAATAAATTCTGAAGATGTTTGGCAATCTTCACTAATACGACCTTGTAATATTCAGCTAGAAACCCATCCAGTCCAGGGACGTTACCCCTGGGAGAATCAAAAATGACATTCCTAACGTTTTCTTTCCTAACATCATTATTTAATTGGTTTAATTAGTGGTAATTATACATTCTTATAAAACGTCTTAATTTTGTTCTTAACTATATATCCCTGTTAACAGATAGGGGGAGTAAAGGGGGAGGAGAAAAATGAAAGAGAAGGGAGAAAGTGGAGGGAAGAGAAAGGGCATATGGAGAGGTAGAGACAGGTACGGTAATGGAGGGGAGAAGGTGGAAAGAGAGATGAGAGTGAGATGGGAAAGAGAGAAGTGTGAAAGGGAAAAGGGGGCGGGAGACAGAGAGAGGGAAGAAAAAGGGGGGATTGAGAGAAGAAATGGGGAGAGGGTGAGGAAAAAAGAGGGGAAGAAGAGTAGAACTGAGTGATGATTGGGAAACAGTAGGGGTAGGAGATTAAGAGAAGAAGGGAGACAAATGAGGCCGGGGTGAGAAAAGGGGAGGGTAAGAGAGAAACAGGTGTAAAGGGATTGACAGAGAAGGAGAAGAGGGTGAAAATAGGGGTGAAAAGAATAGATAGAATGGAAGAGAGAAGTGAGAAATAGGAGGGAAAAATGGGGGGAGAGAAGAGGAAGTTAGATAGAAATATAGATGAATGGGAGAGCAGGAGAAAAGAGGGGTGAGGAAAGATGAGGGATAGGGGGAAGGGTAGAGAGAAAGAAAAAAGACAGAATGGGGAAATAGAAGAGGGGGGGATAGATGAAGAAGAGGGACAAGTGATAAGTTGGAAGGAAGACAAAAAGGAGAGAGAAGCAGGATAAATAAGTGGGAAAAAGGAGAGGAGAAATTAGGAGGATAAAAGGGGAGGAGGGAGAGAGAAGAGAAGAAGAATGAATAAGGACATTGAGAGGAAAGGGGGAAGGTGGGAGTGAAAGTATGGGAATAGAAGCAGAAAAAGGAGAAAGAAAAGTGGGAAGAAGGGAGAAAGAGGAGAGAAAAAAGGACAGCAGGGGAATGGATGAGAGTGGGAATAGGGAGGTGAGGAGAGATGGAAAGATGGAGGAGAAGGGAGAGGGGGATAGAAGAGGAGAGAGTGAAGGGGGACAGAGAAAATGAAGGGGAATAGAAAAAAAGGAAGAAATAAGATGGTGAGAAGGAGGAAATGGGAGGAGAAAGAAGAGAGGAAGAGGGTACTTGGGTTTATTTTAGCAGGGATTTCCAGGGGTGTTAACTCAAGAGATTTAGTAAACTAGGGTAAGTTTAATCATGTTTATTTTGTTTTTTGTTTTTCATGCAAAAATTTTTTTAATACACTACTAATTCTCCCCTTTAGATGCATTCATAATGCAGGAAACATAAATATGCCTTTGTTCCGTCTATGTAAAGTTTTAGAGGCAAAGTAGGAGTCTACACTTTTCTTGACTGCTTAAAGTGGGGACATTTGTCATTTGTTGTACAATTATATTTGCATATTTTCCCTCTTTTTTATGTTCAGACATATTCTCTGCTAAACTAGTTTGTAGCAAGCTACCTAGTGATAGAGCGCCGTCAGGGGCCAACAAGGGCTACAGTGATCCCAGGTTCCAGAGAGGGCCGCCAGAGGGGGGGGGGGAGTGAGGGCCGCAAGGGGGGACCACAAGGGCTACAGGGATCCCGGTTGCCAAAGAGGGCCGCCGGAGGGGGGGGGGGGGGGGCAGTGTGTGGCCCAGTGGGACCACAAGGGCTACAGGGATCCTGGGTGCCAGAGAGGGCCGCCAGAAAGGGGGGGGGGGGGGAGGGTGTGAGGGCCAGTGGGACCACAAGGGCTACAGGGATCCCGGTTGCCAGAGAGGGCCGCCAGAGGTGGGGAGTGTGAGGGCCAGGGGGGTCCATAAGGGCTACAGGGATCCCGGGTGCCAGAGAGGGCCGCCAGAGGGGGGGAGTGTGAGGGCCAGGGGGGACCACAAGGGCTACATGGTTCCCAGGTGCCAGAGAGGGCAACCAGATGGGGGAGGTGAGAGCCAGGGGGGACCAAAAAGGGCTACAGGTATCCCGGTTGCCAGAGAGGGCCACCAGAGGGGGAAATGCGAGGTCCAGCGGGGACCACAAGGGTTACAGGGATCCCGGGTGCCAGAGAGGGCCGTCAGAGGGGGGGTGGGAGTGTGAGGGCCAAAGGGAACCAAAAGGGCTACAGGGATACTCCCCCTTTGCATTAGACTATCTTGAAATTCCACGAACCTCATAATCACCACTCGAGCAGTAACCTGTTTATTGATAGTTCCTGGTCAGTTTGATCTACCCGTTCAATCTACTTGTTTAACCGTTATTAAGCCTGAACCTAAATCAATATTAATCGCCCTATGTAATGTTTTACAGACACAGTAAAATATTTCTGTATTCTTTACAGGACCCGGAACTATAAATATGTTGTTTTACGTGATCTATTTTCCAGATCTTCCAACTTATATTGAGATAGAACATCCTCCAGTTTATTAGGTTGCTCAACCTGTTGATCCTCTTGATCAGATACACGTTGCCTTGCTAAGCTAAGATTCCTTGTAGGTTTCTTATTTCCTCTACACTTTTCTTGATTCCTTTAAGTGGAGGCCTACATTTCCCTGGCATTTGTTGCACAATCATCTTGTCCAACTGTTCCTCATATTCCCGTTCAGACATATTCTTCCAAAGTAGTTTGTCACACTCCACCTTGTGAGCGAGGGTCTTTCTTATGAGCAGAGCTCTCTAGTTTTTGAGCTCATTTTGTCTTCCAAAGCTCTTGGATCTACTTTATATCTTTCCATACAAATATATATAGAATGAAGTGACTATTGCGAGTAACAGTCTTTCAACTGACCTGAGTCTACATCCGAGGTCCCTCCCAGCCAAGTAATTATGTCAAGAACTTAAGCAAATGGATACCTCTACTGAAGCAACATTGAATATATATTGTCAATTACCAAGGGAAACTCTTTTGTCCTTTTACCATGATTAGGATGCCAGATAAATACGTCTCTCCAACCATAGTTAATCCTAATGGCCAGAATGGCTCATATGGAATATGGAAATAGTCCATGGTGTATAGTGGATGTATCACTCCCAACTGCACCCGGCCAACCATGCCAAGATTTTCACTCTCAGGGCAAATTTATAATCTCAATATATAGTTGTTGTACTGCGAGTTTGTGTGTAACGCTCGCAGAGTTGCGGGTTGTGCATGTGCACAGCACATGCTGTGGCTCGCAATGAGTGCCAAAACTTGTGAGTTGGGCATAGCGGATGGCGAGGCTTGCAATGAGGCTCACAGAGGAGAGGGGAGAAGAGGGAGAGGATACAGAAGGGAAGGAGAGAGAGATTGCATGCTGGAGGAGAGGAGTGGGAGAGACACGGAGGGGAAAGATACACAGGGGAGGGAGAGGGGGGAAAAGATACACAAGGGGGGGGGGGAGTCACAAATATTATCCCGTCATCTATGATGGTTAATTGACTAGTATCAATATATTCTCTTTCAGAATTGTACACTCTCATAACTCACTCTGAGTTTGATTCCTGCAATCTCTGACTCACAATGCCGATCCATTTTCCCTTAAAGGATTACTATAGTGCTTGCGAAGTATGTAACTTAATAATACCATTAGGAGCTGTGCAAGACATGAATATAAAAGCCATTTTAGAGAAAATCCTATTTTTTTATATCATGGGGGATTCTGCTAGTCTGCCTGTAGCTTTAGTGGGAGGCTTTTCTAATGGGGCCATAATCTACCACTGAGATCCGTTGTCAAGTGTGCTATTTGGAGAGTGTTATGCCCAGGGCGACTACTGGACTGTAAAACTGGCAATAATTAATACTGTGTGATGTTACATAGTATTAGGTAATTATCCCCATTATAAGTAATATTTCACTAGGGTTAAATATGGTTTAATGTATCTACTGTATACTGCTAATTAATATTTCCAGAGGGTGGTTTAAAATTTGTATTTTGCTATGGAATTTTTCAAGTATGTGTCCAATAACCAGTGTGAAAGATTAATATGGTCATGTTTGGTCTTGAAATTTAGGATTTACCTTGGTGTTTTAATAAAACATGTTATGCAGGACCACACCTCTACAATTAAAGGGATATGTACATGTTTACGGCTAGCGGTGGACAGTCCCATATGCAGTCAGACATGGAGTCACCATTGTTCTGACTGATTACCTACTGGAAGGCTTGAAATAAAGAGGGTTACTCAGACTCCTGGTCAGCAGGGGGTGATCAGGGGGATGACATAGTGTGATGAACAGCCGCCCCCCCACGTGGCCAGGGTATAGGCTATGGGGATTGGTTCACCTTATGTTGATCTACTGTTGTGTCTTCTTATGATTGGTTGCTGTTTTACATAAATGTACTGTCCCATTGAAGTATGTTCTGTTTGATGCTACATAAAGATGGTGTATGTGTCATTCTAGAGGGAAGACCTTTTGATATTTATTGTTTTTACTAAGCTTGCTTGTATCCTGATGTTCCTGGTGGTCCTATCCTGAGGGTATAGCTAAAAGAAAAATAACTCTGATCCCCAATATATATACAAACATATACAAAATTACAGGACTGGACTCATATCCTATACACCAACATCAAGGAGAGGGTAATTTCCTACTCCTTATAGGTAACATAAATATCATACTCAATTATTATCATAAGTCCCTGATACCCAAAGTGGAATTCAGAACACTATTTGGATTGACTGCAATACATCATCTCAACGGCAATCCACATTGAACATCAATTGCAGAAATATTCAACATAACCATACGTGTACACACTCTGTTCGGTTCCGCTACAGTTAACATTAATACAATATTCATTGAGGAGTGTGGATAAGGGCAGTGGTTCTCAATCCTCTCCTTAGGAGGCATCAGACAGGCCATGATTTATGTGAAACCAAAAATGAGGCAAATAGTATTCAACAGGTTGTGGAGCCTCAAAGTGCTTCACATGAGTATTCACACAGGGTTTCACCTAAATCATGGTCTGTGTGGTGGGACTGGGGAGAGGTTTGACAACCACTGACATGGGGGACATTTTCACCTACTTACTCTTTCTGAGCACTGGGCCCACACCTTCCGTGCATGTGCGCTTCCTCCCTCTACCACGGCCAGGAGGTGTTGGGATTGAGGGGTGCATCCAACTGGGGTGGCTGTGTATCAGCTGGCGTTGCTGCCAAGGGGTGAGATGAGGAGGCCACAGGCTCTGGTAGCGGTGGTGGTAGACCATGTAAAAATGAAAGCTGGAGAGTGTTGAGGTGGGCTTCCGCCAACTGCAATAGCCGTGCCAAGTGATGTGTCTGGGCTTGTCTGTGACTAAAAGCCATTTGCTCATACCTCTCCATCCTTAAATTATGCCTCCTAACCTCACCATATATGGGTGTTAACATGCTTATGAGACATGGTCCATCTTAGGCCAGTACATGACACGCACATGCAGTCCTTCAGAGTCTGTATCTGCATATGCTGCCATGTGCACACCCATACATGTACTCTCTATTGGATGTAAAATCACTTATGAATCTACGGCTGTACCTTGTTTAATGTAGGGGATAGGTTCCAAGCATTAGGAGCGTTAATCGTTACAGCTTTAAACAGTGCAGTGTAACATGTGGAAGATAGGGATAGGGAACTCAGTACAATATATATACAATTGCAATTTATATTAAAACATTTTGAACAAACAGCAAACATAACACTAACATAAACTGCATTGCCAACTGCTATTCAGAATCCTTTTGAACTGCAGGTATTGGAGAGATATTTCCTTGATAACAATTATGATAATAATATTTATGCTTCCTGGATGTACATATATATATCCTCTCCTCACTCTCCAACTCCTCTAGTGTTCCCCTCCCTCTCCTCCTCTCCTACTCCTCTAGTGTTCCCCTCACTCTCCTACTCCTCCAGTGTTCCCCTCTCTCTCCTCCTCTCCTCACTTTCCTACTCCTCCAGTGTTCCCCACTCTCTCCTCCTCTCCTCACTCTCCTACTCCTCCAGTGTTCCCCTCTCTCTCCTCCTCTCCTCACTCTCCTACTCCTCCAGTGTTCCCCTCTCTCTCCTCCTCTCCTCACTCTCCTATTCCTCCAGTGTTCCCCTCTCTCTCCTCCTCTCCTCACTCTCCTACTCCTCCAGTGTTCCCCACTCTCTCCTCCTCCTCTGGTGTTTCTCTCTATCTCGTTCTAGCACTCTCTATCTCTCTCTAGCAATATCTCTCTCTCTCTAGCACGCTCTATCTCTCTCTAGCACTCTCTCTCTCTCCCTCAAAAACCCACCAACCCCTAGACCTGTTTGTTGACTTTCCCAGCTACAGCACAGTCAAAGACTTACAGTTTTCCCAGTCTTTTAAACCAGTTTCCGTAGCGTTAATTGGTCGTTCTCCGGTTCCTATTGGTTACTTGTCCTGTGACGGGATTGCAAATTACAGGCTTACTTGATTTTTTTGGGCTTCATCGGATTGGATACTCGGAAGCGTTACATGTGAAACCAGGCTGTACGGGCTTGAGGCCTCGACCCGTAACTTGCGCCCTTGCTCAATTGAATAGTGCCGGAATCAGAGACAAACAGGAGCCCGCAGCCCGCCTGCAGACATACGGCTTCTATCCCACAAGATGCGGGCTTGCAATTGAATCAAGCTTTATCTGTCTAATAAAAATGTATTGAAAAAAAAAAGACCAAAATAAACATTAACAAACTTACCTTAATGTTTGCTAAATCTCTTGAGTTTGCAAGCAGTTGTTTTTGTGAGTTAATACCCCTAAATATCTAAATAATTAGCATAAAATTCATAATTTGTTTTGGCCAATCACAGTCAGCTATTCCATTTTAGTACAGTGTAACAATCAGTGATGACAGTTTGTGCAGGATGGAATCATGGGATGTGTAGTCCCCCTGTAGAAGGAAGCAGTAGGAGCCAGACACTGCTCTGTAGATATCTGCACTGTGCTGCTGTTGACTTGAAGTTTAGTTAGGGGTTTAAATCTGTACCCAAATGTAGTGTTTCTATTGGGAGGATCACTGTGCCTATGTAAGCAGCTCTGGGGTATGGGAAACAAGTTTTATTTTTAAATAAAATGAATCTGTATGTGTATAGAAAGACTTTGTGTAATGTGTGTGGGAGCGTTAGGAGATGTCCCGTTGTGAAGTTTTATTTTATTATTACCAACAGTTTATTTCCTTTTGGAAAGTACATCTTTTGCTGTTAGTCACCAATATATCAGCTTTATGTTCTTTCCTGATACAATATTCCCAAAAGGAAGTGTTTGGACTTTGTTTGTGTGTTAAAGTCGTTGAATTATAAATATGTGTAATGATTTGAAACTGAGTAATATAATGGGAGTATTCAGCGCTCATAGGTTTGTGTAGGTGTGTGCAGGCAAGACATGCTTGATGTGTGCTATCACATGTGTTATATCTTACTAGCTACTTGCCCGTCAAAAATGACGGCAAGAAAATGTAAAGGCTGGCAATGCTGTTTCCCACAGTCTACGGGCCTCTGCAACCTGCCACTTTGGTGCTTTGCAATGATCACCTTCGGCGCTCATTGCAAGCCTCTCCCCCCGTGTAGTTTAAAGGCCTCGCGATGAGCACCTTCTGGGGCTCATTGCGGGCCCTGCTATGTACGCTCATTGCACACGTCATGGAACCCGCCTCGACGTTCTGAGCGCCTTTGGTGCTCATTGCAAGGTCCTACGTGCCTGGCGTTGTTCGGCTAAGTGTTACTGGCTTTGGCTAAGTGTTACTGGCTTTGGCTAAGTGTTACTGGCTTGGGTTAAGTGTTACTGGCTTGGGTTAAGTATTACTGGCTTGAGTTAAGTATTATTGGCTTTGGCTAAGTGTTACTGGCTTGGGTTAAATGTTACTTGCTTGGCTTAAGTGTTACTGGTTTGGGTTAAGTATTACTGGCTTTGGCTAAGTGTTACTGGCTTGCGCTAAGTGTTACTGGCTTGGGTTAAGTGTTACTGGCTTGGGTTAAGTATTACTGGCTTGAGTTAAGTATTACTGGCTTTGGCTAAGTGTTACTGGCTTGGGTTAAGTATTACTGGCTTTGGCTAAGTGTTACTGCCTTCGGCCTCATTTTGATCCTGTTTGAGAAAATGTAAGTTTTTTCGGCCGCCATTTTTTCTTTGCTTAGCCGATATTCTATCTCCTAAAAACAGCTATGAGTGCTCAAATTAGTCCGTGCTTCGGCTAAGTGTTACTGGCTTTGTCTATGGGCGTCTTTAATCTCTTTCCATCCTCCATGGGTGGAGCGTAATCAGGCAAATGACATCTCTGACGGGACAGAGGACCCTTAGAGGGACCCTGAAAAGGCACTATTGCGAGAGCTGCAATGAGCGCCGAAGAAAGGGGTTTAAATCTGTACCCAAATGCAGTGTTATATTTGGGGGATATGTCTAATGTGTGTGTTAGATTATAGAAAGTTACACACAGGGAAACTTAGATATACCTTTAAATGTGTAATTTTCCTTTAAAATGTGGGATATTCAGGTAGTCGGGGGGATTCCTTCTGAATAGAGGGAGCGTTAGGAGATGTGCCATTGTGAAGTTTTATTTTATTATTTATTACCTACAGTTTATTTCCTTTTGGAAAGTACATCTTTTGCTGTTAGTCACCAATATATCAGCTTTATGTTCTTTCCTGATACAATATTCCCAAAAGGAAGTGTTTAACATACAAACAAAGTCCAAAGTCGTTGAATTATAAATATGTGTAATAATTTGAAACTGAGTAATATAATGTGAGTATTCAGTGCTCATAAGTTTGTGCAGATGTGTGTGCAGGTTTGTGTAGGAGTGCGCAGGTGTGTGTAGATGTGTGCAGTTGTGTGTGCAGGTTTGTGTAGGTGTGTGTGCAGGTGTGTGTGGGTTGAGTAGGTGTGTGCAGGTGTGTGCAGGTTTGTGCATGTGTGTGCAGGTTTGTGTAGATGTGTGCAGGTGTGTGTAGGAGTGTGCAGGTGTGTGTAGATGTGTGCAGGTGTGTGTGCAGGTTTGTGTAGATGTGTGCAGGTGTGTGTAGATGTGTGCAGTTGTGTGTGCAGGTTTGTGTAGGTGTGTGTGCAGGTGTGTGTGGGTTGAGTAGGTGTGTGCAGGTGTGTGCAGGTTTGTGCATGTGTGTGCAGGTTTGTGTAGATGTGTGTGCAGTTGTGTGCAGGTTTGTGTAGATGTGTGCAGGTGTGTGTAGATGCGTGTAGGTATGTGCAGGTTTGTGTAGGTGTGTATATGTGTGTGCAGGTTTGTGTAGATGTGTGCAGTTGTGTTTAGGTGTGTGCAGGTTTGTGTAGGTGTGCATGTGTGTTCTGGTTTTGTAGGTATGTACAGGTGTGTGAAGGTGTGTACAGGCGTGCGTAGGGTTGCGTAGGTGTATACAGGTATGTGTAGGTGTGTGTAAGTTTGTGTAGGTGTGTGTAGATGTGTGTAGGTTTGTGTAGATGCATGTAGGTGTGTGCAGGTTTGTGTAGTTGTGTGTAGATGCGTGTAGGTGCGTGTAGATGCGTGTAGGTGCGTGTAGATGTGTGTAGATGTGTGTAGGTTTGTGTAGATGCGTGTAGGTGTGTGTAGGTGTGTGTAGGTGTGTGTAGATGTGTGTAGGTGTGTGTAGGTGTGTGTAGGTGTGTGCAGGTTTGTGTAGGTGAGTGTAGATGCATGTAGGTGTGTGCAGGTGTGTGTAGATGCGTGTAGGTGTGTGTAGATGCGTGTAGGTGTGTGCAGGTGTGTGTAGATGCGTGTAGGTGTGTGTAGATGCGTGTAGGTGTGTGCAGGTGTGTGTAGATGTGTGTAGGTGCGTGTAGATGCGTGTAGGTGTGTGTAGGTGTGTGCAGGTTTGTGTAGGTGAGTGTAGATGCATGTAGGTGTGTGCAGGTGTGTGTAGATGCGTGTAGGTGTGTGTAGATGCGTGTAGGTGTGTGTAGATGCATGTAGGTGTGTGTAGGTGTGTGTAGATCCGTGTAGGTGTGTGTAGATGCGTGTAGGTGTGTGTAGATGCGTGTAGGTGTGTGCAGGTGTGTGTAGATGTGTGTAGGTGCGTGTAGGTGTGTGTAGGTGTGTGCAGGTTTGTGTTGGTGAGTGTAGATGCATGTAGGTGTGTGTAGATGCGTGTAGGTGCGTGTAGATGCGTGTAGGTGTGTGTAGGTGTGTGTAGGTGTGTGTAGGTGTGTGCAGGTTTGTGTAGGTGTGTGTAGATGCGTGTAGGTGTGTGTAGGTGCGTGTAGATGTGTGTAGGTGCGTGTAGATGCGTGTAGGTGCGTGTAGATGTGTGTAGGTGCGTGTAGATGTGTGTAGGTGCGTGTAGGTGCGTGTAGGTGTGTCTAGGTGTGTGCAGGTTTGTGTAGGTGTGTGTAGATGCGTGTAGGTGTGTGTAGGTGCGTGTAGATGTGTGTAGGTGCGTGTAGATGCGTGTAGGTGCGTGTAGATGTGTGTAGGTGCGTGTAGATGTGTGTAGGTGCGTGTAGGTGCGTGTAGGTGTGTCTAGGTGTGTGCAGGTTTGTGTAGGTGTGTGTAGATGCGTGTAGGTGTTTGTAGGTGTGTGTAGATGTGTGTAGGTGCGTGTAGATGCGTGTAGGTGTGTGTAGGTGTGTGTAGGTTTGTGTAGGTGTGTGTAGATGCGTGTAGGTGTGTGTAGATGCGTGTAGGTGTGTGTAGATGCGTGTAGGTGTGTGTAGATGCGTGTAGGTGTGTGCAGGTGTGTGTAGATGTGTGTAGGTGCGTGTAGATGCGTGTAGGTGTGTGCAGGTGTGTGTAGATGCGTGTAGGTGTGTGTAGATGCGTGTAGGTGTGTGTAGATGCGTGTAGGTGTGTGCAGGTGTGTGTAGATGCGTGTAGGTGCGTGTAGATGCGTGTAGGTGCGTGTAGATGCGTGTAGGTGTGTGTAGATGCGTGTAGGTGCATGTAGATGCGTGTAGGTGTGTGCAGGTGTGTGTAGATGCGTGTAGGTGTGTGCAGGTGTGTGTAGATGCATGTAGGTGTGTGTAGATGCGTGTAGGTGTGTGCAGGTGTGTGTAGATGCGTGTAGGTGTGTGTAGATGCGTGTAGGTGTGTGTAGATGCGTGTAGGTGTGTGCAGGTGTGTGTAGATGCGTGTAGGTGCGTGTAGATGCGTGTAGGTGCGTGTAGATGCGTGTAGGTGTGTGTAGATGCGTGTAGGTGCATGTAGATGCGTGTAGGTGTGTGCAGGTGTGTGTAGATGCGTGTAGGTGTGTGCAGGTGTGTGTAGATGCATGTAGGTGTGTGTAGATGCGTGTAGGTGTGTGTAGGTGTCCTGTGATTGGGTGACTCAAAGATAAAGACATTTATATTGTTTTATCTAAACTTTGCGATAACAGTTCTGGATTATTAATACATTTTTTTAGGAAACTGCCAAATGAGACTTTGCATTGTAACAACCTCTTACCTTTACTAAAGTTTCTTCTGTCCTTTGACTCCATTTTTCCAAAATTAAAGTTTGCATTTTTTATGCAGCAATGAGACAAATTTGTGTAAATATTTATTCCACAAAACTGACAACTTGTCATCTGTACACTGAGAAAGTGCTGTGTGCCCCAGATAAAGAGACATAAAATCCAGCTGAATGGAGGGCCCTGGAGCAAAATAATTTGTGTTCCCGTCTGGCAACTTTGTTGTGTAAGGTAAGTACTGTAGGGGTCCACAAAAAATCCCCAAATATATGTAGGTGTCAGATGGCCTTGCTATAAAATGAAATGCATGTTACTCTCCCCAAATTAAGCATACCCTCTTCCCCAGGCTGCTGCTGGTAGGAGAAGGCCCTTACCCTGTTTTGGGCCCTGGTGCTTTGCACCAGCAGCACCAACAGTAACTCTGCCTTCATGCCATGCTTACGAGTAAACCAGTAACAGCCTGGCATTTGTTAGCACCCACCATTAGACAAGAGTAACAACAAATATTAAGATATAAACATCAAACTATTTCTAATCTCCTTTTCCCCAGGTTACAAAGTACACCCTACAAGTTTGGACCTTGGTATTTGACTCATGCCACAGCCCAGTATTAGGAAGGTGATATTTTATGACCTATTTCCTATATAGGACAAGGACATATAAGGTCCAAATGTATTTGTCGGTGTCTTAAACAAAAAACAATATTGCTTGAATATGTTCAATCTGATTTATTAACTATTATATGTGCAAATCCCAAATTCAACGACTCTCTAAGATTTGGACAAGCTCAGATTTGTCCCAACAAATTCTGTATCAATAAAAACAATGCAAGAAAATGCCCAGAAAGTAATTAGCAATAATCGTTAGTAAGATCACTACTCTTTAGAAATATCTAATAGCCCAAGTTTTGTGGGTGGATGAGAAAGATTAATTAGTAGGTGTGTTTACCTTTAATGTTTGAGAATCCAGTATTCATCACCAGTGATGGCACCGACCAGGCATACTGACAGCCCTATTACATTCCAAGCACGTAAGTGCGATGTGAGACCCGCAATGGCTGCGGGCTGAAAATTTGACTGCGTTACAGAGCTATTAAATTAGAACATGCCGTGAGTTACGGGCTTGAGATGCAAACCCCTAAACCATTTCTTGAATGTTGGAAGTGAGGCCGTGAACATGATCATTTAGTCAAACCCGTAGTTACGGGTTTAGATGGAGCCAATGGCAACAGAGATCATCATCATTACGTCACTGAAAAATGGAGGTTGGATTTCAAAGCCTTACGGGTTTCAATTACGAGTTTCTATCAGACGCGCATTCCAGAAATAATGCAATATTAATAAATATATGTATTAACACATTGATTGCCGGGATCGATATAACACAGAAATTACACATGAAATAAAGTATTTTATATTGCAGATTTGCGGGCTTGAGAATGTTGTGCTATTACTTCTAATACCTAACATCACTTTCCCTTTTAATATAAGTATTGTAGTGTGTGTGTATTTGCATTTACAGTACTACGGATAGGGCTTTGACCCACTAGTGGGTCCTCTCTGGTACCAGTTGGCCTTTCGGCTCCATTTGCTGGATACGGGCTTGAACGCCAGTGAATTCGCTGCAATTCAATAGCGTGATTGGAAACGTAACAGCTACGGGCTTGACGGGGGGGGGGGAGAAAGCATCTTGAAAGAGGAGCAGGGGAGAGAGAAAGTGCCTTGGGAGAGGAGCAGTGAAGGGAGAAAGAGCTGGGGAGAGGGGGGTGGAGCCCCGGAGAGAGGGGTGTGGGGGAGAGCCTGGGAGGGGGAGGAATTGGGACACAGTGTTTTTTTGTTTTTTTTACTACATTGGTCATGTTCTTTTTTCTATGTTAATACATTTGGGTGAGATCTGTGATATTGCTGCTTGTGTAGTGCTTGGAGATGTCATAGAATTTGTCTATGACATAAAATATTACAAGTGTATAGATTAATATATTTTATTAAGTTCACTGATCAATTTATAGACAAGTGCATAAGCCTGAGCATCCCATTCATCTTGAGATAGCTTGTATGTTCTATTCTCAAGGTCTTTGCTAACATATTTTGACATTGACTTGGTTTCCGTTTGAGGGACTTGTAAGCAGGCTCAGAAATGTGGACATACTAGAAGAATGATTTAACCCTTCATATGTTAAAAGAGTACACTATAAGTACCTGTATGTAGACACTACATGTATATGATAGACAATATGTGTAGATGGTCTTTTTACCCACAAACACCACAGCAGAGATTAGGCCAAATCCTTTATAAATTTAAGGCTTAGGCCTTAAGTAACTAAACATAAGTGAAGAATCCTTTTTATAAAGTCTATTATTATTATCCTTTGACATGACCCAGAGTTGAACACCTGCCTTTGGCTTACATGAATTCCTATAGAAAAGTGTTCAGTCTTCCATACACTAAATACCGGTGTGGTCTGATATGTCTTCGGTCCCATGACTGATGTCCGGAGCTAAATAACTGGTGTGTTGAGATGAGAAAAGTCACAACCTGTAAATGATCCCTGTAAGCTAAAGCAGGAAAAGTAGGGGTGCATGGACCCCTCAGTTTTTGGGTCATGACATATTGGTTGGCAGTGGTGGCATCTCAATGTGGTAACCAGCAGAAGGATGGCTACTCTGTCCCTGTCCCCAGGTAATCTGCAGCTGAGGAAGATGAGGTGTCCAGTAGGTTCCAGGTGTGGAGGGCTGTTATGCTAGAGCTAACCATGGATCAGCTGGTGACCCTCTGGACACAAATAGTGCAGGAGATCCAGTGGGAGAAGAGAAGGGTACTTAACTGACCATCCCCAGTTCCTGTGGATGTGGAACTTGTATCCCAAGTGGAGACAGAAATCTCCTGCAGGCTAGTAGGAGGCAGAGAGGAGGAGAGCCAGGTGACAAGGGAGGCAAAGGACTGTCAGGGAATGGCCCTACTAGAGGAATGGATGGTATTCCTGGGAATGTAGCAGTGCCATGAACTGTCAGGCTGGCTGGAGGAACTGCTATCTAACGAGATTGCCTTGGAGAAGCAATATGATGCCTGGGTAGGGTCTGTTGGTGCCCTTGGAGAGGATCCCTATTTTCGCTTGGAGCTAATGGATGGGTTCTGGGAGATCGTGTATGGTGATCCTGAGTGTGGCATGGGGACAATAAGGAGGCAGAATATCTTGTTTCTTAAACGCTGTCAAGGTCTGGGACTGGAACCATGGTCCCAGGAGGCTAATTTACTGAACCACTTATTCAACAAGAGCTACAGTTGAAGGCTGAGTATGTTGAATTACTGGATGAGGCATACATGGAGGGCCTGTGGCCATTCAGTTGGGAGGAATTCTATCAGGTGGACAGGGGATGAAGAGAATGGTCACTGGACCCCTACCAACCAAGAGGTATAGACAAGAGTAATTAAGCTAAAGGGGTCTGGGGAGAGAATGTTTTGAATTCTAACAAGAGCAGTGTCAATTTAGATGTACAAAAGGGCCACCATGCTCCTGGGTTCTTGAAAGAACCAAGTACGGACTGCATACCTAGCGTGGGGCTTCAGCTGATGACAAATATCAGGAAGCCAGCCACAGTTCAAGGGACAGACTCAGCAAGCAGCTCTGGGTGCGTTGCAGATCAGGGAGTGAAGTCCTATCCAAGTGGTGGGGGCACCACTGCTACCAACAAGGCAGTGGGGAAGACAGGAAATGTCTGTCAAATTGATGGCTCATGGGAAAGTCTGGATCAGAGCAGGGTGGTCCGGCTGGACAGAGACCAAGCTATTAAACTAGACTGAGACAGCACTCTATAATGTAGACCCAAGCAAGCAAAGATGGAGCACAGCTCCTTGAACACTGTCCAAGGAGAGGGAAAATGGAGTCTCATGCCCAGACCATTGTTCCAGGTGAGCGTGGGTACCGTGCCCAGACTGTGGTGCAGGGAAAAGTACAGTGCTGAGCCCATGTTTCACCCCAGGGGAGGTGGAGGCTACACGCAAGGCCCAGATTTCTGGTGCCAGCCAGCAGGTCCATCTTGCACTGTAACCTATAAATGGTCTCTGTAAGCTAAAGTAGGAAAAGTAGGGGTGCATGGACCCCTCAGTTTTTGGGTTGTGACAGCAACCATAATTATTATTAACTCACGTGCCAAGAAGGTAACCCTAACCCACATATCCCGGGGGTACCACAATTATGATCACCCTGCTCACAGGGAAATAGCAGTCCAGATACAGTCCATATATCAACTTGTACAGTCCAGATATACATTGGAGGTGCAATCTTTGCCCTGAATGGGACTCCTTGTGCCACGCAACCCATGCCCTCCCGGGCCACCGGTTGGTTGAATAAACCCCTAGATGCCGCCAGTGGCCCCTGGGCATAACGTCTTCCCTCCCCTGTTTTAGTGTGGACTGGGAAGTGAACCTGTTGGATGACTTAACACCCACACTGATATCACTTATGTGGGTGATGGGGTGGGTACCTCACACTCCACACCGTCTCCTCAATCCTAGCTGACACACAACTTTGGGTATAGCTTCCATGGTGCAATTACCAACCAGCTTCCCCCTGGCCATGGCAAATGCCCCCCCCCCCTCCCTGTGGGTCAGGGGCCAACACCATTTCTTTGGGGACCACATGGCAATGGTGTCCTGGGGGGCCCTTCCTGGTAGTCAAAGCTAGCAGGTAATTGCAATAGGACAACCCTCCCCAATTGGAGCAGTGAAATAACCTGACCTGCTGAATCCAAGGCTGTGCCAGGCCCTAGGGGGCAAAATGTGGTCCACAATTTCTTTCCCAGAGCAACCTTCCCCCACCCAGCCAGTACCAACAGCAGTGCTGTTGTATTTAAAATAGTCCATGGTAATCCGGTCCCCTTTCCTCCCCATCCAATAGGGAAAACAATTTCCTTGGTCAACTGCAGGGGAGACAATGCAGTTGGGTAGATGGTAAGCCACACCCTGGGGTACCCTCTTTGCTAATTCACAAAAACTGTCACACCCATGTGTGTAACAACCTGTGCCAACACCACCCACCAACCAAGCCAGTAAAAAGGGCTGACTTTTTGCACCTAAGACAGTCTGTGGGCCAATGGGATCAACAATGGGCATCACTTTCCCGCTCCCCAGTTCATCTCGTTCTCCTGACCCCTGTTTGAGGCCAGGTGAGTCCTTTGGGCCTTCTAGTTCAGCCAACGCAAAAGTCCCAGGGGGATAGCCAGTCCAGATGACAGTTCCCAAGGTGCCATGGCTAGCCCACTCCCCAAAACCCGGGACCAGTTCCCTTCTCTTCCCCATGTCTTAGGGAAAATACTCCAGTTTGGAACCCAATAAAATAATACCTTGAAGGAGGAACCTACTGGTCAGATCCTGAGCCTAGCATACATTATGGTGGCCTGGACTGGAAGCCCCAATTCCTGGGATGACATCTGGGTCAGCACCTCACATCCTCCTTTCTTGGATCCCACCATCTCAGCATCCTGTTGCTCTAGGTCGATCTGCCGCCACACCAGGTTCTCCAGCCAGTCCATTAGCTCATGCACAGGCCACAATCCCAGGAACTCCTCCCACTGAGTTAGAAGGGTCACTTTCTTGCAGTGTTTGGCCCGCCATCTTGCTGAAACTCTGCTGCACTCTCTGGTTGAACAGCTCCCTTGTCACCTGGATTGTCCTCTTTCCTTTGCCAAGTCTGCAAACAATTTCCTGCGTCCTCTGGTATAGAGATTCCACATCCAGGCTGCTGCTGGTTACCACACTGAGATTTCCCACCACTGCCAACCAATATGTCATGACCCAGAGTGGACCACCTGTGTTTGGCTTACACCTCAAGCTGTTACCCCCATAGATCTTATGCTGTCCCCCGAGGATTCAGGCGACATGCTTTATTATATTCCTCTGGGCAATTTGGTTATTTTGATGACAAACATTATATGGGGATTCTCATACTTAACAGTACATATAAGGGATCAATGTTTATACTTAAACCACAACATGCAATATTAAACTAAACATGCCATACAGGCTACCATAATTATTATGAACCCACATGTGCCACCAGGGCAACCCTAACCCACACATCCAGGGGTACCACAATTATGATCACCCTACTCACAGGGAAATAGCAGTTCAGATACAGTCCATATATCCACTTGTACAGTCCAGACATACATTGCAATCTTTGCCCTGAATGTGACTCCTTGTGCCATGCAGCCCATGCCCACCGGTTGATTGAATAATCCCAAGAGACCCCCAGAGGCCCCTGAGCATGATATCCTTTTTTTGTAATGCAACAGTGGACCCCGAATTGACGTACCTCTATGCTATGCCCACCTTGCGTGACCCTACATAGTACAGCTCACAGCTGCATTGAGGTACACAAGCCCCTTCACCACGACAAGATAGTGATCCAGAAGGGGCTGTGCAAGTACCTGCTGAGTAATGTCCTATACTTCCCACTGTAATTATTAGGAAAGCTGAAGAATACCTGCGCCTGGCCCAGGTGAAGTGCACAGGTCTTGCTGGACGTACCACAGCAACCAGTAATGCCGTGATGTGTCTGCAGCTCGCGGCCAACTCTCTCAAGCACCCGGTGGACAAGGTAACGTCACAGGGATAAGTCGCTATTATCCAAGAGTTTTCTTTGTCCTACAGAATGTAATTTATACACTAGGTATTTGTTGTATGTGTCAAGATAAATTACACTATACAAAGATGTGATATATGAATAAAGCTCTAATGATGAATAATGATTTTTCTTACCAGATAACATGTGTTGAATAGATGGGTTAGAAGGTTCTTTATCTGGGTAACATCTTAACTTCAGCAAAAATGAATAAGAACTATGCTTCCTACGAACAAAACTTTTCATCATCCCTCTTTTTCCATAAATGGAATATAATTTAATTTAAAGGTAATCTTTTGGGCAAAAATTCGTGTTTTTATATGAATGTTATAACTAGGCTAATTAAGTAATTTCATGCTCCTTGGTTATGTACACTTTACACTTACTCTGTAAATTAACAGTTTCTCCGGTTGTGGAGCATCTTTGGTTCTTATTGCCATGCATGCGGCCATGTTGCACAGCTGTGATCTAATGCAATAGCCACATTGGAGAGGGGTTTCAAACTATCAGGGTCATGCTGTTTCCAGATTGTGACATGCTGTGTGTCTCCTTTCAGTAGCATTACACTGGTAGTGTGAAGTACCTCCCATGTAAGCCTGTCCTTGCAGCTTGGCAGTATGGATCGAGAGAGAACTGAGAATATTACTCTGTAGGTCACTTCAAAGTAAATTTTATAACAATCACATTGAGAATAAAATGGAATCTGCTAAAATCACATATATAGTTGTGAGCGTACGAATTGTTGCTAACGCTGCAGACTCGCACAGCGAGCCAAGGCCCTCGCAAAGCGAGGGCACTGGGCGAGGGTCTCAGTTGCTGGCATGGAGCGCAGCAACTGCGACCCTCGCAAACTTCACGTCGCAACCCAAAGACCACGACACACACATTACGACACTCGCAAACAACATACGACACACGTTCACACACATTACGGCCTTGCAACACTCGGACGCAACTCACGAACATTACAAAATTTAAAACACAATAAATACACACAGCACATACATAAAAAGCTTACCTACAGCGAGAGGAAGCATCCAGGACCTCAAAAAAACAACTTACACCTTCATTTAAATCAAAATAAAAGAGTTGACACACTAAAGAAATCTGTAAGCGACAGAAAAAATGGACACCGAAAAAAACGAAAACGAGGCTACAGCACTCTAAACTCGCAAAACACCACAAGAAAGTCGCAAAACGCCACAAACGACCTACGGATATTCATACTACACATTGCCCGCCATTTTACCCCAATGCGGAAGTACACAACTACGCTAACGGTTTGGTCTCGCGCACGCACACTATTACACTGCACACATTCAGCATGCTTACACAGCAGCTCCACACCACTAATGCTGCAGCAACATCAAAACACATTGACAGATCTTCAACACAATGCTTCAAAATAGGTAAAGTATATTCATTTATTAATGTATTATATATTTCATTATTATACACCAAATAGCATTAGCTACCTTACAATTTCATTGCCGTCATATTTTGACGGGCAATTCGCTAGTCACATATAATTGTCAAACTGCGATTTGTCGTCACGCTTGTGAGCCTTGCGAAGCGTGGTGAGACGTTGAGGCATTGAAGTCTTCCGAGCATGCAGGACTTGAAGCACACAGGACTTAGACTGAAATAAGCACCAAAGGCGCTCCTGCAAGCCTCGCGAATTGCAGCGAGCAGTTGAGGCACGCGGGACTTAGGTTGCAAGCAGTTGAGAAACGCGGGACTTAGATAAAAAAATCCGACCTCGGAATCTCGGGGGCAAAAAAATCTGAGCTCGGTAAAATACTTGTTAACGGCTGAACCGCGGAAATCGAAAATAATAACAAATAAATTAAAAGACACTCACACACAGCACAGGGGGTGAGCCAGGAAGCCTGGATGTAAGGTTGCCTTATTTGCAGTGTTTCATCACTCTAAAAACGGCTAAGCGAGAAAAATAATGGCGGACGAAAAACATAGAAAAATCTTAAACTGGATGAAAACGAGGCTGAGCAAAGCCAGGTACACGGGACTTAGAAAACACACAAAGGCAAAGACAGTAACACTTACACGAACAACGCCAGGGACGCGGGACTTAGAAAATACACAACGGCTGAGACCCAATGATAGTTTATTAATTCAATTATTAATACCAAATATTTACAAAGAATTACAAGCATTTAAAAGAGAAGGGAGTTAAATCAGCCTTTCTTTGTACTTCGGGCTTATTGGATGAAATCATTAGCAGACAAGAATATTGGTTCTTGTTAAATAAACACCCTACTGTACCAACCTTTTATTCAATTCCAAAGATTCACAAAAATAATACAGCTCCCCACTGGTAGACCCATTGTCTCCGGGAATAATAGTTTGACGGAGAACCCTAGTAAATATATATATTGACCAAATATTAAGACCGTTCGTGTCATCACCATAATTTGTACAAGATACCAAAATTGTTCTTCAAAGGCTTAATAACATCCAACTTGAGGAGAACTCACTACTGGTGGGTTTGGACGTTGAATCGTTGTATACCTCCATACCTCATCCAATTGGCATAAAGGCATGTAAAGAACAAGTAACAAGTACAAGGAGTCTCCAACATACTAAACACAACAATTTAGTTCTCACTCTATTAAATTTTGTGCTAACCCACAATTATTTTTTATATAATGATGAGTACTATCAGCAAATATGTGGCACTTTGGTGAAGACATGTTGAATTTTATGGCCAAGGTGGATCTCTGTCTCCGCTATATTGACGATATTCTGTTGGCCTGGAATGGAACTGAGAAAGAATTAAAATCATTCATACAGTGTTTAAATACAAATGACTAAAATTAACTTACATCATAAGTCCAAAACAAATTGAGTTCTTGGATCTAGTAATAACTAAAACTGAAGACAATATGTTAGTTATTAGAACATTTCACAAAAATACGTCCACTAACAGTTTATTGTTAGGAACGAGTCGTCATCCATCGCATTTATTGAATACCCTACAGTCAGTATTTAAGAGTCAAATGTAACTGTACCCTTGAAGAAGATTTTGGAGTCCAGGCAAAACAACTTTATCACAGATTTAAAGAACGGGGATACACTAATAATCTCTTATGAAGTGCTTACTCTAAAGCCAAGTTAAAGCCAAGGGAGAAATTAGTAAAAAATTTGCATCAAGAGACTGAGGATCAGAATAAACAATAGGAGTACCGTAATTGGAACGTTTAATCTATTTAGTGCCAAAATTAAAAAAATACTTCAGACACATTGGCACATCTTACTATCAGATGAAGATCTTAGGGATGTCTTACAAGATAAATAGTCAATTACCTCTAGAAGGGCCCCAAGTTTCAAGGATAAAGTGGTGCATAGCCACTATTCTACTGCCAAGCCAAACTGATTGGTTAACACAAAACCGTATAGGCTTCAGACCCTGTAATGGGTGTAAAGCCTGCACTTATATGGTCTCTACCACCACATTTTGGAACTTGTCAAGGTCTCCTGAATATGAAATAAAAGACATAATTTACTCAATCATTAACCATACCGATGTTCCGGTAGCCAGACATATCAACCAACAACATGACGGGGATGTGATGGCATTGAAATTCTGTGGTATAGAAAATAATTGCTCTTTCAAAGCAAAGGGGGAAACTTGGACATTAAATTGCTGCGACAGGAAGCCAGGTGGATATTCTACCTGAAAACTTTATCCCATAAGGGTCTTAATGAGGGGTTCACATTCACACCTTTCATATAGAGAATGTTGCCTAATACAAAATTCAAAATTAGCAATCCTCTGCAGTATTATGTCATTTGGATTATTTAATAGCCAATACTGTTGTTTACTCTCTATCCTCATCATTAGTGCCATTAATTACAATTATATTTTGATATTGAATAACAGAAGATACACTGGAGCAGTTCCAACTTAAGAGCGATAGTACAAGTACTTGAGATATAGCTATGATTATCTAAGTGAAAGACAAACAATCTGTTAGAATATTATGGGTTATAGTAACAGCTGAAGTATATAAACTACTAGCGAATTGCCCGTCAAAAAATGACGGCAATTAAATTGTAAGTGAGCTAATGGTGTTTGGTGTATATAATGTGGTTGATTTAGCGTCCTTCACTTTCTATGTCGTGCAACTTTTTCGGAATATCTGTAGCTCCTTGGTGGTGTTTTGCGTGTTTAGGGACCGTTAGCGTCGTTTTCGTTTTGTTCGTCGGACATTGTTTCTCTCTCTTAGGTGATTTTCGGGTCTCTAAACTTCGAAATGTGTGCTTAAATGGAGGTGTAACTTCACTTGCAGAGGTCCTCGGTGCCCCCCCTTGCTGTGAGTAACCTTTTTATGTGTTTGTTGTTTGTATTTATTGTGTTTGTAATGTTTTTGGGGTCGCGCGGGTTGCGTCCTTGCTTTTTAATCTTGTAGGTGTTTTTCGGAAAATACGTAGGTGTTTGGTGGTGTTTTGCGTGTTTACAGTGCTGTAGCCTCGTTTTTGTTTTTTTGGGTGGCCATTTTTTCTCTCGCTTCGAGAATTTTTTAGTGTCTAAACTCTTTTAATTTGAGTTAAATTGAGGTGTAACTTTAGTTTTCGAGGTCCTGGATGCTCCCTCTTCCTGTAGGTAAGCTTTTTATGTATGTGTTGTGTGTATTTGTTGTATTTTTCATGTTTTCATGTTGCGGCCGTAATGGGTTGTAACGTGTCTCGTATTTTCCTTGCGTAACGGCGTAAATATTGCGCTTTGCGCTTTTTTCTCCGCAACACGTGCACATGAAGACATGAAAAATACAACAAATACACACAACACATACATAATGCAAGCATTAGCAACAACTCGCATGCTCACAACTATATATGTGATAATCCTTCCATTACTAGCATAATTCAAATACATCACTATTTAGGCTATTGTACTTTAAATCAAATGAGCTAGAGCGCTGACCTCATGATGAAAGAGGGCGGAGTCTAAAGTTTAAAAATGGTGGCAGGAGCTCAGAAAGTACATTCCCTTGATAAATCTGCCAGGAGAGGCAGGGAAATGCGCGTCGGGATATTAACATGGGACACAGACTGTAGATCAGCCTCCACTCAGCTATTGTGCACATTTATTAGGGTGCTTAGAGCTGTATAGTAATTAGAAAGAAAAGACCCCTTTAACATGGGACACACCTTCACCTACTCTACTTTGTACCCAACATCTCTGAGGGAACTGACATTAAAATATTATTTTATTGCCATAAAATCAACATGTTAAAAAACGTCAGACACTGAATAAACTGAAATTGAAGTCTAATACACTGAATATTACTCATTCATTATATTTCTAAAAGAACAATGGCAATCTATTTATATGCCAAATGGTAAATAAGTGCTCTATTAAAGCCACCACATCCTTCATGATAATTCTATGTGTATGAACAAAGTTCTATCTGTGGTGTAGCTCAGTGGTTAAAAACTCATTAAGAAACTGCAAGATAAAATGACAGGGTTCCTTTCTTTAAACTGGAATCCAGAAAATTGGATTGATGAAGGCAAGTCAGTGTTTAGCAAAGAGTTTAATGTGGTGCATTCAAAACAACCTGATCTCAGAAACCAATTCCATGAATTAAACAAACTGTATAAGCAACAACATAGGGTATTGTGGGAAATAGCCAGCTTAGAAAATGATCTCGCCGATAACTTGGTCCCTAGGAGATTACGTATAAACCTTTTTCCTACAATTCAGAAAATGTCTGAAGAATTTGTTAAAAAGTGGGATTCTATACTCCTGACGTGTTAATCAATGTCATTAATACTAGAATGGGAACAGAAACAACTACATGAATTTGGGACACAATTAAAAAATGAAGTAGAAAAAGTAAAATAATACAATACAAATCCCAACTTCACAGAGCTAGAAAACAAACTCCAAAGAGATGTAAAGAATTAAAAAAAAATGTTAATGGACAGAAAACACAAAAAGTATCACAGAAACTTAAATGATTTTAAAACTGGAAATATTTTCAGAAGGCCAAAGAAATGTATGCCCAACAAAATGAATGCAGAAGGAACTTTAACTTCTGAATCAGAATGGTCTGATATGGAGAAAAACATCAATAAAACTCAGACACAAAATTTGAGACAGAATAATTCTCAATATAATTTTTTTAGACCAAGGTAGATACTTTACAGATTTTTAATCTTGCACATTGTGTACTTTTCAATGATCATATATCTCTATTAAAAAAAGGTTTAAGCTTCTCACCCATGGCCCAATTTGATATATTTGAATGGGTTAAAGATGTAAATATGTTTGCCAGGAAGTTGACCTTACACACGTTTTTCTAAAACACTGTAACGTTAGAAAAATCTGATCAAAACATTTTAAGAGAACTGGAAGGCTACTTTCAGTGAATTTAGATTTTCAATCCAAGGGCCCATTTACCTCTTTGAAACCAAAAAGTCACTACACCCCACCTTTATCAATAAGTCCAATATTGAACTATTTGTTAATAATGTAGTCAGAGACTTAGAAAAACTCTCCGACACAAATACAATATATTCAAATTTAAAAACAAGGACGCTACCCGCGCAACCCCAAAAACATTAGAAACACAATAAATACACACAACAAACACATACAAAGCTTACCCACAGCAAGGGGGGGGGGGGGCACCCAGGACCTCTGCAAGTGAAGTTACACCTCGATTTAAGTCCAAATTTCGGAGTTTAGACACCCGAAAATCACCTAAGCGAGAGAAAAAATGGCCGCCGAACAAAACGAAAACGAGGCTAAAGGACCCTAAACACACAAAACACTACCAAACCTACGGATTTTCCGAAAAAGTCGGACGACATCCGAAAACAAGGACGCAAAATCACCCACAGCCGCATACCACATATTAGCCGCCATTTTAGAACAATAACTTACACAATCCGGAAGTACACAGCTACCCTAACGGATTTGTCTCGCGCACGCACACTATTACACTGCACACATTCATGACACTTACACAGCAGCTCCACAGCACTAATGCTTCAGCAACATGAAAACAGATTGTCAGCTCTTCAACACAATGCTTCCTGCATATATTACTTCACAATAGGTAAAGTATATTAATTTCTTATTTTATTAATTATTGCCATACCAAAAAAAAAAACACCAACGCTGTTCATAGCACACAAACGACCAAGAGCCTCACAATGAGCGCCGAAGGCGCTCAGCGCGAGGCTCACAAGGAGCGCCGAAGGATCTTAAAACAGCAACACTATTTTTGCCTTTTTTGACGGGCAAAGTCGCTAGTTCTAAATATTATTCTGTACTCATAATGATACGTTATTCTCTGTCTGGAAACTTAAGCTATCCACAATAATATGGTTTATTAAAAAATATTATGTGAAGTTACCCGTAACAATATATATGATCTTTATGGCAAAATGTAAATATCTTGTAAATAGTTTAACAACCAAGCCTTTATTCATGGATTTATCCCTTTTACACCATTTCGAGATGTGGTATATATCCTATTCATATGTAATTAAAATTAATTACAGTATAGTTAAGAATTTGTTTAAAATGGAAAATAGTAGATTAATATAGATCTTATTTATAAAATACAATTCATGACCCTAAAATATTTTATAAAACCTTAATGTCAACTGATAATAAAACAGTCTTCTTTTTTCATAAAGAATACTTGTCTATAATAAGCCCCACTTATTATGTAAATAGTGAGACCTTATACAAAGACATTATATGTACCTGTGGCCATTGAGGAAGCGTTTTCATTTTATGGTTATTATTAATTGTCATATAATGCTCAATATTACATACCAGCGACTTGCCCGTCAAAAATGACAGCAATAAAATTTGAAGGCTGGCCACGCTGTTTGCCACACAATGCAAGGCCCTTCCCCCTCTAACTTGTGGGCCTCTGCGCTCATTGCGAACCTCTTCCACTGTCTAATTTGCGTTGCAGCTCATTGCAGGCCTCGGCTATCCCGTCACTTTCCTCGCAATGAGCACAGCCTCTCCTCCCCTCTTCATTACGGGTCTCGAGATGAGCGCCTTTCGCTTTTCAAGTCTTGCGTGCCTCTCGATCAGCACCAAAGTCCTATGTCCTTCATCGCTGATCGCGTGCATCGCCATGGGCGCCTTCAACCTCTTTCCATGCTGCACCGGTGGAGCGTCCTCGGGCAAATTACAGCTATGACGGGACAGAGGACCCTTAGAGGGATGCTGAAAGGGAACTATTGAGAGGGCTGCAATGAGTAGTGTAAGTCTTGCAAAAGGTGTCTAGGGCGCTCATCGCGAGGCCTGCAGTACGTGCCTCCCGATGAGCACCTACGGCGCTCATTGCAGCAAAGTCGTGCTGGCCTCGCAATGAGCTCCTTACGGCGCTCATTGCAAGGCCCACAATGATCGCCTTTGGCGTTCATTGCGCATGCACAAGCCCGTAACTTTTAACATGGCGGGACCGACAATTTGTAATTACCACAACTATTATAGTTGATAATAACCCTTTAATTTTATGGTGTTAATATGAGATGTGAGAAATGTACGTCGGGTGTGGCGCTGTTGCGTGTCTCACGCTAATGACGTCATTGGTTAGTGCCTAACGATAGCCACAAGAGTTGGGAATAACTGGCGTTGCTTTCTATAGTCTAACTTCTATTTAAATAAGACAAGGAAATTATAGTGATATGAGAAAATGAATGCCAATACTGTTCTAGTCCATATGGGTGGCCGGATATGTATTAACTTATTGATACCCAAAATTAAACATTAAAATTATTTTAATTTGCTGCCGAATTGTGGGCCTGAGACTGTTGTGCAATTAATTCTAATGTCTGTCATCGCTTTCCCCGTTATTTACAGAGCTACGAATAGGTGTTTAACCCCCTTGCGGGTCCTCTCTAGCACTCGTAGGATTTTATTCTTCATTTGCGGTTTACAAGTGTGAAAACATTTGCGGGATTGGGGAAATTGAGCAATTGAATAGCGATTTGCGATTTTAGCCTTGCGAAAGGGAGAGATCAAAGGCTTCTGGAGGCTGTAAGTTACGGGTTTAACCATCAACATTTTTTCAAGGCCGTAACTCGGAAGCCGTTTGGAGCCTACAAAAAGACGCCAAATTAACTTGTGACCTCGCTTACGGGCTCCCGGATTGCCCGAAACCTCAACTGAATATGGCCCACAGATTGCAACATTACAGTTTGTTACGTTCAAGTGTTGTCTTGTATAGTATCCAGAAGGTCTAAACTGCTTTAAAACTAAGTATTAAGAAAGGCTGATTTAACTCCCTTCTATTTAAAATTCTTGTAATTTTTTTTGTAAATATTTGGTGTAATAATTCAATTAATAAACTATATTTTTTATTTTTCTGTTGTAACATTATATTACCAATGATAGAGCTCTATATTGGGCAATTTCTATGAGCCCTATTCAACTGGCCAAATCGCACTACATCTGGAAGTAGTGCATCACACACTGCCAACTACAGGCAGAGCATGCTTTATAGCCTTAGCTTCTATCAGGATACATCCCCCAAGCTAAGGATAATCAGAGCCTTCCATTCTCCAGCAACAGGCCAGATTGAGCATCATTGCAGGAAGGAATTTATTTGTCACTGAGGAAGCTGCAGATCACAGCAGCGAAACGCGTCTGCCACTTGTTTTACTATCTATTGATTTTACGATTTTTATCACTGGATTTCTGTACCAGAATCAAACCTGAATTTTTACCAAATAAATATATTTGTATCCATGAAAATGGTCTGAAGTACTTGTGCTTTGGGGAACCCCGACACGCACACTCGAAAAGTACACAGCATCAGACTAAATAATATCACCTTATTTTTACAATTAAAGAACAAGAGCATGTCCAGTTGGTAGATCAGACAAATGATGATTCTTATATTGTAAGATGTTCTCATTTCCACTGGAATGTTCTGGCCATGAATATGTTCTCCCTGTATTTTGTATTTAAACCTTTAGTACATGCACACGCACTTGGGTACACATACTATTGCATGTTTGGGTCAGTAAACTTCTCCTTTTTTGTAGATGCCTCAAATTGAAAGTTGAGAAGAATAAACTAATTGCCGCTTCTGGAGTGAAGAAAACAATATTTGAACGTCTGTGCATCCAGCTAGAAAAGATCGGCTCTCAGATTATTGGTGAGAGAATATTTTATTACTGGAATGAAGCCATGTTGTCTAGGCATCTGTGCAATGGAAACCATGCGTTTGGCCAACTTCAGCTGCAGCCTTGGGAATGTGGCCTTCAACATTTGTCTGATAAAGTCCAGCTAAAAAAAAGACTCCTAGTTTGATGCAGAGTTTTTGAGGATTAAGGCTTCAATTTGGAGCCCCATGCTGGTGGTCTGTGGTGGAAGGAAGAGTGCCATGGGTGTTCTTGACAACCACCATGGTATAAAGACTAACTTTAGGTTCCCTGAAGGTCCATAAGGATCCCCATGTTCAAAATTTAGTATACTCTGGTGTAGGAGTTAATATTAGGTACCATGGAGGTCATAGGTGGTAGAGGGTATTAAGGGAGATCGTGGGAGATACCAGATACCCCCATGACCTGGGTATTAAGGAGGGATCCTCAGAGATACCTGGGATTGTGGGTAGTGAGGGGCTCATAGGTGGCCTCGGTCACTGCAGGGGCATTCCCTGGCTTATAGGTGATGTTGGTATCAAAAAAACTAAGTCAGAGGTGCTCATCAGAGAACGAACCAACCTTAATAGGTTAGATCTATGGCCATGATAAGCCACTCTGCGAGCAGCGTCTTTTAGCCACTTGTGCCCTTCACAGGGAGAAATATCCTGTAGTATATCAGTCTGGTCCCACTCAAAAGAGTGACCCAGCCCCGAAATACCAGGCAATTCTACCCTGAACAGAAGAAACAGCAAACCCCAGACGCGTTTCGGCCTTTATGGGCCTCGTCAGTGAGGTGCAGCTGAACTCCCTAAGGCACAGTGAGCAAGGGGTCCACGTCTGGTGGTATCAAACCTTTAACTTTATCAGATCCGAGCAATCAAGCCTCAAATCCGGCACGATTTAAGGTATTGGCTCCTCTATAAAATCGAAACAAGTAAACATAAACTTCTTCAGATATCATTATGAGGCATTTGATAGCAATTTATGAAATCATTATCGGACAGGCACTCTGGGTTTAGTATATTGGGACATTTCAAGCCTGTGTGTGTTAGCTCGGTAATGATCTACAAGTGATCTTCACTCGGTTCTTTTCTTATGGGAGCCATGGAATGGAGTCCTGAATCTTTCATCTCCTAGCCACTTGCTCTCATGTGAAGGTGGTGGCATGTTTTGTGCAATGTTTTAAAGCCGCAGACACATTTTGTCACTTATGATTACACTATTTTACGTGTTTTATATGCAAATTTCCATTTAGTCATAGAAAATATTTTACTTTTGTTGATTTTCTCCTTATTGTCTGATTCACTGTTTAACTCCATTGCCCAATATAGAGTGAGGTCGTATTCTTGTGTATCTTTTCTGTAATAATGATCACATCTCCCGTATTGTACTTTTTTTTACAGTGGAAAATGAGGCAGTGACCGCTCAGCCCCGGAAGAAACAGAAGACCCTGCTGGAGTGTATAGAGCAGAACGCAGGTAAGGTTGAAACATGAGAACTAATCTAAACATTAATGTATTTTCTTATAAAAAGAGTTTAGTTTGTATTAGACCAGAAGTTCTGTCCAGTCATTTTGTGCTAGTGGCTGGTTGGTCTAGACCAGCAGTTCCCAAACCTCTCCTAAAGACCCACCAGACAGGCCATTATTTTGGTTTAACACACAGATGGGAGTATTTGGCATTCAACAGCCTCTAATTGCCTCACGTGAATTCAAACAGTGTTAAACCAAAATCATGGCATGTATGGGTCCTGAGAAGAGTTGTGGGAACTACTGGTCTAGACAGGATCTGGTGGCCTGGTCTGACATTTGCGTTTCCAGACTCCGCGTGCACAGACCTCTTTATCTGTGCTGCTCACTTTTTGCGCCCCTGATTCATTTAAATGCATGTGGTTGTCCCGCCTTCCTTACCCCATACATTTTATGCCTTACAGCGCCTAAAGGAGAGCCAAGGTGTATACATATAATATCATGAGTTGTCAACTTTTTTTGAGCTAATGCTTCCAATATGGAGGCTTTGTACAAGAGTTAACTAGTCGCACCAAACCAATGTGACACTGCTCTAAGAAAAATGTATACAGGCATTAAAGGTATATCTACGTTTCCCTGCTGCCCCTCTCTCTAACACACTCTCCTTATATCAGACACACACATTACACGGAGTCATTTTATACACATACACATCACATATATAGTTGTGGATTTTGTGATGTTGGTAACGTTTGCGATGTTGCGTCTTTCACAAAGCGCGGGCGCAACCGTAAGCCTCGCAAAGTGAGGCGAGCCATCGGCGCCGTCACACGTGCGGGCCTCGCAAAGCGAGGTAAAGCAGTCCAAGTGCATAACTCTAAAAAAACACCAAAAATAAGTATATAAATAATATAATAATATTTATAACACACTCACCCACAGAAAAGGGGAGACACAGGACGTCAGGGAGTGAGGTTGCAAGTGAATTACACCCATATTTCGTGTTTTCGTCACTCGGAAATCACCTAAGTGAGGAAAAACGCCAAATTTCACAAACAGCATGAAAACGAGGCTCAGCAACGCCAGGCTTGCAAAACGTACAAAATACACAACGCTTAAGACTGAGCTCGCGATGAGCGCCGAAGGTGATCAGTGCAAAGCAGAAAATGTCAAGTACACGGGTGGAGAGGCTCGCAATGAGCGCCGAAGGACTAAAAGCCTCACATTGTGTGGAAAACAGCATTGCCAGCGTTACAATTTTAATCCCGTCATTTTGAACAGACAAGTTCCTAGTTTATTATATTTAACAACTAGCGACTTGCCCGTCACAAATGACGGGGCAATAACATTTTAAGCCATGGCAATGCTGTTTGCCAAACAAGCTTTTGCTCCTCTGAGGAACTTTGGCACTCATTGCGAGCCTTTCCTCTTGTGTACTTTTGCTCCTCTGAGCACCTTCGGCACTCATTGCAAGCCCACACTGAGCACCTTCGGCTCTCATTGCGAGCCTCTCCCCTTGTGTCCTTCTTCGGCGCTCATCGCAAAGACAGATATATAAGTACAGTGTTAAATATATCATTTTTTTAGTGCAGTGTAAATTATTTCAGATCTCAGAACATAATAAGGTGATTTAAATATGTAACTGCTTTGAGAGTCCTATCGCTGGCAGCCAATGAGCAGTAATCCAGATATAAGTGCAGTGTAAAAAGTAAAAAATGTTTTAGTGCAGTGGAAAGTCAAATTTTTTATTCTTCATTACTAATTAATACTTATTAAATTAATGTAGGTTAATAATTAATTAGTAATGAATAAATGTATTAGGAAGTGCGAAGCATTAATGTATTCATAAAGTAACGGCAGTGTAAAATATGCTATTTTGTTTTTTTTTATATATATATATTTTATTTTATTAATAATTAATTAATTACTTAATAAATTAATATACTTTACCTATTTCTAATTAATATATCCAGCAATCGATATTCTGAAGAGCTAACAATCTCTTTTTATTTTCCTGCAGCATACAATGTTCATTTGGACTGTTGCTGCCCTGAGGAAAAAGTGTCAGCAATGTGGCAAGTGTGCAGTGTAAATAGACTGCGTGCGCGAGGCTAAACCGTTTATTTAGTCGGGTAAAGCGCCATTTTCAATTCGTTAGTGTTGTAAAAAGGCGGCGATTGTCTATGTGTTAGGCGGCTCGCAAGCATTTTCTGTCTTTTCTAATAGTGTATTGTCTACCTCGTATGTTCTTGGGTAAAAGTTGTACGCGGCTGGTGGTGTTTTGCGCAGTTCAGGGTCATGTAGCCTTGTTTTCATTTTTTTCGGCCGCCACGTTCCTCAACTGCTTGCAGCCTAAGGCAATCTCGCATTTCCTAACTGCTTGGAGGCTAAGTCCCGCGTTTTTCAATGCCTCAACAGCTTGCCTCGCTTTGTGTGGCTCACAGGAGCGCCTTTGGCCTAAGTTCCATGCGTTTCAATGCCTCAACTGGTCGCCTCGCTTTGCGAGGCTCGCATGCTAAGTGCTCCGAATTTCAATGCCTCAACTGCTTGCCTCGCTAGACGAGGCTCACAGCCGATGAGCGCCACACACTTTGTTCTTATGGTCAGGGTTTAGAGTTAGGATTAGGGTTTAGGATTTAGGGTTAAAGTTAGGATTTAAGTTTAGGGGCTAGAGTTAGAATTTATGGTTAGATTAGGGGTTAGGGTTTACTGTTATGGTTTAGGGTTGGGTGTTATGGTTTATGGTTACTGTTATGGTTTATGGTTGGGTGTTATGGTTTAGTGTTATGGTTTATGGTTTAGTGTTATGGTTTAGGGTTAGATTAGGGGTTAGGGTTTAGTGTTATGGTTTAGGGTTGGGTGTTATGGTTTAGTGTTATGGTTTATGGTTTAGGGTTAGATTAGGGGTTAGGGTTTAGTGTTATGGTTTAGGGTTAGGTGTTATGGTTTAGTGTTATGGTTTATGGTTGGGTGTTATGGTTTATGGTTTAGTGTTATGGTTTAGGGTTGGGTGTTATGGTTTATGGTTTAGTGTTATGGTTTAGGGTTGGGTGTTATGGTTTAGTGTTATGGTTTATGGTTTAGTGTTATGGTTTAGGGTTGGGTGTTATGGTTTATGGTTTAGTGTTATGGTTTAGGGTTGGGTGTTATGGTTTATGGTTTAGTGTTATGGTTTAGGGTTGGGTGTTATGGTTTAGTGTTATGGTTTATGGTTTAGTGTTATGGTTTAGGGTTGGGTGTTATGGTTTATGGTTTAGTGTTATGGTTTAGGGTTGGGTGTTATGGTTTAGTGTTATGGTTTAGTGTTATGGTTTAGGGTTAGATTAGGGGTTAGGGTTTAGTGTTATGGTTTAGGGTTAGATTAGGGGTTAGGATTTAGTGTTATGGTTTAGGGTTGGGTGTTATTGTTTAGTGTTATTGTTTAGTGTTATGGTTTAGGGTTGGGTGTTATGGTTTATGGTTTAGTGTTATGGTTTATGGTTTAGTGTTATGGTTTATCGTTTAGTGTTATGGTTTAGTGTTATGGTTTAGTGTTATGGTTTAGGGTTGGGTGTTATGGTTTATGGTTTAGTGTTATGGTTTAGGGTTGGGTGTTATGGTTTAGTGTTATGGTTTAGTGTTATGGTTTAGGGTTGGGTGTTATGGTTTAGTGTTATGGTTTAGGGTTGGGTGTTATGGTTTATGGTTTAGTGTTATGGTTTATGGTTTAGTGTTATGGTTTATCGTTTAGTGTTATGGTTTAGTGTTATGGTTTATGGTTTAGTGTTATGGTTTAGGGTTGGGTGTTATGGTTTAGTGTTATGGTTTAGTGTTATGGTTTAGGGTTGGGTGTTATGGTTTAGTGTTATGGTTTAGGGTTGGGTGTTATGGTTTAGTGTTATGGTTTAGTGTTATGGTTTAGTGTTGGGTGTTAGAGTTTTCATTTAGGGTTAGGTCATAGCAGAGAGGTCAGATGATTCGTGGTCCACTGGAAAAGGAACTGGCAACCCACTCCGCTATCTTTGCCAGGAAAACCATTAAACACGACCAGAAACAAGATATATCTGGCATGCGGCATTGACGCCTTGGGCTATATTGATTTGCTGCCCTGTGGAACTTGATGGGTTAATTACAATAATAATTATAATAATAAGTGAATAAACTTACATCGTACTGATGGCATCTTTATTCTGCAATTATTCAATTTTTTTTTAAGTCAGCTATTTGCGTTTTATTTGTGGGAAGCCCTCTCCCAGCCCATGTGCTCTAGGACCCCCTGGAGAACCTCACCCTCACCCCCTCTCTTACCCTGATAGGCGGGAGTAAATCTCTGTGGCGCGTCTATCTACAGAGGCAGGGAGTCTTGAATGACGTCACGGGACATGGACTGGGTGCCTAGGGGACATGGACTGGGTGCCTTGTGGACATGGACTGGGTGCCTAGGGGACATGGACTGGGTGCCTTGTGAACATGGACTGGGTGCCTAGGGGACATGGACTGGGTGCCTAGGGGACATGGACTGGGTGCCTTGTGAACATGGACTGGGTGCCTAGGGGACATGGACTGGGTGCCTTGTGAACATGGACTGGGTGCCTAGGGGACATGGACTGGGTGCCTTGTGAACATGGACTGGGTGCCTAGGGGACATGGACTGGGTGCCTTGTGAACATGGACTGGGTGCCTAGGGGACATGGACTGGGTGCCTAGGGGACATGGACTGGGTGTCTTGTGGACATGGACTGGGTGCCTTGTGGACATGGACTGGGTGCCTAGGGGACATGGACTGGGTGCCTTGGGGACATGGACTGGGTTCCTTGGGTACATGGACTGGGTGTCTTGTGGACATGGACTGGGTGCCTAGGGGACATGGACTGGGTTCCTTGGGTACATGGACTGGGTGTCTTGTGGACATGGACTGGGTGCCTAGGGGACATGGACTGGGTTCCTTGGGGACATTGGGTGGGAGAGGGCTTCCAATAAAAAAAAACACAAATAGCTGAGTTTTGCCACCCTAAAACAGTGCCGCCCTGGGCTGCAGCCCATATGTAAATACGGCCCTGATGGTCACCAAGAGTCGGACACGACTGAAGGACTGAACATACAGTGCCAGATAATAGGTTCTACATACTAAAAGAATGGCGCACAGCGGTGGGCAGGTATCACACCAACATGTGGCTGGCAGATAACAGGAAAGATCTAAATATAGTGCCAGCGCCTAAATATTTAGTTCCTATAACTATATCTCTAACACAAAACCTGGCTCCTAACAAAGGCTTGTCTGGCTCCTAAGTGTGCCTAACAAACACCAATGAGTCTGAGAGAATAAGGTCTTAAAGGGCCAGAGTGCTACAATTCCTTCTGTATGGACTTTTCAATAACTGATAAGGATCAAAATGTTTTTATGGATTGAAAAAAGGTAATCACGGCATTTAAATGTAAAAACTTTTAAGGTAAACACAATAATTTTTTACTGCTAGCTTCCATATTCTCTCATATGATCCTGTCTGATAGTTTCTCAGGAGGATGCGGTCGTGTAAACTTAATTAGCTTTCATGTACTTCTAGTGAAAACATTGAGATTTTTAACTGCCACATTTCCAGTGTGCTGATAGAAGCTTCATCTGCATCCAAAATCTCCTCCTACCTCAGGAAGTTGATCAGCGAAAACCAAAATGGCAGCTTCCATTGCAGAATAATTGCACACAAATGATAATAAATTAGAGGCCCTGTTATTTTATGTTCTTCAACATAATACATTTAAATATAAAACCACAGTGGTGTTTCATAAAGTTGTAGTTTGAGGAATCACCATACACACACTTGTCACCTCTGCACATGATTGGCAGCTGCTCACTGCTCCTGTCTATCATTCCTTCTCAGCTAATCAGATTCGTCCCTGCGTCTGCCAATGAGTTCCGCCTCTCTTAGGCTTTACGTCACGTGACTCGCTAGGAAACGTCTTAGGCCCGCCTCCTTACGCTGTGACGTCATGGTGACGCGCCGTGTTGTTGTCCCGGGGCTACCGGTGTGAGGAGCTCGGGATGGCGGGGGTTGCGGAGCTGGTGGATGAGTTCACAGCGCCCGGAGCCCAGCGGTGTCTGCTGGAGAGGATCCGGGGCCGGGTACATAACCTGTTTCAGGTGGTGCTGACTGTGCTGGGATCACTGGAGCAGGACCGGCAGGAGGAGAGGATCTGGCTCCAACTGAGAGGGGACAGGGAGGCCGTGAGGAGAGCCAAGGTAACCCGGAGAGAGAGAGGGAGGCTAGGGGGGAGAGAGAGAGAGGGACTAGTGGGGAGAGAGGGACTAGGGGGGAGAGAGAGAGAGGGACTAGGGGGGAGAGAGAGAGAGGGACTAGGGGGGAGAGAGAGAGAGGGACTAGTGGGGAGAGAGGGACTAGGGGGGAGAGAGAGAGAGAGGGACTAGGGGGGGAGAGAGAGAGAGGGACTAGTGGGGAGAGAGGGACTAGGGGGGAGAGAGAGAGAGGGACTAGGGGGGGAGAGAGAGAGAGGGACTAGGGCGTGGAGAGAGAGAGTGTGGGACTAGGGGGGGGAGAGAGAGTGTGGGGGACTAGGGGGGGGGAGAGAGTGTGGGGGACTAGGGGGGGGAGAGAGTGTGGGGGACTAGGGGGGGAAGAGAGTGTGGGGGACTAGGGGGGGGAGAGAGTGTGGGGGACTAGGGGGGGGAGAGAGTGTGGGGGACTAGGGGGAGAGAGAGAGTGGGACTAGGGGGAGAGAGAGAGTGGGACTAGGGGGAGAGAGAGAGTGGGACTAGGGGGAGAGAGAGAGTGGGACTAGGGGGAGAGAGAGAGTGGGACTAGGGGGAGAGAGAGAGTGGGACTAGGGGGGGGGGAGAGAGTGGGACTAGGGGGGGGGAGAGAGTGGGACTAGGGGGGGGAGAGAGTGGGACTAGGGGGGGGAGAGAGTGGGACTAGGGGGGGGAGAGAGTGGGACTAGGGGGGGGAGAGAGTGGGACTAGGGGGGGGAGAGAGTGGGACTAGGGGGGGGAGAGAGAGAGAGTGGGACTAGGGGGGGGAGAGAGAGAGAGTGGGACTAGGGGGGGGAGAGAGAGAGTGTGGGACTAGGGGGGGGAGAGAGAGAGTGTGGGACTAGGGGGGGGGGGAGAGAGAGTGGGGGACTGGGGGGGGGAGAGAGAGTGGGGGACTAGGGGGGGGAGAGAGAGTGGGGGACTAGGGGGGGGAGAGAGAGTGGGGGACTAGGGGGGGAGAGGGAGGGGCTAGGGACAGGGGGGGAGAGAGAGATTGTGGGGAGAGGGGGGCTGTGTCGTCTTATTTGGGTAACTTGCAGTGGATTTTGGGTCACCCTGGGGAGGGAGAGAGAGACTGGGGTTACCTGGGGAGAGTTTGAGAAGACAGGAGGAATAGGGGCTTTGGATGCAACCGAAAGACTGTCAGTGTTAACAGGGCACAGAACGGTAAACCAGGGAGAGACCATGTGACCAGGGCCAGAGGGAGGACGGGAGTTTGGTGAAGTAAATAATAATAATAATAGTAATAGTAGTAATAATAGTAGAGTTGTCAGGGGAGCTGGATCTCCTGCTGTGGACTTGGACGTCAGTAGATGATGCTGTTAGTAGATAAGTCCACAAAAGTATGTCGTTCCGTGAGAGCGAATATCTCAGGTTTGGTGGTTATTCTGTGACAGTCATTGTGGAAGTAGAGAAAAGGTTGTCAGTTCTGTCTTACTTGTGTTATGTGGGAATACACCTTTATGTTAATAATAGGCACAAGTATGCAGGAAATGGTGATTGCTGCCAGAAAGAGTGACACATGAAATGTTATATATAGAGTGTGTGTGTATGTGTGTGTGTATATATATATATATATTTGCATTAAAGCTGTGTAATACAGCATGCATAAGCTTAAAGGAAGCCATGTTTGATAATGGCTACGGAATGAAGAGCGAGGCATTTGTGTCCATATTTGTGTGTCCCAGCTCAACTTCCCAGAATGCAGTGTAATAACTGTTTTTCTCGGAACTCTGAGCTGGAAGCAGGTTTTTTAACTTGCTTTAGACATTCAAATGTGAACACAGATGTACTTTTAATTTAATCTATATATATATATATATATATAAATTCGGATGGGTATGTCTGTGTTTGAAAACAATTCAGTGCAAGCTTGCATGTGACGGGGTATCGTTTTTCATGTATTAGTAAATACTTGTTTAGTTGTTTACCTCCTGCTAATTTAATTGCGTTGTGGCTTCATAGATTCCAAACAAAGAGGTGGTTTTAATTGAAGTGGCACAACAAAGGCCCCAGTTATAGCAGAAACAAAATATAGACCTAAAATATTATATATATATATTAGTGATGATTGTTCAAAATTTTGTGAAAATATTAGATAATTGAAAGTTGGTTATTTTAGGCATAGATTACGTGACACCGTCCTCCCATCCTCATAATAACTTTCTCACGGTGACAAGCCACATTATACCTAATATCCAATTGGGCATGCTCTGGTCACAAACACTTACAAGCTAAAGTCCTGTAATTCTTATCTATACCAATTTACACGCTCTTGTGGGTTATCACTCACTCCTGCAATAAAATCATTAGTACGGTGGAGTCCTTTTTCATCTAAAAAGGAATTAAACTGCCCAATTTTCAGACTTACTACTTCTACATTTCTGATAACCGATTGAAATGTAATTTATTCACATGTGTCAGTTTAAAGTATTTCGAGGCTATATATATATATATATATATATATATATATATATATATATATATATATACACGGCAAAGGCACAAATTTAACGTACAATAATTTCTCAAGCATGTAACTCGAAAGACTGCCAAAAAACAGACACAGGAGTCTGAGAAGGCTCGCAATGAGTGCCGAAGGTCCGCAAGTTAGAGATGGAATTGCCAGACTTCACATTTTATTGCCATCATTTTTGACTGGCAAGTCGCTGGTTACGAATATCTCCTGTATACAAAAAGTTGTCTTCACTGAATAGCAGAGACTTATTAAACAGTGATGTAAATGTGTACATGGACCACAGTAAATTATTATTGTTCCTACTGAGTATTTATAAAGCACCAACACTATAATGCTATACATAACATTTGGAGGCCAGGGAACCAGCATGAAAGGCTGTGAGGGTCCTGCTCTTGTGAGCTTATAATGTAGAGGGGATGTGGTAGTATGAGGGACAAGAGCAGGGTAAAGAAGGTGGGTGGGATATTAATTAAATGAGGTTGTGTCTGGATCCAGCGTAAAGTAGTATCAAATGAGGCAGGTAATAAAACTGGGCTGGTGCCAAGTGTGCCAGATACATAATTGTAGAGAGGTTGTAAATAAATCGTACATTTTTCTTCACATTTTGAATGCCTAAAAATAGGTTAAAACTTTTTTCCTGCTCAGAATTTTCAGAAATATAGATATCGCACTGCACTCTGGGAAATTGGACTGGAACATGCAGATGAGTCCACAATGCATTTTCACTTTCTAAACCAATACATGGCCCCATTCAGTACTGAATACAAATGTACTATTTACTGTACTCTTAAATGATGGGGGCTTCTGTCACTCTTGCCCACCATAAGCTAAATGATGTTGTGGTAAATGGCTCTGAAATATAGGATTTAGGTACCAGCCACACACGGAGAAGATCCGTTTTAAGATTGAAACATTGCCGACTGTGGGTAGGTCTACTAACTCATGCACAATCCTTCCTATGCTGTAAGTTCTAGTATACACCTAAATAGAAAGTGTTGGGGGGACTGATATTGCTATACTAACGCTACTGTTCCTTTAATGTGCTTTATCAGAGTGGAGACAAACAATCAGCTGGAAGCTGATACTCTTAAGTTTCTACTTTAATATATAAGAATATGTATTAATGCACAATAAATTGCTAGGACATATAGTGTCTTTTTGACATATTTCTGCACCTTCCCGTTAGGAGTTATCCTTCATGGATCATGAAATTGTTGGCATTTGAGATATATGGTCTATCTGCATGGTGTAGTATTTTTTTCTTCTGTATCTTTTGTAATCTAAAGCTCGGTTGAAAATATCTACTATTCTTCTTATTGCATGGTTTGTTTGTTTTTTAGGAATATGTCAAAGGCATTTGTGAACCCGAACTGGTGGAGAAGGAAAAATATCCAAAGGAAATGCACTGCATCTTTGTTGGAGCCAGGAGCTTATTTCTCAATCATCTCATTCAAGATACTTCTGCAAATGTATCCGTGTTGGAAATCGGGGTCCTTGCAATTAAAGGTGCCACTGAACCAGTAGTGATGGCACAAAGTCACGTTCAGCAATTTATTCAACTTTTTAAGAACAATGAAAGTTTACCAAATGACAAAGAACTAGAGGTAAAGAGAAAGTTTAAAGATTTTGTTGAGACAAATGCAGATAAGTACACAGTGGACTTGTTACTTTTGCCAAGTGCATTGAAGCAGGATCTGTTAAGTCTTGTATTGGATGGTAACGATGATGATCTTGTGGAGCTAAACGTTTTAAACGCCAAAACGGACAACCAATTAAATGGGAAAGAGAACTCTACGGATGAGGGTAGAAGTAAAACAGGGACTCCTGTCTCAGAGCTAACCAAACAACTGGACTCTGTATTTCCAGAGGTTTCCGAAAAGCAGGTGGGTCCAATAAACTGGACGTCGTCCCAGGAAGAGCGAACCTCTGTTAAAAGACGAAGCTCGGAGACTGAAGAGAGATGTTGCAAAAAGCCATTTTCATTGGAATCTGTGCAAGTAGATGGACCAGTCAACAAAAATAGCACACCAACCAATATCCCCATTATTGACTTAATATCCGACGTCAGTGACCTGGATGATTCTGTAATATTTGTGGAAGGGGAAGACTCTGTAAGTGCAGAAACAGAGTACAGAATTCTTGTTAACTTCTTTAAAACAATGGGATATTCTCAGGAAGTTGTGGAGAAGGTCATTAATACACTTGGGCAGACAGAGGAACCACTGAGACTTCTAGAGGAGATCGAAAAGGAGAGCAAAAATGTGGTTGACGGCAACAAGTCTTCCACCAACAACAAAGACTGCACCAAAACGCAACCGGGGAAAGAAACTGTGACGTTAACTAAAAAAGCTCCACCAGAAGTAGAAACTCGCCCACAGCAGGAGGTGAGCTCTGGTGTTACTTATGTAGATTTAGCAAATAAAAATGTAAAGACTTCAGCCCCATTGTTGCCAAAGGGGTTAGAGGCGGGTGGATACGTATCTCACACTGCGAGATTGGAGACAAATAAAATGACGGCAAAATGTTTTGACTTTGTAGCAAGGGGCACGTCGAATGCCCCTCTATGCAAGCAATCTGCTCTTGAAAATGTCTTATTGCAACAGATGTCTGCAAGTAAAGCAGCTCCGGTTAACAGGGCAGGACCTTCTTGCCTCTTCCCAGATACTTTTAACAACAAAAACACTTGGTTAGGACCAGTTACTCAGGGACCAAAACCTGCTCTTGAACCCCCTGAAAGGCAATCTAATTTTAATCAGAGTGGTCCCTCTGTTACCGGGACACAGGTATTTCTAAATACCATAAAAGTACCTTACAAGTTACAACTGAAAAACAGTCCTGGAAGAGGAGACTTAAAGCACATCATTATAGACGGCAGCAATGTCGCAATGAGGTCAGTGCGTTGTTTTACTGGATTTTATATAACTAGTTCACTTATATGTGATTTATTAAAGGCAAGGTTCCTGGATTTTATAATATACCTGTGTATGTGCTTTATTTTATTAGAAGCTCTGCTTTTACTGACTAAAATCAAATAAATATTACCTGCTTGGGTCGCCCTTCTTGCAGCTCACAAAGATAAGCTAGGACACTGCACATCAACTCCAACCCCACAGAGTCTGTGTCTGCATTCGCTGCAGTGTGCAGACCCATACAGGGACTATTTGTTTGATTTATTGCAGTAAAAACAGATCTTATAATTCCTTCTTAATAAATAAAGTACCGTAAAGTTAATAGATACACAGGTATATTATAAACCTAGTAAAATCCAGAAAGCTTCCATATTCCTTTAACATTTTGCAAAGCTTGATATCTGCCCCAGTCACCCACACCAGGGGTGGGCAAGTTCGGTCCTGAAGAGCCTCACACAGGCCAGGATTTGAGGATATCCCTGTTGTGTACAGGTTAGTCAATCACTTCTTAAAGTCATCCTGATTGACTTGCCTCCACACAGAAAGGATATCCTCAAATACAGGCCTGTGTGAGGCTCTCCAAGACTGGACTTGCCAACCCCTGACCTACACTAATATCCCTCCACTTTGCTTAAGTGTGCTCCGTAGATTGTGAGTGTAAGAAAATGTAAACCGTGAATATGTTGGTATTTTTGGATTTTCCGGCATCTGTTCTTTCAGACAATATATACTTTTATAAATATAGGGATAGACCTTTTTTTGGTGTACAGCGGTGTGCTTATCAAGTCAAGAAAAGCCTTGTGTCCTCTTGTCAATTAATAAATGTATTGTTGCCTAATTTTAACAGTGTACTCAGGAGATCCACGGCTTTGGTTTTTGGCTAAGCTTTGATTATTTTTTTTTATGGTTTTTACTGAAATCTTCCAAATTAAGAGAAAATAAGTTATATTAATTACTAGTTTTACATTATCTTTCTTTACCAATTTACATACAACCAAAATAAGAAATTTTAATAGTGGAAATATTTTTTTTTTTTTTTTTTTTGTTATAAGCATTTTTCTATGATCTGGGTAATTTTCCATCTGTCCTCACTTTTGTCTGGTGGTTCCTATACTTTGCAACCTCTGAAACAACCAAAAATCACAAACACTTTAAAAAGGGGCATATGCTTGACTAGCTGCAATAAAATATTAGCTTTCTCTTTTGGTTTCTTTAGACGCTCAAACCCCTAAGAAAAGAAACAAATGCATTCATAGGGAGCTTGCAATGTATGCTCCCTTCAGGTCCTGAGAACTCGTCCACATCAGCTCAATGTCAGCCCTTGCAGCTGAACTACTGATAACCCTCAATATAAGGAGGCACTTAGCACACTAACAGCTAACACGGCAGCACTTACATTCTAAAAGGCTGCAGTCATTTTAATTGGCATATAAATAGCATATTTAGGAACCAGTAAGATCAGTTGGAAGCAATCTCTTACGGGCCAGAGAAGGGAGTTTGCAGATAAAGGAGTCCTGCTCTACATCTATTTGAATCATCGGAGCGAGTGGGGTTATTTAGAAGCCAGACAAACATTTGTTAATCCTAAGAATATGAATTCTATGAAGAAATGTAAGGTACTATAAATAAAATATTAGGAGCCAGCTGTAAACTATTAAGGATATGTTTAGAGCCCTGATATAGAGGAACCATGGATTATGAATACATCTGATAGAGGAGATTCAGTAGTGTATGAAGAACAATCCCAAAACAAGCATTAATAAATGTACCCTTCAGGCAGTGGATTTTGACAAAATTGGCCCTGAAAATCCTAAATTAGCATAATGTTCATAATTAGCTATGGCCAATCAGAGGCAGGTATAACAATGTATCAGTTTCCCTCTCACAAAGACATCTGATTGGCTAGGACACAACTCTGCACAGCTCATTGACTAGAACGCTCTGCCTATAAAGGTTCCTCGGGGGTGGAGCTCACAAGTAATTTCAAATGTACTTTGAAAGACAAATATACAGAATTTCTCAATAAAAGGATTTGATATGAGACGCCCAATCAGACACCAGCGGAGTCTGCTTAAAATTATGATTTTCTCTAAATATATATTTCATGCTCATGGTGTACATACTATAGCTACTGATTTTGTTTGTTATAAAATTTAAAATGTGGAGATATTTCCCATACACAGGGGTCCATTTATACTGTACATCTCACCCACCCTCCTCTCCAGCCCATATTTTAATCTCCCACTGATAACAGCAGGCTGTGGGTTCTACTGTTGGGGCGGAAAAACAACTTTGACTAAAGAAACATGAATGTTAGATTTATTTTGTGAAAATGTTGTCAACCTTTTTTTCTTTATTTTTATTTTTTATTTTATGCTTGTTTTATCTGCAGTTTTTGTGTTCAGTTTACCTGAGTTAGTGACTTGGGGCCCTATTCTATTGCCCAGTTAATACATTTTTATACACTTAATATTTCCACATATTCTATTAGCTACTCGCAATCTGATTACAAGCCCCCACACACACACACCCTCTCCCGGCCATAGATGCAAATTCAGCCTTAGAACTCCATTGGTTTTATCACCGCTTGCATATTACGAACACTAAATAATTAAAGTTACACAAAGTTGATATTCTATTAGACCCATAGCTCCAGATCGCAAATAAAGGCTAAATGAAAAAAATATAACTCTTCCGTCAAAAATGGTAGGAGTACTAAATAGGACTCGCAAGTGCTTTTTCAAACACTTATTGGAGACGTAAAATCAATTAAACACCCAATACTGTACTATAAAAGCACGGTAAGGCATGAAAATACATAATTAATTGCACAACAGTCTCAAACCCACGAATATGCAAATAAAAAAAAAATATATTTATTTATTATTATTAATACATACCACATTGACTAGAACAGGTGATCTAATGCATTTTATAGAGTGCTCGATTGTGAACCCGATCGGCAAATATTACTTTTTGGCACTAATTAATTCTTAGCATCCGGTTGCAGATTACGTGTTTTGCTGATATCATGATGACGGCCTCATTTACTATTGGCTGAGTATAAGCACTAAATTACGGTCTTGTGTAAATATTGTCATATCATAGGATCAGGCACCCTGAAATCAGACTTAAAAAGGCAGGGTTTACGTGTTTAGGCTTAAGGAGGTAAATTGTGTGCTGGAGTCAATTGAATACATCTAAACATTTATAGAAAACACCCACAGCAAATAATTACATTTGCCGGCTTCTAACACTATATAGGGTTTTTGATAAATCCTAGCCTTGGTCCGAGTCTTAGTGAGAGCTGACTAGTTCATCTTTGATCTCTAACATGCCTTCTGTGGAATATTATATGAATATCCAAAAATCAATGTCAGAGGCGCTCCATCAGATAACAAACTAACCTTAGACATAATAACCCACTCTGAGAGCAGCCTCTTATTTCACAGGGAGAAATGTCTGGTCTCACTCAAGAGTAATCCAGCCCTGAAACTATAACCTGAAGAGGAGACACGGCAAACCCCAGGTGTACATTTCGGCCTCTATTGGGCCTTGTCCTTGGGGTTTAGCTGGACTCCCCAAGGCGCAGTGAGCAAGGGGTCCACGTCTGGAGACGGTAGAATTGGTCCTACTGCAAAGTAATTAACATTGTAGCAAGTTCAGTGGTGTCCAATAGCACAGTGATTTTATTACCATGAAATCTACCAGTAGATAATCGAAGAGAGCAGCATCAACATTGGCTGTGGAGAAGAGGTGGGGTCATCCATGGGGTTGTGCACAATGATTAACCCTTTCAGTGAAATGGTTTAATGTCATGCTGATATTGTAGCAGTCAAAAGCTGATGTAATATCACTACTGTTGTCGTTTTTTGATGGGGGGGGGGGGGGGGGACATTGTGTTTATGTAGTCTCTTACAATCTATCAGCATTAGAAGCTGTGAAACCTGTGGGCATAAAGGAATTTTGTTTAAATCTGTATATAAATGGACGCTACTTGTGGCTGAAGGGTGCCATGCTTGCATATTCCACCCCTCCTTCTGGCTTGGAGACAGAAGTCTTTTCCCCCCTCCATAGGCTCAGTACAGTCGGCTTGCAAGTACACATGCCTTGACTGCTCTACGCTGTAACCTCTCCTTTGTGCCTGGAATAGAAGGTCTGGCTATCATGACAGCTTCCATACAGTAGCAGAGTGCTAATATGAGGATATTCTCTGAAAATAATTTTATAGCATCAATTGTGTAATTGCTAATGTTAGTGTGTGTTTTTTATTTTTTTTGCATACTTCAAAGATGTGAAGATCTTGCTAATCCATAGTGGTCATTCAACAAAATGTCTCTCCGGTTGTTTTGATTTTTAAAGGAACACAGCAGGGATGCCACATTCAGATCTCCCCAGGCAGTTTTCAGCGGGCACTCCTGGTGCCCACTTTGGAGCAGCGCATGTTGGGCAGACACACATTGTGGGACACTGTGCATGCCTGGCGTCTGAAGATTGCTGGGGAAAACATTGAATGTTGTATAATTTAAATATATAGGTATATTTATGTGTGTGTGTGTGTATATACATTATTAGTTTTATATGATTTACCTATTATCTATTTCAATAATGGTTTTACTAATTTAATGCTTATGTCTACCTGGGGTTTGGCACGTGTGATCAGCAGATTCAGGCCTTTAGGCTAATTATTCATTTTGATCTGCATATGTTTAGATTTGTCGCATAAAATGCTTTCTATTAAATGTTATCAGTATTAGTAATAACTAAACTGTAGAAATAACAATACAAGTTTGGTGGGTCAATAAGAAATGCTGATCGACAGGTGAACATTAAATGAATGCTGTTACATAGTAATTAAGGTTAAAAAAATACTTTTAGTTTACCTAGTTCAACCTTTTTTAGATCTCCTCTGATCTGCAATATGTGGATTGGTTGTTAATTGATCCAGAGAAAGCGAACAAAAAAAAAAAAATTTAAACTTTTGCCAACTGTCTCGAGGGGGATTAAAATTCCTTTCTGACCCCAAGTACTGGTGATCGGATTACTCCCTGGATCTAATTACCCAGGATAACCCTGAACACCCTTTTTATTCAAAAATATATATACAATCCTTTTTTAAAGTTTTCTACTGAATCCGCTGTCACCGCCTCCTCTGGTAGAGAATTCCACAGATTAACCACCCTTACTGTGAAGAATCTTTTTACTTCTAATCTCAAGGGATGTCCTCTTGTCAGTTGAAAACCTCTTGGCACAAAATGCTCCCCCGACAAATCTTTATACTGACCCTGGATATATTTATATAAGGTAATCATATCTCCTCTTGGACTCCTTTTTTTTCTAGAGAAAATACGTTTTTAATTTGGTTAGTCTTTCTTCATAATTTAGCCCCTCCATTCCCCTCATTAGTTGTGTTGCCTTTCTCTGTACTTGTTTCAGATTTTGGTGTCCAAAATTGTTCTCCATGAGATAGATAGATAGATAGATATATAATCTAGTATTTATAAATTAATAAAATGATTCACGTTTCTTAATTTAATCTGAACAAATGAAGTCTCTGGGTATGAAAGTGTTGGCTCAACATATCCTGTCCATCATATCATTTGTGAAAGTGTTGGGGATTAAGAGAGATTATACAATGATATGTTGGCAATACATAAACACTATGAAATAAATGTTGTCATGTGATGGATGTATGTGGAGTTTGTACATAGGTATGTATTGCATGTGTGCATTGTGGGATCAGGTACCTAAAGAATACAGTGTGTTTTCTCTTATTTAAAGACTCTTTATGGTCCCTTTTGTTGCAGCCATCTTGGTTTTGTCTTTTCTACATTTGTGTACTGGGCCTGACCTCTGAGTCCAGTTCAGCTATGTACTGTTAATCAGTCTCATTGTGTATGGGAGAAAACTATTTACAGTAAATGTGTCAATCTCAAGGGAGGGGAGTGCATGTATTTTACATGTGTACTCCCAAGTACAAGCCCAATAGTGGGGGGTAGACCTGCTAGGGTTGGTGGAAAAAGGTCCCATGGTAGCCTTGGAGTAACATGGTAGCCTTGGTCCCATGGTAGCCTTGGAGTAACAATAAAGCTGCATGGTGCCTCCCGATTGGCCGTTATCTGTGGGGTTATGACAATATTTTCTTTTTTTATACCGCACCGAAAGTGTGTTATTTCATTAAGGAAAGTGCTGGACGAGATTGTCCTCCATCTCTAAGGATCATTTACTAAGGGCCTTATTCTCCTGTATCTGAGCATACTGGGTTGTTGGCAACTCCAAACAGCTGCTTTAAAGGGCACAACTGTTGCTAGTTCACACGGCCTAACTAGCAGCACTAGTCAGTTTGTGTTTCTTCAGTGATTCTTGGTGCCATAAGACAAATCAGGAGGTGGATGTACTGGAAAAGATAGGTTTTTAATTAGTCAGTGAAGGTGTATTCTGATTTGTTGGGTCTATAACAGGCAATCCTATGTCTTCTTATTTATGGATCATTAAAAAAAATGTAACCCTTTAAAATCATGCTTGATAAATGCAAGTCGCAATCTGGTGAACAAAAAATACTTACTGGCTTATTGCTCTCCCCAAGATTGATTCCTTAGTTTCTGAGACCTTCTGGTAGAAGAAAGTTACTTAGGCTGGGATTTGCGTAGAGCGTCTGCTATCAACGATACTGTACCCTGTTAGGTGGAGGCTTCTGTTGCTCTTCTGCCCAGCATTAGCTAAATGATGTTATGGCTAATAACCTTCCCACATAATCTATTGCACAAGTTAGGAACCAGCCCCATGCTGATGAGATCAATTTGAGAGTGAGATAGCTGTATGTGGGTAGGACATCTAACTAGTGCGCAATCCATCATATGCTATGCATTAAAGCTGTGTAATACAGTGAGCTTATGCTTAAATGGAGCCATGTTTAAAGTGATATTGGATTAATGAGTGAAAATGCATTTTGGATAATATGCGTATATATATGTGGATGAATAGATATAAATTATTCCTATTCCTACTTTCATAGCCGTGTGCAGGAAGGCTCTAGCTGCAGCAGATGCACTTTCACATCACTCCTATCTCCTCAATTCAAAAAACGCAATATTTAGGCACCAGCTATAAAAATTGCACACAGAATCTACAAAGAGGAAAAAAGCTGGCCCCTGCTATAAAGAATTGCTTTAAAAAATGAACACTTTGGCCGTTATCAAGTTTATATGAAATTTGAAATATTTAAATGGGAATTTGAGAAATATCAAATTCACTCAGTGTTATAAATGAGTGTTTTGGACAGTCCGTATCTGGATGTTTTATTAGGACTTGATCTGAAGGAGACTTGAGATTATGATTCTTTTATCTGTACCATAATTCTTTGCTCTCAGAAGAAATCCACCAGACTTGAGTTTTCTTACCTACCTATTGTAGTGAGCATCATGCAAATATATTTAAATAGTTTTACAGAAAAGCCTGTTCTGGGAAGTGAGACTTGGTGTGTGACTGGATGTGTCGCTCTGACTAATCATTTAATGAGTTGCACGTGAAATAATTTTTCATATACTTTAGTTAGATGACATTGAGTCATCAATGGTGCTGTATTCTGTAATCCCCCTGTGCATCTGCTCTGTATGGTAAACCCCCTTTTTATATTTTTGATGTCTCTTTATATATTCTTATACATACACAGAATTTAATGAGAATTCATAAATTGTAGGAACAAGACAAAAAAAATCTCATGGCTGCATTTTTACATTTGTATATGTACTTTTGTATATGTACTTTTGTATATATGTTCTGGGTAATAATCTCTTGTAGATCAACCCATGTTTAAGGTATCTGTCAGTCTGTTTGTTTGTCTGATTGGGCGCGTCATATCAAATCCTTTTATAAGCACAATTGAAATTTCTTGTGTGAGCTCCGCTCGCAAGACATATGTAGGCAGGGCGTCCTAGCCAATGAGCTGTGAGGAGTTGTGTCCTAGCGAATCAGCGGTCGGTATCACAGCTGCCTCCCAAACAGCTTATTTTCAGCCAGCGAGAGGGAAACTGATATATTATTATACCTGCAGCTGATTGGACACAGGTAATTTTGCATTTTTATGATAATTTAGCCTGGATTTCCATTTCTTCTCAAAATCGGCTTCCCGAAAACATTTTGTAAGTTTATGTTTGGATTTTTTCATGCAAAAGAATTCTCCTGCACTATAAATTCTTCTCTATCAAATGCCTTCACAATCCATGGTCCTTCCATATACTTTCACTTGTTTTGGTGCCTCTATATCAGGGCTCTAAACAGCTCCTAAACAGCTCACCGCTGGCTCCTAACATTTTAGTTCTAGCACCTTATTTCAACATAGAATTCATATTCTTAGTATTCAGAAATGCTTGGCTGGCTTCTGAATTACCCGACTCGATCCGAATGAATGAGTCAACACCTGCCCTACATTTATCAGCAAACACCCTTCCCTGGATCGTAAGAAATTGCTTCCAACTAATCTTACTGGTTCCTAAATATGATATTTACTAGCAACTTGCCCGTTAAAAAATGACGGCAATAAGATTGTAAGGCAGGTAATGGTGTTTGGTTGAGATGAATTTTGTTGGTGTTCTGAGATGCTTCGGCGCTCATTGCAAGGCTGTTGGTTGTTTGTGTGCTATGAGCATTGTTTTTTTTTTTTTTTTGCTAATGAAATAATGAATAAACTACATCAATATACTTTACCTATTTTGAAGTAATATATGCAGGAAGCATTGTGCAGAAGAGCTGGCAATCTGTTTGGATGTTTCTGGAGCATACAATGTGTGTTTTGAGGGCTGTGGAGCTGCTGTGTAAGTGTCAGCAGTGTGTGCAGTGTAAATACTGTGCGTGCGCGAGCAAAATCCGTTAGGGTAGCTGTGTACTTCCGGATTGTGTAAGTTAGTGTTGTAAAATGGAGCCTAATGTGTGGTACGCGGCTGTGGCTGATTTGTCGTCCTTGTTCTTGGATCGCGTCCCTCTTTTTCAGAAAATCCGTAGGGGTTTGGTGGTGTTTTGCGTCTTTAGAGTCCTGTAGCTTCCACATCTCGTATTTGTTTCTCGTAAGTCCGTAAATTTTGCGAGGTCCGCAGCTGCTGGCAAGGAGCGCCTTTGGCACTCCATGCCAGCAACTGCGGCCCTCGCTTCACGAGCCCGCAGCGTTAGCAACAACCCGCATGCTCACAACTATATATGTGATATGCAAATTACTCTACAGCATTTTAGAATGTAAGTGCTGGCGTGTTTACTTGTATACCTTTTACCATATACCTTTTTAGTAATGTGTATATATATATATATTTTTTTTTTGTCTTTCTTTATGATTTGCATGTTATTGGCATTGAATCAATTTTGTGTTGTGTATTTTTTTTTGTGGGGTCTGTTTTTATATAAATTTATTGTCTGTTTTTTTTTTTCTTTTTTATACGATAACCAGTCTTTTCTGTATATGTTATTATCTTGCTTGTGACTAATTTCATTCTTGCCTTTCATAGCCATGGTTTGAAGAAATTCTTCTCCTGTCGTGGAATTGCTTTGGCTGTTGAGTATTTTTGGAAGATCGGTCATCGCAATATAACGGTGTTTGTTCCACAGTGGAGAACTAAACGAGATCCCAATATTACAGGTATAGTAGTTTTTTGTTTTTTATTATGATGTTTAGAATTTTTTTTTTTTTTTACTTCTTAGGCTTTTCAGTTTTTATATATGGTGCATTTAAACATAATGCATTGCACTTTGTATATTGTACAGCTTCTAGTTTGCTCACCTCTTCCTTGCCTCTGTTTTTTTTTTTTTTTTTTTAAACCTATTTAGCTTTCTTAATACAGAACCATAAGATGAAGAAAACCAAAACCCACATAAATACACCAACTCCTTTGACTACATGGAAAAGCTTATGCCTCGCCATTGACACTCTGAACCATTATCTTTCGGTTTTCTATACCCAAATTTGAATTTGAATCTTTTTCGATCCAGTAGAAATTTCAAACATTTTGAATAACAACTGGGGGAGCAATAAAGACAGAGAAGAAAAAAGAAAACAAAGAAAAACAAGAGGGGGGGTTAGTGCAGCTGTCCAATAGTAAATAGAAACCTATCCTGGTTGTCTGTTTCCTATGCTAGGTATACTACGAGGAGATTGCAGCCACAGCCCCCATATCTCCAGAAAGTCTGTCATAGTGTCAGTTGTGAGATGAGACATTCTTTCATTTATCGCTATATAGTTTAATTTATTTATAACCACTTGCAAATTTGTTATATTTGGTTTCCATTTCCGCTTAGCAATATGGCTTTTCGTAGCCAACATTATTGATTGTAAAAGCTTGTTTAGTGGTTTCGATAACTTTTGGGAGAGGAAGCCCAGAAGACACATTTCTATATTTGCTTTTATTTGGATATCTAACAGAGTTGAGGCCATGGCTGCAAACCCCCTTCCACAACTGCTTAACTTTATTGCATGACCACCAAGTGTGTATGAACAAGTCTGTATCTCGGCATCCGCTTAAGCAACTAGAATCCTTTACCACTTTCCATTTTTAAATAATTTCTGCGGTGTCATATAGACTCTATGCAGCACCTTGACGGAGGTCTCCCACTTACAGAGTGTCATGTATTTATACTTTTGAGATCTAGAGTTTGTCTAATGAATGGACTAGAGCTCGTCCCCACCAATGTTAAGGGCTTAGATACCCAAATAATAGTATCTCAAGAGTAGGGACATAAGTCTAAGTTTTCAATAGCTACCCATAGCGGTTGATGTGTGGTGGAGTGTGCTAGTGGCAAAAACGATAGTTGTGTCGCCTTATAGTGCAATTTAGGGTTTGGGCATGATAAGCCCCCTCTCCCTCTATGCTAAAACATCACCTTTCTGGCTATACGGTGCAATATATTACCCCATATGAAATTTAGTATTAGTTTTTGGAATCTTTCACGTTCCTTATAGTTTGATTTTTTATTGGGAGCGTGCAGAATAAATAGAGCAGGCGCGGTAGCGTGTTCATCTTAAAAGGAGTTCATTCGACCTAGCTAAGATAAGTGGCTTTTGGACCATTTTTTTGTAGTCTAGGCTTAATTCCCTAAATATCTTTGGGTAGTTCATCTTATAGAAGTCTGTAACTTTATTTGTAATGTTAACTCCCAAGTATCTTATTTGAGATTTGGGCCAAGACGGCTTGTAATTCCTGCTGATTGGTTCAATATCCTGTTGATTCATCTGGATACTCAGTGCCTCTAACTTCTCTACATTTATTTTTAAGCCTGCAAATTCCCTAAAGTCATTCATAACTTGAAATAGCTCTGGAACAGACAGTCGCCTCTGTCAAGGAGCACAAAAAAATCATATGCAAATAAGCAGCATTTGAGGTGATGTGCACCTATCCTCACACCCTTAATCTTAGAGTTGCACCTGATAGATTGCACCAGAGGCTGTATTGCTAGAGCAAACAAAAGGGGAGCGAGCGGACAGCCCTGTCTGGTTCCCCTTTGTATATCTATAAATACTCTAGAGTTACCCGGTAGTTTCAGCTGGGCTCTTGGGGAGCTGTAGTAAGAGTTAATAAAGTTGATGACTTGCTCAGGAAAACCAAACTTCCCTGGGACTGCCCTAAGGTATGACCACTCCACCGAATCCAAGGCCTTTTTTAATATCTAAGGCTAGCAGGCAAGTAAGAATTTTGAGCAGGTTGGCCCTATGGACTACATTCATCACCCTGCGCACATTATCTCTCGCTTACCTATGTAGTATAAATCCCACTTGGTCCTTGTGTCTAAGAGTACATCGAAAACATGCAACCCTATTTGCCATAAGTTTCACCAGGATCTTTGTGTCCCCATTTAGCAATGAAATATGCCTATCATTTTTTACTTCTAACTGGTCCCTCCTTTGGAAAGAAAGCTATATCCGCCTGATTGAACTCTGCGGGACCGGGAATCCCCCAAGAATTCTATTGGAAAGAAAATGGGGAGACAATAGCTCCATGAACTTTGTATAATCTCTCTCTGCACTTAGGTTTTGTTTTTCCTGGGTGGAAAGAGAGGGCGGATCACAAGCATTTAAAAAACGAAGACATTTGATGATGCCTTAATGGGGTCTTGGAGTTGTATACGGATTGAAAGAAGTCCCTAAATCCCTTTTGAATCTCAATGGGACTGGTCGTATCTTGCCCTTTCTTATCCTTGATCTGGAAAACTTTTGATTAGGTGTCCCTTTTCCTTTGCTTTCTGGCTAGAAGTGTATCTGATTTGTATTAGTTTTTTGTATAAAACTTATGTTGGGTCCACCACCTCGCTTTTTCTGTGAGGTCAGATAAAGCCAGATCAAGTTCAAATCTTAATTTTATCTATTTTGTCATGCATGGCCTCTGTCCTTTCCTCTGTTTTTAGATGTTTTCAGTCTGAAAGGTCAGGATCTGACTGACAAACAAATCATAAAAATGCCCAGGGACACAAAGTCCAAGTCGTACACCCTGAGCAACGTAGCAAAACTAAAGGAATGTGGCAGGTTCCTGGATATCCCTGTGGAACTATTTACTTATATGTACTTTATCTTATTAAGAAGTGCTTATACGCTCTGTTTTACTGCCTAAAATCCTACAAATAGTTCCTGTATGGGTCAAATAACTTTACAATTAACAAAGAACCTTACAATTCACACAAAAGGTCACCTTTGATATTAAAGGACATGAATGTTATCAGTAAGCACTGTCAGACTGTGGAAGTAACTACCAAAGGAGGTTGACCGCAGATCCAATAAGTAGGCTTTTCTATTAAATGAAAAGGCCATAAAGGTAGGCAACGGATCCAGGCGGTGATTCAGGTAAATGTTTTTGTGATCCTGGAGGATTTTTATTTTTCCTAATGAGGTCTTGGCCAATATGTTTTTATTTGCTGCCTTCTGGATCCATCACAATCTTATAACACAAGGATCTGAACACTTGATGGATTAAGTCATCTGTTAACCTCATTACTATGTTACGTTACAAAGCGTTTCCTGTAAATATACTCAAGTTGTTTTGGTAAGCGGATACAGTTTGACACATAATTTGTTTTTTTTTTTTAAATCATGTAGATAACAGATAGTAGGCTATAAATTATACATGTCTGATAGTTCCTGTTTTTATATTAAGTTGTCTATTCATTAGCTCAGATCCTAGTTAGTGTTTGCATGTATATTTTATTATCAGCTGATGTTGGTAGCAATATTTATTTAAAGAATAGCTGAATTTAAATGATGCACAGATATGGTAAATACATGATTTTGTTTGTTCTCTTTCCTTGTAGAACAGCACTTCTTACAGCAGCTGCAGGAGCTGGGCATTTTGTCTTTAACCCCGGCCAGGACAGTGCTAGGAGCCCGCATTGCATCCCATGATGACAGGTTAGAGCTCACACTATTGGAGGAGTAAATGTTATAAGCACTGTTTGTTTGTTCAACTTAAGTCCCTAGACCTAACCTTCTGATCTCAATCCTGCCCACAAATCCTTGGACTACATGAAAGAGCGGAGGATACAAATATGGTATTATTCAAAATTATTGTTAATTACAATTACTACTACTACTAATATTTATAATAATAATTATTAAATAACCTTTATTACATTTTTATTATTAAATATATATTTTACATTATCATTATTAAATATTATGACATAATAATATTTTATATAGCACTTTTCTCCAAGTTTACAATACTTCCCCAGACATTGTAACCCAAAGGCCCCAGAAGTTTTATTTATTTTTTTAAATTATCAAATGATGGGGACTCAAACTATATAATAGGTAGAGCATTTGGATCCAGCCTTTTTATAGTTACGCCGCCCCAAGCCTGCAGCAGCGAGTTCCACCCCAAGCCCGCGGCAGCAACACAAGACCGCAGCTGAGAACTTGCACAGTAAAATTTTAGGGTCGAAGAGCAGCAGTAACTTTAAACCTTAACAGTACAACATTGTGCAACAGAGCCGCGGGCCAGCCATTTGCCCCAAGCCCACAAGTCACGGGCCAGTCGTGATGGCGAAACGAAGGACCGATAATTCCCCAGAACTGGAGCTGCAGGTCTAAAACTCTCATCACCAAATGATGCCCAGTGTTTAGACAAATGACTCCCTAGGGCAGCGGTTTCCAAACCTCTCCTCAAGGCACCCCAGACAGGTTAGGCTTTTGATTTAACCATGTGAACATAGGTGAGGCAATTAGTATTCAACAGGAACCTCTACATTTTCTCCCCTGTGTTCACACAGGTAAATCGAAAATCTGGGGTGCCTTGAGGACTGCCCTAGGGTGTTAGTATGCCATATCTTGTGTTTTGCACATGGGTTACAATAAAGACAATAGATTCAGAGCAACAAGGGGTTAATTGTCCATTATTGGCAAAGATCTCCCAGTAATGATAGATGACTCCGTCTGACTGCAATGTGAAAATTGCAAACTTCAATGTAAGTTTAGTGTAGGGGAATGCATTTTTAGAGCACATTTTGTTACCTATAATATTAAATGATACCATTTTTGACCCCTCTGCTGCATCATTTTAATGTTATGTGGATAAGATGCTGGGTCTCTTGTATAAGGAGCACCTAACCTAACTAACATGTCTGCAGATTACCTTCCGCCCTGCAGTCTGTGATTCATCAATCTCTTTGTACTTATAATTATGTGATTTTGTACATCTTACCTGGCTGGGCTGGGCTTGTTGGAGAGAAGCGATCATCCATTGGGTGCCACGTGACTTGGTCTGGTTCTTGGCCAGGGATTTGCCCAAGTAGATTGAAGTGTTCCCCGGATTCGTAATATATTAAATGGCCACTGTAGTCTTAGATTTAAAATATACTAATGTGAATACATACACATAATGGGCAGCCTGTTTGTAGAGAGTGAAAAAAACCCTGTATTACAGCCTTTGATATATTACCATTTTTATATGCAATTTATATGCAGTGGAATCTACCATTTTCTTTTCTGCTCATATAGGAGACTCTGGATGTAGAAGAAGCTTCTAATAGCGCAATAAAAAAAATGGAAGCTAAAATTGCCAATGCTAATATTTGAGAGAAGTTTCTAATGTTAGCCTAACCCTCACAGTTTACCTAAGCCATGACTCTATGATATGGCATCAGAATATCGACAGCGCCATCTAGCAGATACTCCCTGCTGCTGCCTTGTGCTGCGCTACCATAAGCGTATTGGACCCCATTTTTTATACATTTTGTAGAAATGTTTAAGTTGATGTAGATGTCAAAAATGTTGTCTTGTTGGCTACACCTTGAAAACTACTTTAATATTGTACTACCCAATTTTCTTTACAGTAAATAATTCCTGCAATATTCAGCATTGTTTTGCAGCTTCTTTATGCTAATGCACATGCTCCATATGCTAAATTGTGGGACTTGATCGTTTCAGGAGTGAGGGATCTGACTGCATAATGACATTGGGGAACATTGTTTCTTTGGAGGCAAACACGCACTCTGTTACTGCATAGCACATCAAATCCGCTAATTAGTATTCAGCAACTGCTTATTTGCATAATGCAGCACAAACCGTAAATGCCCCCAAAATTGTTTAAAAAAGGGACTCTATTTTATTGATAACGTAAAGTCAAAATCAAGTTGTTGTTCTTGAGTATGAAAAACTGGCTATATTACATAGTAGTTACATAGGGCCTCATTCAATTGCGATTTGGCCAATTGAATAAAGCTCTAAATAAGCACATAACATATTTTTTTCAAATAAGTTTTTAGTTAGTGAAAACCTTGCTTTTGGATAGATGTTTACTAACTAAAAACTTCTTTCAAAAAATATGTTATGTGCTTATTTTGACCCCTATTCAATTGGCCAAATCGCAATTGAATGAGGGCCATAGTAATTAAGGTTGAAAAAAGACTTTCAGCCCGTCAAGTTCAACCTTTTTAAGATCTCCTCTGATCTGCAATATGTGGATAAGTTATTAATTAGTTAATTATTAATCAATTTTTTATTTTATGCTGTTGTGTTGACTTTTTTTTTTTGTGAGTCAGTCCTGGGGAATTCCATGTTGCTGTATTTATATGCACATGATTGGCAGACACATGTTAATTATCTGCTTTGATGTGCCATTTTGCATTCCAGTCTGCTTGTCTGTCTCTGTAGTGGCCAAAATAAAGACACTCAGTATTGTTTGGCAGTTAGACCCCTCTCCCAGCTTTTTATCAAGAACACTGAGCTGAAATGATTTACTATTAGAAATGATTTACTGCTACTACAATGTATATACCATTCTTGGTGCTCCTGTATCATTTAATCCGCTTCTCATTGGGGTGACATATTACCTTGTTTAAGACCTTTTTTTTTTTTTTCATTTCAGATTCCTTTTACATCTTGCAGAGAAAACGGGAGGAATAATCGTAACAAATGATAACTTCCGAGAATTTGTCATTGAATCTCCGATCTGGACAGAAATTGTAAAAGAGAGGTAATTTTTAGTGATTTTTTTTATTTTTTATTTATTTATTTTATTTCATTTCCCTCATCTGTCCCAGATCATCTAGGAATAATAATTTGTCATCTGACCTGTTCTTCATCTTGCAGGTTGTTACAATACACCTTTGTCGGGGACATTTTCATGATTCCAGATGATCCCCTCGGAAGACACGGCCCCAAACTGGATGATTTCCTGAGCACTCGGACATTCAGCCGGTAATATATAATTCTACTTCTTTATTGCTACATGGAACTTTCTGCCACATATTCTTCACACAGAGCTTATGCTATAAATTAAATTTTAAATATAAATTACAGAACTTGATAGCACAAGCAGTCCACACATACACCCTGCCTTCAACAAACTTGGGATCTATCCTGTTATGTTGTCGGGACAGGTCTGCAGCTGCAGTGCGGCCTCCACCCGCTAGATGGCGCTGCCGATAAGAGAGAGAAGTTCTAAGCTTACAATGTTAGCCTAACCCTAATAGTTTACCTAAGCCTAGACTCTATGATATGGCACGGGAATATCGGCAGCGCCATCTAGCGGATGCCACCTCCACCTATTGGGTTAGGAGCCGATAGACCAGACTAGTAGAGATTTTAGCACAATCTCCTAGGTGTGTTTGCCTGCGGTGGTCACCTGGACACAGTATAGCAGGGGTGCACAAGTACAGTCCTGGAGTGCCACACACAGGCCTGGATTCCGAGGATTTCCTTTCTGTGCACAGGTGAGTCAATCAGGATGACTGAAGTGATAGTGTCACCTGTGTGCAGCAGGGATATCATCAAATCCAGGCCTGTGTGTGGCCCTGCAGGACCGATCTTGTACAGCCCTGCAGTATAGGGAGGTGAGAAGCTCATCTGCTTGAACATGCGGTGCTAAAAGGTTTTTATATAAGTTTAGAGAAGAGAAAAATAGCATTTTGTTTTTTCTTTCTTATCATATATTGCAGTAGCAGTTTTTTTTAAATGAGTGATTTAAAGTTTACTGACCAAGCGTCTCCAGTACATCCCTTGATTTGCTATGCATTCCTCTCGTCTTCATAAATGCTTAGTAAATCCCCACCCCAGGTATGTTTCTATTTTTAAAAATGAATGATAGAAATTCTGAACGTTCATGGGATTCTTTATATTTTTTTTTTTAAAAACATCTCCCCAAATTTATTGCAAAATATTTACCATTTGCAACATATTACAGCTCTATGTGACTGGGAAGTACCAGCAGGAGAACCGTATTAGGGACACTGTAGCGCAGAAACTATATATATATATATATATATATATATATATATATATATAATATTTATTTATATATTTATTATTATTATTATTATTATTATTATTATTATTATTATATTTTTTTTTGGTAACAGATTTAGTAGTTGAAGAACTTATTCTCTCTTAAATCCTACATTTGAACCTGGTATTGTAGCATCTAGCTGAGCTTCTTCTCTTTAATCTCCAAGAAAAAATATTAGGACAGTCAACTAACTCCAGACAGGGGTATGTGTGCCTGAGATAGCCACTGTAGGGAGGAGGCAGTTAAAGGGACTTTGTCATCCCAAAAAACGTTTTAGTTTCCGTAAGATTATTTTTAAAGAGCATAAAAACGTATATGTTTTCATATACAGTCCATAATACCGGAACCTTCCATTTCCCTTTAAGATTAGTTATTTAAGGAAATCTTAAAGGAGCCCAACAGAGGTCCTCATTATAGTTGGCTAGGTAAGTACCAACACAAACATGAAAATTGGAAGTGACTGAAAAATGTAACTCGTTTAATTTTTAAAACTGCTTTGTATTACTGTACCTCATTACAAGTCAACCGGCTTCTGAGGTATCCGTTGAGTCTGGCTGTCAGAATCGCTCCTCAGAAGCTAATGATCTCTACTCCATTACATTTTTGTTATAAAATGTAGCTCCTTTTTTTGCTGCCTCTGGAATCTATTTTGCGTAATTATAACCTATGCCAGATATAGTGAGAATACGATGTGTATCTTGCACAAAACTGCACCTCTCTGGTGCGTCTTCTGTAGATTCAAATGCGGGAAAAGTAAAAGGAAGAAACGGAGATGTCCTAAATCACGCTCCACAGGCCGTGCTTCTACTACTGACCCTCGCAGAGCATCAGATGATGTCGAGCTCAGCAAGCGTACTGGAGATCACAAAGAAGCCCAGCGTAGCAACAAAGCCTTCTCCAGGTGTAGAAAGAAGAGAACCTGTTCTGTAAAACATGAAGCTGCCTCTTGAAATCCTGCAATGCACTTGGATTTCTGTATCTATTGATAAAACATCTCAGAATATGAGTGTCTATACATTTTAAAAATGGCATTAAATAAAGCAAACTAGTATTTATAGAAATGGATTTATTTTTATGTGCAACCACACATTTTGGTGCAGTTTACAATATCCATATCACAATAAAGAATAATGTATTTTCCTTGGTGCAACACTATTTACAGTAATCTGTAAAAAAAAAAAAAATAATGATAGAAAAATATATCAATTTTTTTTTATAACTTATATAAACCACACCACAAATTAAAAAGATAAGCACATTCCAATATGGACCTATCCCCTCCCATCATCACTGGAAGGGCCAGTAAAATGGTCACCCCCCAAAAAAGCTAGGTCTCTCTACCTATAATATGGTCCTATATTGATTGTCTTCAAAACTGGCTAGGACCCTCGATCTATAATGTGGTCCTATATGATTTCTTCAGTTTACTGCACCTTCCAGTTAGGAGGCATTCTTTTTGCATCATAGTAATAGATGGATAAATACTGGGATGTTTTGCAGTTTGCAAGATATAATATTCCTACAGTGTTTATTTTATCGTACATGGTTCTAATGCTTGAAGATAAAATAGGATTACTTATGTAGGATATACATATTTAGACAACATAGATAATTCTAAAAAAATCACATTCAGATTAGAATGTGAGGCTAATATGCTGGATAACATACTATTATTGGCTATTATTATTATCATCTTTGTAATGCGTCAATATATTCCGTAGCTCTGTACAGAGGATAAGAAAGAATACAATGCTAACAAACCGAAGAAAATAGAGGGCCCTGTTTTGAGTTTGGAAAAAAAAAGCACTTTCTACAAATATTCTAAAGCACCCTACAAGACTAGAAACTCGCTACTTCCAATCTAAGGGAGTGGAAGAGGCAGAAACCTGGGCAAGAACTGATAAAGAATAGCAAGGATCAGGAAGGAAGTGAAAGTTTACTTTGTTTTGTTTTTTTCGTTTAGTGCAGGGGTGTCCAAGTTCTGATCTGCTGGGCCGCCAACAGCCCTGAATTTGAGGATTTCCTTTCTGTGAACAGGTGAATCAATTTAGGATGACTGAAGAAGAGATAGTCTAACCTGGGTGCAGCAGAGAGATCCTCAAATCCAGCAGGACCAAATATGGACACCCCTGATTTAGTGGGAGGTCAGTGGCTCTAGTGTGTAATATTTTATCTGAAAAATGGCAACGTCAGGTGAGGGGCCTAGGTTAGGATATATATATGCACAAGGAAAGCGGGATCTCGTCTCTTAGGAAGCAGCATCCCGTCTGAACACTGAGGTGTGTGGCTGTGCGCAAAATGTGCTGCGGCCAAATAACTATTTCATCCTCCGACGTAACGCAACCTGCACAGTGCTGAGTCGACAGTGGCCATCGCCCTGGGCGCACCTCTCATAGTTCAAGGCCTCTTCTGGCGGGTGCTTTTTATGAGCCAGATCAGAGGATGGAATAGTTCTTTGCCTGCAGTAAAAATGTTTACACCGCCAGTTGGTGCTGTGGCGCAGCCGCACACCCCAGTGTTCTGACAGGATGCAGCTTCCAAATAGACTAGGACGGGAGTGAGCAAGAGGAGATGGGAATGGGACTTGCAGAATTGTTTCTGCTTATGCGCTTTAGAAGACTGAGGAAATAGTGACTGGAGGAAGGAGAGTAGCTCATGGGAGCGTAAAAGAGGATTAAAGAGCATGGAAGGTGAGATTATGTTAAAGACATGATGTGGAAAAGTTGAGAAGGCAGGAGGTTATGAGGAAGATGAGGGCATGAGGCAACATTGTGTAAAGGATTAATTAGTAAATAGTTGTAAGGTGTCGCTAATTGACCCGCTGTAAGAAATTAATGTGAGCCAACAAATTAAGAGTAACCATGGGTGGGTGGGAGGAGATTGGTTCTGGTGCATAGCAAGAAGAGTCTGGGAGTTTGTTTCTGTTAAAAAATAAACAAGGGCTAGGAATGAAATAAGAGGAAGGGGAGGAGGTGGTGTATTCATAAATATACTGGGAAATAAACAGGGGGATTTAACTAGGGGAAAGCAAATACAGAATTTACATTTTTAAAGAAAAAATCTCCTAAGATATACGAACAGAAATAGGATCTCGTTTATTTCGGAACTCATCCCGTCAGAACAGTGGGGTTGAGCTTTGCGTCGCAGCACCACCTGGTGGTGCGAAAAATGTCCTGTGGGCAAATAACTATTTCCACCTCCAATGTGGAGCAACTCGGAACAGTGCTGAATCAACAGTGAGGACATCGTTATGTTCTGCGCGGGCACTCGGGCCCCCCCAGGGCCTTGCACATGTCTCCCCTAGCTCAAGGCATCTTCTGAGCCAGATCGGAGGTGGAAATAGATCTCTGCCTACAGTTCATTTTTTTTCATGTGTATACAATCACTTATCCCATATAATAGTTGTCAAACTACGAATTGTCGTCACGCTTTGCGAGCTCGCAAGAACTGCATCCCTTGTGAAGCGAGGGGCGCAGTTTCGTCCGCAAGGAAGGTGGAGGCTCCCACGTCTGCTGCAATGAGCCGAAGGCTCATTGCAGGCCCGCAAATGTGGACCCTCACGAAGAGAGTTGCCGCATTTGTGGAGGTGGAGGCTCTACAGCGCCTCAGACGCGGTAACAAACACCCACACAAGCGGCACTTTACCAAAATAGATCTAACACGCAATCACTATATAAGGACTTACACAAATAAATACGAACCGCGGGACTTAGAACGGAAAATTTACGGATTTAGTATTAAAAAAAAAATACGAGACTCGGGACTTGGAAAAAAAAAAATGATTACCACCTCACAAAAATACAACCTTAACGGCTGAACCACGCTCACCTGAAAACATTTTAAAACACAAATATTACACACAAAAAAAATACATTAAAGGCTTACCCACAGCATGGGGGGGGGGGGGGCACCCAGGAACTCTGCAAGTGAAGTTACATCTCAATTTAGGTCCAAATTCCCGAGTTTAGACACAATCAAATCCCCTAAGCGAGAGAAAAAATGGCCGCCAAAAAAAAAAACTAAAATGAGGCTAAATGACCCTAAAGCCGCCATATTACAACACTACAGAATGCGGAAGTACACAGCTACCCTAACTGCTTTCTCTCGCGCACGCAGCCTATTTACACTACACATTGCTGACACCCCTCAGCTCCACAACAGTGCAAATGTACATTGTATGCTGCAGGAACATCAAAACAGATTCAGCACAATGCTTCCTGCATATATTACTCACAAATAGGTAAAGTATATTCATTTATTAATTATTTCATTCGCATACAAAAATACATATACACAAAAACAAAAAACACTATCGCAATAAACACAAAAGCCATTCGCTGCGCGACTCACAGCGAGCGCCAACGCTGCTCATAGCACACAAAGCCTTGCAATAAGCGCAAAAAGCAGATCAGCGCCAACCAAACAATAACAGCAAAAGCGCCGATCAGAAAAAAAAATATATATACAGCAACCAACAGCGCTCCTTGCGAGCCGCGCAAGGTTCCCAATGAGCGCCATAGGATCTCGGACCACCAAAAAAATTGTCTGGCCCAAACAGCATTACCTGCCTTACAATTTTATTGCCCCGTTTTTGACGGGCAAGTCGCTAGTTATAAGTAATTTGTGTTAATCTTATCTTGTGGATATAAAAATTAATTAGTTGAAGTCAAAGTTTGATTTAAACAAAATGTGGTTAAATCAAATCCACCTGGACCTAATAACACAAAGCTCTAACCATTGATTAAAATATGACTGCGATATCTAGCATTTATCTAAAGGCACTGATCATTTTTTTTTTTTATTATTATAACTAGAATAACAAATGCACATTTAAGACTCTAATATAATGTATACCCTCAGTATAATCTCCATAAATCAGCCATAGGAATAAAACTTTTTATTTAAAAAAGGATGGATATGGGTGGTTTTGTGACATATGCCAGGACAAACAAACAGATGGCAAAGAAAGTGATGCCATGAAGAATTGCACATGTGTATTGTAGTGTCTGGAGGGAAAACACAATCCCGAGGTCGGCTCATAATAGGAGCACTTGGACATAAGTACCGTATATACTCGAGTATAAGCCGTGGCACCTATTTTACCACAAAATACTGGGTAAAATGAGTGACTTGAGTATAAGCCGAGGGTGGGAAATGTGTTGCCCCCTGTGTCCCCTCTCTCTCTCCCGTGTCTCTTCTCCCCTCTCCCTTCCCTGTGTCTCTTTCCCCTTCCCTTATCACCCTCCTCAACCCCACTCCTCATTCTCAACCTCCCGCCTCAACCTCCCTACTCATCCTCAACCTCCCGCCTAAACCTCAACCCACCATCCTCATCCTCAACACCCACAGCAATTTTAGGAGCAAATGTTGTTCCAAATATGAAATACGTGTTCAATTCCTGAAAAATACACCATCTTGGTACTAGAGATGCAGAGAAACCCAAATATCGCTCAAAAAGGATGAATAGACACTGACCAATCAGGAAAGTGAAGGGTTAAACAGTCGCTCAAATGTCTCGCTTACATTTTCTTACACACTCTCTTTGCATATGTGATAGGGCCAAATAACAAGTCTGGTTTGTGGCAAAAAAATGGTTTCACTGGTAAGGGACCTTGGTTGTAGATAAGGTTTTCACTTTGCTCTATTTAAACTACTTGCCCTAAAGAATCTACAAAGGCCGTGCATGGTACAGTGTGGAGCAGAGATAAAGGGACAGGCAGCTTCAAGTAATATATGCAAATGTTTATTCACTAAAACCTTCCAAAGAATCCCTAGAAAGCCCCGCTCTCTATCTCCTGCACACAGTGTTTATATATAGTACAAGATGTAGTAGCCCAGGGGTAGGCAAGTGCTATCAGCTGGGAGCCACACACAGGCCTGCATCTGAGGATTTCCTCTCTGTGCATAAGTGAGTTAATCAGGATGAATGGTGAAGTGATGGTCTTGCCTGTAGCAGCATGGATATGCTCAAATCCTGGCCTGTGTGTTGCTCTCAGGACAGAACTTGCTTACCAGTGTGCTAGCCTATCAGACTGTGTCTCAGAAGCATGTTGCTGAAAGATTTATGCTATATATCAGGGGTGGGCAAGTTTGGTCCTGAGAGCCCCACACAGGCCAGGATTTGAGGATATCGCTACTACGTACAGGTGAGTCGATCGCTTCTTCAGTCATCCTGATTGACTCGCCTGTGCACAGAAAGGATATCCTCAAATACAGGCCTGTGTGGGGCTCTGCAGGACTGGACTTGCCCACCTCTGCTATATATCATATAGCCCAGCAAGGCTACCATCTGATGGCAAAGATGATGAGGCTGAAACAATAAATACAGATAATATGCAGCAGTTTATATCTGTATAGTATGTGCTGTACTGCAAACAATCCTATACAATGTCATTATTGTACACATTATACAGCTGCTAGTGTCTTACTCCGGCCTCAGTGATCCCTCTGACCTGTTACTGCTTGGAATGTCCTTCTCCTTCCTTATATTCTGCATTCATGAGGATTGTAACACTCCTACCATATCTGTCAAGTGCAGTAAAATGCCTTACATTTATTATATATATATATATATATATATATATATATATATATATATATATATTAAATCTGCCTTTGAATGAAACAATAACATTTGTTTTCTGTGTATTTCCCCTTTAATTTCTTAACCCACCTCACCCTGTTGGGTTTCAGCATCTGATAAGTGTACAGTGTAAGATAATGTCTTGGTTAAAGTTCATTGTTAAAGGGATATGGAAAGTCCCTGGATGTTACTAATTAATAAATAATAATATACAGTACATAAATAGATACACAGGGATATTATATCACATATATAGTTGTGAGCATGTGGATTGTTGCTAACGCTGCGGCATGCTCCTTGCCAGCAACTGCGTCCCTCGCAAAATTTACGGACTTACGAGAAATAAATACAAGACGCAGGACTTAGAAAAAAAAAAAAAACATTACAACCTCGCAAAAATACGACCTTACCGCCCGAAACCCGCGCACACCAAAACATTAAAAACACAATAAAAACACCAAACAAATACATAAAAAGCTTACCTACAGCAAGGGGGGCACCCAGTTACACCTCCATTTAAGTCGAAATAATAAAATAGTTTAGACACCCGAAAATCCCTTAAGCGAGAGAAAAAATGGCCACCAAAAAAAAACGAAAACGAGGCTACAGGACCCTAAACACGCAAAACGCCACCAAAGACATACAGACTTTCCGAAAAAGGTAGACGCGATGCAAGAACAAGGACGCTAAATCAGCCACAGCCGCGTACCACACATTAGGCGCCATTTTACAACACTAACTTACACAATGCAGAAGTACACGGCTTCCCCTCGCGCACGCAGCCTATTTACACTACACACTGCACACATTGCTGACACACAGCAGCTCCACAGCAGTGCAAACCTACATTGTATGCTGCGGCAACATGAAAACAGATTGCCAGCTCTTCTGCACAGTGCTTCCTGCATATATTACTTCAAAGTAGGTAAAGTTTATTCATTTATTATTTGATTATTTCATTAGCAACAAAAACGCTGCTCATAGCACACAAACAATCAACAGGCTCGCAATGAGCGCCAAAGCATCTCGGAACTCCAACAAAATTAATCTCTGAACCAAACCCAATTACCTGCCTTAGAATCTTATTGCCGTCACGAGCAAGTCGCTAGTAATAATAATACCCAGGGACCTTCTATATCCTGTTACTATAATGGTAATTTAGTAAGTTCCCGTCTGTTCTATGTGTTTATGAGCTTGTTATTATTTCCCAGTATGACACAGAACCCTATTTATGTTTCCTTTCTTTCTTTACAGTAATGTCCCCAACCTGCCTCCACCCATCAATGGCCTGAACTTCCCCAAGGACCCTTTTCTTCCTCTACGACCTGTGGAGCCCCGGACCCTCCTCCGCCAGCCTAGACTGTTTCCTCTTGGAGACCCTCTGTCCACATACAGTGCGGCCCTCCACAATGTAACCCGGCCCTCCCCAGTGTTACCGCCCCAGCGGAGCCCCACGGAGACCACGCAGCTAAAGGAAGCCCTCGCCAAAATATTCCCTGGCCCTGAGCAGGCACTTAAAATCAATGAGATCTTATCTGCGCACCCCTACATGAGGGACCTCAATGCCCTGTCTGCCATGGTGCTGGACTGAAGAGCTCCATTTTATATTCATTATTTGTCTAAACAGCACTGCCTTTTTATTTTATTTTATTTTTTCCCCTCTCAATGTCTATATACAAAAGTACAATCAGACTGTAAATTTGTTTTATTTGTAAAGAAATTCTATTTAAGCCGTACTCTTTTGGGGAACTTTAATGTTGTTTAACAAGATGACAAAATCTGTTTTGTTTCATGTTTAAATTTGGTCTCAGGAATAAAACACAAACCAGCATAAAATGAGCGAATGGTGGCAGAAGGAAAAATACCATCATCATCATCTTTACTATTTAACCCTTTCAGTTCTGTAGCATGCGCTGTTGCTCCATGACACATGGACATGGCCGTCAAACAGCTTGGCTTAGGATTTAAAGGACCACTGTAGCCCTAAATTAGATACATTATTGTTTGAATAATTAAAAATAGATACAATGTATTTAGAATGTAAACAAAACAAACATACTGCCTCTATGTTTTTTTATATATACATATATATATATATTTTTTATTTTATTTATTTCTAAAAATATTTGGCCTATGATCAAGCTTAATTATCGAAGATGCCCCCAGAATAAAGATCACACAATAGCCTTGTAAGGCTGGACTTTATAAAACCTCTATCTGCAGCACGGATATGAATATAGTTAAAGGGACACGGATTGGATGTTACTAGGTATATAATATCGTGCTTTATTTATTATATATCTGTTTTTTTCTGCCTAAAATCAAACAAATAGTCCCTGTATGGATCATATACAGACACTGACTGTGCACTTACCAATCACTGGCCATCTTTCTGCAACCTCCCGCTGTGGCCCCTAATAGGTTAGGACACTACAGCCCTACATGTACTGCAGTGGGCAGACCAATACAGGGACTATTTGTTTGATTTTAGATAATAAAAACAGAGCCTATATAAAAAAAGTAAATAGGTACACTGATATATTTTATATACCTAGTAGCATCCAGGAACCTTCCATATCCCTTTTAATGCTTCTTGCACCTTTTTTATCCGCCAGCATATTGGAGACAAGCTCGCTGGCACTCTGCTGCACTCTGATCTAACGAGCCCAGTCATTTTTAATTACTTTCTAATGGCGGACCTGAGGGGTTTAAAGCCACAGTGCTTTGTTTATTTATAATTTGGGACTAGGGGGCACTTTCTGCCATCCCATAGCCCCCAACTCTCCAACCTGAGCATTTTCCAGAGTATAATTAAGCATTAAATGTACAAAGTGTATATTAGATACAGACTGTACATGTCCTTATGAGCTAATCCTGTACAAATAGCCTTTTTGACAATATAAACAAGACTTTGGTCACTGCTGTATTTATGTGGCTTATAATAAAGATTTTATTTTTGTCACAAGTGAGAATGTCTGGCCATGACGCATAAATAACGGTTTACTTACAATGTAAACAAAATACAACACACATAATAGTGTTTATAACTATTATATCTGATTTATTTTGCCAATGCTTACAAATATTGCACTTTCAGTTACAAATTTGTTACGTCTGAAATTCAGTTGACTTTTCCGTAATGTTCATGACGCCATTTGGCATCGTGATTCGCATTAAATATGTTCGACTTAAAGGACCAGTTTAATGTCTTAACATAAGTTAGATGACTTCATTTAACAACCTTATCAGGGTGGAGACAAACACTTAACTCAAGGCTGACACTTTAATCTTTGAAATTCATTTCATTTTATCCAATGTTATTAATGATCAATTCACAATTAAAATAACCAGGGCATTACAGTGGTCCTTTAAAATTGTTTGATAAAATGTCATAAAGTCAGATGACGTTGTTGATACTCGAATCAACCTTAAAGTGGAATTGTCATATTTGGGACACTTTCTTTTTTTAGGCACTTTAAAAAAATGTACTTTATACTAAACAATGTTTCTAAATTCCATATATATTTTTTTATATACATAATTTGCCTTCATAGCACAGTATTGTTACTGTGGGAACTTCATTAAATGAGATGTAATTTTTGGTTGTCCCCCACCAAAGCGCTAATAGTAGCATAATGGACACTACAAATATGGGCTCTATATGTCTAGAATAATTTAGGTAAACAAATGTAATATATTGTTTTTTTAATGTTATTTTTTTTTTAAACTTCAGAAACTGAAATGTCACAATTCCACTTTAAGATAGAAGAGCCATATGTAATATAAGTAGTAATGAGCAAGAAAGACCACCCTGTTATCTTATTGTAACAATGTATCTCTCTGCACCTTCAGAACAGAGATAAGTGGTTGTTTATCTGTTTTGTCAAGCAAGAAGGAGCCTTGGAATTTGAAACTAACAGAACTAGTGGAGCCATCCAGCTCTGCATATAATAGTTGTTTAATTGTAGGATGCTTTTAATAGGTAATTATATATTTGTGAACCATCAGCTCCAATTCTGCTAAAGAAAAAGTATTGGATTTCAGTCATCCTTTAATTTATATTTATAATAAAACAAAAATATATAGTTGCTGTTTTTTTATTAAAAATAAAAACTTTAATGTACCACTGGAACTCATGCACTTTGGTCTTGACTGGAGCAGACATTGAACCGCATGATAATCCAGTGTTATGTCTATACAGTCGCTTGTACAGAGATTGTTTACACAAACAACAAATGGCCTTGTGGGTATTTCCTGTCACTTCGAAGCAGGATTTGGGATATATTTTGTTTACAAAAGTGTTTTGAATAAAAAAAGAACAAATTATGATGTTTGTATTTATTTCAACTTCATATTATCAGCATTATGATTATTCATTATTTTTAAAGCAATTAAACCCCATCATATGGACATTATAGTGGCCCTTTACTACACATATTAAACCCCATCATATGGACACTATAGGGCCCTTTACTACACATATACGTATTCATACAGACTAAGCCATAAGAGCTTTTAATCGGAGGGAGATGTTTAAGAGACCAACAATTAAGAGGACTGTGTGGTGAGTGTCAGTCTTAGGATTTGGCAGGATCCTTTGGGAAATGAGATGATGACAGTGCATTGGAGAAATAGGAGCCCTTAATATAGATGATTGGGTGAGAAATAGGAGCCCTCAATATAGATGATTGGGTGGGAAATAGGAGCCCTCAATATAGATGATTGGGTGAGAAATATGAGCCCTCAATACAGATGATTGGGTGGGAAATAGGAACCCTCAATATAGATGATTGGGTGAGAAATAGGAACCCTCAATATAGATGATTGGGTGAGAAATAGGAGCCCTCAATATAGATGATTGGGTGGGAAATAGGAACCCTCAATATAGATGATTGGGTGAGAAATAGGAGTCTTCGATAAAGATGATTGGGTGAGAAATAGGAGTCTTCGATATAGATGATTGGGTGGTAAATAGGAGCCCTCAATATAGATGATTGGGTGAGAAATAGGAGCCCTCAATAAAGATGATTGGGTGAGAAATAGGAGTCTTCGATAAAGATGATTGGGTGAGAAATTGGAGTCTTCGATATAGATGAGTGGGTGGGAAATAGGAGTCTTCGATATAGATCATTGGGTGAGAAATAGGAGTCTTCGATATAGATGATTGGGTGAGAAATAGGAGCCCTCAATAAAGATGATTGGGTGAGAAATAGGAGTCTTCGATAAAGATGATTGGGTTAGAAATAGGAGTCTTCGATAAAGATGATTGGGTGAGAAATAGGAGTCTTCGATAAAGATGATTGGATGGGAAATATAAGTCCTTGATATAGATGAGTGGGTGAGAAATTGGAGCCCCCGATAAAAGTGATTGGTTGGTTTGGGGCATATTTTTTATTGTAGCTTGTGGTGAACTTTTCTCAGTACTTGGCCTTTCAGAGAGTTTTGTAATCTGTGAAAATACTGATGGTTTATTGAGGAAATGGTGTAGTACAGAGATATATCCTACAACAGGAAGTAATGACTGAGGAGAGGTTTGGGTTATGGGCATTTTTTTATAATGTAAAATAAAGCCTCTAATTTATTATCTTTTATGTACAATTATGCTGAAGTGGAATCTAGCATTTTGATTTCTACTGATCAACTTTCTGAGTTGGAAGGAGACTTAGAATGCAGGGACATGTTTGAATAATGGGACTGTGGCATCTAAAATTGATAGTCCTTTCAGTAAAACTAATGAAAAACTAATTTGTTTACAAGGACACTCACTGCTCAGAAAGTAGACGCAGAAGCAACTAAGCAAAAAATGAGCCATACAATAAACAATAATTGGATGTAATAGTTAAACATGTAAAAGTTGTATTTATTATTTATTGCATTTAATTTTTGTTTTGTATTTTTTGCCCATTATCAAACCTTTTTATTTAAAAAAAATCATATGAAAAATAATGTATAGGTACAAAGACATAGGAGGACTTTCTAGCCCAAATGTGAGACTCTATTTTAAATTGGCCCAAGTGGCAGTATTACCTTTAGTCCATTCTCCAAAATATCAACCTGCTTGGGTCTTATTAGAGGACCACATTCTTGGGATAAACTCCCATGGATACCTAAATGATTAATACCCACTTCAACTTACTCTAACCCGATTATTCAGCAAACGTTAACTTCCTGGAATTGGGCCAAATCCAGATGTCAACTTGCCCCTTGTTTTACTCCTCTATTATCTGTATTATCTTGTGTAATGTCAAGGCATTGGTGGGTCTCTAGGAACCTAGATAGAATAGAATATTTGTATCTTAATGGAACTCTTTTGACATATGATCAAATTCACGCTATACACAATATTCCAAACTCTGAATTTTGTAATTATCTAGAAATCAGGAACTGGGTGACAAAAATGTCTAGAGATATGGGAGTTCCAAAGACATCATGATTCTCCCTCATATGCCAAAAAGCCCCATTAACAAATGGGATCATAGGATCTAAGATGATTGAAAAACCCAAATTCATGATGCAATGGGAGGAAGACAGGATGTGAATGGGAAATAACTAGGTGGTCAGAAGTCTGCTCAAACTTTAATAGGGGATAATTGAATTATAGCATGTTGGAGACTTCGATCAAAGTCTTACATAGATCCTATTGTACGCTGGATAAACTACACAAAATGAATCCCCTAGAGAGTAACCTGTGTTTCAGGGGTTTTCAAACCGTATGTGATCATATACATACATGGTGGTTTTGCCCAGTAGTTCAAAATACTGTGAGCTGTGAAACCACAGATACTGTATGGAATAAAGACACACACTGAGACATAAGACACAGATCGTCAGCACAAGCAGTAACAAGGCTGCATCACTGTGTGTGTGAAAATTACAACTTTCAAGTAGCTTATATTGCTTTAGCGGCAACAACAAAGCAGAAGCTATGTATTGCTCACCCTACTTTGTAAGCACATTTTATACCCCAAGTATGAGGGCACAGTCTAAAGCGAAGTGACTAACATGACAAATAAAGCTTTGTCTCATGCATAAAGCTCATAACATGGAGATGGCAGGTATCTCAACACGAAGATCATATAAATCCATACAGGACTATTGCATGACAAAAAAAAGTGCCCAATCTTTCCAACAGTCTTTTTCGACACCTGAACATTCACCAGAGGCGACAATGGAGCCCTCGGCACCTAGCACAAAGGCAGACACACAGGATCTGAAGGAATTGATTTCTTCCTTTAGGACAGAGATTACAGGGGAAATCCAGAACGTAGCTGCAGACCTCACTGGCGAAATAAAAGCAATTGACTCTAAGGTGACTGAAATTGAGGCAAAATATGATAATCTGCTGGCGGAGCATACCCAATTTGAGGGAGAGATGTCTGCTTTGAGAGATGAGCAAAGACAACTCCAATTACCTGAACCGATGGAAAATGCTCAATGACAGGATCCCAGAACCCACAGACACCGCAGACCGCAACAGAGATCTTAAGACTGAAACTGCTTTATATGCCTTAGTGAAATCGGAATCCTGAACATTTTAAGTTGCTGATTTAGCACATAAATGCTGTTGTATGTGGGAGGTAGATATCTGTAAATTTCCATACAAAGACCATATGCCTCATAATCTAGATATATGGTTGCAATGTTTACATTTTTTTTGTACATTTATTGATACTAGCTCAGGGTCTAAAAACGAGGTCTCCCACTTATCGGAACCCGATAGTAATAGTTTAGTCACTTACATACTAATATATTTCTACAAATGTGCCCCATGGGGGTTAGATGTTGTATATTGTTCGATTTTTCTACTTTTTCTTTTCTTTTTTAGGCTAGTTGCCGGTGTACCTTATTGGAAGGTTACCTGGCTCCTCACCGTAGGTTTTGTGAGGACAGCCTTTTGCTCTCCTCAGTTCAGTTGTGCATCGTTTTATGTATTTCTGCTATAAAAATATTCTTGTAACTAACGCACTACATCTTGTAGGATTGGTATATTGAATTGCAAAGTATGTTGCTGTTACTGTACATTGTTTTAATAACTCTTATATTTTTCTCCTGCTTGTCTCTAGCTGTTCCCTTTTCTCTTTTGCCCTCCTTCTCTGCTCCTTCTACCCTTCCCCCTAAGTGGAGTTGCTAATCTCACCAATTTCGGTGTGGTGCCCTGCAATCGGTTGAGGCGGTGAGTAATGGCAATACAAATAGCATTGCATAATGTCCAGGAGTTGAACAAACCGATAAAGCGGGGGATTGCCTTGGAAGATTATAGTCGCATGGAGTTAGACATTGTTCTTATACAGGAAACACATTTCAAGAAAAATGCTATCGCCGAACAAGGGCATGGTTTACGGTTTTGGCTTGGGGCCCATAACTTGCGGCCTTGAGCTATTGAATATCATCGCAATCGAAGACCAACAGGAACCGGCAGATCACTAGCAGACATTCGGCTGTCTGCGATCAAGTTGCAGGCTTCAAATTGAATGAGATCCCAGGGGTTCAAATCCCGACCTTCAAAATAGCAAGAGGAACTCGCCCCTGTCCCATCTCCTTTTCATGCTATTTATTGAACCCCTGGCTATTGCTATTAGCGAAAACCCGAACATAAAGATAATCAAGGTGGTAGAGACAGAACATAAATTAAATGTATTTGCAGACAATGTCATGTTTTCGGTTACAAAACCATTGACCAGTCTTCCTAACCTATTTTCATGCTTTTGAGCTTTTTGACTGCATTTCTGGTTTTAAAAATGAATCCTAGCAAAAGTGAAGCACTGAATGTTTCTTTACCAAAACAATTGGAATCTCACTTATCAGGTAACTTTTCCTTTAAATCATCCATCACCACCTTAAAAACCTAGGAGTTTTCATTCCTAGACAATCTGGCATAACATTTTCAGCAAATTTTCCTGTGCTTATAAAAAAGCTACTAAATGGCATCAGCACGTGGTCCTCCTATAAAATCCCGCCATAAAAAAATCCATGCCATAAAAATGAATTTACTACTTAGGTTGTTGTATCTCTTCTGTACTAAGGACATTTTGGTTCTTCAGAGGGCAATCTCTTGCTTTATCTGGGATTGCAAAAAGCAGAGGAATAGTAAAGTCAACCATGATGGCACCCAAACACAAGGGAGGGCTTGCCCTTCCGGATTTACTAAAGTACTGTAAAGCTACCAGGTTAGCCCAAATACCCAAATGGTTCGGTAAAGGGCAGTTGCCAGTGTGGGTGGAGATGGTGTTATGGTTCAGCCTACACAATAAGTTAAGCAACTCCACCCTCTCCAGTTGTGTAGTTCAAATGTTAGCCATCTTGACTAAAACACACAAAATAATACCACTTGTAGAATCAGGCTCATGGCTCACCCCCTATGGTTATATCAGTAGTCTACACAAATAGACCAATTTAAATGGTGGATAGAAAATAATTTAACTATAGCTGCTGATCTTTTAAGGGAAAATCTACATTGGTCCCCCACGACATTTAGAGACCAACATCATCTACCTCTAAAGGAATGGCTCAACCTATCTACATGTTAATGTTACTGGGTTATATCTACATGTTAAATTTACCAAAGTACTCAAACGTAATGCCTCAGCTGGGACCATTCCCTTAAAAAAAATACTGTTTAGGTAACCCTTATAGAAATAGCAATATATACAATTATCTATCATTAGACCAGACCACGCCGTCTAAGCTTCACCATCAGCATTCCTGGGAATCAGAACTTGCCACTACCTTAACCGATGCGCAGGGGAACAAAATTCATAAGCAAACTCCTGGCTCCTCCCAAAACACAATCCTGAGGGAAAATGCACACAAGACCACCATGAGATGGTATTTGACACCTGCCAGAATGAAACTTTCCAATCCCTCCTTAAATGGCAATTGCTTCAGAGGTTGTAGCGACTTAGGCACCCTTAAACATGTCCTCTGAGACTGCCCTAAGATTGCTCCTATATGGCTGGAGACCTGTCATATCTTGGAGAGATTGTGGGGTCACAAAATTCCCCAAAAACCAGAAGAAGCTCTATTGGGCCTTCCCATACAGGGTCTTTGTAAAGAGACTCAACTTCTGTCAAGCCAATTGTTTTTGGGGGTTACATTAGCCAAATCCTGGAAGTCGGCAATCCCTAAATATAGTGACATTTTGAAAAAACTTAAATGTATATATTCTATGAGCATTATTTCAGACAATGTGGATCACTCATATAGAAAGTGGGCTTGTTGGGACACCTGGACCCTCCGGGTTGGGTGGTAATAATACAGGTTTAGTATAATATGTAGGGTATAAACCCTCAGAGCAGACATGGCTATATACTCAACCGCTTCTTCCTCTTTTTCCCCTTCTCCTTTCTCTCTATTCTCTTCTCTATCTTTTTTTTTTACAATGTTTTAAAACGTACGTAAACGTGTAATGTGCTATAAGTGTTTTTTCAAGATGGAAATATCTAAAAAGAAACAAACAATGTTAAAAGTTTTTTGTTGTAGGTCTTCACTTCTCAAGTGTTGTGTCTATGCTGTTTGTGTTTTGCTTGCGATGCTCTTGTGGTATTGTTATAGCCTTGGTTCCTCAAAAAAAAAAATAATAATAATAATAATATTTACAACAACAAAAATAGGTTGGCCAAAGCGTCCCATGAAGATTATTCTGGAGCATATTCTCCCCATCAGCTATTATCCAGTGACTCTCAACCTGCCTATCTGGGGAAACTTTATTATGGGGCAAAAGTCTTAATCAGGGGACTGTCCCCTGAAATGAGGGCATGTGGTCACTCTAATCTTGATTACCATTAAGCAAACTGGCATTATTTAGCTACAGGGATGGGTCAGTTTCCAGAGATACCATGGTAACACAGAACAATATTTATAGCATTATTAAACAAAAATAGCCCTTGTTTTGAAGTATGTAATAAACTAACAATGTTAGCAGCTGGGTAACTTATGGACCCTCTTCTGGATCTCTACCTTGTAGTGGTGAATGTGCTTGTACTTCGATGAAGCTGTGAGCTATACCATGTAGGGTCACCCAAGATGAGCAGGTTAGACAAATCGCTGTACCATGTAGGGTCACCGGAGACATAAAATATGGCACCGGAAGTCGAGACTATTAGGTTATAAGGTGCCTACCACATTATTGGGGAAGAGCAGAGGGCAAGTACAAGTCGCACCAGATGTAATGAAGTGGTTGGGCCAAAGTCAAAAGGAAGCCCAGCTGTGGACGTGTCTGGAGGAGAAAGGAAAGTCAGCTGCTACAAAGAACAGTTCAGCATAGGAACCTGGAATATTAGAGCTATGAACCAAGGCAAACTGGATGTGGCCAAATATAAGATGACAACGTTAATCATTGATATCTTGGGAATTAGTGCACTCAATTGGACATTTCATATCAGACTAGACCAGATCTACTTATGTGGTCAAGCAGATACAAAATACATAATATCTCCTGTGAATATGTAGCGGAGGTAAGGAATAGATTTAATGGATTAGACATGGAAGCAGAATGCCTGAAGAACTAGACATGGAAGACAGAATGCCCAAAAAAAAACTCAAAAGAAAGAAAACTAAGAAGGCAAACTGGATATCTGATGAGGGTTAGAAAGTAGCCCAGGCAAGAAAGAAAACAAAAGATAGTGGAGATAGGGAAAAATTGTCCAACTGAATACAGAACTCCAGAGGATTGTAAGAAGAGACAAAGAGACATTCTATTAAGCGAGATGTAAAGAGATAGAAGAAGGTAACAGAATGGGCAAATCAAGAGATCTCTTCAAGAAAATAGCCCCAGGTGAACCTTTCACACCAAAGTGGACGTGATAAAAGACAAAATTTGTAGGGATTTAACAGAAGCAAGTCAGATAAAGAAGAGGTGGCAGGAATTCAATGTAGATCTATATAAGAAGATTATTAGCAGTATTGATAACCTTAATAGTTTGCCCAATGAGCTGGAGCCAGACATCTTGGAGAGTGAAGTGAGATGAGCCCTAGGATGCCTTGCTGATAACAAGGCTGCAGGAGTTGATGGAATCCCAGCTAAACTGTTCACAATCCTAAAAGATGATACTGTGAAAGTGTTGCTTGCCTTATGCAAACAAATTTGGAAAACTCAACAATGGCCAATAGACTGGAAAAGGTCAGTCTATATCTCAATACCAAAAAAAGGCAATGCCAAAGAGTGCTCCAATTATCAAACAATTGCACTTGTTTCACTTGCCAGCAAGGTAATGTTTAAGATTGTGCAAGCTCAGCTCAACAATATATGGACCGAGAATTCTGCAGAGGAAGAGGCACAAGAGATCAAATTACCAATGTCCACTGGATGATAGAAAAAGCAAGAGAGTTCCACAAAATATTTACTTCTGCTTCATAGACTATTCTAAAGCCTATGACTGTGTGGATCACAACAAAATGTGGCAAGTTCTTAAAGAGATGGGAGTACCAGATCATCTCATCCTCCTCCTAAAGACTCTGTATGTGGACCAGAAACCCACAGTCAGACCCGAACAGGGAACAAAAGAATGTTTCAAAATCTATAAAGGAGTGCGACAAGGTTGTACATTGTTATTATTAATATATTTCTTATTTAGTTATTAGTTATATTATTTATTCAATTTATTTGTGGAGTACATCACACGTAAGGCCAGGCTGGAAGAAGCCAGAGCGGGAATTAATATCGCTGGAAGAAATATCAACAACCTCAGATACGCAGATGATACTACTCTGATGGTTGAAAGCGAGGAGGAACTAAAGGACCTACTGATGAGGATGAAAGAAGCGAGTACAAAAGGTGGTCTGCTGCTCAAAATTAAAAAGATGGAGATCATATTTATCTATCTAAGTTGCTGTAAATAGATGGGGAAGGAATGGAGGCAGTGACAGATTTTATTTTCTTGGGTTCCAAGATCTCTGCACATGGTGACTTGAGCCATGAAATTAAAATACATTTGCTTCTGGTGAGGAAAGCTATGGCAAGTTTTGACAAGTAATTAAAAAGACAAGATATATGACTATCAATAAAGGTCCCATAATTATGACTATGGTATTCCCAGTAGTAACAAACGGATGTGAGAGCTGGTCCATAAAGAACTGACGTCTTTGCTCTGTGGAGTTGGAAAAAACTGCTTAGAGTCCCTTGGATTGCAGGAAGATTTAATTAATCCATATTACAGTCAGTACACTGGTATACATCAATTTTAAATTGTATGCCCCCTTCAAACTACCCCTCGTGGGCCAGGTCTGTCTCCAAAGACTTGGTACCAGCCTGTTTCCTTCCCACCTACGTGCCTCTCGACAGAATTTGGGCACAGCACTGGTTGATTAGGTAGTGTAACTGCTGGAGACAGAGTGTCTGGGTGAGGGGCCTGAGTCTAACCCACATAGTGAATTATATACCTTGATTGAGTTTTAGATGACTGGTGACCCAGCAGATGGTGGTGGCGCTGATAGTTGCGGGGGGTACTTCCTGAGCTAGGAGGGAATAGTGGTAAGGCCCTGTGAGTTCAGGAGATGATGCGGCTGGGAATACCCAAACCCTAGCCTCCCCTTGGATAGAGATAGCTTTATTGAGTTGGATGAAAGTCTGCTAGGGGAGTTGAGACAGTTCTGGGATGTATTCACTTTTTGGGGCTGACCATGACTTCCATAATAATACTATATATAGATAGATAGATAGATAGATAGATAGATAGATAGATAGATAGATATTTAGACAGAGATAGATAGATAGATAGATAGATAGATAGATAGATAGATAGATAGATAGATATTTAGACAGAAATAGATAGATAGATAGATAGATAGATGGATGGATAGATAGATAGAATGAGATAGATGGATGGATGGATAGATAGATAGAAAGATAGATAGATAGATAGATAGATAGACGGATAGATAGATAGATAGATAGATAGATAGATGTGTGTGTTTTTTTCTATTGTACAACAAATGTAATAATGTACGTATCTAACCTTTCCCAGAGCACTGCAGAAACGATCACTTCCCTATAAAATTAATCCCAGCAATAAAAATAATGATGAAAGAGAAGCTTCCGCAGGGGGTTTCCCCAGGAAATACAATACTTGACATTTCTGCCTGACCTCTCGGTAACCCGGCTTTTATCACACCAGACACATATCAGAGTAGATAGAACTTCCCCATGAAATTAAATTTTACTGATCTTGGAACTAAATCCCCCCCCACCACCACCACCACCACCACCACCATCATCCTGGGGGTCACAGGAGGTCAGCAAAGTTTGTCGGTGAACAGCATTGTACAAAGTTATACTCAAAGGCCTATAGCAGTTTTGGGAAAGTTTCACTTGTTTGTGACGTATATAACAAAATAACAACATTAGACATGTAAGCCATGGGCATAAAGAGTATTTAGAGAAAATATTTATTTGGGGCCTGGAGCCTGAGGGGGCAGAATGTCCTACTGTGAGTGCACTTCCATTTAGTACTATTGTGAAATGGCTATCCAGCAGCTTTTCAGTAGAATTGAATGGAGAAGATATAATAATTAATAGTTACATAGTTGCATAGTATTTGAGGTTGAGAAACAGACTTTTAGCCCATCAAGTTCAACTTTTTACGATCTCCTCTGATCTGCAATATGCAGATAAATTGTTAATTGACCCATAGGAAGCAAACAGAAAAAAAACAAGTAAAACTTTGCCAATTGTCTCAAAAGGGAAAAAAAATTCCTTACTGGCGATCAGACTCCTCCCTGGATCAATACTCACTCTCTAAATAACCAGGATAACCCTGAATATCCTTTTTAATTAAACATATATCCAGTCCCTTTTTAAAGTTATCTATCGAATCCGCTGTCACCGCCTCCTTTGGTAGAGAATTCCACAGATGAACCACCCTTACTGTGAAGAATCCTTTCTTTAAGGTGGAATCTTTTTCCTTTTAATCTCAAAGGATGTCCTCTTGTCAGTTGAAAAACACTTGGCACAAAATGTTCACTAGACAAAGCCTTGTATTGACCCTGGATGCATTTAAGATGAGATATGATTACCTTATATACAGTGGATATAAAAACTCTACACACCCCTGTTAAAATGCTAGGTTTCTGTGCTGTAAAAAAATTAGACAAAAATACATAATTTCAGAACTTTTTCCACCTTTAATGTGACCTATAAACTGTACAACTCAATTGAAAAACAAACTGAAATCTTTTAGGTAGAGGGAAGAAAAAATATAAAAATAAAATAATATGGTTGCATAAGTATGCACACCCTTAAACTAATACTTTGTTGAAGCACCTTGTGATTTTATTACAGCACTCAGTCTTTTTGGGTATGAGTCTATCCGCATGGCACATTTTGACTTGGCAAGATTGGCCCACTGTTCTTTGCAAAAACACTCCAAATCTGTCAGATTGCGAGGGCATCTCCTGTGCACAGCCCTCTTCAGGTCACCCCACAGATTTTCAATCGGATTCAGGTCTGGGCTCTGGCTGGGCCATTCCAAAACTTTAATCTTCTTCTGGTGAAGCCATTCCTTTGTTGATTTGGATGTATGCTTTGGGTCGTTGTCATGTTGAAATATGAAGTTCCTCTTCATGTTCAGCTTTCTAGCAGAAGCCTGAAGGTTTTGTGCCAATATTGACTGGTATGAGGAACTGTTTATAAGTCCCTCTATCTTAACTAAGGCCCCAGTTCCACCTGAAGAAAAACAGCCCCAAAGCATGATTCTGCCACCACCATGCTTCACTGTGGGTATGGTGTTCTTTTGGTGATGTGCAGTGTTGTTTTTGCGCCAAACATATCTTTTGGAATTATGGCCAAAAAGTTCAACCTTGGTTTCATTAGACCATAACACCTTTTCCCACATGCTTTTGGGAGACTTCAGATGTGTTTTTGCAAAATGTATCCTGGTTTGGATGTTTTTCTTTGTAAGAAAAGGCTTTCGTCTTGCCACTCTACCCCACAGCCCAGACATATGAAGAATACAGGAGATTGTTATCACATGTACCACACAGCCAGTACTTGCCAGATATTCCTGCAGCTCCTTTAATGTTGCTGTAGGCCTCTTGGTAGCCTCCCAGACAAGTTTTCTTCTCGTCTTTTCATCAATTTTAAAGGGGGCTCCAGTTCTTGGTAATGTCACTGTTGTGCCACATTTTCTCCACTTGATGATGACTGTCTTCACTGTGTTCCATGGTATATCTAATGCCTTGGAAATTATTTTGTACCCTTCTCCTGACTGATACCTTTTAACAATGAGATCCCTCTGATGCTTTGGAAGCTCTCTGTGGACCATGGCTTTTGCTGTGGGATGCGACTAAGAAAAATTCAGGAAAGACCAACAAGAGCAGCTGAACTTTATTTGGGGTTAATCAGAGGCACTTTAAATGATGGCAGGTGTATGCTGACTCATATTTAACACGATTTGGAATGTGATTGCTTAATTCTGAACACAGCTACATCCCCAGTTATAAGAATGTGTGTAGCAACATTATTTTTATTTTTTATTTTTCTTCCCTCCACCTAAAAGATTTCAGTTTGTTTTTCAATTGAGTTGTACAGTTTATAGGTCACATTAAAGGTGGAAAAAGACCTGAAATGATTTATCTTTGTCTCATTTTTTTACAGCACAGAAACCTAACATTTTTACAGGGGTGTGTAGACTTTTTATATCACCTGTAGACGCCTTTTTTCTTAAGAAAAATAAGTTTAATTTGGTTAGTCTTTCTTCATAACTTTGCCCCTCCATTCCCCTTATTAGTTTTGTAGCCCTTCTCTGTACCTTTTCCAGTTTTAAAATGTCCTTTTTATGAAGTGGTGCCCAATATTGTAATATATTCCAAATGAGGGCGTACTAGGAATTTGTATAGTGGGAGAATTATATTTGCTTCCCTTGCTTCTATACCCTTTTTAATATATGCTAATATTTTATTTGCCTTTGCAGCTGCTGCTTGGCATTGAGAACTGTTATGTAGGTGGTTGTCCACAAGCACTCACAAATCACTTTCAATATCTGATACCCCTAGATTTGCTTCATTAAGAATATAAATTGCATGGCTATTTTTTCTTCCCAGATGCATAACTTTACATTTATTCTTATTAAATCTCATCTGCCATTTAATCGTCCATTCCTCTTTTTTATGTAAGACCCTTTGGAGGGAAAGTACATCGTTATCTGATTTAATTACCTTTCACAATTGTGTGTCATCAGCAAAAATGGAGAAACTACTTTCCAGTCCCACCTCTAAGTCATTAATAAATATATTAAAAAGGAGAGGACCTAATACTGAACTCTGAGGAACCCCACTTACCACGTTAGTCCAATCTGAGTATGTTCCATTTACCACAACCCTTTGCTTCCTGTCTTTTAGCCAACTCTCAATCCATGAGCAGATATTTACTGCAATTCCTGTATCTCTTAGTTTGCACAATAGTCTCCCATGTGGCACTGTATCAAAAGCCTTTGCAAAATCCAAAAAGACTACATCCACTGAGTTGCCTTGATCCAGGTTCCTAGTAAACTCCTCATAGAAACTAATTAGATTTGTTTGACATGCCCCATCACTCATAAATCCATATTGGCTCCTACTTATAATCCTGTTTGAATAGACATACTCTTGTATATTATCCCTTATTAACCCTTCTAAAAGCTTTCCCACTACAAAGGTGAGGCTCGCTGGTCTTTAATTCCTTGGATTTGCTCTTCCTCACTTCTTAAATATAGGTATCACCTCTGCTTTTCTCCAGTCATCTGGTAGAGACCCTGGGTTGAGTGAATCTTGCAAAAATTAAATATAATGGTTTGGCTATTACAGAACCCAGTTCCCTCAGTACCCTTGGATGTATTCCATCAGGACCTGGTGCTTTATTAACATTTTATTTTCCATCCTCTTCTGGATTTCTTCCTGCATTAACAAATTATTTGGCAAAGGTAGTGTAGCCCCATTATGTTGCAGTGTCCCAACCACTGGTACCTCCCTTGTGTATACCGAGCAAAAAGAACCTATTTAGCTCATCTGCCTTTTCCTGGTCACTAATTATCAGATGGCCTGTGTCACATTGTAATGTTCCTAAAGCTTCCTTCCTCGCCTTCTTCCCATTTATATAGTTATACACATGTTTAGGGTTAGTCTTACTCTCCTTTGCAACTAACTTGTCATTTTCTATTTTAGCCAGTCTAATAGCCCTTTTGCAAGACTTGTTGATTTCCTTGTACGCACGTAAAGCAGTCTCTGTCCCCTCTGGCTTGTATAATATAAATGCCTATTTTTACTCCGTATCTTGATCTTTAAATCATTGTTAAGCCACATTGGATGGGATTTACTCCTTTTAATTTTATTCCCACATGGTATATGCCGATGTGTATGTAAAGATATGAACGTTGCCCATTTATGGTCAGTGTTTTTACCTATCAGTTCTCTGTCCCAGTCTATACTTTGTATTGCTGCCCTTAGACCTTTAAAATTTGCCCTCTTAATATTAAGAGTTTTTGTTGGCTGTTTACAGTTTTATTTTTTTTAATTCAATCTCAAATGAGACTGTGTTGTAATCACTGTTTCCCAAATGTTGCCCTATTTCCACATTTAATACCATATCACTATTATTTGTGATAACTAAATCCAAGATGGCCTCATTTTAAGATTCTTCCCTTTCATGAATCTTTTTAGGAACAAAAGTAAATGTCAAATATTGGTTCATCATACATAAAACTTGTATTATTTTTATTAAAAAAAACAAAAAAAATGAAAGTGAAAGAAGAAAAAAAGAATAGAAGAATAATGAGTCAAGAAAAAATATATATAGTCCTGAAATATTTAGACAAAGGAAAGGTGGTCCATACCCAATCACTCCATGTTTTCTGTCCTAGATAATGGATCTCAGCTCATGCTCTGTAACATTGTTCTATGTACCTATTTTTTAGTTCACCATTAATTAACATTAACAATAAATGTGCAAATAGTAAATCTTTATCCCGAAAACATAATTAAAAAACACAGTTTACATGATTAATGTCCACTGCTATACTCCAACAAGAATGCCAATGACATCAAACGGGCACATGGCATGCACAGGGGTGACACGTGTTGGCACATGTTGCATAATAATTTACAATTGCATATACTAGAAAGATGGGGCCTTGATATCCAAGGAAGTCTGCTATTAACTAAACTCATCCATAGTGGAAAATAGAAACGCCTAAATCATGAGTAAGTAGTATTATCACCAACATGATGTAGGGAGTACCTAAAAATTGTCAACTTTATTAAATTATTTCACACCATCTTTAAAAAGTGAGTCTGTATCATTCATTCCAAACCGCATAAATCAAATGAAAAATATATAATCTAATAAAGAGGGATTGTGTGGAAGGATAGGCAGATGACCTCAGTGGGTTCTCCTTCCTGCAGGCTCTCTAAGAGATGCCCCAAATCTGGCTAAGAGCCCTGCAATAGATAGAAGAAAGGATATTGCTGACCTTCATCACAACAGTCTAATAGTTGATATAGCCACAGCTTCTGAGGAAGCCACATATATGGCGAAACGGCTGTTAGGCTGGCCCTTTTTTTAGTATTTAGGAATCTGTTTTCACACTTGTAAGGCTCCTAATAGGCCACTGGATTTGTCTTGTTACAGCCTATGAGTTGATCTGCTGGAAATGTAAAATAGGGGTTATTATTGTTTTTATTAAACAGTTGTCTCATCATCATACACTCTCACAATCAATTATTGGGATATTGTGCTCCACAGAGAGTATATAACAAGTTCTCTCTGGCACCACTAAACATTGCTTATTCACAAAGAACATAAATCGATTAATGTGCAACCCTTAATTACCCAGCTCTACTTACACATAGATAACCAACTCTCTTATTGTGTGATTTAGAGATATCTAACATTTCCAACTCCCCTTCTGGATCGCTACCTTGTTATGGTGAAATTACCTGTGTACCTCAATGAAGCTGTGAGCTATACCATGTAGGGCTCACCCAAGATAGGCAGGTCATAGCAGAGAGGCCAGACAAACCATGGTCCACTGGAGACGGAACTGGCAACCCACTCCAGTATCTTTAGATTAAAAACTATATGGATGAGCACAACCAGACACAAGATGGCATACTGCGATCCATGGGGTCACTGAGAGTTGGACACAACTAAATGACAAAACACCAACAAAGATTTCCAGCTGGTGAGATTATACAAAGACAAAACAAAACTCATAAAAACGTATGCAGAGTCTGAGTCTTTGTCTTGTTTTGGGGACACCAGGGAAGTATAGAAGAGGGACACTGGAGGGTATGACCCGATATGAAATGAAGTGAAGTGTTGTATTTTAATAATAATTAATTGCAGTGGCGGCTGGTGATTTTCCAAGTTTGTGGGCAGGAAGACAGAGACCTGGCCCCTCCCCTTACAATGACTCCACCCAACAGTATAAACCCCTCCCCTTCACAACCTGTTACCTGCATAGGCCTTCAGCTAGGGGCTTAGGAGCCAAAAACAGAGACAAGCAAAAGATGGATTGGAAGATAGATAGATAAGACAAAGAGATAATTTAGCTTGAAGCAAAGCCCAGGATGGATTATGCATAATGGTATTGGAGTACAAGAGCAAAGCCTTTGTGGACATACTTGAATGTCCCTGCCAAAGTTCCCAGATTGCACTTTAATAACTGTATTTTTTGGAATTCTGAGCAGTAAATAGTTTTTTTAATTTAAACACAAATGTACTATTTATTTACTGTACTGTTGCCCACAATAAATTATATTATATATCTATATACACACACACACATATATATTTACACACACATTAGAGACTAAGACACAGGGCCCGTTTTGGATCGCTACCTTGTCGTGGTGAAAGGGCTTGTTACCTCAGTGAGGCTGTAAGCTCTATCATGAAGGGTCACCCAAGATGGGCAGGTCATTTCAGAGAGATCAGACACATTTCCGGTCCACTGGAGTAGGAACTGACAACCCACTTCAGTATCTTTGCCATGAAAACCATATGGATAAGCACAACCAGAAACACAGACAGAGGTACCTGGTGTGCTGCATCCATGTGAATACTGAGAGTCAGACACGACTGAAGGACAGAACAACAACAAGACACAGGGAGATGTATTTGTAAGAGAGAGACACTGACAGAGGGTGAGAGTGACAGTGACCCAGAGAGTGAAATGGAGTCACATAGACCTGACACTGACAGAGGGTGAGAGTGTCCTGACAGTGACCCAGAGAGGGATATGGAGTCACACAGACCTAATACTGACAGAGGGTGAGAGTGTCCTGACAGTGACCCAGAGAGAGATATGGAGTCACACAGACCTGAGACTGACAGAGGGTGAGAGTGTCCTGACAGTGACACAGAGAGGGATATGGAGTCACACAGACCTGACACTGACAGAGGGTGAGAGTGTCCTGACAGTGACACAGAGAGGGATATGGAGTCACACAGACCTAATACTGACAGAGGGTGAGAGTGTCCTGACAGTGACACAGAGAGGGATATGGAGTCACACAGACCTAATACTGACAGAGGGTGAGAGTGTCCTGACAGTGACCCAGACAGGGATATGGAGTCACACAGACCTAATACTGACAGAGGGTGAGCGTGTCCTGACAGTGACACAGAGAGGGATATGGAGTCACATAGACCTGACACTGACAGAGGGTGAGAGTGTCCTGACAGTGACACAGAGAGGGATATGGAGTCACACAGACCTGACACTGACAGAGGGTGAGAGTGTCCTGACAGTGACCCAGAGTGGGATATTTAGCCACACAGACCTGAGACTGACAGAGGGTGAGAGTGTCCTGACAGTGACCCAGAGAGGGATATGGAGTCACACAGACCTGACACTGACAGAGGGTGAGAGTGTCCTGACAGTGACCCAGAGAGGGATATGGAGCCACACAGACCTGACACTGACAGAGGGTGAGAGTGTCCTGACAGTGACACAGAGAGGGATATGGAGTCACACAGACCTGACACTGACAGAGGGTGAGAGTGTCCTGACAGTGACACAGAGAGGGATATGGAGTCACACAGACCTAATACTGACAGAGGGTGAGAGTGTCCTGACAGTGACACAGAGAGGGATATGGAGTCACACAGACCTAATACTGACAGAGGGTGAGAGTGTCCTGACAGTGACCCAGACAGGGATATGGAGTCACACAGACCTAATACTGACAGAGGGTGAGCGTGTCCTGACAGTGACACAGAGAGGGATATGGAGTCACATAGACCTGACACTGACAGAGGGTGAGAGTGTCCTGACAGTGACACAGAGAGGGATATGGAGTCACACAGACCTGACACTGACAGAGGGTGAGAGTGTCCTGACAGTGACCCAGAGAGGGCTATGGAGTAACACAGACCTGAGACTGACAGGGGGTGAGAGTGTCCTGACAGTGACCCAGACAGGGCTATGGGGTCACACAGACCTAATACTGACAGAGGGTGAGAGTGTCCTGACAGTGACCCAGAGAGGGATATGGAGCCACACAGACCTAATACTGACAGAGGGTGAGAGCGTCCTGACAGTGACCCAGACAGGGATATGGAGTCACATAGACCTGATACTGACAGAGGGTGAGAGTGTCCTGACAGTGACCCAGAGAGGGATATGGAGTCACACAGACCTGACACTGACAGAGGGTGAGAGTGTCCTGACAGTGACCCAGAGAGGGATATGGAGTCACACAGACCTGACACTGACAGAGGGTGAGAGTGTCCTGACAGTGACCCAGAGAGGGATATGGAGTCACACAGACCTGACACTGACAGAGGGTGAGAGTATCCTGACAGTGACCCAGAGAGGGATATGGAGTCACACAGATCTGAGACTGACAGAGGGTGAGAGTGTCCTGACAGTGACCCAGAGAGGGATATGGAGTCAAATAGACCTTACACTAGTATAGAGGGTAGGAGTGTCCTGACAGTGACCCAGAGAGGGATATGGAGCCACACAGACCTGACACCGACAGAGGGTGAGCGTGTCCTGACAGTGACCCAGAGAGGGATATGGAGTCACACAGACCTGACACTTACAGAGGGTGAGAGTGTCCTGACAGTGACCCAGAGAGGGATATGGAGTCACACAGATCTGAGACTGACAGAGGGTGAGATGGGGCCTGACAGTGACCCAGAGAGGGATATGGAGCCACACAGACCTGATACTGACAGAGGGTGAGAGTGTCCTGACAGTGACCCAGAGAGGGATATGGAGCCACACAGACCTAATACTGACAGAGGGTGAGAGTGTCCTGACAGTGACCCAGAGAGGGATATGGAGTCACACAGACCTGACACTGACAGAGGGTGAGAGTATCCTGACAGTGACCCAGAGAGGGATATGGAGTCACATAGACCTGACACTGACAGAGGGTGAGCGTGTCCTGACAGTGACACAGAGAGGGATATGGAGTCACATAGACCTGACACTGACAGAGGGTGAGAGTGTCCTGACAGTGACACAGAGAGGGATATGGAGTCACACAGACCTAATACTGACAGAGGGTGAGAGTGTCCTGACAGTGACACAGAGATCAATATGGAGTCACACAGACCTGACACTGACAGAGGGTGAGAGTGTCCTGACAGTGACCCAGAGAGGGATATGGAGCCACACAGACCTGACACTGACAGAGGGTGAGAGTGTCCTGACAGTGACCCAGAGAGGGATATGGAGTCACACAGACCTGACACTGACAGAGGGTGAGAGTGTCCTGACAGTGACCCAGAGAGGGATATGGAGCCACACAGACCTGACACTGACAGAGGGTGAGAGTGTCCTGACAGTGACACAGAGAGGGATATGGAGTCACACAGACCTGACACTGACAGAGGGTGAGAGTGTCCTGACAGTGACACAGAGAGGGATATGGAGTCACACAGACCTAATACTGACAGAGGGTGAGAGTGTCCTGACAGTGACACAGAGAGGGATATGGAGTCACACAGACCTAATACTGACAGAGGGTGAGAGTGTCCTTACAGTGACCCAGACAGGGATATGGAGTCACACAGACCTAATACTGACAGAGGGTGAGCGTGTCCTGACAGTGACACAGAGAGGGATATGGAGTCACATAGACCTGACACTGACAGAGGGTGAGAGTGTCCTGACAGTGACACAGAGAGGGATATGGAGTCACACAGACCTGACACTGACAGAGGGTGAGAGTGTCCTGACAGTGACCCAGAGAGGGCTATGGAGTAACACAGACCTGAGACTGACAGGGGGTGAGAGTGTCCTGACAGTGACCCAGACAGGGCTATGGGGTCACACAGACCTAATACTGACAGAGGGTGAGAGTGTCCTGACAGTGACCCAGAGAGGGATATGGAGCCACACAGACCTAATACTGACAGAGGGTGAGAGCGTCCTGACAGTGACCCAGACAGGGATATGGAGCCACACAGACCTGACACTGACAGAGGGTGAGAGTGTCCTGACAGTGACCCAGAGAGGGATATGGAGTCACACAGACCTGACACTGACAGAGGGTGAGAGTGTCCTGACAGTGACCCAGAGAGGGATATGGAGTCACACAGACCTGACACTGACAGAGGGTGAGAGTGTCCTGACAGTGACCCAGAGAGGGATATGGAGTCACATAGACCTGACACTGACAGAGGGTGAGAGTATCCTGACAGTGACCCAGAGAGGGATATGGAGTCACACAGACCTGACACTGACAGAGGGTGAGAGTGTCCTGACAGTGACCCAGAGAGGGATATGGAGTCACACAGATCTGAGACTGACAGAGGGTGAGATGGGGCCTGACAGTGACCCAGAGAGGGATATGGAGTCACACAGACCTGACACTGACAGAGGGTGAGAGTGTCCTGACAGTGACCCAGAGAGGGATATGGAGTCACACAGACCTGACACTGACAGAGGGTGAGAGTATCCTGACAGTGACCCAGAGAGGGATATGGAGTCACACAGATCTGAGACTGACAGAGGGTGAGAGTGTCCTGACAGTGACCCAGAGAGGGATATGGAGTCAAATAGACCTTACACTAGTATAGAGGGTAGGAGTGTCCTGACAGTGACCCAGAGAGGGATATGGAGCCACACAGACCTGACACCGACAGAGGGTGAGCGTGTCCTGACAGTGACCCAGAGAGGGATATGGAGTCACACAGACCTGACACTTACAGAGGGTGAGAGTGTCCTGACAGTGACCCAGAGAGGGATATGGAGTCACACAGATCTGAGACTGACAGAGGGTGAGATGGGGCCTGACAGTGACCCAGAGAGGGATATGGAGCCACACAGACCTGATACTGACAGAGGGTGAGAGTGTCCTGACAGTGACCCAGAGAGGGATATGGAGCCACACAGACCTAATACTGACAGAGGGTGAGAGTGTCCTGACAGTGACCCAGAGAGGGATATGGAGTCACATAGACCTGACACTGACAGAGGGTGAGAATGTCCTGACAGTGACCCAGAGAGGGATATGGAGTCACACAGACCTGACACTGACAGAGGGTGAGAGTATCCTGACAGTGACCCAGAGAGGGATATGGAGTCACATAGACCTGACACTGACAGAGGGTGAGAGTATCCTGACAGTGACCCAGAGAGGGATATGGAGTCACACAGACCTGACACTGACAGAGGGTGAGAGTGTCCTGACAGTGACACAGAGAGTGATATGGAGTCACACAGACCTGACACTGACAGAGGGTGAGAGTGTCCTGACAGTGACCCAGAGAGGGATATGGAGTACCACAAACCTAATACTGACAGAGGGTGAGAGTGTCCTGACAGTGACACAGAGAGTGATATGGAGTCACACAGACCTGATACTGACAGAGGGTGAGAGTGTCCTGACAGTGACCCAGAGAGGGATATGGAGCCACACAGACCTGACACCGACAGAGGGTGAGCGTGTCCTGACAGTGACCCAGAGAGGGATATGGAGTCACATAGACCTGACACTGACAGAGGGTGAGAGTATCCTGATAGTGACCCAGAGAGGGATATGGAGTCACACAGATCTGAGACTGACAGAGGGTGAGATGGGGCCTGACAGTGACCCAGAGAGGGATATGGAGCCACACAGACCTGATACTGACAGAGGGTGAGAGTGTCCTGACAGTGACCCAGAGAGGGATATGGAGCCACTCAGACCTAATACTGACAGAGGGTGAGAGTGTCCTGACAGTGACCCAGAGAGGGATATGGAGTCACATAGACCTGACACTGACAGAGGGTGAGAGTGTCCTGACAGTGACCCAGAGAGGGATATGGAGTCACATAGGCCTGACACTGACAGAGGGTGAGAGTGTCCTGACAGTGACCCAGAGAGGGATATGGAGTACCACAAACCTAATACTGACAGAGGGTGAGAGTGTCCTGACAGTGACCCAGAGAGGGATATGGAGTCACATAGACCTGACACTGACAGAGGGTGAGAGTGTCCTGACAGTGACCCAGAGAGGGATATGGAGTCACATAGACCTGACACTGACAGAGGGTGAGAGTGTCCTGACAGTGACCCAGAGAGGAATATGGAGTCACATAGACCTGACACTGACAGTGGGTGAGAGTGTCCCGACAGTGGCAAAGAGATTGATATGGAGTCACATAGACCTGACACTGACAGAGGGTGAGAGTGTCCTGACAGTGACCCAGAGATGGATATGGAGTCAAATAGACCTGAAACTGACAGAGGGTGAGAGTGTCCTGACAGTGACCCAGAGAGGGATATGGAGTCACATAGACCTGACACTGACAGTGGGTGAGAGTGTCCCGACAGTGGCAAAGAGATTGATATGGAGTCACATAGACCTGACACTGACAGAGGGTGAGAGTGTCCTGACAGTGACCCAGAGATGGATATGGAGTCAAATAGACCTGAAACTGACAGAGGGTGAGAGTGTCCTGACAGTGACCCAGAGAGGGATATGGAGTCAAATAGACCTGAAACTGACAGAGGGTGAGAGTGTCCTGACAGTGACCCAGAGAGGGATATGGAGTCACATAGACCTGACACTGACAGTGGGTGAGAGTGTCCCGACAGTGGCAAAGAGATTGATATGGAGTCACATAGACCTGACACTGACAGAGGGGGAAAGTGTCCTGACAGTGACCCAGAGAGGGATATGGAGTCACATAGACCTGACACTGACAGAGGGTGAGAGTGTCCTGACAGTGGCAAAGAGAGGGATATGGAGTCACACAGACTTGACACTGACAGAGGGTGAGAGTGTCCTGACAGTGACCCAGAGAGGGATATGGAGTCACACAGACTTGACACTGACAGAGGGTGAGAGTGTCCTGACAGTGACAAAGAGAGGGATATGGACTCAACTGAGCTGTGCAGCTGCTTCTGTCTGGTATAGGCCAGGGTGGTGACAGACAGGTCACAAGCTTGGTGTGTGGAGCAGGGTAGTCAGAATCAATAATACCACCAGAGTCCTAAGAAAGCTGAAGCTTTACACGCAGCTCCCTCTATCTGCATGCACTCTGAGCTGGGAGCTGTTTTTCTTTCAATTAACTTTATTGAGATTGTTAGGATTGCACCAATGTTTTTACTTCCGGGGGGACAGTGCAAGGGTCTGTCCATGCAGGATCCGGGACTTTCTCCTCCCAGCCATTCTGATTGGGCGATGCTGTTTGTGACAGACAGGCTCAGTTCTATAGTTTAGAGCACCGGTCAGGAAAGACAGCATTCTGACTGTTTTTGTTTTTGTTTTGTTTTTTAATTCTCACTAGTTCCCTGATCTGTAGTACTAGGCAAGTCACAGGGAGGGGATAGATCTGATAAGTCAGTGTGTAAATCAGTGTCTGCTGCACAAAGGTTCTTGTAATTTAAAGTGACAGCAGCAGATATAAAAAAAAATAGAAGATTGAACATGATATAACTATTTTTTTTTATTATTTGAATAAAAAAATAAGTAAGTGATGGGGGGATCAAGTTAGTGCATTATTTTTAGGAGGTTGGATGCCCATTTGCCCCTATGAACCAGCCATCCCTGATCAATTTTACTTAATATCATTGTATATTCATTTATACTTTTTTGCTCATCACATATTATAATTATCGAACTACGAGACGTTGTCACGCTTTGCGTGGTGCGTACGACTTAGGCAAAGCGAGGCGAGCTGTTAAATCGGAGCACTCAGGCGACGAGTGAGGCAAGCCGTTAAGGCACTAAAACTTGCAGCACTTGGGCAATGAGGAAACGCGGAATCGCCTTAGGCTGCAAGCAGTTGACGAACTCTGGGCTTAGAAAAAAAATGACAAGACCGGGTAAAGCAAAAAACATGAAAGACACAAAAACTAAAAAAAAATACAACAAAAACATCACACACAGCACGGGGGAACAGCCAGGACATCTGGGAGTGAGGTGGAACGCGTATTTAAGTCAATTTTGCAGAGTTTGGCACTTGAACATTGGCTAAGTGAGAAAAAAAATGGCGGCCAAAAAAAAAGGAAAACAAGGCTACATGACCCTGGAACGCGCAAAACATTGCAAACCGCGTACCACTTTCACCCAGGAACGTACAAGGTAAAAAATACACTACTACAAACGACGGCAAATGTTGGCGATCCGCGTTGCACAAACTCTATTTTACAATCCTAACTTGCCACTAACAACATTACTCATCCACAGTAGCGCTTCACACAAATAAACCAACGGTTTCCCCTTGCGCACGCAGCATATTTCTAATGCTCAGTTGGGACATTCATAACACTATCTCCTCAGGCCAGCAACAGTCCCACTGGACATTATATGCTGCAGGACAATAAAAAGAGATTGTTAGCTCTTCAGGCTATTGATTGTTACTTATATTAATTAGAAAAAGGTAAACTATGTTAATTTATTATTCAATTAATTCATTAATTAGTATTTTAAAAATAGAGAGAGAAGAGGAGAGGCTTGCAATGAGCGCCGAAGGTCCTTACAGTATAAAAAGCTTAACATTGTGTGCCAAACAGCATTGCCATGGCTTCAAATTTTATTGACCGTCATTTTTTGACAGGCAAGTCGCTAGTATTGTATATATTTTGTACTTTTACATAAGTATTATAATAATTTATTAGGTTTGTGTCTGTGCTCTGAAGAACCTCATGTTACCGTAGAGATGTTTTATAGTTACGTTTTTAGCTAAGTTCAAATGGGAGTTTTAGATTAATTTGATAGACGAGGTCATTGCAGCAACGGACATGAGCTTGATGGAGCTCAGAGGTGCAGAGGCTGACAGATGTGCCTGGTATGTTGCGGTCCATAAGGTCACGGAGAGTCAGACACAACTGAACGACCAAACAACAACAACAAATTACATTTATAGTTCAAGGTAACCAAAAGCACCAATAGATTGCTACACCTTGGCCTAGGTGGTGGTACCATTATATTATTATTTTTGGTGTGTTAGTGACTGATCGTTTTTTTATAGTTATTTTAGTTATGTTGGATATGCTGATTTGTATTATACTCATCCATTCAAACACCGGCAAGTATTTCATCTCACATGAGCTGGAGCCTGAGGGGAAGGGATATCCTACTTGGACTTGTTCTTCCATTCAGTCCTATCATCCTGTGGCACTTCACTGTGGTATTCTTTCAATAGGAACTGAATAGAGATCTATCTTGAATGAAAGGGTTGGCAAAGTACAGTGGCAAATAAAGCAAAATTCAATGTAATAATAAAAAGGCCGACATTAGTCCAGGATTTCGTGACCTTTCTGTTTGTGTTTTCGGGGTCGCTCTAATTGAGCCAGTTTCATTAATTCTGACTGATTCATCTCAAGCAGAGAGATACTGAGATCCTGGATCGTTGTGGAGTATTATCGCCCTCTAGTGACTGTTTAATGCCTGCGTTTCAAAGTATTTTGCAATTTAGAGGATGCCATTATAGCAACAACCCCTTCTGGGTCGCTACCTGGTTGTGGTGAAGGAGCTTGTGTACTTCAATGAAGCTGTGAGCTGTATCATGTAGGGTCACCCATGCAGGTCATTGCAGAGAGGTCAGACAAATTGAAGGAATTGGAGAAGGAACTGGCAACCCACTCCGGTATCTTTGCCAAGAAAAGCTTATGGATAAGCACAACTAGACACAAGATGTGTCTGGCGTGATGCGGTTCATAGGGTCACAAAGATTTGGACCCGACTAAAGGAATGAACATCAACAACAATAATAATAGCTCTAAACTGGATTGCATTTATAATATTGTCCACTGGGTGGCAGTAAATCCCCATGTGATGAGATGTCACAGGCCATGTTTATATCTGTGTATCCAATAGATAAACAAGAGGGAATGTTTACTAATTATCACATTGTATTTGTGCAGCTTTTTAGTTGTTACGTGATATTTTCTGTTATGCTACAGGGGGTAATGCGCGGGAATGTGCCTGGTCAGTACTTGGATGGGAGAAAACATTGGAATACCATGGGGCTGTTTGCTGTGGCCCACTAGAGAAGGAACTGGCAACCCACTCCAGTATATCTGCCATGAATACCAAGTGGATCAGTGTGGTGTGTTAGGGTCCATGAGGTTATGGAGAGTCGGACACGACTGAACAACAGACAAGTCATGAGCGTACAGGGTTCCATCTTGCGTATTTTCAAACCCTTCCTGGCAGCTTGAAGCCTGAGGGGTGTACTTATGTTTATCTATCACTGGAGGGAGGGTAGAAGGGATAAAAAAAAGATGTATGTGGACATGGGTGTAGGAGCCAAAGAAAATCTGGGGTGGATACTGCATATAGTATAAAAATACCCCACAGCTGCTTCTCTACACATAAACAAAATAAGGGGGGGCGGTTTGTCCCCCTTGCCCTACCCCCCCCCCCCCCCCCCAGTTCCTACACCCTTGGATGTGGATTTGTTACAAAATTGCATGTTTGAGAATTTTCCGTAGTGTATTTTCCCTAGTGTGTATATATATATATATATGTATATATGTATGTTCCCAACACTCTCAGTTAATCCCCTTTCCCTCCCTACACCCTCTACCTCTTCATATATCCCCCTCTTTCTGGGTTCCCATTGCTTCATCCATAACCCCCCCTTTTTCTCCTATTTTGTACCCCTCCACTTGCATTCTCCCCCAGCTTGTTTTTCACACTGGCTGTGATGGGGTTAAATCCTAAATTCAAGACCCAGCTTGGATCCAGACATGATCTGTAACATTTCACGAGAGGACATTTGTAAAACTGGCGAGATAACAAGTGAGAAGCGCAGGACAGCGAGCACGTGAGCGCCGGGTCCCACGGGGCCACACAAAGCTAGATCTGTGATAAAGGACCACTGAGGTGCCACGTTTATAGTGTGATCTCTTCATTTATTATATAAATTATTTTCTAATGAAAGCAGACATGTGCTTTTATTCCAAACAGAATTAGACCTTGGAGGACCTTGGATCCAGATAAGAATTCTGCTCCATTCTTTTGAAAGAATGCTACTATGACTTGCCACTTGGACTAAAAAGAAAAGCAGATCCCAGTAGCACTATCCTCACCTTCAGAATCCAGGCCAGGCTACCAGTAATGGAGTTACAGCAGGTGCCAATCACCCAGGGCCCACTACAGGGTAGGGACCTGCTGCTACTGGCAGCAGTTTGGGGTATTGGGGAAATCTTAGTTTATTAATGGAAACAGTTGAAATGTTTTTTTTTTTTTCATTTTTTCCATTCACTAGCTTTCTCACTTGTTGTTGTTCAATCCTACAGTTGTGTCCCACTCTTGGTGACCATATAAACGCAGAACACAAGGCACATCTGTCTGTGTTTCTGGTTGGGCTTACTTGCTGATACTGGAGTGGGTTGCCAGTTCCTTCTCCAGTGGACCACAATTTGTCTGACCTCTCTGCTTTGACCTGCCTATCTTGGGTAACCCTACATGGTATAGCTCACAGCTTCATTGAAGTACCTCAGCCCAGAAGGGGACCTTTGTCACTACTACTACAACCCAAGTATTGCGATCCATGGTAGACGCTCTTAAGACACAAGTGGATACATTTAGGATTTTCTATAAAAACATTTGTTAACTTACAAGAATGGGACATTTTTCCCCAGAACTA
>CM050176.1:41901218-42151218 GCA_027410445.1 Discoglossus pictus | reverse complement strand
AGACCCCCTCAACACAGACCCCCTCAACACAGACCCCCCTCAACACAGAGCCCCTCAACACAGAGCCCTCTCAACACAGACCCCTCTCAACACAGACCCCTCTCAACACAGAGCCCCCTCAACACAGAGCCCCCTCAACACAGAGCCCCTTCAACACAGAGCTCCCTCAACACAGAGCCCCCTCAACACAGAGCCCCCTCAACACAGAGCCCCCTCAACACAGAGCCCTCTCAACACAGAGCCCCCTCAACACAGAGCCCCTTCAACACAGAGCTCCTTCAACACAGAACACCCTCAACACAGACCCCGTCAACACAAAGCCCCCTCAACACAGGGCTCCCTCAACACAGAACCTCCTCAACACAGACCCCTGACACAGACCCCCCCCCCCCCCCCCCATTGATCTTCCCCTGAGATGTTGCTACCATGTAAGTTACATTTGAATCTTTATATGAGACATGACATCTGGCACATGGCACTATTATTATGTCCGTCTGGTTCCAACAAATCCTGCCTGGGCTCAGCGCCTGTTTGGGAAGTTTTGGTTCTCTGAGTAGTTTCATCTGATGGTTGTAAATGTACAATATGATTTTTTGAGTTCTGCTGAAGAATTTCCTGTCAAGCGTTCCTCTTTGCAAAGTCGCAAATTTATATCTAGAACAAATAAATAACAGCAATGCAAAAAACTGAAACAAAAGATAATGAAATCTGTCCAAAGGCCGGAAAACAGGATAAAAATAGAATAAGTTGTTACAATACAAAGTGCTCATTTTTAACATGAGCTGCAATATTTGGGTGACATTTTATTTCTACTGAAGCGCCAAGGGGTGGCAGTGTGGAGCAGTTCAGCATGCTGGGGGGTGTATCAGGGAAGAGGTGAGAGAGCAAGGGCAGAAAAGTGAAAGTAAACTGCAGGGGGGTGGGTCCTGGAGCTGATTTCATTCAGGCAGAGGAGCTTTGCATAGGCAGGGTTTAATGGAAGGGGGGCAGCTATGGAAAGGGACAATTTATAACCCCTTCGAGGATTTTTTCACATGGGCCCTCCATTCTCTAGCTCCGCCACTGTGCACCCTCCAGTGACCCGGTTACTACTACTACCTTTTCTTGCTAACTCCCGATCACAAGTTTATTAAACACTTCTATAGAAAATCCCATGGGCCTCATTCTATTATCGGCCGCAGCCGTTGCGGGGCCGCAAGGACCGGCTGCAAGCTTTCCGGCTATTCTATTCCCCTCCGGCCGGGGACTCCGGCAGGCTTGCGGCCGGCGCCTTGCTATCTCTTGCGGCCGCTCGCGCCGAAGGAAAGCCTTTGATCTAAAACGGCCGCAAGGAAATCGGCCGTAAGAAATTCCTATTTGCAATTCAATTGCTCCGGGAACCCTCTCTACAAGGCTAAAAACGAGCCGCAGCTTACTTGCAGCAAAGAGGTCTCGCTAGCACCAATTAAGCACATAAAATAGCTCAAATAAAGCCATCCTGCACTTTGCAGAGTCTAGAAAGTGATATTCGGTGTTAGCAAAAATAGTACATAATTACCCTATACTCAAATCCGTAAAATACTTTTTTTTTAATATCCGTAAAATATCCATGTAAAAAGTCCAGAGTGCTTGGAGCACCTCAGACACGCCCACGCCGCAGCCGGAAAATAAACAGTTAATTTGAACTCGAGTTTGGGCTGATGTGCAAGCTTGAGAGTGGGTTACTTTTAATCCTCATGTTCCCCAATATGATCCCTAGCATTTACAGAGCTGTACAGTGCCGTCTTGAATTTATTTTTGAGTTTGTAGATTTCACAGCTTACGGCCGGTTGCAAGATATGCGGCCGGCCGTAAGAGGAGATCCTGGCGGGGCCGTATAATAGAATCGCGAGTTAACGGAACCCCCGCAAGGAATCGCAGCCTTACGGCCGATTTATGGCCAATAATAGAATGAGGCCCTATGTGTCTATATAAGTACAGATATACCCCACTTAATACTACCCCTTTGAGCAAGGACGCCCTATATTCGCTATATAGCTCTTTTTCACGATAGTGCAGTTGTTACAATAATACAAAGTGCAAATTTTTAACACAAAGCGCAATATTTGGGTAAAATGTTACTTCCTTGATGGCGCCCTTTTTAATTTTGAGCCCTGGGCATCTGCCCGCCTTATCCATAGGACTGAGCTGCAGATGGAGTACGACTGGCTCTCTCTCTGTGCTTTTAAACAAATTCACAATTTTGTATTTGCATAATTTTTTAAAGGAAATGCAAATCCACAGGTCTTTGTTTTAAATAAGTGAAGATACAGCACCGAGTAAGTTATACGGTTCTATAGACTGAGGAATGCGTTGGAAAATGCTGCAAAGTTGCATTTCCAGAGATTTAAAAGAAAAAAAATGTTTTAACCTTTCCAGGAGTCATTGTTTGTGCAGGAAATAAAATATTATATTTAGTGCATGAAAGACACATTTGTGAATTTTATGTCATTTAATAATTTCTGAAATATTAAGAAATTATTACGGTACTTCTTTTTGCTGTTTTTATTGCTTCCCTTAATTAATTTTACACAGGAGTCACAAGCTCCTATTTTTTTGTTATTCTACGTATATATATATATATATATATATATATATATATATATATATATATATAATGACCATTCCCGGCCTCTGTGTCAGCCCTGGTATTAATCTAGGGATAATTGCTTATATCCGCATTAACATGTTTTAACCCTCGGTGCACCTCTTATTAAAGCCTCATTTATAATATGATGTTATATAGAACTTGTCTTTGGTAATAGACACAATGTTTACATATAATATAAAATAAATAAATACAAACTGTAATTTATAACTATTATATACAATTTTGATTTAATCCTGTCAACATGGCTGGATTACCCATTAGGCCAACTAGGCAGCCGCCTAGGGGCGCTTCACTTCTAAAAATAATGAAATGCTGCAGTTCATAGACTGGCTAATAGGGGGTAAACACTTAGAACAAAAGAGTTACAGCAGGAAAAGAACTTACACGCACAAAAAAGGCAAAAATGGGTCAGTGCATACCTGGCGTACTCACTAGCAGGGGCTCATCCACTTCACTGCCTAGGGGCTCCAAAAAGGTGGATCCGGCACTGTCTGTCAGACATTTTTACTAAAAGGATTAGAGTTCCTTACCCTCTTCCCCTAAGCAAATGTTGGCAGCAGCAGTGCAGCTGCCAACCACTAGATGGCGCCGCCAATTTTCGGACTACTGCTTTACACTGCATATGAGGCTAGCCGACAGAAGAGCCTGAGGCCCTTGAGGGCCAAGAGCCCACGCCAGAACATAGCGATGGCCTCGCTGTCGATTCAGCGCCGTCAAGTTGAGCCACGTCAGAGGGGGGAATAATTATAGGCCTTCCCTGAAACCTGAAGGCGCCATCTAGCGGCTACTTGCTGGCACTGCAGCTGTCAGTGCTGGTGATTTTTTGCGCATACATAATGGAATAGATCCGGATTAGACACTTCAGAGGAAGGACAGGAGCTGTGTATTCAAATAACAGCTCTATTCAGTTCTGTTTAAAGCCTGAAGATGGAGCAAGACCCAGTAGGATAATCCTACCTCTTAGGCTACAGGCAAACTATATATTTAAGATGGAAGTGACCATGATACAAACTTCATTTTTTTAAATAGTCTGGGACTTTTTATCTTTCTGCAATATGAAGGCTGATAAAGTGTTGTTGTTCAGTCCTTCAGTCCTGTCTGACTCTCTGTCACCATATGGACGTAGCACACCAGGCACATCTGTCAGTGTGTCTGGTTGTGCTTATCCATACGGTTTTCATGGCAAATATACTGGAGTGGTTTGCCAGTTCCTTCTCCAGTGGACCACAATTTGTCTGACCTCTCTGCTATGACTTGCCCATCTTAGGTGACCCTACATGGTATAGCTCACAGCTTCAGTGGGGTACACAAGCCCCATCACCACAACAAGGTAGTTATCCAGAAGGGGGGAAAGGTGTTAAGTCCGTATAAAACAGGAAGCATTAGTTTAGCATTTACTTCAATAAAAGCAAATAATGGCAATTTCTCTAGTAATAATACTCCAATTATATTCCCAGATGTACAGGGCTTTGGTTCTGACAGATATTATCCTGCGCAGGACAGCAGCGCCAGGAATAACAAGGATCCTGCGCCCAAACGTCCGCGCCAACAATGTAACAATCTGTGCCTGACATCAATAGGAACAACATGGAAACAATACAGACCATCCGGGCTGCGCCTGTGGGAAGCTTCCCATCAGCACGGAAATATCCTGCGTGATAACAACATGTGCGGCCGCGCTGTCCTCTCCTGGACTATCACAGACAGATGGTGCTATACACAGTCATATAATATATAATAAGTAATAACAAGTACTTTATCAGTTGCATGTTATCTTAAAATTTGCATTTATTTGGTAAACTTACATTGAACTTTGTCACTGTGTTAGGCAAGTTCGGCCCTGGAAGCCACACACAGGCCTTGATTTGAGAATCTCCTTTCTGTGCACAGGTGACTCAACCAGGATGATTTAAGAAGCGATATTCAGGCCTGTACGCAGCAGGGATATCCTCAAAGCCAGGCCTGTGTGTGGCCCTTAAGGACCGAACTTGCCCTCCCCTGTGTAGGAGCCTAATAATTGCTTTTTACTTATTGGGATCTGGAAGAGCTAAAATCAATAAAACATGTTTAGACTAACTACAATCTATGCAGGCCCACAGAAAGTAGCCATTTTTGGTAGTAATCACCATTAGAATTAGATAAAAGCACATGCTTAGTGAGGGTCATAAAGGCTGATGGACATATACAAATTACACCTTTTTGTATAAGGTTACTATAAGAAAATGTTATTTATTTGAATACTTTTTAATGATAATGTCTATAGATTGAAATCATACTATGTGGCTATGTTGGGGGGGGGGGGGGGTTGCCTTCCTTAATCAGTGCACATACGGTCATGGATCAGAGGAGATGTAACACACGTGCTGGGCATACTGTATGTCATGTGCCCACCACATGTGCCCGCAGAGCTAGTGAATGGAGGGTCCTGGGGCAAAATAATGTGGCGGCCCAAAATAAAAACAAAATATATCTAAGTAGTTAATCAGATCACCTCGACAAAAAAATAATTGTATGCCCGCCTCTAGTTAAATAAGATAAGTGAAGAAAGCAGAGGGTCCCTTCCCTGCTCTGGGCCCCGGTGCTTTGCACCTGCTGCACCGACAGTACCTCTGCCACTGATTTCCATTCGTATTTGGCTTAATAATAACCACATATCAGTGACCTTGCGCGTCTATCTGAAAATACCCCCTAATAACCATTTTGTGTCCTTGTTATATTAATTTTATTGCAACATTGTTTTTCAAGTTACGAAAAAATATTGCGAAAAAAAAACAGATTCTACAAATATGTAACATTTCCTAAAAAACAACGGCTGTACGTAAGTAAGCAACCTGGCTTGTGTATAATCCATCCTGAGCTTTGCTCAAAGCTGTGTAATGAAGCAGGCATTAATTAAAACCATGTTTAAAATGGTAATGGATTACAAGAGCGAAGTCTTTGTGGGCGCATTTGCATGTCCCTGCCCAAGTTCCCAGAATGCAGTGAAAATAACAGTATGTCTCGGAATTCTGAGCAGGAAACAAGTTTGTTTTAGACGTTCGATTGTGAAAACAAATGTACTATATATATATATATATATATATATATATATATATATATACTGTAAGTGACAATATGGGAGGAGGTGAAGGAATGTGACTAGGACGCCCTGATTGTTGAGTCCAGATTTTTCTGATGACGTCCATATTGGTAGAGCCAGTATCACTCATGTTATACGGGTGAGTCCACCCACACTTAAGCTGCCTCCCCTAAGGGCCCCTCTTTATGAAGAGTGAATGAGACACATCCCCCGGGTGAAGTGATGGAAGCCGATGTCTTTGTGTATTAGCAGAGTGGTGATAAATGTCCATAAAGTGCCACTTGTATAAGATTTATTGCCAGGCTGTTAAACAATGATATATAGAATAGAGCGTGAATAGAGAGGGCCTCATTCAAATGCGATTTAGCCAATTGAATAGGGCTCTATATAAGCACACAGCATATTTTTTACAGAAGTTTTTAGTTAGTGAAGATCTTGCTTCTGGATAGAAGATCACTAACTAAAAACTTTTGTAAAAAAATATACTCTGTGCTTATATAGAGCCCTATTCAATTGGCTAAATCGCAATTGAATGAGGCCCAGAGTATTTAGACAGCGTGGCCTGAAGGTTTCCTGGGACCTCGCTAGTTATGAGCTTCGTCCTCAGGACACTATTTCTTATCTAATGGACTTTCTGTGACTGTTAGTAATTTATTTGTCCTGTTATATAGGGATTTAGATGGAATATGTATATATTTTTATTTCTTGGGTGTTTTTACCATTGTTTTCCCAATATCTCCAACATATTTATATTGGTATCACACTCCTGTCCTGATACTATTTAGTAGCATAATAAGAGGGAAAAAAGGTGGGACATCTTTACACTCATTTGCATGTCACTACCCAGAATCCTTCCTCTTCTGGATCGCTACCTTGTGGTGGTGCAGGGGCTTGTGTACCTCAATGAAGCTGTGAGCTATACTTGGGTCACCCAAGAATGGACAGGTCATGGCAGAGAGATCAGACAAATCATGGTCCACTGGAGAAGGACCTGGCTCCCACTCTACTATTTTTGCCAAGATAAGCATAACCAGAGACGTACCGATAGATGTGTATGGCATGCACAGGGTCACATGGAGTCGGACACAACTGAATGACTAAAACAGAATCCTCAGTGGGAATGAAAATACTGTTCATGGGGAGGTTTTGTGGAGACATGTCAGTGTATGGTGTTTTCTTGTCATTTACAAGGCTTTTAATTTATTACTTTATTATTACAAATAAAAGCAAAATCTTTATTATTTATTTATTATTTTTGCACATCATGAGTCCTTATAGGGATATCTTATTGTATTTTCCTTATTCCCCTAATTCAGAATCCTTGAGATAGCACCACTGTCTCAATAAAAGCTCCGGCTCATATATAGGACCCCGATTATTTCAGCCTGGGGGGATGTTTTGTGGTTTCTGACCCCTCGTGAGTCATTTATCATTTAGATGTTTATTTCCCCCAATTTTAAATTAATGTTTGTTAAATGATGTGATATTGTAGCCTCCATATGTAGGGCGCACGTATACTGGTGAGTCACACTGTCTGTGTCCCTAAGGGCCCCAGTTTATAATAAATGAATAAGATTGCCCCCTGGTGTAATGTGATAAATGGCCATAAAATGACACTTGGAGGAGGATTTATTGCCAGGCTGTCTATTTGGTGCCAGATGATGATGTGTATATGTCCTTGTGCGATACTGTCAAAACAAAGCAGGATATTTATATGTAAAATATTCTTGGAATATAAACACAGTAAATACTGAAACATAATATATTTTGGTGTAAATAAATTCCAATGCTATGTCTACAAAGTTATAAGAACCACAAACACTGAGAGTCGTCCAGCCTCTTTGTCCTTGTTTAATGAGCATTAAAGGGACTCTACCACCCCAAAATAAAGTTGTTGTTTTTAGGTTATTCTTAAAGAGCATGAAACAGTGCCTATATGTTGTGTTCTCCATTTATTTCTAAAGTGAATCAATCCTGAGAAATGACATGCGGTTGTTGCTGCATTTGTATGCAGATGCAAGACTAATGCGTATTAATTAGCTGTTTTGATATGCTAATTAGGATTACAGCTGGCTTGGCTGACTCTGTAGTTGTCAACAATGAAGACCCCCAATGTTATATGGCAGTTAGACACCTCTCCCTCCGTTGTCAAGCACTCTGACCTGTACATTATCATATGGAGCCGCACATTAGAATACAGGAGCCACAAAATCAATTCTAAATATTTCAAAAATGATTTACTGTAGAGAAAAACTGCTATTACAATGTATAGCCAGTTGTAGTGCTCTTTAAAATGAAATCAACTTCCTGTTGGGGGTGACAGTGTCGCTTTAAGCCACGATAGCTTCTCACATTTATATATAGCTGACCTTTATTCCCCATGCAATGCTTATTAACCACAATACAAGATAACACCTACTATAATAACCTATATGAGTACTAAGTCAGAGAGAGCTTATATTGAAGCACAATATTAGTACAACAATTAAGATTAGATACAATGTGTCAAATTTGTAAACAAACAATTCATTCTATGGGCCTCATTCAATTGCGATTTGGCCAATTGAATAGGGCTCTAAATCAGCACATAGCATATTTTTTAAATAAGTTTTTAGTTAGTGAAAACCTTGCTTTTGGATAGATGTTTACTAACTTAAAACTTCTTTAAATAAAATATGTTGTGTGCTTATTTAGAGCCCTATTCAATTGGCCAAATTGCAATTGAATGAGGGCCTATGTATGCAATAAGTGTCATTATATTAATAATCATTTTAGACTAAAACATCAGAGAATCCAGACCCTGTAATCAGGGGCATAGGAAAAGGGGGGAATGGGGGAGGGACAAATCCCCCCGCCCCCCCCCCAGATTATCTGAACAGTGGAAACAAAAAATAGCAAAATTAAACTTAATCATGCCTTACCAGATTTGGCCACTATAAGGATGGAGCAGTATGTCTTTCACATGAAAGCTTTCACCCATAATTTATATTTTGTACACACATATATATATATATATATATATATATATATATTTATTTTTTTTGAATATTACATTAGTGATTCTATTTGAATGTATCAAAAAAAAAAAAGTTAATAAACTTATTTCCTGCTCACATTTCTTAGAAATACAGTTGATGCACTGCACTCTGGGAAAACTGGGGGGAAGGGAGCATGCAAATGAGACCACAATGCACGCTCATTCTTATTAATCCAATAACCATTTTATACATGGCTCCTTTTAGGCCTATGCTCGCTGTATTTCACAGCTTTAAGCACAGCACCGATTGGATTATGCACAAACCAGGAGACCTACCCACATACAGAACTGTTTCACGGTTACTGACAGTCATCTGTGTGGGGCGAGTGCTGAAGTGAACTACTCTCTGCAAAAAAACACCATACCAACCAGGCACCCACACTGATGATCGGCAGTAATATTATATTTATTATATATATGGCACCAGGAGGGAGATCAACAGGAGTGCGGAGGGGACCCAAAATTGTTTTTTGCACCAGGGCCCTCCACATACTGGCTCTGCCACTGGTATATGTATATATATATATATATATATATATATATATATATATACACCTTATTCAACCATCATGAATGTATATAGCGCTGCAGAATATGTTGGCGAGTTACAAATAAAAGATAATAATAATATATAATGATAGATGTTTTGAGAGATTAATTATCCTCTGGTTGCTGATTTTATTGATCAATAGTTAAAGGGACATGGAAGATTTATGGATTCCCTAGGTTTATAATATATTATATATATAAAATACCTGTGTGTCTATTTATTTTTATGTACTTAATTTGTTTTATGAATTACTTATAAGCTGTTTTTTCTGCTTAAAATATTACAAATAGATCCTAACTGGTTTATCCCTCTGCAGCTCATGAAGACAGTGTACTTCTAAGTACAGGGGTTGCACCGTCTCACACTAAGCAATCAGTGGCAGGATTTGGCAACATGCTGCTTGAGAGGGGTCACTGACAGGATTAATTAAAACACTGCACTTCACAGTCTGTGTATTCATAAGCTGCATAAACTACAGAGGGCAGTTATATGATTTTAGCCAGAAAGAAACAGAGCTTATAAAAGTAAAAGTACATAAAAGTACAAAGGTATAGAGGGGTATTATATTCCTAGATCCAGACACTTCCCGCATTGCTTTAATCTGCTGAACTCTGCTCCTTTACTTACATATTTCTCAAAAAATACCGTGGATTCTACTAATGATTACACTTTATACTATATTTACACCCTCGTTACTGGGATGTATTTGTAAATAAACCTTTTAGTTAAGTAATATAATTACCTCTCGCAGTGACTCCAACCTGCCACGATGTCACCCAGATGAAAGTGATGTGTCACCCACATTATAAGTAATCAAAGCTCCCATCCTACACCGGCCAATCTACTAGCATCAACTTGTCTTCTAAAGAAGAGCCGCCACACCACTCCCAGCAACCTGCGGGTCCACTCGTTGGATAATATGTAATATGCATAGACATAGCATAGAATTGTTTATTTATCTCTGTTATTATTGCACAAAACTGTAAAAGGTAAAGGACCACTACCTGGTCAGTACTTGGATGGGAGACAACCTAGGAATACCAGGAGCTGTATGCTGTGGCCCACTGGAGAAGGAACTGGCAACTCACTCCAGTACCTCTGCCATGCAAACCAAGTGGATCGGCATGGACATAAAGAAGTGTCTTGTGTGTTACCGTCCATGAGGTCATGGAGAGTCGGACATGACTGAACGATGCATTAGCAGACATATAAGACATGAGCATCAGAACTGATTTTTATGAAGATTTTTTAAATATAAAAATGTTTTTTTCATGCCGTGATAGCTTGAAGCCTGAGGGACATGAATATCTAATCTCCCAGTGGAAGAAGGGGTGGGGGAGGAGGGAAGAGAGGCAGGGGAGAGGGATTTGTTTTGTGATTGGATATTATTGAATTTGACAACTACCCACATCCCCACACATGCTCTGCAGCAGCTCGCAACAATATATGCAAGCTTTGTTTCAAGACATATATAGGCCTCTCTACACATACAATCTTCACCAGATCATTATGGATGCCTCCAGAAACCAATAAAGACATACGTTTTATCTCCTAATTCCCCATGCTCCTAGTCAGGCTCAATATTTCAACACTTTAATATATATATATATATATATATATATATACATACATACATTTACAGCCCTATTAAATTCTCTGAATGTGTAAAACCGTAGCCCGTAACGTAGCCCACAAGACTTACGGGTATTAAATTGGCCCCGTAAAGCAAGCCGCTAACGATCTGCGGGTTAAGGGCGAAAAAAAGCTATGGGATGTGGAAATTTGAACTGCGTGCCTGCAAATCTTTTGTTCTGTCAAGCCCGTAACTGCTACATTCCAATTTCGCAATTAAGTTGCAACAAATTTCCAAAGATGCCATGGCATTCAAGCCCGTAATCCGCAAATGAAGCCAAAAAGCCAACAGGTACTAGAGAGGACCCGCAAGGGGGTAAAGTCCTATCCGTAGCACTGTAAATGCAAATATACACACACTACTGTACTTATAATTAATTAGAAAGTGATGTCAGGTCTTAGAATTAATAGCACAACATTCTCAAGCTCGCAAATCGGCAATATAAAATACTTTTTTAATGTTTCATTTTCGTGTTATATCGATCCCGGCAATCAAGGTGTTAATACATATAATGGAACTCGCATGGACTGGAATATCATATTTACTGATTTATTATAATTGCATCATTTCTGGAATGCGGGTCCGATAGTAACTCGTAATCCAAACCCGTAAGGCTTTGAAATCTAACCTCCATTTTTCAGTGATGTAATGATGACGATCTCGGTGGCCATTGGCTCCGTCTAAACCCGTAACTACAGTTTGACTAATTGATCATGTTCACGGCCGCACATGCAACGTGCACAAGAATGGTTTGTGCGTTTGCGTCTTAAGCCCGTAATTCGCGCCATGGTCTTATTTAATAGCTCTGTAACTCAGCCGAGTTTCAAGCTCGCAGCCTTTGTGGGTGTGCCGATGCCGATACGGGCTTCAAATTTAATAGTGTATTACTATTCCTAAGCAATTAAGCTGCAGTGGAATCTACCATTTTGGTTTATGCTTCCTGCGGCGCCCTCTATCTGCTGGAATATTGCAGCAATGACTCCCAATGCTTTTAGCAGGACTAAGGGAAGTATTATTTTACAAGGGCACATCCTTGCGAGAAGGCAGGAACAAAACATGAGAAAGGAAAATAGAGCCTCGCAGTAATAAATAAGTGCATATAAAAGATAACAAACTGAAAGTTGTATTTATTTTGCTTTCTAAATACAATTCACCCTCTTTCTAATTATTCAAAATACTGTATAGAAACCTGGGACCTGGGGTCACCAAATTCTCACGTTTTGATTACAAGCAAAAAAATATATATACTTGTTTTCTGTGGGTCAGTCCTGTGGTCTCAGAGTACTGACCACCTCCAGGTAACATTCTGTCCAGGTAAAAATGAAATAACAGGAATGCTGGAATTAGCCCAAACTGTGATTTATATTTTCAGTTTTTTTAGCAATTTCCTGAAAGCTGTTGCAGCTCCGCTCTGCACAAAAGGCTCTTTGTAATGTAACCCTGCCCGGCCATGGTGACACTTCCTAGTAATATATCCCTTAAAGTGACAAAGTAAAGGTCAAAATGATTGCAGAATTGAAAGGTCCACATAAGAATAAATCTAATTAAAATTACATAAAAAGTTCCTTTCAGTCTCCTAATGACTTTATTTCAAGTGATGTATTATATCTCATTTTGAGTTTGATAATCTACAAGAGCATGCTCAGGTGAATATTAACAGCCACTGATAATTTGTCCTGTTACAATGGTACCATAACTCTAATAACATCCTGCAGTGGGAGAAAATAAATAAATATATGAGATTTTGGCCTCTATTCATTTGCAAGCCTGCAGTTGCCTTCATACCGGCCATAAGTTTGCGGGCTTCAAATTTGCAACAGTTACAGAGCGATCCAATTGATTTAGCCCGCAGCTACCTGGCAGAAAGCCTAAACCGTGAACCATGCAATGGTAAGTAGCATTTCAGAGCATGGTCATGATCAACTAAGCAAGGCCGTAACTACCGATTTAGAAACAGCCAATAGTAAATGAGACCGTCATCATTGCGTCAGTAAAACATCAGACTCGCAATCCGGCAATGTATTAACTCCTTGATTCCCAAGATTGATTTAACACGGAAATGAAACATAAAACAATACATATTTTATTTATTGCAGAAATGTGAGCTTGAGACTAATTTTAATGTCTTTCATCTCTTTCCCCATCTTTTAAAGTGCAGTAGTGATTTCTTATTTGCAATTACAGTCCTATGATCAGGTGTTTAATCCCCTTGTAAGTTCTACTCTGGTACTTGAAGGATTTTCTTCTATATTTGCCATTTACATGTGTGAAAACAATTGCGGGCTTGAGGAATTGTAGCAATTGAATAGGGATTTGCGATTATAACATTTACGGGCTTGAAAGATCAAAGGCTTACATGGGTCAGAGTTACAATTTTGACAACAGCAGGATTTTCAGCCTGTAACCCACAAATCATTAAAATAGCTAAAAGATGCCAATTGAATAGCAAGTTAGTTTACAGGCTCCAGTAACTTACAATTGTGCAGTTGAATAGTAATTCCCATCTCCTCTCTCTCTCCTTCTTCTGCTGGCTTCTGTAGATATATCTCCTAACCCAGGTCCCTCACCTGACATTCACACTTTCAGGACATATTATCTGCCCACTAGGGGCAGATAACATATTACACACTAGAACCATTAACCTCAATTGACTTTCTATGAAATCTCTTCCCTCTCCTACTAAATGAAAACTTTTTCTAACTTTGCATACCTTCCTACCTATGTAAACACTTCTATCCTCACCCTTGCTATTCCTTATCTGTTTATTCTTGCCCAGGTTTTTGCCTCTTCCATTCCCTTTAGATTGTAAGTAGTGAGTTTCCAGTCTTGTAGGGTACTTTGGGAAAAATCACTGTTTAAAAAGATTCTAAACAAAACAGAGCCCTCCACATTCTGTTAACATTGTATTCTTCCTTGTTCTTATCCCCTTTACGGCGCTACGGAATATATTGGCAACTTACAAATAAAAGTTAATAATAATATTAATAATAATAATGTAATTTATGCTTAAAATACCCAACTATCAAACTCAGTTATCTAACATGTATTCTTAAAAAATGGAATAAAAAACAGCTGTAATTATATTTATTTTCATGTGTACCTACTATATGTGCAATAATTGCAACTTTTGCTGTGTCACTTTAATCTGAATGTCCAGTCTGAGGCTTTATGGAGGTACCTGCCTTGGCTTATATGGATTTTTACTGAGAAATGTAAGAACTTGATAGTAATGTCTAAGAATAGCTTCTAACCCAAAGCTGCAGTTAAGTGCAATATTACAGACAAGCTCTGAGCATTACATGGATTTTGCAAACAACTGAAGTGGATGTTTAGGACATTGATGACAGGAGAACAGATAAATGAGGCCCAGGGAAGGTGTCTGAGTGTAACCTGTCAGAAAGGTCTGGAGGGTAATGGAGATATGAGTGAGAGAATCACACAGGCTGAACGGCAATAAAGTACAGACTTTTGGGTGAGCAGAAGTCTAAGAGACTATTTAAAAAAGAGAGCCTAACGGGTACTGAATGGTTTATCCCCCACCCGATCACAAACTCAAGGAGACAATTACTGCCAGAAAGTTAGGGGTATCATATTCCTGTTTGATGTCCACTTTTACCAGATGATATCAGCCTTCAAGAATGAAACTTTATCTAAGAATCGTCTACATCGGCTTCCCTTTCCTTTCTGTTACGCACCATAATATGATCAAGATGATTATGCTGAGCAACAGCAACAGGCAATTGTACCCTGAACAGGAGAAACAGCAAACCTCAGACGTACGTTTCGGCCTCTCTTGGGCCTCGTCAGTGAGGTGTAGCTGATAACTCCCTAAGGCACAGTGAGCAAAGGGTCCACATCTGGAGCCCCCTATGAAACCCTATCAAACCCCTAAGGGTAATTTGCATACACAACAACAAATTAGAGGTTGCTCTCTGGGTAGGTAACCAGACCTGTAGAACAAAACTACTTAAGTATTGTTCATTCACAGATTGAGCATGTATGTGTGTGCGTAAGTCTGTGTGAGTGTGTGTATGTCTGTGTGACTGTGTGTGTCTGTCAGTGAGTGTGTGTATCTGTGGGAGTGTGTTTCTTAGTGTGCGAGTGTCAGAGAGTGTGTATGCGTGATAGTGTGAGTGTCTGAGAGTGTGAGTGAGTGTGTGAGTGTCTGAATGTGTGAGTGTCTGAGAGTGAGAGTGCAAATGAGTGTGTGTGTGTCTGAGAGTGTGAGTGAATGTCTGAGAGTGTGTGTGCGCATGAGTGTGAGTGTCTGAGAGTGTGTGAGTGAGTGTGAGTGTCTGGGTGTGTGTGTCTGAGAGTGTGTGTGTCTGAGAGTGTGTGTGTCTGAAAGTGTGAGAGCATATGTCTGTGAGTGTGTCTGTGACTGTGTGAGTGTGTCTATCACTATGCAAGTGTGTGTGTCTGAGAGTGTGACTATCTGAGAGTGTGTGTGAGAGTGTGTGTCTGAGTGTGTGTCTGAGAGTGTGAGTGTCTGAGAGTGTGATTGTCTGACAGTGTGAGTGTCTGAGTGAGTGTGTGAGTGTCTGAGTGTGTATGTGTCTGAGAGTGTGAGTGTCTGAGTGTGTGATTGTCTGAGTGTGTGATTGTCTGACAGTATGAGTGTCTGAAAGTGTTTGTTTCTAAGAGTGCGTGTGTGTCTGAGAGTGTGTGAGAGTGTCTGAGAGTATGTGTGAGTGTATGAGTGTGTGAGTGAGTGTATGTGTCTGAGTGTGTGACTGTCTGAGTGTGTGAGTGTCTGACAGTGTGAGTGTCTGAGAGTGTGTGTGTCTGAGAGTGTAATAGTGTGAAAGCATGTGTCTGTGAGTGTGTCTGTGACTGTGCGAGTGTGTGTGTGAGTGTCTGAGAGTGTGAGTGAGTGTCTGAATGTGTGAGTGTCTGAGAGTGAGAGTGCAAATGAGTGTCTGAGTGTGTGTGAGTGTGAGAGTATGAGTTTCTGAGAGTGTGTGAGAGTGTCTGAGAGTATGTGTGAGTGTCTGAATGTGTGAGTGTCTGAGAGTGAGAGTGCAAATGAGTGTCTGAGTGTGTGTGAGTGTGAGAGTATGAGTTTCTGAGAGTGTGTGAGAGTGTCTGAGAGTATGTGTGAGTGTATGAGTGTGTGAGTGAGTGTATGTGTCTGAGTGTGTGACTGTCTGAGTGTGTGAGTGTCTGACAGTGTGAGTGTCTGAGAGTGTGTGTGTCTGAGAGTGTAATAGTGTGAAAGCATGTGTCTGTGAGTGTGTCTGTGACTGTGCGAGTGTGTGTGTGTGAGTGTCTGAGAGTGTGTGTGTGTGTCTGTGTGAGTGTGTGAGTGTCTGACAGTGTGAGTGTCTGAGAGTGTGTGTGTCTGAGAGTGTTAGTGAGTGTCTGAGTGTGTGATTGTCTGACAGTGTGAGGTCTGAGAGTGTGAGTGCCTGAGAGTGTGAGTGTCAGTAAGTGTGTCTGTGTGAGTGTGTCTGAGAGTGTGAGTGAGAGTGTGAGTGAATGTGTGAGTGTGTGTGTCTGAGAGTGTGAGTGAGTGTCTGAGAGTGTGTATGTGCATGAGTGTGAGTGTCTGAGAGTGTGTGTGTGTTTGAGAGTGTGTGAGTGTGCATGAGTGTGTGAGTGTGAGTGTCTGAGAGTGTGTGTGTCTGAGAGTGTGTGAGTGTGCATGAGTGTGTGTGTGAGTGTCTGAGTGTGTGACTGTGTGAGAGTGTGTGTGTCTGAGAGTGTGAAAATGTGAGAGCAGGGGGTTTGTGAGTGGGTCTGTGACTGTGGGAGTGTGTGAGTGTCTGAGAGTGTGAGTGCTTGAGAGTATGAGTTTCTGAGAGTGAGTGTGTGAGTGTGTGTGTCTGAGAGTGTGAGTGAGTGTCTGAGAGTGTGTATGTGCATGAGTGTGAGTGTCTGAGAGTGTGTGTGTTTGAGAGTGTGTGAGTGTGCGTGAGTGTCTGAGAGTGTGTGAGTCTGAGAGTGTGCATGAGTGTGTGTGTGAGTGTCTGAGTGTGTGACTGTCTGAGAGTGTGTGTGTCTGAGAGTGTGATAATGTGAGAGCATGTGTTTGCGAGTGGGTCTGTGACTGTGCGAGTGTGTGAGTGTCTGAGAGTGTGAGTGTTTGAGAGTATGAGTTTCTGAGAGTGTGTGTGTGTGAGTGTGTGTCTGAGAGTGTGAGTGTCTGAGGCTGTGAGTGAGTGTGTGAATGTGTATGTGTCTGAGAGTGTGAGTGAGTGTGCATGAGTGTTAGTGTCTGAGAGTGTGTGTGTCTGAGAGTGTGTGAGTGTGTGTGCATGAGTGTTAGTGTCTGAGAGTGTGTGTGTCTGAGAGTGTGTGAGTGTGCATGAGTGTGAGTATGTGAGTGTCTGAGTGTGTGACTGTCTGAGAGTGTGTGATAATGTGAGAGCATGTGTTTGTGAGTGGGTCTGTGACTGTGTGAGTGTGTGTGAGTGTCCGAGAGTGTGTGTGCATGAGAGTGTGAGTGCCTGAGAGTGTGAGTGAGTGTGAGTGTCTGAGAGAGTGTGTGAGTGAGTGTCTGAATGTGTGAGTGTCTGAGAGTGAGGGTCCAAGTGAGTGTCTGAGTGTGACACTCACACACTCACACAGTGAGTCTGAGAGTGTGAGTGAATGTCTGAGAGTGTGTGTGTGCATGAGTGTGAGTGTCTGAGAGTGTGTAAGTGAGTGTGAGTGTCTGGGTGTGTGTGTCTGAGAGTGTGTGTGTCTGAAAGTGTGAGAGCATGTGTCTGTGAGTGTGTCTGTGACTGTGTGAGTGTGTCTGTGACTATGCAAGTGTGTGTGTCTGAGAGCGTGACTATCTGAGAGTGTGTGTCTGAGTGTGTGTCTGAGAGTGTGTGTCTGAGAGTGTGATTGTCTGACAGTGTGAGTGTCTGAGAGTGTGTGTGTGTCTGAGAGTGTGTGTGAGTGTATGAGTGTGTGAGTAATTGTATGTGTCTGAGTGTGTGACTGAGTGTGTGAGTGTCTGAGAGTGTAAGTGTTTGAGAGTATGAGTGTCTGAGAGTGTGTGAGTGTGTGTCTGAGAGTGTGTGTGTCTGAGACTGTGAGTGAGAGTGTGAGTGAGTGTGTGAGTGTGTATGTGTCTGAGAGTGTGTGTCTGAGAGTGGGATAGTGTGAAAGTATGTGTCTGTGAGTGTGTGTGTGAGTGTCTTAGAGTGTGTGTGTCTGTGTGAGTGTGTCTGAGAGTGTGTGTCTGAGAGTGTGTGTGTCTGAGAGTGTGATAATGTGAGAGCATGTGTTTGTGAGTGGGTCTGTGACTGTGTGAGTGTGTGAGTGTCTGAGAGTGTAAGTGTTTAAGAGCGTGAGTGTCTGAGAGTGTGTGTGTGTGAGTGTGTGTCTGAGAGTGTGAGTGTCTGAGACTGTGAGTGAGAGTGTGAGTGAGTGTGTATGTGTCTGAGAGTGTGAGTGAGTGTCTGAGAGTGTGTGTGTGTGTATATGAGTGTTAGTGTCTGAGAGTGTGTATGTCTGAGAGTGTGTGAGTGTGCATGAGTGTGAGTGTGTGAGTGTCTGAGTGTGTGACTGAGAGTGTGTGTGTCTGAGAGTGTGCGTGTCAGTGAGTGTGTCTGTGTGACTGTGTCTGAGAGTGTGAGTGAGAGTGTGAGTGAGTGTGTATGTGTCTGAGAGTGGGAGCGAGTGTCTGAGAGTGTGTGTGCGCATGAGTGTGAGTGTCTGAGTGTGTGATTGTCTGACAGTGTGAAGTCTGAGAGTGTGAGTGCCTGAGAGTGTGCGTGTCGGAGAGTGTGTCTGTGTGACTGTGTCTGAGAGTGTGAGTGAGAGTGTGAGTGAGTGTGTATGTGTCTGAGAGTGTGAGCGAGTGTCTGAGAGTGTGTATGTGCATGAGTGTGAGTGTCTGAGAGTGTATGTGTTTGAGAGTGTGTGAGTGTACATGAGTGTCTGGGAGTGTGTGTGTCTGAGAGTGCATGAGTGTGTGAGTGTGAGTGTCTGAGTGTGTGACTGTCTGAGAGTGTGTGTGTCTAAGAGATAATGTGAGAGCATGTGTTTGTGAGTGGGTCTTTGACTGTGCAAGTGTGAGTGTATGTCTGAGAGTGTGAGTGAGTGAGTGTGTATGCATCTGAGAGTGTGAGTGAGTGTCTGAGAGTGTGTGTGTGCATGAGTGTTAGTGTCTGAGAGTGTGTGTGTCTGAGAGTGTGTGAGTGTGCATGAGTGTGAGTTTGTGAGTGTCTGAGTGTGTGACTGAGAGTGTGTGTGTCTCAGAGTGTGATAATGTGAGAGCATGTGTTTGTGAGTGGGTCTGTGACTGTGTGAGTGTGTGTGTGAGTGTCTGAGAGTGTGAGTGTATGAGAGTATGAGTGTCTGAGAGTGTGTGTGAAAGTGTGTGTGCCTGAGAGTGTCTGAGATTGTGAGTGTGAGTGTCTGACAGTGTGAGTGTCTGAGAGTGTGAGTGTGAGTCTGAGAGTGTGAGTGTCTGAGTGTGAGTGTCTGAGAGTGTGAATGTCTGAGAGTGTGTGTGCCTGAGAGTGTTAGTGTCTGAGAGTGTTATTGTCTGAGAGTGTGTGTGTGTCTGAGAGTGTGTGTGTGTCTGACAGTGTGAGTGTCTGACAGTGTCTATGAGTGTGTGTGTGAGTGTATGTCTGAGAGTGTGTGACTGAGAGTGTGTATCTGAGTGTGTATGTCTGAGAGTGTGAGTGTGTGACTGAGAGTGTGTGTCTGTGAGTGTGTGTCTGTGAGTGTGTCTGTGACTGTGTGAGTGTGTGACTGTGTGTCTGTGTGACTGTGTCTGTGTGTCTGAGTGTGTGAGTGTCTGAGAGTGTGAGTGTCTGAGAGTGTGTGTGTGTGTCTGAGAGTGAGTGTGTGTCTGAGAGTGTGAATGTCTGATTGTATGAGTGTCTGAGAGTGTGTGTGAGTGTGTGACTGAGAGTGTGTGTCTGTGAGTGTGTGTGTGCATGAGTGTGAGTGTCTGAGAGTGTGTGTGTTTGAGAGTGTGTGAGTGTGCATGAGTGCATGAGTGTGAGTGTGTGAGTGTGAGTGTCTGAGTGTGTGACTGTCTGAGAGTGTGTGTGTCTGAGAGTGGGATAATGTGAGAGCATGTGTTTGTGAGTGGGTCTGTAACTGTGTGAGTGTGTGTGAGAGTGTCTGAGAGTGTGAGTGTATGAGAGTATGAGTGTCTGAGAGTGTGTGTGTGCATGAGTGTGAGCGTCTGAGAGTGTATGTGTTTGAGAGTGTGTGAGTGTACATGAGTGTGTGAGTGTCTGGGAGTGTGTGTGTCTGAGAGTGCATGAGTGTGTGAGTGTGAGTGTCTGAGTGTGTGACTGTCTGAGAGTGTGTGTGTCTAAGAGATAATGTGAGAGCATGTGTTTGTGAGTGGGTCTTTGAGTGTGTGTCTGAGAGTGCATGAGTGTGTGAGTGTGAGTGTCTGAGTGTGTGACTGTCTGAGAGTGTGTGTGTCTAAGAGATAATGTGAGAGCATGTGTTTGTGAGTGGGACTTTGAGTGTGTGTCTGAGAGTGTGAGTGAGTGAGTGTGTATGCATCTGAGAGTGTGAGTGAGTGTCTGAGAGTGTGTGAGTGTGTGTGTGCATGAGTGTTAGTATCTGAGAGTGGGATAATGTGAGAGCATGTGTTTGTGAGTGGGTCTGTAACTGTGTGAGTGTGTGTGAGAGTGTCTGAGAGTGTGAGTGTATGAGAGTATGAGTGTCTGAGAGTGTGTGTGTGCATGAGTGTGAGTGTCTGAGAGTGTATGTGTTTGAGAGTGTGTGAGTGTACATGAGTGTGTGAGTGTCTGGGAGTGTGTGTGTCTGAGAGTGCATGAGTGTGTGAGTGTGAGTGTCTGAGTGTGTGACTGTCTGAGAGTGTGTGTGTCTAAGAGATAATGTGAGAGCATGTGTTTGTGAGTGGGTCTTTGAGTGTGTGTCTGAGAGTGTGAGTGAGTGAGTGTGTATGCATCTGAGAGTGTGAGTGAGTGTCTGAGAGTGTGTGAGTGTGTGTGTGTGAAAGTGTGTGTGCCGGAGAGTGTGAGTGTCTGAGATTGTGAGTGTGAGTGTCTGACAGTGTGAATGTCTGACAGTGTCTATGGTGTGAGTGTGTGTCTGAGAGTGTGAGTGTCTGATTAAGTGAGTGCCTGAGAGTGTGTGTGTGAGTGTGTCTGAGTGTGTGTGTCTGAGAGTGTGAGTGTGTGACTGAGAGTGTGTGTCTGTCAGTGTGTGTGTCTGTGAGTGTGTCTGTGACTGTTTGAGTGTGTGACCGTGTGTCTGTGTGACTGTGTCTGTGTGTCTGAGTGTGTTAGTGTCTGAGTGTGTGTCTGAGAGTGTGAGTGTGTGAGAGTGTGTGCCTGAGAGTGTGAGTGTCTGATTGTGTGAGTGCCTGAGAGTGTGTCTCAGAGTGTGAGTGTGTGACTGAGAGTGTGTGTCTGTCAGTGTGTGTGTATGTGAGTGTGTCTGTGACTGTTTGAGTGTGTGACCGTGTGTCTGTGTGACTGTGTCTGTGTGTCTGAGTGTGTTAGTGTCTGAGTGTGAGTGTCTGAGAGTGTGAGTGTGTGAGAGTGTGTGTGCCTGAGAGTGTTAGTGTCTGAGAGTGTTAGTGTCTGAGAGTGTGTGTGTGTCTGACAGTGTGAGTGTCTGACAGTGTCTATGAGTGTGTGTGTGAGTGTATGTCTGAGAGTGTCTATGGTGTGAGAGTGTGTGTCTGAGAGTGTGAGTGTCTGATTGTGTGAGTACCTGAGAGTGTGTGTGTGAGTGTGTCTGAGTGTGTGTGTCTGAGAGTGTGAGTGTGTGTCTGTCAGTGTGTGTGTCTGTGAGTGTGTCTGTGACTGTTTGAGTGTGTGACCGTGTGTCTGTGTGACTGTGTCTGTGTGTCTGAGTGTGTTAGTGTCTGAGTGTGAGTATCTGAGAGTGTGAGTGTGTGAGAGTGTGTGTGCCTGAGAGTGTTAGTGTCTGAAAGTGTTAGTGTCTGAGAGTGTGTGTGTGCCTGACAGTGTGAGTGTCTGACAGTGTCAATGAGTGTGTGTGTGTGTGAGTGTATGTCTGAGAGTGTGTGTCTGAGAGTGTGAGTGTCTGATTGTGTGAGTGTCTGAGAGTGTGTGTGTGTGAGTGTGTGACTGAGAGTGTGTGTCTGGGTGTGTGTGTCTGAGAGTGTGAGTGTGTTACTGAGAGTGTGTGTCTGTAAATGTGTGTGTGTGTCTGTGAGTGTGTCTGTGACTGTGTGAGTGTGTGAGTGTGTGTCTGTGTGACTGTGTCTGTGTGTCTGAGTGTGTGAGTGGCTGTGTGTGAGTGTCTGAGAGTGTGAGTGTCTGAGAGTGTGTGTGCATGACAGTGTTAGCGTCTGAGAGTGTGTGTGTGTGTCTGAGAGTGTGTGTGTGTCTGACAGTTTGAGTGTATGAGAGTGTGAGTGAGTGTCTGACAGTGTCTATGAGTGTGTGTGACTGAGAGTGTGAATGTCTGATTGTATGAGTGTCTGAGAGTGTGTGTTAGTGTGTGTGTCTGTGAGTGTATCTGTGACTGTGTGACTGTGTGTCTGTGTGTCTGAGTGTGTGAGTGTCTGAGTGTGAGGTGACAGGGCAATTCCCTGGGGCTGCTGGAGGTAATGGGCAATTCACTGGGGCTGGGGGAGGTGACGGGGCAATCCACTGGGGCTGGAGGAGGTCACGGGGCAATTCACTGGGGCTGGGGGAGATCATGAGGGCAATTCACTTGGGCTGGAGGTCACTGGGCAATTCACTGGGGCTGGGGCAGATGATGGCGCAATTCACTGGGATTAGGGAAGGGGATAGGGAAACGTACTGGGGCTGGGGGAGGTCATGGGGCAATTCACTGGGCTGGAGGGAAATTCACTTGGGCAGGTGGTGGGGGCAATTCACTGGGGCTGGGGGAGGTCATGGGGCAATTCATTGGGGCTGGGGGAGGTGATGGGGGCATTTTACTGTGGCTGGGGAGGTCACAGAGCAATTCACTGGGGCTGGAGGGCAATTCATTGAGGCTTTGGGAGGGGATGGGGCAATTTAATGGTGCTGGGCGATGTCACAGGGCAATTCACTGAGGCTGGAGGGCAATTCACTGGGGCTGGGCAGGTGATGGGGACAATTCTCTGGGGCTGGAGGGCAATTCACTGGGGCTGGGGGAGGTGATGGGGCAATTCACTGGGGGAAGTATCACCTGGGATGTTATGCAGATAAAACAATCAGTGAATGGGACACAGACCTGGTTCTGGTTATTACAGAAATCTAAAGGAAAGCTGCAGCTCAATCCCCAGGCCAAAAACATACAATGTATTAGTTGTGCAAATTTTCGCTTGGATTTTCAGGAGGTGTCAGCATTGATAGAAAACTGTTTGCAAATGCAAGTAATTCAGCAAACGTTAGGGTAACTGTTTAAATGTTTATTTTGGTATTTTTTCATGCAAACAATTTTTTCATACACTACTAATTCTCCTCTATCAGCTGCATTAATAACCCAGCTCACTTGCATATACCTTTAATGTGGGAGCTCTGAGTCTCTCAATGTTTCTGATTTAACCAAGACCAATCCTTGTGGGTAGAAATAAATAGTGGAGGAATCCTAAAGAAATATTAGTAGAAACATACTATAAACACCCAAATATTGGAACCTTAAAATGTGAGACAAACAGACTGATAAAAAGGGACTAAAAAAGGCAGATGAGTGGAATAAATTATTTTCTTATATATACACGGGAGATACCAAAGGATCAATTAACAGTTCAGATATTGAAAGAAATGGAAGAGATCTAAAAAGCTTTGTTTGGCCTCAATTACTATGTTCCTATGAGGAGTCAGATGTAACAGTGATCCACCATTTTTTCCACTATTGACCTGCCCATGTGCATAGAAGCCCCCCAAAATCTGGTGGGGGGGGGATCAATCAACTATTCTCCCATAACCAAAAGAAGGAGCAGATCTACCTGGGGGGGCCCATTGCTGCAATGCCCCTCAAATACTTTTTTTTTTATTTCCTTGTTTACATTTTCAATGCCCTGCGCCCTGCAATATAATAACATTTATATATTATGGGTCAAAGCTTTCATGGGAAAGACATAGTGCTCCATAGCACTGGCCAGATCTGGCAAAGCATGACTTAGTTTAATTTTTCATTTTTTGTGTCCCCTATTCATGTAATCTGCTTCATCTGGAAGATCTCAAATCTTCTTAACCTGGGACCATGTGCCTAAAACTAACTGCCAGCTTTCAGTTAAAGGGATGGATCCCAAATACCTAATTGTCCAGCTCTTTGCAAAGGGGATCCTGGCATAATTACAAGAAGACTTTTTCAATGGACTGAGACAGGTCCATTGGACCTAATGATGGTCTTAGTCAGACTCAAATATTTCAAATAATGCACAAATTGTTTACTTGACCGCTGTACAATGAAACAAAATGTATGAGGTTAAGAGACAGGACAATGAAAAAGATGGATATCGGGACCGAAAGTGAATTTACTATCACACAACGCATTGCTATTTCTTACTCTGATTAGTAAAACCGCTTTATTGTCCCCACGGTAGCCATTTATTGGAAAGTGGTCCCTGGTTGCTATGGATAGCTGGGCTCTTGGGCTATGAGAGGGGTTTATTACAAGCCACATAAAGACTAATTGGATGGCCTTTAAGTGTTATTGTATATTGGCTGTATCTCAATATTCTACCATGATGCTCTCATCCACTTATAATAAAGTTGGGGAAGGTAACAAAGGAACTCTAGAATAGGAAGCAATGATATGAAATTGGTAGTAGATATGTGGCATAGCTGTTTAGCTCAAGTGGTAGGGAAAATGTAGCAAATTCAGGGCACCACGCGGGTCCATTAGCCCTATTAAATCCCCTCAACGTGTAGAACCGTAGCCGTAAAGTAGGCTTGAGGCTATTAAATTGGCCCTGTAAAAGTAAGCCTCCAACGACTTGCGGCTTATAGGCGAAAAAAGGCTACGGGACATGTAAATTTGAACAAAATAATTTGTTCTCTCAAACCTGTAACTGCTACGTTCCAGATTTCGCTATTAAAGTGCAACAAATCCACTGGCGTTAAAACGTGCAAATGGAGCCAGGAAGCCAAAGGGTACCAGAGAGGACCTGTAAGGGGGTAAAAGTCCTATCCATAGCACTGTAAATGCAAATATAAACACACTACTGTACTTATAATTAAAGGTAAAGTGATGTTAGGTATTAAAATTAATAGCACAACATTCTCAAGCTCGCAAATCTGCAATATGAAATACATTATTTTATATTTAATTTCCGTGTTATATCGATCCCGGCAATCAATGAGTTGCATGGACTACAATATAATATTTACTGACTTATTAATATTGCATTACTAGCGACTTGCTCGTCAAAAAATGACGGCAATAAGATTGTAAGGCAGGTAATGGTGTTTGGTTGAGACATTCATTTGGTTGGTGTTCCGAGATTCTTTGGTGCTGATTGCGAGCCTCGCGCTGAGCGTCTTCAGTGCTCATCAAGTGGCTTGCAATGAGCGCATTTGCCGCTCATTGTGAGGCTGTTGGTTGTTTGGGTGCTATGAGCAGCGTTGGTGGTCGTTTTTTGTATGCTAATGAAATAATTAATAAATTGATAAATTAATCTACTTTACCTATTTTAAAGTAATATATGCAGGAAGCATTGTGCTGAAGAGCTGACAATCTCTTTTGATGTTCCTGCCTCATACAATGTAGATTTGCACTGTTGCTGACCTGAGGTGTAAGTGTCAGCAATGTGTGCAGTGTGTAGTGTAAATAGGCTGCGTGCGCGAGGGGAAGCCGTTAGGGTAGCTGTGTACTTCTGCATTGTGTAAATTAGTGTTGTAAAATGGCGGCTAATGTGTGTGTGGTACACGGGTGTGGATGATTTAGCGTCCTTGTTAATAGTGTATCTTGGACCTCGTATGGCTTTTTGGGAAAATCCGTATGTGTTTCATGGTGTTTTGCTTGTTTAGACTGCTGTAGCCTCGTTTTCGTATTTTTCGGCTGCCATTTTTTCTCTCGCTTAGGGGATTTTTGGGTGTCTAAACTCTTGAAATTCTACTTAAATAGAGGCGTAACCTCCCTTGCAGATGTCCTGGGTGCCCCCCCCCCCTCCCCCCTTGCTGTAGGTAAGCTTTTTATGTGTTTGTTGTGTGTATTTATTGTGTTTTTAATATTTTCATGTGCGCAGGGTTCAGGCGTAGGGATGAGCGCCTATGGCCAAAGGCGCTCCTTGCCAGCAACTGCGCAGCGTTGACAACAACTTTTGCCAACCCGCACTGCTGACAACTATATATGTGATTTCCGGACTCCGGGTCCGATCGAAACTTGAAACTGAAACCCGTAAGGCTTTGAAACCTAACCTCTAGTTTTCAATGATGTAATGATGATGATCTCATTTGCCATTGGTTCTATCTAAGCCCGTAACTACAGGTATGACTAATTGATCATGTTCACGGCCGCACATCCAACGTGCGCAAGAATGGTTTAAGGGCGTTTGCGTCTCCGGCCAGTAAATCGCAGCATGGTGGAATTTAATAGCTCTGTGACGCAGCTTGCCGATGCCGCTAAGGGCTTCGAATTTAATGGGGCTGCAAGCCAGATACAAACAAATCTGATGTTTTTAATTAGTTTTTGAGTGGAAGTATTTGATGATTGAGTTTTAATGTTTGGTGTTTAAGTATAAATTATCCGTTGAGTGTTAAGGCTTCTGTCATTACTCTTAAGTATACCAAATGGCCATGCTCTTCCTGCTTATTATCAAACTGTAAAATAAAATTAAGAAACTTTGGTTGAAATTAGTATCAGAGAGGGTGGATCTCATCAAATAATTGATGCTTAAATACCTACAGCCTTATTAAATTGCGATTTGTCCAATTGAAAAGGGCTCTATATACGCACAGAGCATATTTTCTTTACTACAGAAGTTTTTAGTTAGTAAAGACCTTGCTTTTGGATAGAAGATCACTAACTAAAAACTTCTGTAAATAAAGATGCTCGGTGCTTATATAGAGCCCTTTTCAATTGGCCAAATTACAATTTAATAAGGCTGCTAATATTTAAGTTCAGTTATCTAATATTTCCACACAAATATTTGCAGTTCTGTGCCCCTTAAATCCTTAACTTTATCAGCAGGTATGAGAACAATACAAATTACAAAGAAAAAATATATACGCTTAATAATGTCCCACCAGACTAAGGGCCTCATTCAATTGCGATTTGGCCAATTTAATAGGGCTTTAAATAAGCACATAGCATATATTTTTTAAAGAAGTTTTTAGTTAGTAAAGACATTGCTTTTGGATAGAAGTTCATTAACTAAAAAATTCTTTAAAAAAAATATGCTATGTGCTTATTTAGAGCCCTATTCAATTGGCCAAATCACATTTGAATGAGGCCCTAAGAGTATAATTCAGGGAAAAGGTCAGCTAGTTTTTTATTATACATTTGAAGCCTATGCTGGACCCTGGATGTATCCATGTTGGAAGCTGTGCGTGAGAGAGGGGCATTTACATTGCTGGAGAACAGTGCTGGCATTTATTGATGGAAGCAGCTTGTTTCTGAACCTGTGAGAGGGAAGGGTGTGGTTACAATTTCATTCAGATTAAATTATTTAACATAATGTCTTGATCTCTCCCTGTTTTCCCCTTCCCCACCTCCTCCTGATAGATAAAAAACACACCCTCATGATCCAGCTCTCAGGAAGTGATGTAACAAAACCAAAATGGATTCCTCTATTTATAAACAGAGCCTTCAAAAATTCTAAAACATTTCTTTATGACGACGGCTACCGATGTACACAAATAAATGCTTTTTATTGAACGACAGAGGTCCTTCTATGGGGCACTAATAAAGACAACTATTTAATTAGTTAATCTACTCTGACTATGAAACCAGTGAAGTGAGATCAATGTTTATAAACATGTCTCTCTCATTAGCTACAGTCTGGTTGATTAAATAGCGCTGACGCCCCTAATTACTAATGGAAGTTCGTCATTGTTCAAGGTTCGTTTATTTACATTCTCAGATTCCTGTGTCAGCTTCTTCTGCTCTTTGTGTTACTGGATCTCTTTGAACTCAGTTAGGGGGGGGGGGGGGGGCTGGGTATATTCCCTTGAGATGTTTAGCTGACCATCCAATTAAAGAACCACTATGGTTTTGTGAATAATTACATTTCATAACGGGGTAAATACTATAGAAAACAAAAATAACGAACTCAACCATTAAATTTTTTCTTTTACTCTTTTTTTCTACACTGGTTCTTTTTCCTACTTTCTCAGGAGGATGTGTCCTGTTTAGCTGACCATCCAATTAAAGAACCACTATGGTTTTGTGAATAATTACATTTCATAACGGGGTAAATACTATAGAAAACAAAAATAACGAACTCAACCATTAAATTTTTCCTTTACTCTTTTTTTCTACACTGGTTCTTTTTCCTACTTTCTCAGGAGGATGTGTCCTCTTAAAAGAAAGAGATTTACATTAGTCCTGTTGAGAGCACTGGCAGTTTTAGCTTTCCCATTGTGTTATAGAATCTTTATCTGCATTAAAGGTCCCTCCCAGGAAGCAGAAACCAAAATGGTAGATTCCACTGCAGAAAAAATATATATAAAACGTAATAAACTAGTGGTAGTATTCTGCCTATATTTAAGTTTAGTTCTTCAGAACAGGATATTAATAATGTATTAATTGAGACAGAGACCCCAAGTCACTGCTAAGCAATCTAGGTATTTAAAGGCATATTTAAGTTTCCTGGATTATGAGTGCACCTGACAGAGGAGAATCAGTAATGTATGCAAATCTTTTTGTTTTGCATGCAAAAAAACAAAATAAACATTTACAAACTCACCCTGATGTTTGCTAAATCTTTTCAATGTGCAAGCTGATGCTTTTGTCAATTGCCTCCCCTGAAAATCCCTGCTAAGATTAGCATAATTAGTTTTGGCCAATCAGGAGAAAGCAGACACATTTGTATCATACTCTGAGGTTGCTGTGTTGCAACGAAGCCTGGGATACGTAGTCTCTTTCTCTATATATCCTTTGTGATCTGGTTCAGTTGTAGACCCCACTCAACCTTGTTATGCAATCCAGCACCAAGAACTTCCTTTGAAAGGTCAAACTCCATACCTAGATACATTTCCTCTGCATACTTGGTAATGTCAGTTTCCTCTGAGTGTGCAAAGCTGGATTTTACTTTCCTGCCTATAAATTTGTACACTGCACTTATCTATTTAACACATCTTTTTCTGATAATCACTGCCTGTTTCTTAGCAAACATTTGAAACCCAGGAAACTCATATATACATTTAAGGATGTGTCTAACACCTGTTTATTCCAGTTTGTGTCCAGTACTAACCAAGTTATCTAAGTGGTTCTAAGACATTGGCTCCATTCCTACAGATTGTACAATATAATCCTATGGCTCGGAGGCACTGTACATTGAATGATGAAAATGTATTTTGTTTGCTGAGCTTAACTGAAACAAGTAGCAGAATCAGCAGAGACCCATTGAATAAGAGACACAAACTTATTGAGTAAGACAAGAGCCCACTGAATAACTCATTGAATCGGAGACAGGAACCCATTGAGTAGGACAAGAACCAATTTAATTAGAGACAGGAACCCATCGAATAAGAGAGAGGAACCCATTTAATAAGAGTAAAGAACCCATTGAATAAGAGGAAAGAACTCATTGAATAAGAAACAGGAACCCATTATATGAGAAAGGAACACATTGAATGAGATATGAACCCATTGAGTAAGAGACAGGAGCCCACTGAATAAGAGACAGCAAACCATTGAGTAAGAAAGGAACCCATTGAATAAGAGACATGGACCCATTGAATATGAGACAGGAACACATTGAAAAAGAGACAGGAACCCATTGAGTAAGAGACAGGTACCCACTGAATAAGAGGTAGGAAGCCATTGAATAATAGACAGGAACCCAATGAATATGAGACAGAAACACATTGAGTAAGAGACAAGAACCCACTGAATAAAAAACAGGAACCCATTGAATAAGAAATAGGAACGCGTTGAACCCACTGAACACTAATCAATGTCCATGGGGGTCTTCAACCTCCCTGACGGTCTGGCCTGTCTGCCATGTTAAAGAGGTACACTCGGGTATACTGACATGGCCAGACTGCCTTGTTCCACCCCCCTGCCCCTACATTTAACATTTTTGGGTAGTGTACTGCCTCCCCAGCCCTTGTAGCACACCATTCCCCCCTCTCCTCACAAAATAATAAAATTAAAATAAAAAGTAAAAACCACAGAAAATAAAAAGCCTAAGGGAAAATGATATTTACCCCTGGCTTAGACTATGATCTGCGATGCTCTGGTCTTCAACCCATGTTACTATTCTTTGTTGCTTGAACACCCTTGATCCTCATCTTTGGCCCATGGAAAAGGCCTCCTCCACCTTAAAACCTTTTGTTCTAAAAAAAACAAAGTGTACAATTATAAGTGCATTAGGTGACATCTTAGGGTGTCTAGTGTGATGTTATCAGTAATATGGATAATGCCATTTTCATATTAGGAGGGAAAAAGTCCTATAGCTAGTTTGTGATAAGAAAACTAATAAATTCTGATGCCTCCGCTGGATCCTGGAGCCATACATGATAATTTGGTCTGATTTTTGTTTGTATTTGATGATGTAAGCTGCATGTTTCTAAGCATGTGCATGGGGTCTGTCCTCCCCCACCTCCCCTTCATTGATAGATAAAAAAACACACTCTTTGTGTTCCATTTCTCAGGAAGTGATGAAATAAAGGTAAGATGGATTACTCTAAGAATAAACAGTCTTGAAAAATTATGCATTTCTTTAAAAATATGTTGATTATTATATAGCTGCCCATGTAGTTTTCTTTGTCCTTGTAGGTGATGTAGGGTTACACTGGTCCTCGGGAGTGGATGTAGGGTTACAATGGTCCTTGTGAGGTGATATAGGGTTACACTGGTCCTCGTGAGGTGATGTAGGGTTTTGCTGGTCCTCGGGAGTGGATATAGAGTTACACTGGTCCTCGTGAGGGGATGTAGGGTTTCACTGTTCCTCTGGAGGGGATGTAGGGTTCCACTGGTCCGCAGAAGGGGATGTAGGGTTACACTGGTCCTCGTGAGGGGATGTAGGGTTTGACTGTTCCTCTGGAGGGGATGTAGGGTTCCACTGGTCCGCGGGAGGGGATGTAGGGTTACACTGGTCCTCGTGAGGGGATGTAGGGTTTCACTGTTCCTCTGGAAGGGATTTAGGGTTCCACTGGTACTCGGGAGCGGATGTAGGGTTAAATTGGTCCTTGGGAGGTGATGTAGGGTTTCACTGTTATTTGGGAGGGGATGTAGGGTTTCCCTCGTCCTCGGGAGGGGATATAGGGTTTCACTGTTTTTTAAAAGGGGATGTAGGGTTAAACTGGTTCTTCAGAGATGATGTAGGGTTTCACTGGTTTTCGGGAGGGATGTAGGGTTTCACTGGTCCTCGTGAGGGGATATAGGGTTACACTGGTACTCGGGAGAGGATGTAGGGTTACACTGGTCCTCGTGAGGGGATGTAGGGTTTCACTGTTCCTCTGGAAGGGATTTAGGGTTCCACTGGTACTCAGGAGCGGATGTAGGGTTAAATTGGTCCTTGGGAGGTGATGTAGGGTTTCACTGTTATTTGGGAGGGGATGTAGGGTTTCCCTCGTCCTCGGGAGGGGATATAGGGTTTCACTGTTTCTTAAAAGGGGATGTAGGGTTAAACTGGTTCTTCAGAGATGATGTAGGGTTTCATTGGTTTTCGGGAGGGATGTAGGGTTTCACTGGTCCTCGTGAGGGGATATAGGTTTACACTGGTACTCGGGAGGGGATGTAGGGTTAAACTGGTCCTTGGCAGCTGATGTAGGGTTTCACTGGTTTTCGGGAGGGGATGTGGGGTTTCACTGGTCCTCAGAAGGGGATATAGGGTTTCACTGTTTTTTGGGAGGGGTTGTACAGTTACACTGGTCCTTGGTAGGTGATGTAGGGTTTCACTGGTCCTCGGCAGGGGATGTAGGGTTCCACTGATCCTCCGGAGGGGATGTAGGCTTCCACTGATCCTCCGGAGGGGATGTAGACTTCCACTGATCCTCCGGAGGGGATGTAGGGTTCCACTGATCCTAGGGAGGGGATCGAGGGTTCCACTGGTCCTCTGGAGGGGATGTAGGGTTCTACTGGATCACTTTTATGGTGTGGGGTTCTATCATTTGTTTCTGTACCCAAATTAGTCTGGAAACCATTGTTATAACCTATTCTGTCTAAAACCAGCAATGATGATGGAAAGAGGGGAAGAGCTGGGATATTTTTTGTATTTTACACACAATTTATTATTAATTAATACACATATTGTATATAATATATTTAGAGATAAGTGACCAGTACTAGAAGTATATCAATTAAATCAACTAAAAAATATTTTTGCTCAAAAAGATATTGCTTGAAAATAATATAAATACAGCCGACAACAGGAAAGGAGCAAGAATGTCAGAAATAAATCCCAAGACAGGAAATAGAAGTCCATCCATCTCCAGGTGCCATGAGACCTGCTGCAGATAATTCTGTTTATTTTCCTTTTTTTTGCTGCTGAATCGTAGGTTTTCTGGTATTTAATGTATATAACCTCAGCAGGATGGATTGCCAGTAAAATGATCTGAAGTTAAAGCTCCCGTCACTTGGAAATGCAGCTGGCAAGAAGCCCGCTCCCCATTCAATATGTTCTGGATAGATCACTTCCAGATGTTAACATGGAATAAAATATTAACAAATGGTTCCCATGAGCGAAGGGAAAGTCATTGAGTGGGAAGTGCTCATAATGGACGACACAAATCTACTAAACATGACAAGTTGGCGGAGAGTGGGATGAGAGTGGACACAATGGGCCAAGAACATTTATATTAATGTCCCCTGGATCCTTATCATCAAAATGACATTCCAGCCAAGGAATTACCCAGGCAGAGTGTCCTTAGGAAGCTCGGAGCTCTGGACTTCTCCTGCCCCTGCCCAGCTGTGTAATGGACATTAAGGGGCCACTGTTATCCGATATTTACACCTGAATGTTTCTGGATTTCATTAGGAATATAATATCCATTTTCATCTATTTACTTTTATGTACTTTATTGTATTAAAAAGTGCTTATAAGCTCTGTTTGTTATGTCTAAAATCATATCATTTGTACCTGTTTGGGTCTGCCCTCTGCAGCTCATGCAGTCATGCAGTACTGTGAAGAGCAGTGTCTTAAATTAGCCTGTCAGTGGCCTCTCTCAAGCAGCATGCTGCCACTGATTGGTTACTATGAGACAGTGAAACCCCTATCTTCATGAGCTGCAGCAGAGCAAAACCATTTGAATTATTTTACTTATTATTAATTTATTAAAAATTAAAGTACAACAAATAAATAGATACCAAGAAAATTATATTCCTAGTAAGATTCGGAAACATTGTATGTCCCTTTAAATCTATGCACATTATTTTAAAATAATGCAGCCTATGGTGTGTTTCTTTTTGTATGTCATTATCATGCATCTACCATTTTGGTTTCTGCTGTTCGTGTTCCTGAGGTAGAAGGAGATTTTGAATGCAGAGGAAGCTTCTATCTGTAAGGATGTGGCAGCTAAACCTGCTAGTGCTTTTGATTTGACTAATGGAAAGCTCATTAGTTTATAGGTACACACCCTTCTGAGAATGCAACAGCCAGAATCAGTTTTTAAAAGAAAATGGAGCCCCGTAGCAAAGCATAATTGCATTGTTGTTTTCACCGTCTAAAAATATTTTGCCAAAGTTTTGTCATTTAATGGACACACACAGGGGTTGTTCCAAATATGATATAATTTGAAACTATAGGTAATAAGTACATTATCAATTGTATGCATTTTTTACCTGTCTATCTGCCTTTCTGATCCACCCACAAAGGACACCTTGTTTTTTGACTATTGTCAATAACTGATGATAACAACCTGACTTTATTGTCTTCAATGTAAGCCATGCACTTCAAACACTCTGAGCATGTGAACAATTGGCAATGATTAGTCTTTAACACAAAAGACCACAAGCTCAAGGGTGGATAAGAAAAGATGATTGGCAGTTAACCCTTGCAAACGTCAATATAAATTTACATGAACAAAATGCATTTTAATTAAATAACGATATCCACATGATAAAATACTTTGGGCTGCACATTAGCATACTGAGATGCAATTAGCATACTGAGCCGCAAAATCAATTCTAAATATTTCAGCAATGATTTACTGTAGATAAAAACTGCTAGTATAATGTATAGCCAGTTTTTAATGCTCTTTAAAATTAAATCAACTTGCTGTTGGGGTGACAGAGTCCCTTTAAATAGGAAATATTCTACATAGAGAGACGTACCAGACTACAGTAAGAGCACCACTTGCTGTGTTAATTAGTCAGTATAGACAGCCAAGAGTAATATGTGTGTCCCGAGCAGCGGATTCTGGAGCAGTTTCATGCTCGGCTTGTTGGATCTCATCCTTGTCTGGACATCTGTCAGCTCTTCCCTGCGCAGTCACTTCCACAAATAATCTGCCTCTGTTTTGGATACTAAAAAAACTATTTGTCCAACGTCCCTTAGCAATTTTTAGCCAGAGTCGATAAAAACAAATCAACAAACTGATCTGCTGGTTTTGGAGCCGTGCCGGCCGTGTAGTGGGCAAGTGTCCATGGAGTTCTGGTATTTAAGCCCCAGTGGGTTATGTGAGTGGGTATGTGGACGGGCTTCAAAGCTGTATAAATAAACAAGCTGGCTCGAGTATTGTTGAGATTTTCTTGGCATTTTCTCTTGGTTCTCAGCCACTGTAAGCAGTCGCTGGACACGACTTTACAAAGATCTTGTACTGAGAAGAATCAAACCTGTCCGTTTTAACTTATAGAGATAGAGAAGGATCTAGGGATGCATTTTGTATTTGTGTTGGTACCAATTTATTAGATTTTCTTTACAAAGAAAGGCCAATAAATCAAAAATGGGGTAATACTAGTTGTAAGTAGTGATATGGTATGAATACATAACAAATTATAACAGAACAACAGCATATGATTGTCTTAGGCAGTGTAAGTATTAAGTACAAAGAGGAGGAGAAAAAAAGTACACCTTTAATTCCCAAGACAGCCACCTCCCCCAAAGGAACATCCATGTAAATATCTACAGACAAAAGTCATAACTCAAACCCATATAGTATAAAATATAACTTTTATTAAATATATAAACATAAAATATTAAAATATTCTGCACGTCTCCCAAATAGCACAAAGTAGTGTCATATATCAACCTCACTTGTATACAAGATAATATATATAAAGCTAAGTGTGCTAAATACAAGGTCCAAATACCTATAATAAATTCATTCAATATGCAAAGTTATAAATAAAGCACACAGAATAATCAATAGGCTATCTCAACCAGTTTCATTGAAAAGTAGGAAGTATGCAACCAGTAGGTGATGAAAATAATGTACCACTGTGGCCCTATTTGCATACAAATAGTGGATTAGGCAGATAAGGGCCCACTATTTACCCACTAATCTGCCTATGAAAAGCTAATCTATACTCCCTATCTGGGACTATTCACACCACTGGTGCACTTACCTACTCTCCAATGAATAATAGGTGAATACCATAGCCAGAGGTACAAACACTACAGTGCAGATTGGTTACTCTCTAAGGAGTGATGTCATCATCGGGAGACATGCAGCTCGGATCCGACGCGCACGTTTCGCGCCAGCTTCCACAGTGATCATGATCCGAGGTGCGTGTCTCCCGATGATGACATCACTCCTTAGAGAGTAACCAATCTGCACTGTAGTGTTTGTACCTCTGGCTATGGTATTCACCTATTATTCATTGGAGAGTAGGTAAGTGCACCAGTGGTGTGAATAGTCCCAGATAGGGAGTATAGATTAGCTTTTCATAGGCAGATTAGTGGGTAAATAGTGGGCCCTTATCTGCCTAATCCACTATTTGTATGCAAATAGGGCCACAGTGGTACATTATTTTCATCACCTACTGGTTGCATACTTCCTACTTTTCAATGAAACTGGTTGAGATAGCCTATTGATTATTCTGTGTGCTGTATTTATAACTTTGCATATTGAATGAATTTATTATAGGTATTTGGACCTTGTATTTAGCACACTTAGCTTTATATATATTATCTTGTATACAAGTGAGGTTGATATATGACACTACTTTGTGCTATTTGGGAGACGTGCAGAATATTTTAATATTTTATGTTTATATATTTAATAAAAGTTATATTTTATACTATATGGGTTTGAGTTATGACTTTTGTCTGTAGATATTTACATGGATGTTCCTTTGGGGGAGGTGGCTGTCTTGGGAATTAAAGGTGTACTTTTTTCTCCTCCTCTTTGTACCAATTTATTAGATGTCTGAAAAAGCACAAATCCATCTGACTCGGTATCAAGATATATCAATTGTTTTCATAATAACTTGTCTGTGTCCCCTTAAAAGATCTCTGTAAGGCCTACATCTATTTGGTGCATGGATTAAGTATTAAGTATTATTCTCACATTATGATGTAGATTCCTGGGAGAGATTGAGTCCCAAATTTGGAGTGTGAATTAGATTTGATGGCAAAAAGGAAAGCACAGGACATACGGCAACACCACCATGTCTTGCTTCCCGGCTCTCTAGAGTGGGTGACCACCGGAGGAAGTGGCACCCAGAGAGACCCTGCACAGTGGCACACAGAGCCTGGCACCCAGAGAGCCCCAGCACAGTGGCACACAGAGCCTGGCACCCAGCGAGCCCCAGCACAGTGGCACACAGAGCCTGGCACCCAGAGAGCCCCAGCACAGTGGCACACAGAGGCTGGCACCCAGAAAGCCCCAGCACAGTGGCACACAGAGCCTGGCACCCAGAGAGCCCAGCACAGTGGCACACAGAGCCTAGCACTTAGAGGGTCCAGCACAGTGGCACTCAGAGCCTGGCACCCAGAGAGCCCCAGCACAGTGGCACACAGAGCCTGGCATACAGAGAGCCCCAGCACAGTGGCACACAGAGCCTGGCATACAGAGAGCCCCAGCACAGTGGCACACAGAGCCTGGCACCCAGAGAGCCCAGCATAGTGGCACACAGAGCCTAGCACTTAGAGGGTCCAGCACAGTGGCACTCAGAGCCTGGCACCCAGAGAGCCCCAGCACAGTGGCACACAGAGCCTGGTACCCAGAGAGCCCCAGCACAGTGGCACACAGAGCCTGGCACCCAGAGAGCCCCAGCACAGTGGCACACAGAGCCTGGTACCCAGAGAGCCCCAGCACAGTGGCACACAGAGCCTGGTACCCAGAGATCTCCAGCACAATGGCACACAGAGCTTACCCCGCAAGTCGTTGGAGGGTTGCTTTACAAGGCCGATTTAATATCCGTAAGTCTTGCGGGCTACGTTACGGGCTATGCTTTTACCCATTGAGGGGATTTAATAGGGCTGCAGGTCTATAGGACAAACCTACTTAGGTGTTGTTTGATCTCTGATTGAGCTCCTCTTATTCTGTTTCTATTTTATTTATTGGAGAAAAAAGGAGCTAAGGGGTGCTCTCCTGCAGTATCTTTTGCAGATATATTACCACGGTTGTCAGTCATCTTCAATAACCCATTAAGATGATGAAAGATGCTCCTATTTAAAATTATTTTCATGTCGAATTGCCTTGACCCTCTATTACGCTGTACCTGCTAATGGTTATTTCTTGTTCTGCTATACTCATACTCATATACTTCTATAATCATTTATGTAATGTCTCTGCAGACTCTCTAACATGTCTTTATATCTTTGTCTTCTTGGCCCATAAGACGTTTAACCGTCCAGATGTTCAGTTGGATCATCTTACATTTTCTGTTGCTAAGCGCTGTTTGGATAAAAAAGAGAAAATAAATATCAACGAGGATATCTCTGGAGGGAATCCTCTAAGCTGTTTACAATATTTGATTCCAGCATTATAAGAAGTATTTATAAAACAGCTGAAGACAATTCTAAATTCTTCAGATTTTTTTTTTTAAAGATTTATTGGCCATATGTTTTGACGGGTTGCAAACTCTACAAGGAAATGGATAATGTGAATATTTTTATAGGCAGATATAAAAATTGTTGCACAGAGCAGATATCATAATTAAATAAAAATGTTAAGTCTGTTTAATGGGATATTTGTCAAAGAATGTGGCAATTTTACAAGTGGTGCTACCTCTTTAGAAAATGAAATGCTATGATTTTGAAAACATATATTTATGCAAAAAATGGTGACCTATAATTTTTAAAACTTCTTATTTTGCTGACAAGCTATGTTTCTTTAACGGTAAATGCTGATATCCCATGTGTAGGTTTGCCTGATTGGCCATGTCTAATATCAAATCATTTTATTGAAGAATTCTGTATATTTGTAATTCAAAGTACATTTGAAATTTCCTGTGTGAGCTCCACCCCCGAGGAACCTATGTAAGCAGAGCGTCCTACCCAATGAGCTGTGCGGAGTTGTGTCCTAGCGTATCACGGCTTATCGCGGCTGCCTCTCGAGCCAGTGAGAAAGAAACTATATCATGGCTGTACCTACCTCTGATTGGCCATAACTAATTATATGCTAATTTAGATTTTATATTTAAGACGTTTCTTCTCAAAATCCTGAGCTCAGTGACAGTCAAAATATAGTAAATTCAAAGTTGTTTTTCTGTTACTGCAAATATTCACATTTTATTGGTAATTTACTAACCTACAAAAACTAGGACCTCTACTGTGGCTCTTCTAGTATGTACTGTATATATCTATGGCATTATGAAAGAAATATACAAATGTCTAGAAGAGGGATTTATAACAGCTGGTACTAGGACTGGTGTCGGTCCCCGAGACTTTATCTGCTGGTCCTCAGGGATGAGAAGAGCCTAACACTTTATGAATACCTGTGACCAATGATGATGGTTTGTATTAACAGTTAAACTGAGCTTCAAATCTGTGCAAAGCTAGATCAATAGTCAGTAAATGTAATCAATTATCAGCCTGTTAACCATGTTCTTGATCTCACAGCAGGCCCCCATAAGCACTGGAAGGTGACCAGCCAATCTCCATGAGCACTGGAAGGTGACCAGCCGATCTCCATAAGCACGGAAGGTGACCGGCCAATCCCCATGAGCACTGGAAGGTGACCAGCCGATCTCCATGAGCACTGGAAGATGGCCAGACAATACCCATAAGCACTGGAAGGTGACCAGCTGATCTCCATAATCACTGGAAGGTTACCAGCCGATCTCCATGAGCACTGGAAGGGGACCAGCCAATCTCCATGAGCACTGGAAGGGGACCAGCCAATCTCCATAAGCACGGAAGGTGACCAGTCGATCTCCATGAGCACTGGAAGGTGACTAGCTGATCTCCAGAAGCACAGAAGGTGACCAGCCAATCCCCATGAGCACTGGAAGGTGACCAGCCAACCTCCATGAGCACTGGAAGATGGCCAGACAATACCCATAAGCACTGGAAGGTGACCAGCTGATCTCCATATGCACTGGAAGGTATCCAGCCAATCCCCATGAGCACTGGAAGGTGACCAGCCAACCTCCATGAGCATTGGAAGATGGCCAGAACATACCCATAAGCACTGGAAGGTGACCAGCCGATCCCAATGAGTACTGGAAGATGGCCAGACGATCTCCATGAGCACTTGAAGGTGGCCAGACAATACCCATGAGCACTGGAAGGTGACCAGCTGATCTCCATGAGCACTGGACGGTGATCAGCCAGTTCCTATGAGGACTGGAAGGTGGCCAGCTGATCCCCATGTACACTAGAAGGTGGCCAGTCGGTCCCTGTGAGCACTAGAAAGTAATCAACCAATCTCCATAAGCACTGGAAGGTGATCAGCCGATCTCCATGAGCACTGGATGTTGACCAGCCAGTTCCCAGACCAAAAAACATTGCAAACCACCAGTCTAGAATATAGATAATCTTGCTGAAAGACCTCAATAAAGCAAAATAATTATAGTTGGATGCATAAATATCTCATGTCTGCCTAAAATAAACTACATATAAATAAAGCTAAATGCCTATTTTATCTCCAGCATGGTACAGTTTAACACGTGATTTATTTGATACCAGAAACCCTTGTATTGCATCCATAAATGGATTAAATCAGCCTGTTTTTCCTTGAACAATGAAAATGTCCAAATGTGGAAGTTGGCAGTTTAGTGAAGTGCAGACGCTCCATGTGCCAGAATCAATGTGGTCCATTTCCTCTCACTGTGCCCCCTACTTCACCACAGAAAGACAGACACAGAGGATCCAATTAGTGTCAAGTACCAAATGAAACTTTTCCTTTTCTTGAACCCGTTCCAGGCTCCTTACAATGATTCTCTTTACTGAAGCTTTTAAGTAATTGGCGGGATCCACATTCCACCCAAACGGCCCCATTAATCAGCTCCAATGGGGCCGCCAGCAAATTGATATTTGTACACACACCAGCTGATTTGTTGCTCCCCCGTCGCAGGGTAACGGGAGGGCGGAGGCCGGTTTCCTTTATTTCCTCCGAAAATACTACTTGACTTTCCCATTTTACTGCCTTGAACAAATAAAGTAAAATGTGGATTTTTTCCAATTTTTTTTCTGCCTATAAAGCAGTTGGGATTTGCGTGAAAACGGTAAAGATATAGAAAAATAAAAATGAATTGTCCTGAATTATCTGTATTTAATGACCACCTTTATTTAATAATAACTCTATTTAAAATAACAATTAAAGTGTAGTCCAGAGCTGTCTGTCATGCATCTAAAAGAGCCTGTTTTAAACATTATAAAAGTTTTTTTCCTATAGAAAATAAATTATTTTAATTAAAGGAAATTAACATTAAAACAACAGGCAGGCAGATCATCCTTTGTCTAAGCAGTGAGTTAAGAGAAAGTATAAAGAAGGGCTTGTGGATACTTAGTTAATTGTGATTTATTATCCAAACCAATTGGAACAAATGTATAATATGTTGAAGTTCGGACATCCATAAGGCTCACTGCCCCTCTGTTACAGGTAGCTTTTCATGTCCGAGACAGAGAAATCAATCTGTTTGTGGTGTCTAATTTAAGGTAATACTGCAGGTTGAGGCTAGCCAAGGATCCCATTGTTTAAGAAATATTGGCAATATTGCTAAGATATGTGTACGTTTCTCATTTATTAATATCATTTGGAATATGAAGTACAATTTTGGGCACCACTTCAGAAAAAGGACATTTTAGAGCTGGAAAATGTACAGAGAAGGGCAACAAAACTAATAAGGGGAATGGAGGGGCTAAGTTATGAAGAAAGACTAACCTAATTACACTTATTTTCTCTAGAAAAAAAGGCGTCTAAGAGGAGATATGATTACCTTATATAAATACATCCAGGGTCAATATAAGTCTTTGTCAAGTGAATGTTTTGTGCCAAGAGGTTTTCAACTGACAAGAGGACATCCCTTGAGGTTAGAAGAAAAGGGTACTTCACAGTATGGGTGGGTATTCTGTGGAATTCTCTACCAAAGGAGGTGGTGACAGCGGATTTAATAGTGAACATTAAAAAGGGATTGGATATATGTTTGAATAAAAACGCATTCAGTATTATCATGGATAATTAGAGAGGGAGTATTGATCCAGGGAGGAATCCGATCGCCAGTATCTGGGGTCAGGAAGGATTTTTTTTTTACCCTTTTGAGACAATTGGGAAATGTTTCAATGGGGTTTCTCTGAATCAATTAACAACTAATCTGCATATTACAAAGATCAGAGGTGATCTAAAAAGGTTGAACTTGATGGACTAAAAATCTTTTTCCAACCTCAATTACTATGTAACTATGTGATATCAAGTTTAGTTTATTTGTAACTGCTTGGGTGTTCAGTGACTCTGATTTCCAGTTTGGGAGTTTTTATCCCGTGTATAAGAGCAAATCAGGAAATTCTTCATAAAGATCCATATTGGTTGATGGGATACAGAGTATACAATGGGAATAAACAGAAGTTTGGCCACTTTGAAATATAATTGGAAATTGGGTATGTCATGCCTCCTTTAGATTTGTGTCTGGACATCATGGCTCTAGCAATTATCACGATTTTATTGGACCATATAAATGTTAAGGTTTGTTTTTGGAACTTATCTAACTCTGTAGAGTGTATTGCAGTTGTAAAGATCCAAATATATATAGTAGGCATGGTAAAATGCTGACTCAGGCCGCTGACAGTAACAGTGGGCCTCTATCATTATATGTGCCCTGGAGCTTGGTACCTACAGAACCAGCAGTAGCTCCGCCATTGTTTGTACTTTGGACCCAACTAACTACAACCCTGCGGTACCCACCAAATAAGATATTATGGTGTGATATGGTCGCAACTAAGGGCCCTCATATAGCAGTTGGATAAAAATCCCCTCCACGTGACTGGCTACAGACCATACATTGATGCCATGAAGAATAGTACAATGAGCGATAGTCATGTGGTTTGTCCCTCTCAAACAGACACGTCTTTAAGTCCTATAAGTATTTTCAGTTGAGTGGTTGTACACAATGACACAACATGGCAACACATGAGTATCTATACGTGTGTATATAATATAAGTACAGTATCCCTGTGGGTTCCTGGCCTGGTCACACATGAAACCTTAGCCAGTGGAGTATCTACCATCACTAGATCTCATGTATCACCACTGAAATATTCATTTAGCTTTGTTACATCTAGTTGCACCTGCCCGATGCACAGATAATACACTTTACCATAAACTGCATTATTCATTTAAAGAGCTCACTGTACTCCAATATTCACCCAAAAATGCAAAAGAGGTTTTTTGTGGGAAAACGCAATTTAAATTACATTCAATGGATAACATACTGGCTATATTTTTAAATGACACCACATTTGAAAGCTCTGTTATGTTGCATGACCAAGGATGGTGTCCGTGTGCTGTGCCATTAATACATGTAAATATATGGGAACCTTTCTGACATACTGTATATATATATATATCAAGGGAAAGGAGGAGTAGTAACTGATCAAGCTTCACCCACAGCTCAGCTATAATTGCTTGTGCCGCAGGTGTTTCCATCTTGGACTTCAAGTATGCCTATAGCCTGAGTAGGAGGTTTATACTACTGGGGATTGCTCTTCTGTTTACTTTTATAGTCAAGTGTGTTATTTACAGTATCCATTTTCAACAGAGCTGAATAGAGATCACATTTGACTCCACTGTTCCTCCCAAGGCTTTTAATACTTTTAAAAACAAAAATAAAACATATCCCAAAATTAAAGGAAGATTGAATACAATAGTTACAAATCAAATGAGGGATACTGCTTAATAATAATATTTTTTTTTATTAAATTATCAATAATTTTTATCAGATTTGTGAAAGTGCAATTATTTTTCTAGAGGGATCAAACACTTAAACAATGCGGTGATAGGCAGGATTTTTTGCAGAACTGATATTGTCTCCATGTATATTGGAGGCTGCTCCACTAGACAAGCTGAGCTACAGAAACCCGAGTCCTGTGATCACCACTTATCCTCCTGGACTATTGAAGGCTCAGCGGCAGAAACTGCCCTAAATTATTCATGGCCCATTTGACTGAAGTGTTCAGACACTGGCAGTGTGAGGCTGTGTATCGATGTCCATTAAAGACACAGTTCTGCTAACTCTGTGTCCAAAAAGTATTAATGAACAGATGAACTATATTATCGTTATACTAGACAATTGCCCGTCAAAAATGACTCCATAATATGTGCAAGCCTCGCTATGCGCGGCTTCTCTCTCTCTCTCCTCGCCTCCTTCTGTGTATACTCCTTCCCTCTTCTCCCCTCTCCCTCTCTCTCCTCTCAATCATGGGATAATATTTTATTTTTGTCTCGTCCCCCCACCACTGTGTCTCTTCCCCCCTCTTCCTCCCATGTCTATCCCTTCCTCTCCATCAATGTGTCTCTTACCCCTCTGCCACCCCCTGTGTCTTTACACCCTCTTTTCCCACTCTCCCTCCACTGTGTCTCTTTCCCCCCTCTCCCACCCCCAGTGTCTCTACACCCCCCCACCCTCTCTCTCCCCTGTGTTTCTTTGCCCACCCCCCAGAAGGCAATCTCTCTCCCCTCCTGTGTCCCTCCCTCTTCCTTCCTCTTTCCTTCCCTCCTCTGCGAGCCCCGCAATGAGCGCCTTCCCTCTCTCCCTCCTCTGCGAGCCACACAATGAGCGCCTTCTCCCTCCTCTGCAAGCCTTTGGCGCTCATTGCGAGCCTTGCCATATGTTACACACATGCGCAACTCCCTATTTTTGGTGCCCACTTGCAAGCGCATGCGCTACCCACAACTTTGCGGGCTTCACAAAGAGAGCCAAAAATAGAGAGTTGCGCATGCACATAGCAAGGCTAACAATGGCCTCGGCATGAGCTAGGCACATGCGCAACCCACACCTTTGAGAGCATTAGACACAAACTCACAGTACGACCACTATATATGTGATTATCTATACTTCTTACCATGAGTTACAGGTCCTACAACGGGAAGGAAAAAAGCTATTTTCAGTGTGGATGCTCCTGCCCTCATCCACCTGCTTAAAAGGATGTGGAAAGTTCCTGAATTTTACTAGGTATATAATATCCCTGTGTATATATTTACTTTTATGTATCTTATTTTATTAGGAAATGCTGATTCGCTATTTGTACTGCCTAAAATCAAACTAAAATTGTGCTTGTATGGGTCTGCCCTCTGCAGCGTATTCAGTTACAGGCTCTGTAGGGCTGGATGTGCAGTGTGGTGTCCTAGCCTATATGGACCATATACAGTATGAGACAGCACCCCAGTACTAAAGAGTCTGTGTCTGCATTCACTGCAAAGAGCAGACCCATACAGGGACTATTGTGTTTTATTTTAAGCAGTAAAGACATAGCTTATAAGCACTTAATAATATAAAGTATATAAAAGTAAATAGATACACAGGGATATTATTTACCAAGTATTCTCCAGGAACCTTCCATATCCCTTTAAACAACTCACTGATAAGTAATGTTAGGATAGCACTATGGCAAATATTACTAAATCTAGCTGCAACCAAAAGTAATATACAGCTGTCTGTCTCTTATTGCTACTAGAGCCTTCTCAATGGCACTCATTTATTCAGATGAAGACTATGATGTGTGTCACAGAATGACGCCTGAAGGTTCAACCCTATCCTACTTGTGGTTATCGGCATCAGGGATCTGCCGGAGATGCCATTTGGGAATCAAGGATGAAGCTGTTGGAATCAAGATAGTTCTTCAAAAGAGGATTCTGATTAATTTATTTGGGGTCACAGATTTATAGCTATACAGAACAACAGAACCAGGTAAAACATGAACATAGAATAGAACTTTAAATTTCCCTCCCTCATACAGAATGTGCAATCAGGGTGGCGCCTATGTTGGCCGCATAGTCTTTGGCCCATTTATGGGTTGGCCCAGTAAATAGAAAGGCACCAGTACATCTTATTCAAAATTCCCACTCCTCCTCTGGCAACCAATCAGTGATAAGCTGGTGTCAGTGCTGATTATATTGGCTATCCAGAACAGCAGCTGGTCAATAAGTGGGAAGCATGCAACCCTGGGTAATTTAATTAGGACATTTAGTGTAGCATCCCACAAATGTACAATAGGGTGTGGATGAGGGGGTTAATGGAATTAGGAATGTACATGACTGAAGTAAGCAATTAGCCCTAATTAGGCAGGCGCCTCCGAGTCCAAACAAGATGTGCAGTATAGGCGGTGTATGCTAGGGGAGCTACATGAGCCTTTGGCTTGCCTCTGATCGGGTGGAGGAAAAGTGATAAAAGCTCTTTTAGAAGGACATGGAGGGTAGATTGGCATGCTCCAGTCAGTCACTCCCATGGATGGAGTAGATCCACTGGTGACAAGGGAAGTAGGATGCTCATGACACTAGTCTTGTAGGTCTCCTTCTACTATCCTCACATGTTCCTAAATTGTTCTTATGGACCAATAGTCATTCACAGAAATTGATAGTATTAGAATAAATATACTGGGGATCCATGCCCCCCACCACCCCCAAACCACATTTCCACTCTGGAATCAGAAGATAACTCTTTCTGCAAATGTGAAGTCTTGTAAATCCCTACATAAAGGTGTATCCCACTAGGAAAAACAATATTTGTTATTGGTTGCTTCTCATAGAAGAGCCCCATTAGCTTGGCCGTTGTTTTAGAGCATAAAACTGAGGATTCAAGGATGATGTTGGTCATTGTTGGAACTGATCCTGTGATTATATTCCAATTCCCTGAGGGGTTTGTTTAATTATTTTATTAGGTAATGCTTATGGAAGGATTTAAAAGGGAAGTTTGTGAGGGAGGTTGACCACCATAGCCTCTACAGCCTAGTAGGAGTTAGGTGGGTGTCTTTAGATAGGAAATATTTATATTATTCTCAGCCTACTGGGCCACAGAGTGGAGAGAAGTGGAGAGTGAAAGGATAAAACCCCTTGGACTCCTCCAAGTAGTAAGGAAGTCTTGGTGATGCCCCAATGACCCAGGGGTTGGTGGAAGGGGGTTGCTGGTTCTGTAAGTGGTTATGGTGACCGATGTTGTTCTAAATTAGTTATCACAACATGGCAAAAGATGTTTAAGTCAGAACTCTTAAATAACTAAACAGCTACCAGACCACTTAAAGGGCTTCTAAAGAAACAATCTGAGACATTTGACAGGAAGGAGGTGGAGACAGACCCAACCTCAGACAGGTTAACATTAAAGGGCCACTTAATTCAGAACAGTTTGGACCACATCACAGAAAAGATCTTTTGGAATACGTTTTGAATTTTTAAAACACATTATGAATTGTAAATGAAATCTGTGTTTACATAAGACTCTGACATTCCCCCAGACACACCCACGGCTGCAGCTCCATGCAGAGAGTATAAGCAGAAAAAGAGTTAACCCTTCGCAAATTCAACTGAGAAAGCTCTGCTTGAATCAACTGAAAACAACAGTTGGGGTATAACATCTCCTGCTGCATTCCTGAAGTTCAGGGAATAACTATAAATCTTTGTCTTCAAGAAGCCTCCACCCTTCAGTGGAACAGTCAGGAGTGTGTTTGTTCACAGATCTAAGAGTTTAATTTTTTTAGCTGTTATTAGTGTAATAAAAAAAAATAGATAATTTTAACATAAAATCTTGTGCTCTTTCATACCATGAAGAGCACTTATAGTGATGTAAATGGCTCTTTAATTTCTAACCATTTTATTTAGAGATGACTTTATTGTTTTATTTATTAATACATATTTCTTGAACTAACAATTGGCAAACTATATATTTACAGACCGTTACCTGGTGCTTACACTGGCCCTTTAATAGCTGTATAAACTGCAATTGCAAAAATGTCACAACCTCTTGCTGAAAAAAACGGTACCAAGTTCAGCCAGTAGAGGGAGTATCTGATTTTTCCATAAGGCTCCATAACTCAGCTGGTGCAGGGCCCTGACACGCCCTAATTAGAGTTAGTTAAAAGCAAGACCGAGAAGTTTCCTTAACCCTTTCAGTACTGATATTGTTTATACAAAGAAAACATTTTTCTTTTAACTACACAAAATGACATTAAGGGTTTCATGCACAATAGATTTTATTTAATTAAAACTTTACGTGGGCCAAAGCCCTTGATTCAGACCTTTATTTACTCATTGACAACACTGATATAAATGGATCATATTTCTGCAAAAATATAAATAAATAACCAAAATGTATTTAAGCTTAAAATATGTTAGATTAAATATATTAGAGATTTTCTTAACGTCACTGTAATACAATATGAAAAAGTATACATTGTATCTAGCATAAAAAAGCACTATTAGCCTAATAATATACATTATGAATTATTACTTGTAACGGAACCCATCACTGTTTTACCCTGTTTATGGTTATTTAATTCTTGGTTAGAATATGATCCTAGTAATATACTGTATGTATGTTGGTTTATGCTCTGCAGAATATTGGCCCCAGGCTAGTGCAGACCTTGGCAGGAGAGATAATCCTGTTACAGATAAGGACGTTTATTCATTCTCAAACATAAGAACAGAGACAGCTGATTTAATTATTGTCTGATTGTATCAAGGAGCCTCAGGGAGGGGTGACCACACCTATTGTTCTCTTTATGTGTATTGTGTGACCAACTATGGGGGATTTGGATTGCCTGTGGGAAGAGATGAGTATAAATATTTCTGCACATAACAAAATAAAGTCAGTTCTGCTCCTGAAACTGTGTGTCGTCCAGTTATTGGGATTGCATTTGGGATATTGCTATTATTTTACCTGTTGGAAACCTTGCCTGTGGATTTACCATTTACTTGTTCCTGAGCCTCACTGGGATTATAAGCGGAGATAACCTGGGGAATATTGCCTCTCCGCTACATTACTATTGTGTGTAAATTCCCTGTGCTTGCCTCTAGAGGCTGCCATGTTGGACTCTCATCTCTCAGAGCGAGGTGGGTGGGCAGCAATCTGTGAATCTTCACATGGTCCAAAACAACATGTTGTTCACCTTCGAAAGTGGAAGCTGGTACCACATGACTACATGGACCAATAGGACGCCACTGACTGCATTAGACGATGCAACATGGAGATTCACAGCTGGCTGTTCTCACACCTCACAAAGTAACAAGATCTGATGAGTGGAAGAAGTAAAAGAGGACAACATGGCAGCCTCTAGATTCAAGCAGAATAATATTAATACTTTCACAGAGATGACCATACCTGCATATAACTGAATATAATAGGTGGTAAAATAAATAAAATATTTCAACACTCTAAAAACATTTGGCCCATTATATATATATTATACAATATAAAAGACACTCCATATTAGAGGCAAAAAAAATAAATATTTGTATTTGCCACGCTCCACTGGCCTCTCCGGCAATGAAAGGGTTGAGGAGGATCCCATGTAACTCGAGAGGCTTTTATTTCACTGCCAGTGCACCTTGTAAGCTTTATTTGCTGACGTTGTCATACCAACATCTTACAGACGTGGCGCTCATCAGGTGACGATGAGTCAGACTCTTGTAGGAGACATTCCCAAAGTAAAGCTGATGCAAGAGCTCACATGTAACTGCTGACTTGTCATAGTCCTGGCAGGAAATGCCTCACAATGTATTTCCTCCCAGGGGTTATTATGTCATTGTATATCTTGTGTATAAAATATGTAAATAAAACCTAAGGCTTTTCATGTCAGTCTGAGCAGAGCAGCTTCCTTTTTGTTGGAAGGGACTTTATTTCCGACGTATTATCTTAAAATCAGATTTTTGTGCTGAATAAATAAATAAAAATGATATATAGAGTAAAGATGGAGGAACTGCTTTTTGGAAGAAGAGTATGCAGTGCATTTGGGGAGTTTGGCATTTATAACTGCTATTAATTTAGTAATAATTAATCTATATATATATATATTAATAATGAGCATTGCAGTATATTGTGATACTTTTTGCAAATGCCTTACTTATATTGACAAGCTTTCGAGAGGTTCAACCTCTCTTTATCAAGTCTGTTATTAGAATTATTGAATAAAATCACATGAAAAGGAAACAAAATATAGGAAAATATATATATAAATAGTCATATAAAGGTATATATGATTCCTAATGGAGCATTTGGATCAACCACTCTAAGCTCTTATAGAAAATTGGCAGTCCACAGTATATATATTTATTTATATATATATATATATATATATATATATATATACCAATAAAAAAAAAGTTAATACAACATAATCTAATATGGGGTCCTTGATGATCTAATTCTTCATGGTTCTTCAAAACTTTTGAGACCCACATATATACCACATCCAGGGCCGTATCTACCTTTTTGGAGACCCTGGGCAGTGACGTGGCAGAGCCCCTGCGAGTGAGTAAACTAGGTATGCACGGACCCATTTTTGCCTTTTTCGTGTGTGTAAGTTCTCTTTCCTGTTGTAACTCTATTCTTCTAGGTGGTTATCCCCTAGTAGCCAGTCTATCGACTGCCAGGAACCATTTTTTTTTAAAGAAGTGGAGCCTTTCACAGGGAAGCGCCCCTGGGCGGGTGTCTTGTTGGAATAATGGGTAAGCCGACCATGACCACAATGCTGGTCATGCTCATGTAGAGTAAGTAAATTAAAAACTGGATAAAACAAGTGAAATGAGTTAAAACCAATTCACTCTCTGTTTTGCCAAGGTCCGTTTATGGCTGATCTATAATAAAAGAAAAAAAAATAAATAAATAAAAAAAAAAAAAAAAAAAAAAAAAAAAAAATATATATATATATATATTAATAAATAATGTACATCTTGATAAATAATTTGTAAATGTCCTTTAATATGCTGTGATCTCATATCATTTATATAATACAATTTAAAAAATATTCACTTGTACCAAAATATAATAGGTGTTTAATAGCAAATAAATAAATATTAATAAGATGCTAAAAGGATATTAAAATAACTTCATACACATCTGATACACAAACTTCCTGCAGAGCAATTTAAAGCAAATGTAATAACAATTCCTAACATTATATCATTGGGTTAATAAGGATATCATTATCATTATATTAGATGCAACTTATACTTTTAAAGGGCCATGACTTGTTTTACCAGTACAATTAGCATCCATGTGTGAGGTGGCCACTAAATCATACTAGACGAGTATAACTGGTCTATAAAACAAGGGGTACATTTAACAGCCCAGAAATAACCCACATTTTTTTTACACAGCCTGGTTTGCAGTTTTACTAATAAAAAAGAGAATCTTTAGAATAGATTTAGCATGCAATAAAATAAAAATAGTTGTCTCCAGTGAGATATATATAAAACATCACGTATTAATAGCAAAGCTCTACCACCCTCCTTGTTTTATGGGAGGACACGTTCTACAAGCTGCGACACGCTCGCAGGATTTGCCAAGTTTCGACTGAAAACTGCCATTTGGACGCCGTGTTTTGAACACAGAATGTGTGGAAAGTTTTGCTCAATGAATTTGAGTCATTATGGCAGAGATTTCTGTTTTACATCCGAGTGTTTATATATACACAGTGCACGGCTTTATGGGAGATGTGCTCGATAGCAGGCCATAAAGAGTTAATGGGTTCTCTATGTATGAGGCACATCTTATTTTCTTATATATATATATATATATATTCTTAAATTTATGAGTATGTTTGTCCAATAAAAATTGTATCAATATATACAGCAATACTCTGATTATTTATATATATATATATATATATATATATATATATATATAAATATGCATAAAAATATATATAGATATATATATATTTATTTATACATATTTACACAAACGTATATATATATATATATATATATATATATATATATATATATATATATATATATAGTAGCATATTGTCACTATCTGTGCAATGGATGCCATTATAATGCAGGGTTACTGCTAAATCTCTGAAGTCATTTTTTTTATACTGGTTTTTATAAATTACAACCTATAGGCATCATCTGTTAGTTCTTAACTTTTAACTACAATTATTCATTTGTTTTTGTGACCTGATTTTGCGTGCTACATTCTCAGAAGGGTGTGTCCTTGTAAACTAATGAGCTTGTTATTAGTCTAGTTGAGAGCACTTTCGTGTTAGGTGGCACACTGCTACCATACAGATTATTATTCAGTATTATTATTATCTTTATTTGTAATGCGCCAAGACATTCCGTAGCGCTTATAAAAAGACTCAACCAAAACTGTAGTTCTTAAAAAAAAACTTTTGACCATAATTTCCTTTTACTGGAATATACAGTTACGCTGTACTTGCAGTCACTTTATTGTTTTCTGCTTCTGCAAGCTGGTGTAGAACTTGAATGCAGATAAGGATTCAGCTCTTTCTACTGAATGTTGGCATTCCAAGTTGCAATAGGTCTGGTGGGTATCATATATTATTACTATGCCCCTCTTGTCGATAAAAGTGCTAAAAAAGCGATGTCTAGTATAGCATGGTTATTTTACTTGGAATTTGCTTATTTACATGAACATAGCGGCTAATACAGTGCTGTCACCAGAAATGTTGGGGTCCGGTCCTAAACACACTTACACGTTGTACGTGTAATATATACGTGTGCACACAATTAATCCGTAGTTTTTAGGGGGCGATCATTCTGCACAAGTATCCCTGGCACCCTCCTGATGGCGGCCCATAAAGGAATGCAGGAATAGAAACATTTCTGTGGTTTGTTTTAATGATATCACATATAATAATTGTTGTGTGTAGTTACACCCTGTAAAGTCAATTAAACAATTAGTGAGACTCCCAGCAATATTACTGTTGGCAAAAAACAATGCAAGAAAAAGAAAAACTCAAATATGGGGGCGATGTGACCAGACAAATACCAGCGCCGCTCACTGCGCTAACACAAGAGCCATGTATGAAACATATGCGCCACAGAATGAACCCTCTAGTTGGAGATACATAAAGTACACAGGGCATCCCAAGCAATATCAGATTTGTAAGGGCAGCTTATTAAGAGGAAGCTTCAGTCCTAAATGTTCTGCATCAAAAAGAGCCTTGAACAATGCAAAGGTTGTTTGTGCAAGAAAAGGGAAAATTCATCAGCAAAAACTGTAATATGAATCAATGGTGTCAACGTGAAGCCGTAAATATGACAAATTACACTTAATGGGTCATTTTTTACTAGTGGCAGTAATGTGACTGACCCCTTATTTGGTGTACTAAATTAACTATTAGCTGCGTTTAGGGCAAGGGTTTAGGACAGATCTGCCAAACTATTTGTAATATGTACATTATAATAAAAATGAGTAACAATTGTCTGTGCTGTCTCTCTCTCTGTGGTCTCTCTCTCTCTGTACGCTCTGTCTACCTGTGCGCACTCTCTCTCTCTCTTTGTGCCCTCTTTCTCTCTTTGTGCACCCTCTGTGTGTGTGTGCTCTCTTTCAGTCTATGCACTCTCTCTCTCTGCGCACTCTCTATCTCTCTGTGCCCTCTCTCTTTCTCTCTGTGCCCTCTCTATGTGCTCTATCTCTCTGTGTGCACCCTCTCTCCCTCTGTGCCCTCTTTCTATCTTTGTGTGCCCTCTGTGTGTGTGCTCCCTTTCAGTTTGTGCACTCTCTCTCTCTCTGCCCCCCTCTGTGTCCTTTGTCTTTCTCTCTGTGCCCTCTGTCTCTCTGAGTGCCCTCTCTCTGTGCCCTCTGTCTCTCTGAGTGCCCTCTCTCTCTGTGCCCTCGCTGTCTCTCTCTGTGCTCTCTCTCTATGCTCTCTCTGTGCCCTCTCTCTCTCTCTGTGTCCTTTCTCTTTCTCTCTGTGCCCTCTGTCTCTCTGGGTGCCCTCTCTCTCTCTGTGCCCTCTTTCTCTGTGCCCTCTGTCTCTCTAAGTGTCCTCTCTCTTTCTCTCTCTGTGCCCTCGCTGTCTCTCTCTCTGTGCTCTCTCTCTATGCTCTCTCTGTGCCCCCTATCTCTCTGTGTGCCCTCTCTCTCTGTGTCTTTTCTCTTTCTCTCTGTGCCCTCTGTCTCTCTGGGTGCCCTCTCTCTCTCTGTGCCCTCGCTGTCTCTCTCTGTGCCCTCGCTGTCTCTCTCTCTCTGTGCTCTCTATGCTCTCTCTGTGCCCCCTATCTCTCTGTGTGCCCTCTCTCTCTCTCTGTCTTTTCTCTTTCTCTCTGTGTCCTCTGTCTCTCTGGGTGCCCTCTCTCTCTCTGTGCCCTCGCTGTCTCTATCTGTGCCCTCACTGTCTCTCTCTGTCCTTCTGTGCGCCCCATCCCTGTGCGCATATTAACGACCACGGAGTAACTGCGCATGTGCGACTTTGTGTGACACTCTTATAGTGGCTGTGCTTTTATTCATATAAGTAATACAGGGTGAATGAAATACCTACATTAGAAGTCTTTGAAGAGCCTAACTGTACTGTCATCACATCTTGTGAGAAACAGGAGGACTCTGCATTAGAGCTCCCGTCTCCCCATGTGAGAGCGTTTCCAGACTCTTCAATTAAAGGGCCCCTGTAGTGCTCAGAAATAGGGTTTTGTTTCCTTACTTTAACTGAATTATAGTGTATTTTAATATGACAAATCTACATATCTGGAAAACGTCATATTGGTAAGGTATATAAGAACGATGAGGTAGCCATTGGCAATAAGTTGCTTTCAATAATATAAACATAGATATTAATGGCAAATAAGAACCAACAGGCCACTTAGTCTACCCATAGCTTCTACATAAAATGCCCCGGCTTGGCAGCATTATTCATTTATCTTTTTTTTTCCAATTTCTTTTCATTAAAGGTGTATATTTGCCTGGGCCCAGGCCTAGGGCAGTGCTTTTCCAAGAAAGAGAAGGCTGTCTCAAGTTATGGAATAATGTGAGCAACATTTATAGTGACATGTCTATCTTTAAAGGGATATGTAAGGTTTCTGGATGTGCATACTATTATGATATAATTATGTATCTATCGTTTTACTTTTATGTACTTTTTTTATTAATGTGTGCTTAAAAGCTCTTTTTTCTGCCTGAAATCATTCAATTTATACTTGTTCGGGTCTGTCCTCTGAAGCTCATGTAGCTCATGAATACACACTGTGAAGAGCAGTTTTTCAAATTAGCCTGTCAGTGACCTCTCCAAAGCAGCATGTTGGAGAATGTTGCCACTGATTGGTTACTATGAGACAGTGCAATTCCTGTACTTAGAAGTACAATGTCCTCATGAGCTGCAGAGGGGGATAAACCACTTAGGAACAATTTGTAAGATTGTAAGCAGAAAAAACAGAGCTTTTAAGCACTACTTAATTAATTAAAGGGCATACAAGTAAAGAGATAGATATGTATGTAATAATCCTAGTGAAATCCAGGAACCTTACATATCCCTTTAATATATCTGCCACTATTTTGCCATACTATCAGCACTATTAAATTTCCTCAACGTGTAAAACCGTAGCCCGTAACGTAGCCCGCAAGACTTACGGCTATTCATTTGGCCCCGTAAAGCAACCCGCTAACGATCTGCGGGTTACATGAGGAAAAACCCTAAGGGCTGTCGAAATTATAACACCGCGGCCGCAAATCCTTTGATCTGTCAATCCCATAACTATTATGCTCGAAAATCGCTATGAAATTGCTACGAATCCACTGGCGTTCAAGTCAAATGGAGACAAAAAGCCTACGTGTACTCGAAAAGACCGGCAATGGGGGAAAATACCATTCCGTAGCACTGTAAATGCAAATATACACACACTACTGTACTTACAATAAAAGGGAAAGTGATGTTAGGTATTAAAATGAATAGCACAACATTCTCAAGCCCGCAAATCTGCAATATAAAATACTTTTTTTAATGTGCAATTTCCGTGTTATATCGATCCCGGCAATCAGTGTGTTAATACATATAATGGAACTCGCATGGACTGGAATATCATATTAATATTGCGCTATTTCTGGAATGCGGGTCCGATCGTAACTCGTAATCCAAACCCGTAAGAGATTGAAATCTAACATCCATTTTTCAGTGACGTAATAATGACGATCTCATTTGCCATTTGCTCCGTCTAAGCCCGTAACTAAGAGTTTGTCTTATTGATCATGTTCACGGTCACACATGCAACGTGCGCAAGAATGGTTTACAGGCTTGTGTCTACGGTAACTCGCGGCATGATCTAATTTAATAGCTCTGTAACGCAGCCGAAATTCAAGCCTGCAGCCTTTGCGGGTGTGCTGACGCCGCTACCGGCTTCGTATTTTATGGTGCTGTATATATATATAAACATGGCATTTATATTTGTGTGATTATTTTAGATACAAGGAGAAATAGTAACTGCGGTATGTGCGCACAAATACAAATGGGGCTAGGCCACCATAAAACCTAAATATTTCCCAGAGTTTCTCAATTCACCCCAAAATAGTGTATACTATAATAATATAATTTGTGTTACTTTGTCTGACATCTAATAATAAATCACTGAGCGCTTCTCAGACACTGAAAAGGAAGTGAATGGGTTAGACAGAGATGAGTGATGCGACTCTCCTTTTGACTCATTCAGATTCCTGTCTGAGAGACATGTCAGCCTGGGAAATGTATATCTGCAATATCTCAGCCGCGGCGAGGACCGGCCCCGCTCTCACTCTCTGTGCAGACTCAGCCAAGTGTGGGATCCTTCCTTTCATAACATTCGCCCTGCGGCTTACACAGGTTCTGTATGTTGATCTCTGCGGTGTCTGAAAAAAGATTGTTTAAAGAGCGAGGGAGCGAGGAGCTAAAAATAGCAGAGCGTACGATAAACCATAAGTCCCAGATATGGAAGCACGCAACGACCCAAATAAGGCGCTCCATATTGGGTTTGTATTATTTAGCTTATGGTGGGCAAAAGATGGATAGAAGAACCCAACTGCGCAGAATACCCAATAGAGCAAAGTACATTTGTGTTCACATTTGAATGTCTAAAAATAAATGAAAAAACATATTTTCTGCTCAGATATCCCAACAATACAGTTATTGCACTGCACTCTGGGAAACTGGGAGGAGACATGCAAATGAGTGAATTCTGATCAGAACGTTTTTTCACTTTTTTTTAGTGGATTATTTTCTCTGTATAAAACGGGCTATTAAAGCTATATGGACGTTCCCCTGTTTTTACCTTTCTCTAACACATGTTGCTTATATCACACATAACATTGATTAATTCTATACACGTACAGATTTATTTTATTTGGAAATAAAACTTGTTTTCCACACCCCTAAAGCTGCTTGTATAGGTACAGTGTACCTACCAATAGAAATACTGCAATTGATTTTGGATTTGAACCCTTTACTAACCTTCAAGCCAACAGCAGCACAATGCAGAGGTCTGTACAGCAGTGTGTGGCTCCTACTGCTTCCCTGTGCAGGGGACTACACAACCTTTCCTGCACAAACTGCCATTTTATAGTGTCATGCAACATTTTGTTTTTTTTCATACACTACTAATTCTCCTCTATCAGATGCCTTTATATTCCAGGAAACATAAATATGCCTTTAAATCAAATCCGCAATAAGAAAGCCCCAGTACTTTCAACAGAATTCATGGATTTCTATAATATTAACATATACTTTTGTATTCTTTCTACCACTTAATTTTAGTGCAACATGACAATGTCACTAGACTTAATTTATATTAACAACCTCCCCTATAGATATATTTAAAACGATTATATCATAATTTAAGTATAGTAATGTTATAATGAGAGTATTTTTCCTTGAAGCATTTCCTGTGAAGAAACACTTTCACCGCAACAGGAAGCTGATTCCATTTTAAAGAGCATTAAAACTGGCTATAAATTGCGTTAGCCTTTTTTTTTACAGTAAATCGTTTCTGACATATTTAGCATTGATTCCGTGGCTCCTGCATAATAATGTGCAGCTCAGTATGCTAATCTGTGGCTCAGTATGCTAATGTGTGGCTCATTATGCTAATGTGGGGCTCAGTATGCTAATGTGTGGCCCAGTATATTATTGTGTGGCTCATTATGCTCATTAGCGGCTGTGTATGCTAATGTGCGGCTCAGTATGCTAATGTTCGGCTCAGTATATTATTGTGTGGCTCATTATGCTCATTAGCGGCTCTGCATGCTAATGTGCGGCACAGTATGCTAATGTACATCTCAGTATATTACTGTGTGGCTCATTATGCTCATTAGCGGCTCCGTATGCTAATGTGCGGCTCAGAGTACTTGATAATGTGGGAGAGGGGTCTAACGCCCAGATAACACAGGGGTCTTTATGTTGGCCACTACAGAGACAGACAAGCAGTCTGTAGTCCTAATTAGCACGTTAAAACAGCTAATTAATATACACAAGTCACTTATTTGCACAGAAATGCTGCAAATACAACATGGAATTTCTCAGGATTGGTTCTCTTTAGAGAAAATGGAAAACACAACATTCGGCTAGATTTTATGCTCTTTAAGAATAACTGGGAAAAAAACAACAACTTGGTTTTGTGGTGACCTTTAATTTACCAGGTAAAGGGAAAAACAAACCCTAAAATCAAGTTGTCTTTTTAAAACTGCATTAAATATTGGCTACAAGTTGTGCTAGTCATTTGTTTCTTGCAGAAACTGTCTGGGCTGCTGCTCTCCACCTCTATCTTGGGGCGATCAGGCATGGTCAGATTACCCATTAGGCCAAATAGGCAGCTGCATATGGGCGCTTCCCTCTGTCTTAAAACAAATTAAATGCTGCAGTTCATATACTGTCTACTAGGGGTTTAACCACCTAGAACAAGAGAGTTACAAGAGGAAAAGGAACATACACACACAAAAAAAGGCAAAAATGGGTCTGCGCCTTGCATACATCTTTTTTTAGAGGGGCCTATTAGGATTAGTTTTTTTACACTTTTTATACACTTTCGTGCTTTTTCCCCCCATGTGGAATATATTCAGGGTGGATCAACCCCAGGATTGTGGTTTTATGTTTCCATTTTGGGGCATGGTTCTCTACAGTGGGAGGCTATGCCACTCATCGACAATGCACAGTTCATTATATTGCTCTAAAACTAGCAAATAATACCCAATTTTACTATTAAAGATCTCTCCTCATTATCTATATCTCTATTTCCAATGAATTCCTTTCCTACAGAAATGTTACCTTTATGCTTTGGATAAAATAAAAAGGTTTAAGGCAGTGCGCTGCGCTTTTAAGGACTCATAGACTGCATACCATGCCCTTAAAGTAGGAATAGGTAGCCCATCTACGACTAATGGATTATCTAGAAGGGATACTGACCTCTAGTCTTGGTAATCTAACAAGTGGCAAAAACAAAATAATCGATCTGTCCAACTCTCACTGGTCTGGCATAAACTGAGACAAAATAGCGTCGCTATTAAAGAAATATGAAAGTTTCATGGATTAATACATTTCTATACTCTATAGGCAAAAAGCCACCTTTATGTATGCAGCACATCTCATAAAACATTTTACTCTTATTAATATCTAAAAATCCCTTTAATGATTATGTTGACACCTCCAGGGTATGTCTACCCAGCCATCTGACCCCCCCCAATCAGCATGCAGCATCAAGGGAGCAATATTAACCCAGTATTTACCTGCTGTTGCCTGCTCAGACAATCTCCTTGCAGCTTCCTGTCTGTATGTCAGCAGCAATACATAGCACATAACAGTGATACACTACATATCCCAGGCTGCTTTGCAGCACAAACAGGAACCCCAATTTAATTTAAACGTTACAGCTAACCTAATTGGCCAAAACAAATCATTTTAAATTTGATGCTAATTTAGCCTGGGTTTGGAGGGTGTTAACCCTAATGTTCAACTGTCAGAAATTACAAGAGATCTTGCTGACTTCAATGTAAGTGTTTAAATGTTTATTTTGGGATTTGTCATGCAAACAATGTTTGCATACACTAATAATTCTCCTCTATCAGATGCATTCATAATCCAGCTCAGTTACATATCCCTTTAAAAATAGGGAAACCTATTGGTTGATATAAAGCATTAAACCTAAGATACATTCCTCAACAGATATGACAAACATTCTGAATATGCTTATATCATACAAACCAATTGATAGGAGAGCAGACCTTTGACCCTTAAAGTGTCCTCCTGACTGGAAGGCTAAAAAATTGTTGCCCCAAATCTAACTGAAGGTATCTGATGTAAAATAGAATGAAACAGAAACACCTTTCATTAGAGAACCTTAACATCTTCAAGATCAATTCGTCCCTTAGTAATAGGAATAAATACTGTCCAAGAGTGGAAAAAAATATTTCCCATCTGATGATCAAACATTCTTCCAAACAACAGAGCTTTAAAATAATCCCATCAAAGTCATTTAAACAATACCTAATGGGATCCTATATAAAACCCATTAAATAAAAACACTCCATGTGTACTATAAGGGATGGCGAGCTTTCTTAAAAATGCTATCATAGGCTGTAACAACTGTAATCAGCTATAAAAGCTCAAATTCCAGATGCAGTTAGGGATCCTCCTAAGAGGTATAAGTAGCTAATATATATAGTGAGCTATCTCCCTCATAATTTGCCTTAGGGCCGTTTCGCCTTTCAGGCAGCTTTCTCGAAGGCTAACCTATTGAGATGAATACACTTTGTAAGAAGCACACTGCTCTTCCATAAGTCTTATACATAGAACCATGATAAAAAAAGAAAGTACACGCCACACACAGTATGGATTTCACAGCAAACATAGAAGAGAAATCACATTATTGTTTTAATATTAACATGTTATCATAAATCATTTCACTTGTATTAACAGACAATTGAGTGTACTGATTTAATTTGTAAAAGCTATACTTTCAAAATATGATCATAAATACAAAGGGGTGTTAAATGTATTACTCATTTTACAACACCAATGTAGTTTGAGAAAATCTTCACATGCTTGTGAAGTATGTAACAAACTAACAAAATTAATTGGTTTTGGAGAAAACTGCTGATAGTCCCTGCAAGAAGATCCAATCAATACATACAACAGGAGATCAAGACAAACTGTTCACTGGAAGGTTTGATCATGAGGCTGAAGCTCAGATATTTTGTCCTTATCATGAAAAGACAGGATTCTCTAGAGAAGACTCTGATGCTGGGAAAGATTGAAGACACACGAAGCAGGGGCGGCAGAGGAGGACATGGATAGATGAGGTAATTGAAGCAATGAACATGATGTTGAGGGAGCTCAGAGGGTCAATAGCTGACAGATGTGCTGTGGTCCATAGGGTCACTGAGAGTTGGACATGACTAAACAACATAACAAAATGAACAGCTATGTAAGCCATTGACATAATAAAAGCTTTATTTTAGACTAGCGAATTGCCTGTCAAAAAATGACGGCAATGAAATTGTAAGTGAGCTAATGGTGTTTGGTGTATATAATGTGGCTGATGTAGCGTCGTTCATTTTCTATGTTGTGCGACTTTTTCGATATATCCGTAGCTGTTTGGTGGGCTTTTTCAGAATATCCGTAGCTGTTTTGTGGTGTTTTGCATGTTTATGGTAGTGTTTTGCGTGTTTAGGGTCCTTTAGCCTCGTTTCCGTTTTGTTCGGCGGACATTTTTTCTCTCGCTTAGGTGATTTTCGGGTCTCTAAACTCCGAAATTTGTGCTTAAATGGAGGTGTAACTTCACTCGCAGAGGTCCTCGGTGCCCCCCCTTGCTGTGAGTAACCTTTTTATGTGTTTGTTGTTTGTATTTGTTGTGTTTGTAATGTTTTTGGGGTTGCACAGGTTGCGTCCTTCTTTTTAATCTCGTAGGTGTTTTTCTGCAAATACGTAGGTGTTTGGTGGTGTTTTGCGTCTTTAGACTGCTGTAGCCTCGTTTTCGTTTTTTTGGGCGGCCATTTTTTCTCTCGCTTAGAGAATTTTGTAGTGTCTAAAGTCTTTTAATTTGACTTAAATTGAGGTGTAACTTTAGTTTTCGAGGTGCGTGATGCTCCCTCTTCCTGTAAGTAAGCTTTTTATGTATTTGTTGTGTGTATTTGTTCTATTTTTCATGTTTTCATGTGCGCGTGATGCAGCCGATTTTTGCGAGGTTGTAATGGGTTGTAACGTGTCTCAAATTTTCTTTGCGTTACGACGTAAAATTTTGCGAGGGTCGCAGTTGCTGGCAAGGAGCGACTTCCGTGCTCCTTGCCAGCAAATTTGACCCTTGCTTCGCAAGGGCCGCAGGCTTGCTGCGCGAGCCCGCAAGCGTGAGCAACGGCTTGTATGCTCACAACTATATATGTGATATTTTTGTAAAAAAAATATATATAAATAACTAACTATTCTTGTCATTGGGGTTTCAATCTTGGACTGCTAGTCTGTTATGCAGTGGCTTACTCTTCTATTTAGCTCTATAACGTGACTGTATTTCAGAATAGAAATCTTATCTGAATCCACAGTTCCTACCAGGTTACTAATCATGCTTTGAACAAAGAGCAAATATCTGATGCCATTAAAGCAAAGTAACAGAGGAATTAGGAGAGTAATTGGTTTAAAACATGTTGCACATTACTGAGTCAATAGAGTATCATGAATATGGAACATGAATGGGCCTTTCATTGAAAGCTCTTTAGTTTGGGATTTTCCACAAGTAGATGTGGAAGTTACCTCATGAAATGGCTGGAAATGTTATGGGCTGATTTTTTATAAGGGTGGTATGCTTGTATAGTGTATTATATAGTGGTACTGAGCATGCTTTATGTACAACGTGTACACACTGTCTCCTGTTACTATCTGAGGAGGGAAACACAACAGTCATGACCAACTGATTATGGGCGTGGTCAACTGTCACGGGGCGGGAATTTTGTGCGCGTCCACACCCTGTCCTTGTATCAAACGCCTGCTTGGGCGCGCGCTCCTCTTTCTCTCAGAACGCTCGGGAGCGCCCACGTCGCCCCCCAGCACGTGCGCGCGCACGCCCCGTTTATCCCTCCGCAGTGTCCGCGCGCTCTCTCTTTCTCATTGTAAGGGCGGCTTGTGGACGCGCGCTCGGGAGAGGTAACGGCGGCGGCTCGAGGACCTAGGAGTGAGGAGGGGGGACAAGGGAAGAGGAGGAAGGGAGCGGAGCCGCCCGCGACACTGAAGCGCCCTCCCTCCCCTGCCAGTTTACCTCACACAACACCAAGAGGCCGGGGGCATCGGAGGGAAGGTGAGCAGGGCCGGGGAGGGGTGCTGCGTTGTGTTTCTGAGGTAATTCCTGTGCTGTGTCGAGGCCTGGCCTGCTCTAACGTCTTCTTGTCTTCCAGTATCACACGGGTTAACCACTTCCTGCCCTGTGTTTAGCCCCAGGCCGGGCAGACACGGGTTAATGCCCTGTGCTGTGTGGATTACACCCCCTGCCAGCCATTGTGTTGTTATGGGCTGACCCAGGCTGCGGCCTAATCCCCCGCCCCGAGCTTGTCCTAAATCCCAGAGGAGAGGCGGGGGATCCCGGCCTGTTTCAGGAAGGCTGTTGTGTGGGCATTATTATTTGTATGTATTATTGCTCCTGTGTGTATGTTGTATTTTAGTACATAGAGGTGTTCATTTCCTCTGTATACCTGATATTATCTTTATTTGTAACGCGCCAACATATTCTGTAGCGCTGAACAAGGGTTAAGTACAAGGTAAAACAACATTAACACATAGCAAGGATTGAGAGAGCCCACCAACACAAGCACATTTACAATCTAATGAGTTAGGATGGGAGTGTGAGAGATGTGTTGTGCATGTTAGGGCTGAAAGTGAGTTTTACCCCAGTCCCTGCTTGCATTTCTGTCTGTATGACTGTTGTAGTGATTTTTTTTTTAATCACGTTTGCCTGTACACTTTGGTATGTTGTGCTTTTTATTGTTGTTTAGTCGTTCAGTCTTGTGATCCCATAGACTGCAGTATTCCAACCACATCTTGTGTCTGGTTGTGCTCATCGTAAGGTTTTCTTGGCGGATATAGAGTGGGTTGCCAGTTCCTCCTTCAGTGGATCGCAATTTGTCTGACCTCTCTGCTATGATCTCATCTTGGGTGACCCTACATGGTATAGCTCACAGCTTTATTGGGGTACACAATCCCCTTCACATGACAAGGTAACAATCTAAAAGGGGATAGTACCCCCCACAGTTTATGCCACTGGTGTGGTGGCTGGCTCATCATCATCTACCCCTGTCTGTGCCACTGTTCCACGCGCCAGTATGCATTAGTGTACATGTGAGTGTTTTTGTTGTGTACCACTGTTGTTGTTATGGTTGTACCCCCATCAGCATAAATGTAATTGTTGTACTTGATTTATTTTATTTTTTAAGGCCCCATAAGTGTACATTTTAATGTTCTTGTTTACCCTTATCTTTATCACTGTTGCATGTTCTATGCATGGCCTTTTTACACCTATATGTCTTGTGTGAGGTTGTTTTACTATGGTGTGTGTAGTGATTTCCCTATTTCTTTCTATTGTACATACATAGTGCAGTGTCTTCCTATATGATCATTATAGTGTGTGATGTGTTCTCACTGTCTGTGTGTTTTTCAGTGTGTCTTTGCTTTGAGGTGTGTTAACTGTTTGATCATTTTATGTCTGTCCTGTGTGATGTAACTTGTTATGGTGTTCTGTTTTCGTGTTTTTCTCGTGTTTCTATGTGATGCATTTGAGTGATAGGTCATGCTTTTTACTTCTCGGTGCATTCCTTGTAGTGTTTTTGTTTTTTTACGCTGGACTGTTGTGCCCTGAACTTGTTAGGGTGCTTCCCCTGTGGCGTTTTTGCTTTAGTCCGCTGTTCATTCTCAGATGCAGATTGTGGTGGTTTTTACATGTGAACTTTCATTCCTGTTTTTTTTTTTTTTTAAATCCCTGTTTATTGCATTTTTATCCCTTTGTATATTATTACAGTGTGTGGTACCGTGTTTACCTTTTTGTGTATGCTCTGTAGCCATTTGAGGTGCTTTTTGCCCCCTCTGTTAAATTGTTTATCGTGCAAGCTCTCATTGCACTGCTTTCCTGGCTTTGTTGTCTAGAGAATATGATGCTGCTGCTAATATGGCGGAGCTCGGCCAGGCCGCATTCCTGCCGGGATGGTGCAGGAGTGTTTGGCTCTCTGACATTTCTATTGTTCTCACTGCCGTGCCGGGGTTGCTGCATTTGTGGATTATATTAAGCATATCGGGAGCAGTCCTGTTTTACCAGTGGAGCCATCAAACTGTTCATTGCTGGCATTTCCATGTCATTGTCTGCCTCATACACATCTTTGCTATTGTACAGCCAATATGCAAGTTGGAGTCTTTTACTGATGATAGTGAATGGCCCTTCCGTGGATGTAATAATCCCATGGCTCCTAACATTTTTACTTATGTTACCTAAATGTTTTCCAGAGTTATTCTGTATTTCTATGAATAGTCTTGCTCACTGGTTCCTAGACATATTTGCCTGCCTAAGTATTTTTTCTTGGGAAATGCATTAGAGATATGCAACAGAAAAGGATCTTGTGATTTGCCCAGCCTTACTGGGTTATGTACTTGTACACCTATTTTTCTACTATAAATGTGAGAATAAGTTACATAGAGTTATACTGTGCAGGGAGCCTTCTTTGGAAGTGAAGAGTAGCCCTACAATACTTGGTGAGCAGTATTACTCAATGAAATATTCAGCTTCAAAACACAGCTTATGCTTAGATCTCACCGTTGCTTCTTATTTGCGCTTGTTAAATCCCAGGAGCCAGAAAGCCATTCAGTTCATAAAATTGTATTCTGGGTTCATATCATCTTGGTTATTATGCATATTTCTATATATATTTTCTATTCTGGCTCATAAAAGTGGGTCAAGTTCGAGATGAACTTTTCATCATCTGTCTTCATCAAATGTCAATATGTTTTATCTGTTCTCTTGGGGAGAGGAAGGTTATGACTTGAGAGTTCACAGCTCTGCACCGGGAGTTTGGTATAGTATGAGGCTTATAGTTGCAAAAATACATCTCTGGTTCTGACATTCAGATCCAGTCTTCTGTTTAAGACAATGTTGGACACACAACATGCACTGTAGGACAACATTGCACTTCCATGGCCTTGTATAGGGCACCCTGTTTAGTGTTATGGTTTTATGTATACAGCACCAGGTTTGGTAGCTCTATTTATAAAAGTGCAATAAACCAGTGCTTTTAGTTGGCAAACTACAACATTAGGACATAGTTACTGATGTATAATGGCAATGAAAAAGGCAAAAGGTCTTGCAAATGAAGGTAGCTTTTTGTTATGCTATACGTTGTTTTAACAGTTTGGTCAGTATTCTAAATTTTATTCTGGAGACTATTGGAAGCCACTGCAGTGACTGACTGGTGCTGCAAACAATGATCACTGAGTATGGTAGAGGAGTCTAGCAGATTTTATAATAGTGGAGTGAAGGCGGGTGATGCGGAGGCCAACAAGAGCAAGTTGCTGTATTGGAGATAAGATATGATGGATGAGTGGATAAGAATTTTCCTTATGTTCTTTGTGAGAGAGTGACATTTGTGTTAGGGAAAGGACAACACAATTTGGTTATTGATTACATGCCAGGAGTGAAAGCATGGGTAGAGTCCAATATCAAGACATATTTAAGCTTTACTTAGTCCTAAACAAGTTCTTGTATGACACATAACCTACACAAACTTTACTTTGTGTTATCTGTTAAACAAAAAATAAAAGTTCAGCCAGAATTCATAAACCTTGTGTGAAGAAGCTCCTTGAAGCTTCTATATCTGCTAAGACAGTAATTAGAAATGGGTACTGATACTTGAACATCAGGAATTGCTACCGTTCAGGAACTATCAGTTTTGTCTGGGGCAATCAGGTTTGTAGTATCCCATCATGTTTAGGCCAAACTGTGGGAGTGGATGTCTCAGAGAAGCAATATATTATGTTCAGCAGTTTTGAAGGGATGTAAAGCCATTTCCAAACAATAAGAAGTCTCATTTGATAGAACCATTTACAATCTGAGAAGGTTGAAGATGGTTGTCAGTGCACCCAGGACTCTGCTCCTCTGCAAATTTACCTAAAAATAAGACTGTGTTCTGCTCCTAGAGCAAAGTTTGAAAGATTTTATGTGAAACCGAGGGACCAGACAAACATTTATTTTTAGCAGCCAGGGGAGGAAATAAAATAGACAGAAATATTGGTGTAATTACTAAAAAGTTAAGTCAACTATAATTTTTTGGGAGCTGTGGCTCCCGGGCTTTTTCAAACCTTGGCTAGAGAGGATCTATAATCCTCTCACTGCTATAAACATCTGCAATTCTGCCATTGGGGGGGGAAGCAAGTTCTTCTTTCTTGCCCAAAGAACAACGCTTTTGTTGGAGGAGCTTGACAATAATGCGCAACAACATGTTTGGAGAAAAGCACAGCATATTACCTCTAACAGTGATGCAAGATTGTGGAGGTGATTGTTGGGGCCTACTTTGTTTCACAGACCTGGGACTTAACAGAGCACACAGTCATTGAATCCAATATGAATTCCTTTTTATACCAATACACTGTAGAGGAAACGTGGGACCATCTGTTCATCAGCTAAAAGCAAAGCTGAACATAGATAATATAACAGGACAGTGGTCCAAAGCACGCCAGGATCTGAAAGGACCAATTTAAGTTCCACACTTAAACATTGAAATGTTTAAACACAGCTCTTTATGGTTAGAAGGCATATGGAATGTTCCCTGTTTTATCATTAAGATAAACTATCTAAGCTTTTGTTTGTATATCTAATCATAGTTTTATTAACAAGTGCTTTAAAGCTCTTGTTTGTTCTCTCTTAACCCCCCCAAATAGTACTAGCAAAAGTCTGCCCCCAGCAGCTCTTGCATACAGTGCTTCTATTGGTACTAAAGTATTAGCCAATGAAAGGCTGTTTCTCAACAGCATATATTGAATTGCTGCTAGGAGACAGTGATTGGTTAGTGCATCTAGTACTACAGACCACTGTGTGCATGAGCTGTAGGTGGCAGACCTTTGGGACTATTTGGAAGATTTCATGGAGTAAAAACAGCCCTTGTTGATAAAATGGTGTTTAGATATGCAAACACAAATTTACGTAGTTTATTTTAAAATTATAAATAGGTAGTGCTTCATATCTTTTTAAAACGAGTGTTGAGGATTTATTTTAAGAAGTGGGCCTGAATGTATCCCAGGTGATATTAAAGATGGATAAACTACTAATAAAGAACATGTTGCGGTATTGAAATGCCCATCTAGAGTCAGCATCCATTCCTATTAAACAACTTTTATCTATTTTTTCTAAACGCTATAACCCTTCCCAAGATTACAATGTTAATTGTATGGGGTGTCTTCGTTACCCACCCTTTAAATCCATTGTAATGACTATACACAGTAAATGAAGCCTACTGTAGCAATGCAAAACTAACTTGAGCTGGTGAATCAGGTGGAATCGGCTTAGGTTTGAAGCAAACAGGATACTTTTTATCACTGTATGCCATCTGCACAGAAAATCTTACAATGATGCAGATTTTCTCCCATTAAAGTAATAAACTTCAGTATGAAGTATTTTTAGACTTTCAATGCAGTACATGTATTCAAAATGGAATAATACTCATGTTACTCTAATCTGTGTTGATTCCTGGATTATGCAATTGGGATCATTTGCAAATTATTTGAATTTTTTGCAAGCGAATGGCTTTCCAATCTTTGGTTTCAAGAGAGAAATAAACTTTTGGGCAAAACAGTGATTGATTCAATTACTTATAAGAAGGCTCTATTTTAAGGGCATTTTTGTCTGATACATGTTCTCAACAGAACTGGATGGAAATCATAAGAAGGTAAAACAAATATATATATATATATATATATATATATATATATATATATATATATATAGTTGTGAGCGTACGAGTTGTTGCTAACGCTGCGGGTTCGCACAGCAAAACGCGGGCCTCTCGAAGCGAGGGCACTGGGCGAGGGTCTCAATTGCTGGCATGGAGCGCCGTAGGCGCTCCATGCCAGCACCTGAGGACCTCGCAAAGCGAGGGCTCCATGCCAGCAACTGCGACCCTCGCAAACTTCACGTCGCAAACCAAACAGCACGACACACACATTACGACACTCGCAAACGACACACGTTCACACACATTACGGCCTCGCAACACTCGGACGCAACTTGCGAACATTACAAAATGTAAAACACAATACATACACACAGCACATACATAAAAACCTTACCTACACCAAGAGGGAGCACCCAGGACCTCAAAAATGCAACTTAGACCATCATTTTACTCGAAATAAAACAGTTTAGAGACTAAAAAAAACTGTAAGCGAGAGAAAAAATGTCCGCCGAACAAAACGAAAACGAGGCTACAGCACTCTAAACTCGCAAAACACCACAAGAAACTCGCAAAACGCCACAAACGACCTACGGATATTCATACCACACAGTGCACACATTCAGCATGCTTACACAGCAGCTCCACACCACTAATGCTCCAGCAACATCAAAACAGATTGCCAGCTCTTCAACACAATGCTTCAAAATAGGTAAAGAATATTCATTTAGTAATGTATTACATATTTCATTATTATACACCAAACAGCATTAGCTACCTTACAATTTCATTGCCGTCATTTTTTGACGGGCAATTCGCTAGTGTGTGTGTATATATATATATATATATAATTGTTTTTTTTTTTTTTAATATAGAGCTCTATTCAGTTGGCCAAATCGCATTTGAATAAGGCCCTATGTATTTGTCCTGGGGCTTGACAAATGCAGGAAGCCATGGGGCCTTATGTCTTAGTTATTATTCATATGTTGTTCGGGCATTCAGTTGTGTCTAACTCTCTGTGACAATATGTTCGCAGCACGCAGGCACATGTGGCGGGGTTTCTGGTTGGGCTTATCCATATGGTTTTCTTGGCAAATATACTGGAGTGGGTTGCCAATTCCTTCTCCAGTGCACCATGATTTGTCTGAACTCTCTGCTATGAGCTGCCCATCTTGGGTGACGACTATACATGGTATACGTCACAGATTCCTTGAAGTACACAAGCCCCTTCACCACAACATGGTAGCGATCCAGAAGGAATTATACATATAGGAGCCAGCTCACAGTCATTGAATCCAATGATTGTGAGCTGGCTCCTAAGACATTTTAGGAGTAGAATGTGCATTATATATAGATAAATCTGTCAACCTCTGATTTATCCCCATGTCAATGATTGTTGACCATATTTACATCCATCCCAACAGCACTTTAAACACCTGCCACCTACTCATTAAATGTTGCTCCAACTTCTGCTATTTTAAGTGGGCGTGGCTTACTGCCTTCTAAAGAATAGTTAAAGGATCACTGAAGTGTAATTTTTTAGTATATTCTTTTGAACTTAATGTACCTTCTTGACAAACAAGTCTTTTTTTTTTTTTTTTCATCCTTTTCTTGAACTGCAGCGGTCCTTTAACTAGATGCTAGTATTGTCTGTAGAGGAAATTATTTAATAATGAACATTTTGTTCAATTGTAAAATTATATACATCCTTATTATATACATTACCTTTTAATTTGACTGCGTGAAGAGGATTGGTTACCTAGGATAAATGGGAGGAAATCGTGCAGATATTCAGTTCTATGGGAAGTTTGCCACAATCTTGGGACACTTGGATTTCATTTATATAGGACATCTACTCCTTGATGTAGGTGGTGGAGGCTAAGGATCTAGTATGTGAAATAATTGTTTAATATTGAATATTGCTTTTCTTATACATTGAATAGGAAGTTTATGAACAGAACAACTTTTCAGCTTCTGGTTAAATTTTTTTTTTTTTGTGTGAGAATTTTAAATTTTTACTACCACTTATTTTTTCTACAATCTTTGGACTGGAGCCCCTCCTATAGTTTCCAGACTGGCGGTGTGCAATACGCTCTTCCCCACTGGTTCCTTATTTCTGTTCAGCTTTTGGTGGGCGTGTGAAGTTTTCTGCTGAAGGGACTCTGTCACCCAAACAGGAAGTTGATTTCATTTGAAAGAACATTACAAACTTGCTATACATTGTATTAGCATTTGTTTTCTCTATAGTAAATCATTTCTGAAATATTTAGAACTGATGTTGAGGCTCAATATGCTACAGTACAGATCAGTGCTTGATAATTGTGGTAGAGGGGTCTAACTGCCAGATAACATTGCAGGTCTTTATTTTACCCACTACAGAGACAGACAAGCAGACTGTAGTTCTAATTAGTACATCAGATCAGCTAATTAATGTGTGAGCTACTCCTTTACATATAAATGGATTACACAACATATAGTTCGTTTTTCCCCCCCTGCTTTTTAAGAATAACCTTAAATAACTTAATTTATTTTATTAACAGGTTCCCTTTTAATAGTAACCTGGCTTAGAAAGTTATCCTACATGTGGTGGTATCCTCTTTTTTTTTTTTTTTTAGTGTGGTGATTTAGGGAGATAATGGACACTGTAAATGGAGCAATAAAACATATTTTGTTAAGTTTAAAGATTGTATAGAAATGTTTTTTCTTTTTAAACCTTGAGTGACTTGTTTCTCGTTGGACGTTCAGACTGTATTATGTTGTTCGTTGTCCAGTCCCAGCAAATCTTTCCATAATCTGCTCTATCCAAAGAAGGTGTAGGCAACGTCATGGAGTGCAGAAAAGGGTGTGCAACTGAAATTAGGGGAAATGGCTTTTCTCATAAAGGGCCACTGTAGATTAGGAAGAACTTCTCATATTTGGAATATACAACAATCTGACAATCACCATGTAAGGCCTGGGCATAAAAGGATTCTCAGAGACAATACTGATATTAGCAGACTCTGAGATCCTGTCATGCCAGGCATTTCCTTTCTTACAAGGGGACAGTTGCAGGGCGGTGCATATGGATGGGAGAAATAAGGTATCCAATGCTGAAATTGTATCTGAGTCAGCAAATCACCTGGGATCTACTCCTGTGTTACAAATAGTTTTGCACATCCAGAAGAAAGTGTGAAAGATACAAGCAATACATCCTTCAGACACAAGCAGTCTTTATTGTAATGGTCGCTAACTTAAAGGGACATGGAAGGTTACTGAACTTAACTGGATATGTAATATACCTTTGTATCCATTTACTTTTATACACTTTGTATTTTAATTTGTAAAAAAAAAGTTTATAAGCATTTAAAAACAAAACGGTGCCTGCAGCTCATGAATACACAGACTATACTGGCTGTGCAGTGACTCATAATAGCCATTAAGTGGCCATGTCTCGGCATGTTAGTATGAGACACTGCACAGACACTACTACAGAATCTGTGTCTTCATTAGCTGCAAAAGACTGACCCAAGCAGGCACTATTTGTTTAATTTGTCAGTAAAAAAACGCTTATAAAACACTTCCTAATAAAAATAAAGCAAATAAGTGATTTGTTACACAACTATATTATATACTTAGTAAAATCTGTCATTTTTATAAATATGTGTTTATTCCCAATCTGAAATATTCTGTTAATCCATTGAGATTATATGGCATGATTAAAGGGACATGGCATATGTTGTTATCCTTATTTTGCAAGCGGGTGTGTTCCTGTCAGTTGATAATATAGCTGTATGAATCACACTTGTCTGCCATGGAGACCTGCTTGGTGTAGTCAGTGACGTTTAAACAGGTTTTACATACAAAAGTTGTTTGTATCCTTTATTAAAATAAAAAGGCATGTTGTTTGGATGCATGAAGTGTCCCGTGTGCATTGTAACTGTCAAAGTACAGGCTTCGCAAAGTATACAGCAACATTTCCAGGGATAGGGTACTTTTTTAATTTTTGTTTATTAAGTTGTCTCTGAGCTAAACTTTTTTAGCTTTCGGTGCGTTGTTATTAAACGGAGAGATCACATAGATAGTTGTGAGCATGCAAGCTGTTGCTAACGCTTGCAGGCTCGCAAAGCGAGTTTGCGAGGGCTGCAGGCTCGCGCAGGGCCTCAGTTGCTGGCAAGGAGCGCTGATGGCGCTCCTTGTCAGCAACTGCGGACCTCGCAAAAAAATACGAGTCAAGTTACACAGCAGCTCCACAGCACTAATGCTGCAGAAACGTCAAAACAGATTGCCAGCTCTTCAACAGAATGCTTTCTCCATATATTACTTGAAAATAGGTAAAGTATATTACTTTATTAATGTATTATTTATTTTATTATTATGCACCAAACCGCATTAGCTCACTTACAATTTCATTGCCGTCAATTCACTATTGTTTCATATAAGTGTTGTCTGCTAACGTGTCCTGGAGATGCAGGGTCCACCACTAGGGCAGGGATATAATAAACCTGGGTATCTAGTTAATTTTATGTTAATAAAGCACATACAAGTAAATCTATACACCTGGATATCTGTGTTATAAGCTACTAGAGGGGCTCACCCACCCACCCTGTCACTGCAGGAGATGCTCTGGTGCAACACAGCAGTTTTTGTGGAAGTGTCTGGAAAGGTTCTAATAGGGACTCGGATAGCACACAAAAAATTCTATTTTGCAGCAACAATTTGTTTTCAACGTTAATCAATCTTGAGAAGTTCAATGTTATAGTTGCTGCATTTAAATGTAAATGAGCATCTCACATTAATTGGCTGCTTTGATGTACTGATTGGGATTACAGTCTGCTTGTCTGTCTCTGTAGTGTTCTCTCCCCTGTTATCTGGCAGTTACACCCCTCTCTCACCCCTTTTAAGCACTCTGAGATGCACATTAGCATGCAGAAGTTACAAAATCAATTCTAAATATTTCAGAAATCATTGCTCTTTAAAATGAAAACTACTTCCTGTTGGTGTGACAGTCCCTTTATTTTTCCATGACAGAGCTACAGTGCTGTTCAAAAGTATTCACCCCCTTGTCATTTTCTGTGTTTTGTTGCCTCACAACCTGGAAGTAACATGGATTGTTTGAGGATTTGCATCATGTAATTTACAGAACATGCCCACAACTTTTGAAGATGTGTTTTTTTTATTGTGAAGCAAACAACAAAATAACAGAAAAAGTAAATATGCATAACTATTCACCCCCCTAAAGTCAGTACATTGTGGAGCCACCTTTTGCGGCAATCGCAGCCTCAAGTCGCTTTGGATAAGTCTCTATGAGCTTGCCACATCTTGCCACTGGGATTTTTGCCCATTCCTAATTGCAAAAGGGCTCCAGCCTTCAAGTTGGATGGTTTGCGTTTAAGAACAACAATCTTTAAGTCTGACCACAGATTTTCTATTGGATTGAGGTCTGGGCTGTGACTAGGCCATTCCAACACATTTACATGTTTCCCCTTAAAAAACACTCAAGTGATGCTTTAGCCGTGTGTTTGGGGTCATTGTCCTGCTGGAAGGTGAACCTCTGTCCTAGCCTCAAATCACGCACAGAGTGGTATAGGTTTTGCTTAAAAACATTCCTGTATTTAGCACCATCCATCTTTCCCTCAATTCTGGCCAGTTTCCCAGTCCCAGCTGCTGAAAAACATCCCCACAGCATGATGCTGCCACCACCATGTTTCACTGTGGGGATGGTGTTCTTTGGGTGATGTGTTGGGTTTGCGCCAGACATAGCGCTTTCTTTGATGGCGGAAAGTTCAATTTTAGTCTCATCAGACCAGGGCATCTTCCTCCATACATTTTGGGAGTCTCCCAAATGCCTTTTCTCAAACTCAAAACGTGCCATTTTGTTTTTTGCTAAAAGTAATGGCTTTCTTCTGGCCACTCTGCCATAAAGCCCAACTCTATGGAGCGTACGGCTTATTGTCGTCCTATGTACAGATACTCCAGTCTCTGGTGTGGAACGCTGCAGCTCCTCCAGGGTTACCTTAGGTCTCTGTGCTGCCTCTCTGATTAATGCCCTCCTTGCCCGGTCCGTGAGTTTTGGTGGGCGGCCGTCTCTTGGCAGGTTTGCTGTTTTCATTTGGTTATGATAGATTTGATGGAGCTCCTGGGGATCATCACAGATTTGGATATTTTTTTATAACCTGACCCTGACTTGCACTTCTCAACAACATTGTCCCTTAGAGTTCCTTGGTCTTCATGGCAGTGTTTGGTTAGTGGTGCCTCATGCTTAGGTGTTGCAGTCTCTGAGTCCTTTCAAAAAAGGTGTGTATATGTAATGACAGATCATGTGACACTTAGATTGCACACAGGTGGACATCATTTCACTAATTATGTGACTTCTGAATGTAATTGGTTGCGCCAGAGCTTTTTATGGGCTTCATAACAAAGGGGGTGAATACATACGCACATTACAATTTTCTGTTTTCTATTTCGAAAAATAGCTTTATGTATATATTTTTCTCATTTTACTTCACCATCTTAGACTATTGTGTTCTGATCCATCACATATAATTCAGATTAACAAACATTGAATTTAAGGCTGTAATGTAACAAAATAGGTAAAAAGTCAAGGGGGTGAATACTTTTGCAAGGCACTGTATATGTTGGTGTTAAAGTGCCAGGGCTGCATTGGTGGTGCTTGCTATGGTCCATACCAGACTGGCTGTTCCTAATATACACAATGCATTACTATACTGCACTCCAGATATAAATGGCTTCCTCACATACACAGCCAGGGTATAATGGTACTAACACTGAATGTAACTAGCTGTACAGTGATTGCGTGACATAGTACATCAGTGCGTGGGAATAGCACGGAGATGGCTGTGTGCCGTGGGGAGGCGGTGCTTCCCGTGGGCCGGGCCTCTGTGGGCGGTGCTTCCCGTGGGCCGGGCCTCTGTGGGCGGTGCTGCTCAGGCTCTGGCGGTGCTCCATGTCCGGCCGTGCGCTTGCGCTGGTCCTGCGGGTGTGGTCGGTGTAGAAGCCGCGCTGCAGAGTGTCGCCGAGTCCCGTGGAGCCGTGTGAGTGCGAGGGCACCGTGGATTTATCTATGTTTTTGTGGAGCTCCAGGCTGGATATCGGTCTCTGAGGACTCTGATCCGCTTGGGATAAGTTGGATGTCCTCCATACGCCGCTGATCCTGGGAGGCTCCGTATTTGGGTGGATCCCGGGGCGCTGGCTCTCGGCATGGGGAGAGCTCTATTTCTGGGCGCTGACTTCATCCCCTCCACTGACAGCTGCCAGGGCCTCTGATCTGGGGGATCCGATTTCTCTGGGGGAGCGCAATGAACTGTCCGGCTCCTCATGACTGGGAAGGCGACATACAGCGTGCTGTATTCATGGAAAGGGGTGCTGTTCACTTGTCTGTCGGGGAGTGACCCCAGGAAGAGGAAAGGTAATGAGTGACACGCGTGTAATGTATAGCGGTCACATACCAGGAATGGAATAGGAGCCAGGAAATCCGGCAGGGTTATGGCATCTTGTCTGTATAACCCCCACCCCAATAAGGGCCAAAGCAACTGGAGGGGGAAAGACCTTCCTGGGTACTAATAAAGGTCACTAGAGTTGGAACTGCCATGATTAGATTGCAGTGTAACATTAGTTGATATTGCAGTGGGTCAGGCTTCTACCAGAAATCTCCCGGAGCACTTACAGTAATGTGACCGGGCTCCGACTGCTCCACTGTATTGGTTTATGGTAACTTATGTGACTATCATAGCTCTTCCCACATCCATCAGAAGCCAAGGCTTGCCTTTCAGTTTCTGTTTAGTTATGGTACTGAATGAGTGTCTGTGCTGCTGTCATGTGGAGCTACTGTGACAAAAATACACTGATACATAGGTGTATATTATACCCTATCCCTTGTGACTCACTCTCTCTATTATTTATTTATAATATATATATATATATATATATTATATCTGTGTGTGTACACCCTGCTTTGAGCTGATTCGCTATAGAACTGCTTTTCCTGCCAGACCCATTTTTAGGGCTCTGATTCGCAATTGCACTGTTTTTTTTTTTCTCCTAAGAAAGCAGAATGCAGGATGATCCAGAAAGTTGAAATCTTTTTTTTTTTTTTTTTCATGAGTTCCCCTATCCCTATCTTCCCCATGTTAAACTGCCCCATTTAGAGCTGTTTCACTTGGCACTCCTATTGCCTGGAACCCATGTACTGCGTTAAACGGGGTATAGCTGTATGTATGTGTGTGTAGACAAACGATAAGAGCGAAAAAATAACATCTCCTGGGATTTCTCAAGCCTTGACTTTGTGTTTGGACCTAATTTGGTTTTGGCTGCCTAGCTAACAAATACCACCCTGCACATGATGATATAGTGGTACAAGTGCTGTAGTTTGGCTTTGTAACTGGCCACCTCTTCCCTAATATAAAAACACAACCAGAGTCTGATTAATAACATATATTAGTACAGATAAGTATGCCATATAAAATTGAATATCCTCCATTATTGCCGTGTGTGTTGTGTGCACATTATACAATTACACAAAAAAGCAAAGAGTAAGCAATGTGATTCCTGACAGTTCATTTCCTGCTTTAGTTTTTAATGTGACCTTTTTATGTGCAAAGTTTCCTAAGGCCTGAAACAAAATCTGCCAAATAATTCCTCGCTTCATTTACAGTGAACCTAGAATATCTGTTAATATGGCTATTAAAAAACAACTAGTGGATATTTGCACGCCAATTTTTGCTTTTTAGAAACCTTGTAAAATGTCATTTTTATATCATTATGTGTAGAAAATTAGATAATTTTATATAGCTACAATCGTAGAGACAAAGTACTAATTTTAATCATATTAATTGTTCGTGATGGTATGTATATTTTGTTTGGTCTTTAGTGCCAAATATACTTGACCCACAATGCAGTCTATTCTATCAACTCAAAAAGCAAACAAGCAGAATTATTCAGCTGCTGTTGAAATTCATTAAAGGGACAGTGACATCCTGTTGGCAGTATGTATGTATTGAAAGAACTGGAATTGATAATATGCAGGTGTGTGTGTGCAGCTCACTACACCAAGGCATTAAAAACACTAGGTGCTATGGTCCTACATTTGTTTTGCAGATTCACAACTTTATGAATTATATACACTGGGGTGGGTAAACATCTAGCACTTGGCACCCAGGGTGGGTCAGTGTGTTTCTAGGAGTATGGAATGAAGTCCTTCACAGTGATACATTTATACTGTGAAACATTGTTAGGAGCCAGATACACATTTTAGGAGACCTTGCTCCAAGCATTATACATATTTGTATATATGTTCCCAGGATCCTAAATTCAAATTCATTTACCAACACATGTATTACATCCTTGTAAAACCTTCACTATTTGTGTTCATATCTTTGTCTAGGAAGGAATTTTTGTTAAGAAAATTAGTTTGAGTTGAAGTTTTCTGCCATGTGCATATGTTTCTGCAAGATTTAGGATATACCTTAATGGCCTCAATTGACACTAAGCCAAATTGCAGCAACCTGCTGAGATTAAGAACAAATATCTACTTCCTCCTGTCATCACTTTGTTGTGTCTTTATGCCTGTCGTCCTTCAAAGTTATACAAACTTGATCAGTATCATATGTTTGTACTACCAACTAGATCTGATATTGTACCACAACATCCTATTTTGCAAATACTTCAGGACTTTATATTTTTAGAAGTTATTGAAAGCTTTTGGCTGTTATGCCTCTATTTTATGAAGTTAACATTGTTTTTTTTTTTTATCTTTACAGAAATGAGCCGTCAGACTGCAGCAGCTATTCCTACTGGTACATCAAAGTGTCCACCATCACAGCGGGTGCCAGCCCTGACTGGCACAACAGCATCCAACAATGACTTGGCTAGCCTCTTTGAATGCCCAGTGTGCTTTGACTATGTATTACCACCTATTCTTCAATGTCAAAGCGGCCATCTTGTGTGCAGCAATTGCCGACCAAAGCTTACATGCTGTCCAACGTGCCGAGGTCCTTTGGGATCGATCCGCAACTTGGCAATGGAAAAAGTTGCTAACTCTGTGTTGTTCCCCTGTAAATATGCTTCCTCGGGCTGTGAGGTAACATTACCACACACTGAAAAAGCAGATCACGAAGAGCTTTGCGAGTTTCGGCCTTACTCCTGTCCCTGTCCTGGTGCTTCCTGTAAATGGCAAGGCTCTTTGGATGCAGTGATGCCGCACCTAATGCACCAGCACAAATCAATAACAACATTACAAGGGGAGGATATTGTGTTTCTTGCTACAGACATAAACCTTCCTGGTGCTGTTGACTGGGTGATGATGCAGTCTTGTTTTGGTTTTCACTTCATGTTGGTCTTGGAGAAACAAGAGAAATATGATGGTCACCAACAGTTCTTTGCAATCGTACAACTAATAGGAACACGCAAGCAAGCAGAGAACTTTGCCTACAGGTTGGAGCTAAACGGCCACAGGAGGCGATTGACTTGGGAAGCAACTCCCCGCTCTATTCACGAGGGAATTGCAACAGCCATCATGAATAGTGACTGCCTAGTTTTTGACACCAGCATTGCACAACTCTTCGCAGAAAATGGCAATTTAGGAATAAATGTAACAATCTCAATGTGTTGAAATGGCAATCGGCCTCTTCCAGGGCTAGTGTTCCAAACGCCTTGCATTACATTTCACATACTGAAGTTACTATTGACATTTACCGCAAGCCACAAACTGTGAGAGAAGGGCCTGGCAAACAAAGAGTAACTAAAGGAAGCAGTTGCATGTAGAAAACACTAATATTTAAAAACAACAATAAACCACTGAAAACATATAAGCACCCGACTGGGAAACTTTTTGTATTTAAACAAACAAAAAAAAAACTAAAAAAAATCACCATGAAATGTAAAGTAATCCTTAATTTGTGTTTGTAGTTTGTACAGTGAAATACTGTTTGTGTTTATTTCCCTCCCTTTTGACGGACAAGCCATTTTGCGTGGTTTCATACCACTGCTTCCTCATTTGTAAGTCACTATATAGAATTGCTGCTGTTTGTGTACATTTTCTGTGTATTGCTAATTTTTATTAACTTCTAGTTTTTCATTCAATAAATTTGACTTTCTTTTCTGTAATTGTATGTTTGCTATGCACATGTTGGTTTAAGTTTTTTTTTTTTTTTAATTTTTATTTGGAAATATTTGCTCCCAGTTTAATCTGTTGTTGGTATGATTTTTGAGAAATGTTTAAAATTTCAGCAGTAATATCAGTGAATTGTCTAAATGCTCTTGGTGATTAACAAGTACGCCAAAGATTTAGTCAAAAGTACATTTCTGCCTTCCTTGAAAGAATATGATTAATTGAGGTTTTGAGATTTTTTGTAGTGCAAAATTACATTGACAAATAAGTAAAACCAGAATGTTAACGAGTAGTCTCAAAATGAGATGTTCTCCATCTTTTTAGAATTGTCATTAAAATAATACTTGGCAAACTATCTACTCAACTGTAATTTGTGCTTTAGTTGCAAGGCTGCATTAGGTGAAGTGCTTGTTTAGCCATTCTAGTTAGACCAATCACATGGGTTGATAAAGAACTTTGCTGCCAATCTGATTAGTAATTTGTGTTGTCTCTTCTAAGCTGATGCCCTTGGTTGAACAAGCTGTAGTATTTTGTGATAATAGGCTTCTAAAAAGTAACTCGTTTTGGTTTAATGCGCTTCAAGGTATACAGAAGTTTTATGGACTCACTGAATGACACAACTGATACTGACAGCTCATTGGCTAGGACACAACTCTGCACCGCTCATCCTAAATAGGTTCTTTGGGGGTGGAGCTCACACAAGGAATTTGTGTACTTTAATTAACAAATATACAGAATTACTCAATAAAATGATTTGATAAAGATGCCCAATCAGACACACAGGAGATCCTGCAAACTGCCGGATATCTATAAAGGATCACATGAAACATTGTAAACTTGTTTATTACAGATCTGTAACCTTGTGCTGTTCCTCAAGCTGACTCCTACATTTGTCAGGACTTGTTAGGAGCCGTCCAATTATCATCTATATACACCACTCACTGTCTCCTAGGTACTTTAGTTAGTTTCTAAGATTTGTATAAATGTGTTGACCTTGGTTTATTTATACAGCCGTATGTACAATAGCCCTCCACAAAAACATTTGTAATCACAAGCAGCATTTTAGGAGCTACTGGCGCATTGGTCACTGGGTTTGTTGAGATTGGTGTTTAATGAATAATTATTATTATATATGAATTGTTCTGCATTGTATTGAAAAATGTGATAAATGCTTACGTAATGTTTAGAGTAACATCTATTTGTAGCGCTATACAGGGGTTAAGTACAAGGCAAAACAATATTAATACATTGCAAAGAATGGAGTCATGTCTTTGAGCTTAAAAGCAAACCTACATCAAGCTTGTTCCCAGAGCACCTTATGTGTAAACCTTGCATACTTAGTCTAAAGAGTTTGGGTGTGATACAGGAGGGCAGTGTGAAGGCAATAGGCTCAAGCAAGTGGAGGTGGTTCAAGGTTGTGTGTTACACTGTAGATTGTGCATGTGAGCGATATTATGCTGTAGAGTACATGGTTGTGAATATTAAGGCTGGAGATGACAGGAGGAGTTTCATAGAGTAGGGGCAGCACAAGCAGTCCTGAAGGTGGGGTTTCTGCATTTTGCATGGAATGTTCTATATTAGAGCAGCAGACCTACTGAGAAATGCTTTTATGAATCTATATGTACATCTTTTTTTTTCTTCTTCTTCTTTGCATGTTCAAGACTCACGTGTGTGTGTATATGTATATGTGTATATGTATATGTATGTGTGTGTATATATATATATATATATATATATATATATATATATATATATATGTATATATATATATATATATATATATATATATATGTATATACAGTTTCAGACTGAAATAATTGAAATTATGTTTCTCTCCAGTTGCCGTCACTTGGTTGGTATTCCCACCCTCTGCTCCCTGCTTTATTCGAGATGGGGATTAAAGCGTCTCATGCTTATTACAGATTGTAGTTTTATTGCACAAGTTTCCTGCTAATTAAGAGTTTTTTTAATTTCAAAATGTATACTGTGTGGCTTCTCAAAATGCAAAGTAAATTTGTAGTGGATAAGAAAAGCTTCTTGTCCTGTCCATTGTATTCCACACTTTCAGGGGAATGGCCCAAGTGTTGCCGTACTATGGGCAGGGTAACAAACAACTTTTGTAATCCCTATGAAACTATATTTCAATACTGTGGACTTCTAGCAGCAGTTGCACTGTACACAGACAAGCAATCTCCCTTTACGCCAATTGTTTCCAATGTTCCACTTCTGTTTTTATTAGCTTTTTTTATTTGAGATATATCTCTGTACACACACTGTACCAGGCTCCAGGGCTCACTGTTTTGACTTAAATTGTTGAGAGATGGTCATTATTACTGCTGTACTATGTGCACATACTAACTAGGGTCTGTATATGCTACTGTGGGCTGGCCCATGCAGGGACTATATTTGTCTGATTTTTAGGCAATAAAAACCGAGCTTATAATATTCACTTAATAATAAGAAAATACATAATAGTTGCACAGGGATATTTTAAATCTATTAACATCCATTAATTTGCTGAATGAGAAGTGGTACTATAAGGTATCACAATAAGAAAATTATGTAACCAGACTAGAACTTCTTGAAAGCTGTTCACCTACTCAACATGCTGCTTAATTAGAAGTGTTAGTCTGCTCTGTCATTAAAAGGTCTCGCCTTCGTAAATGGCATTAATACAGTAGTAACTAGCACTACCTTGTGTGTAACAGTTATACCTCTGCTTCTGTATCGTATTCAAATTACAGTAAATAAATAGTACATTTGTGTTCACATTTAAATGTCTAAAAATAAGTTTAAACACATTTTCTGCCAAGAATTCCTAGAAATAGTAAATGCACAGCATTCTGGGAAACTGGACATGCAAATGAGTCAATGATGCATTATTACTCTTTAATCCAATGGCATTTTATAAATGGCTCCTTTTTAGGCATATTGCGGTTATTACACAGCCTTATAGCATAGGATGGATTATGCAGGAGTTAGGAGACCTAGCCAGAGATAGCTGTTTCAATCTTAAATGTAGGGGGACATATGTGCAGCATAATGTTGTGATCTTTACTTGACTATTACAGTGGTAGAAAATGACTTTATATTGTATGTCCTGACAAGGGCAGCGAGCTTTGCCCACCTTTTTGGTCCTGCCTGGATTTGAGGATAGCCCTGCTGCACCCAGGTGAGACTAATTTCTTCAGTCATCCTAATTGACTCATCTGTGCACATAAAGGAAATCCACAAATCCAGGCCTGTGTTTGGCCCAGCAGGTCTGAACTTGGGCAGCCCTGCCCTACGCTATACAGTGTCACATTAAAATCAGCTTTTGGTAAGTTGACTTTCATAGACATTTCAGATAACACAAATGTAATATTCATTTACTGCATTTTAAGTTGACATTTTGAATATTCAAATGTCAACTTATTTCCTGCTCAGAATTTCAAGAAAGTTATTGCCCTGTGGGAAAATGGGTAGGAACATGGAAATGAGTCCACAATGCATTTTCACTTTTTAATCAAATACCACTTTCTACATGGCTCCTTTTAGGCATATGCTCCCTGTATTACAGCTTGGAAGCATAACATAGGATAGATTATGCACAATCCAGGAAACCACCCACAGACAGATCAGTTTTGATCTTAAATGGGTCTCATTATTTGGGGCGGGTTCCTAACTTGTGCTTTAGAGAGAGTGTGTCAGTTGGGATGTGCCATAACATATAACACTTAGTCAATACATGTAAAGTTATAAAGTCGTAAATTAGAACTTAAAATAGGGTGTTACGGCCAATGCATTGTCAGTGAGCTTTGTCTCAGCCATAGGGAAACTGATACATTATTTATTGTACCTGCCTCTGATTGCCCACAACTAATTTTGCATTTTTTGCTGATTTAGCTTGGATTTTCAGGAGCATTCCTTCAAAATTAACTGCCTGAAAACATTTTGCAAATAAGAGTTAAGGTATATCTTGGGATTATTAAACCCCCCCCCCCAGAACTTTTTCCACCTTTTTAATGTGACCTATAAACTACAACTCGATTGAAAAACAAACTGAAATATTTTAGGTAGAGGGAAGAAAAAATATACAAATAAAATATGAGTGCAAACCCTTAAAATCAAAAGGTGCTTCAACAAAGTATTAGTTTATTACAGCACTCAGTCCTTTTGGGTATGAGTCTATCAGCATGGCACATTTTGACTTGGCAAGATTTGCCCACTCTTCTTGACAAAAACACTCCAAATCTGTCAGATTGCGAGGGCATCTCCTGAGCACAGCCCTCTTCAGATCACCCCACAGATTTTCAATCGGATTGTTCAGGTCTGGGCCATTCCAAAACTTTAATCTTCTGGTGAAGCCATTCCTTTGTTGGTTTGGATGTATGCTTTGGATCGTCATGCTGAAAGATGAAGTTCCTTTTCATGTTCAGATTTCTAGCAGAAGCCTGAAGGTTTTGTGCCAATATTGACTGGTATTTGGAACTGTTCATAATTCCCTCGATCTTAACTAAGGCCCCAGTTCCAGCTGAAGAAAAACAGCCCCAAAGCATGATGCTGCCACCACCATGCTTCACTGTGGGTATGGTATTCTTTTGGTGATGTGCAGTGTTGTTTTTGCACCAAACATATCTTTCGGAATTATGGCCAAAAAGTTCAACCTTGGTTTCATCAGACCACAACACCTTTTCCCACATGCTTTTGGGAGACTGAATGTGTTTTTGCAAAATGTAGACTGGCTTAGATGTTTTTCTTAAGAAAAGGCTTTCATCTTGCCACTCTACCATATAGCCCAGACATATAAAGAATACAGGAGATTGTTGTCACATGTACCACACAGCCAGTACTTGCCAAATATTCCTGCAGCTCCTTTAATGTTGCTATAGGCCTCTTGGTAGCCTCCCAGACCAGTTTTCTTCTCGTCTTTTTTCATAAATTTTGGAGGGAGCTCCAGTTCTTGGTAATGTCCCTGTTGTGCCATATTTTCTCCACTTGATGATGACTGTCTTCGCTGTGTTCCATGGTATATCTAATGCCTTGGAAATTCTTGTGTACCCTTCTCCTGAGTGATACCTTTTAACAATGAGATCCCTCTGATGCTTTGGAAGCTCTCTGTGGTCCATGGCTTTTGCTGTGGGATGCGACTAAGAAAATTTCAGGAAAGACCAACTAGAGCAGCTGAACTTTATTTGGGGTTAATCAGAGGCACTTTAAATGATGGCAGGTGTATGCCGACTCCTATTTAACACGATTTGAAATGTGATTGCATAATTCTGAACACAGCTATGTCCCCAGTTATAAGAGGGTGTGCAGACTTATGCAACCACATTATTTTTCTTTTCTTCCCTCCACCTAAAAGACTTCAGTTTGTTTTTCAATTGAGTTGTACAGTTTATAGGTCACATTAAAGGTGGAAAAAGTTCTGAAATGATTTATCTTTGTCTCCTTTTTTTTTTTTACAGCACAGAAACCTGACATTTTAACAGTGGTGTGTAGACTTTTTATATCCACTATAAGGAGGTCTCTTCTATATGTCTGGTCACCTACATCTTGTGACCTTCACATGGATAAATATTCTGTAATATCAGTCTGGTATCACTCGAGAGATCCAGCACGGAAACACCAGGCAATTCTACCCTGAACAGGAGAAACCGCAAACCCCAGGTGTATGTTTCGGCCCCCTTGGGCCTCATCAGTGAGAAAGGAGTCCACATCTGAAGGGTGACAAAACCCCAAGGGTCATATGCAAAAGCAACACAGATGCCGGATCTGAGAATGAACACCTTCCTTCTTTTTTTTATTTTTCCCCTCTAAGATTTAATAAGTCTTTCTGACCTAACGCAGGTTTCAATGTGTTTACTGTAGGATAAAATAATTAACATTTGCCTAAAATGTGCTTGTTAGTTATAGTTTTAACTGTGACGCTCTGCTGTGTTACTTATATAGAGCTGCGGTGTATTACTATAGAAGTTGGGGGAGGATATCATCCTATTAAATGGTACGCAGGCTGATATTGTCCTTTTAATGAGAAATAAATAATTTAAAACTAGACAAACCACATTAATGAGTCTAAATTACCCTTCAGGGCTAAACCAGGACTCTAAATACATGCTATTAATCTTTAACCTGATTAGGAAGGAGCCAGTCAAACTGTTTTTGGAGCCTTGCACTATTTTTAAAATAACCTTTGCGCGCTGCAGAACAGTGAGCCGTCTTCAGAGCACCAAGAACTGCGCCCTGACGACACTCTGCGCTACCACCTGCATCCCATCTGCCACAGAGGCCCCCATCTCATATTTACTGGACCTGCTTGGCAAGGTAAGGGTCTGACAGTGTGCCATATGGGCCAGGCATTGTGTGCATGTGTCACTAGGAGCATGTTGCATTGCATGTTTATCACACATGCAAATAATGACCGTGCTAAATGTGCAATGCAACATGCTCCTAGTGACACATGCACAAAGTGTCATTACATACAACATGCACCTAGTGACACATGCCCAAAGTGTCATTACATACAACATGCACCTAGTGACACATGCCCAAATGGCACACTGTCAGCCCCTTACCTTAGCAGCCTCCAGCAAGCAGGTCCAGTTAATATGAGATGGGGGCGCGTGCATGAGAACCCTCTGTGGCAGATAGGATGCAGGCTGGAGCGCACAGCGTCATCAGAGCGCAGTTCTTGGCGTCCTGATGACAGCGCTCTGTTCTCCAGCGCACAAAGAATGTGCCACAAGGATTTTCAGAGTAATGGCTTCCTGGCCCTGGGATATGAAGCCCTAAACACTCCATTTTTTTTACTCCCGGGAACTTGCTTTTCAAAAATGACGGGATTAAAAAAAGTAAGGCTGGCAATGCTGTTTGCCACACAATGTGAGGCTTTTGGTCCTCTGATCACCTTCGGCGCTCATTGCAAGCCTCTCCCGTTGCGGTGCTCATCGTGAGACCTGCAATGAGCGCCTTTGATGCTCATTGCGACCCTTTCCTCCCGCCTCGTGTACGGGCTTCTCATTGCAGGTTTCGTTAACCTCCAAGTTTTGTGCTTGGGAATGCCATGTGTCTCTTTCCACCATCTCCCCTCTGTCCCTTTCTCCTGTGTTAGTGTCTTCAGCATTGTGTATTTTGTTTTGCAAGCCTTGCATTACTGAGCCTCGTTTTCATGCTGTTTCTGATATTATGGGTTTTTCGTTCGGCCATTTTTTTTTTCGCTTAGGCGATTTTCGAGTGACCAAAAATACCCAATATGGGTGTAATTCGCTTGCAACCTCGCTCCCAGGCTTCCTGGGTCTCCCCCTGTGCTGTGTGTTTTTGTTGTTGTTTTGGTGTGTTTTTAGAGTTACATGCTTGAACAGTGCCGCGCCGCTGGCAAAACCTTGCTTTGCGAGGCTCGCATGTGTGACGGCGCTGCTGGCTGCAATAAGCGCCTTTGGCACTCATTGCAGCTTAAGTGCTGCGCGGCTGCTTCACGAGGCTCGCATGTGCGACGGCAGTGTTGGCTTGCCTTGCGGTTGCAACTGCGTGACCAATATTTATACACACAGTGGTACGTTTGTTCTCATCTTCCTCAGAACTCGCTGTTTGTAGAACTCAATGCGTCTGGATGAGCAAAAAACCTTGATACCCGCCGTGCCAGCACCTTGGAACGCGTCGCGATTGCTAAAACTAATTTCCATTACTCCTTATGGGAGTTTGTAACGGAACCAATTACCCGCGGGTTCCAGGTGTGTAATTGTATATATCCACCCTTCTCCTGTGTAATAGGTACAATTAGGGTCGCAGAGCACGGCAATGACTTGGCTTTAGTCAAATTAGACAAGGCTAGATATGTGGCTACTGCCTAATTAAACTACATATTAGCCCAGTCCAGCACTTGCCGGCCTGTTTTGCTCCATTTTCCAGGATATCTGGGTCAATCCACACCTCACTTGTTGGTTTTACTTTTATTCAATGAAAGTATTTCTAGTCAAAGATCAGCATATCTAGGAGCTTTATACTTATATATTATTATGTTTTTTAATAAATATTACCACATAGCAGCATCAACCTCCTCTCTCCTGGCGTTACGAGACGCCCTGCCTGGCACCTGGGGGTATAATTCCTTCAGACGTATTCATCTCGTACCTGCGGCACCTACACCATATTGTCTGTGTATAGGATGGAAACTAAACAAGCAAACGCTCAGCACAATTCTAGCTGCACGTGTGCAACTCGTCATCTGCACAAGGGTTTTTCTGTAAAATGATGGATTCTATATATTCTGCAGTATACTTTATTACATGATGCATTAAAAATAAAACATCTGGCTTAATTAAATAATTAAACTATTATTTGGCTTTACATATTTCCATAAAGAATTATCTCAATTCCAAATCATCTTTAGTCCTATTGTCTACCAAATTATAGCAAAATTGCTTATTTACTTCAAATCTAAAATATTTTGTTTAGTATTAGCCACATCTCGGAAAATTGAATTATCATGTGTAGTAATCGGTAGGATCATTGGACTTAAATTGATTGTTTTCTTTTACAGTATTACGGACATAATTTGTAGAATTTCTGTAATGTCGTTCTATAGTTTACTGTTTAAGAGATCAGGCACAATCTTAAGTGCAAAGCCCCCATCAAAGGCGGCATTAAGAACATCATCCAGGGAACTGGCCAAGATAAAATTTAAATCCAGTCTCACGTTCGGAGGAATCTCTTCTAGATCCTTTTCATTTCTTTTGGGAATGATCACTCTCTTCAGTCCTGCTCTGTGAGCTGCTAATACTTTATCTTTAATTCCACCAACCTAGAGGGAAATAAACAATTATTCATTTGAATGCGTCAAATGCAAGTAAGCATATTATATATACATATATATTTTTTTTTCCATGTCCACATTTACACCAAAATAAAATATAAATACAATAGAGATTCAATTGTTATATTTGACTCAAGCATTTCTTATTTGATGCTCAGAAATCATTGCACTGCACTCTGGGAAACTGGGTGGGGACATGCAAATTCATTTTCACTCTTTTATCCAATACAACTTAATAAATGGCTCCTGAGTGACAAGATAAACACACCAGCCTTGTTCCCTGGAAATGTGCACCTCGCTATGCTGGACCACGGAGTGAAAATGCAAGTGAGGAGGATGGAGGCTGTGCATGTCATGTGTGCAATATTAGGATAACTACCAAAAATGTGATGCAGTTATTAAAGGAATATGGAAGGTTTATAGATGTTACAAGGTATAGAATATTCCTGGGTATCTATTTACTTTTTGTCATGATCCCACTTCTAGCACCACCATAACACTCTTATCAAGCCCGACCAAAGAAAGCAGATTGCCACCGCTGGTGTCAGAAGTGGGATTACAACACTTGTGTACTTTATTTTATTAAGAAGGGCTTATAAGCTCTGTTTTTACTGTCTAAAATCAAACATATAGTCCCTGTATGGGTCTGTCATCTGCAGGTCACGAAGACACAGACTCTGTAGTACTTGCTATCCCTCATATTAACCAATCAGTGACCATCTCTTAGCAACATTCTGTAAAATGCTGCTGAGACGTGGTCCCTGATAGGCTGACACTACACTGCACATCCAGCTCTAAAGAGTCTGTGTCTGCATGCGCTGAGGTGACAGATACATACAGGGAAATAGATATAGAGGAATATTATATACCTGGTAAATCCCTTTAAGCCTTGGAACTAAAATAAAAGTAACAGACCATTGTACATAACAACATCCATCCCTCCCGCATCAGACCATTTTACAAATCTTTCTTGCGCTAACTGAGTAATCTTGGCCAGTCAAATTGGTCCAGGAAGATAAAACTTAACAGTTGGTAAGAAGGAATAGAATACCTAAAAAAAGATGCATTGCCTGCTACCTTTGTACCCGGGGACACTTACAGGGAGCACAAGGCCTCGCAGTGTGATCTCTCCAGTCATCGCCACGTCTGAGCTCACCAGGCGCCCGCTGTAAAGTGATGCCAGGCAGGTTACAATGGCAGCGCCCGCCGATGGGCCGTCCTTGGTGACCGCTCCAGCTGGGAAGTGCAGATGGATGTCTGTGTTGTCAAGGAGATCAAAACTTCCAGAGGCTGCAATACAGATAAGAAGAAATAGGGACAGTTGTGTTTGGAGATACAGCGCCAGGTCCATGCTGGGCAAGCAATGCCAATAAAACAGCAGAACTATAGATAATATTGGCATTAAAGGGACCCTTTCACTGTAACATCAAGTTGTGTCTTTAGTTATTCTTAGAGAGCCTGTAAGCTAGCGATATTTTGTTTTATCCATTTTTGCTCTAATATTAGCTGATATAATGTGCTAAAATAGAGATCTCCACTGGTATCGGATCTGCACATTAGCACAGTGAGCGCAAAATCAATTCTAAATATTTCAGAAATGATTTACTGTAGAGAAAAACTGCTAGTATAATGTATAAATAGTTTTAATGCGATTTAAAATTAAATCAACTTCCTCTTAAGGTCACAGAGTCCCTTTAAGTAAAGAGCTTGAATCGTGTAAAAGGAAGAGCCGCAGCATTTCAAACTAATTATGAAACAGTCAAAAGAGTTTGTACAGAGCAGGGTCCATCAGATCATTAGTTATATATAAGTAGTTGGAGGTAGGAAGCAGCTGGCATCCTGCACATGCCCATACCACACGGGCGGTTTGCTCCGGTTACATCTGTACAGTAACTCCATCCCGCTCCGTGCCGTACCGTTTGTTAGCTGATATTTCTTGGCGTTGCTACGCAGCCAGCTGATGGCGAGATGTGCGGACTCCTTCATTACATCTCCAAGCTGTCCCGTCAGGGTTAGCTGCCCCTCTCCATCCATACGGCTGGCCTCCACAAACATGATCTCACCACCCAGAGGGGTCCACGCCAATCCGATGGCAACGCCTGGCTGGTTCAAGCGCTCAAATACCTAATGCACAGGAATAAAAAATATATATATATCTACATACATACCTACCATTTTTTATTATTTCTAATTGGGAGATTATAGCTTATAAATCAGAGTCCCACTAATTAGAAATTATTGGCAAAGGTCTCCCATTAGCATGAGATATCAGTCAATCTTTAGTGGGTGGTTCAGAAAGGTCAAACTGCAAGTATAAATAACACACTTTACTATCAGATTACTGTAGAAAAAGCCATGTTTTCATAATGTTCAATTGTATAAAATATGTATTCACCTAGAATTTTAAATTACCCCATATTTGGAACCTCCACTGTGCCCCTTTAATTCAATGCCCTTAACAGCTCTTATCATCACTCAACATAATCTCATATAAAATATCCTCTTTTGAACAAATATATATTTTAGGAAATAATAAACCCCTTTATATACATTATTGGTCAACCCCAAAAAAGATCACATATTTTTCCAAGGGACACTATAGGTAAATATTTTCACTATTTTAAAGAATTACAATTCATAAAGCAAAAATGTTAACTAAAACAAACAATTTACCACCAATTGCATGTAATTATACAAAAAGTCTTGTCCATCTCCTTAGCTGTTTAATGAAGACCTCCATTGTCTATTATGTCTCCACTTCCAGGGCTTCTTCCAGCTTAAAAGGGCTAACCTCCAAGGACGTATATACTTCAGGATAGGAGAAGGTATTAGAAGACAACAATGCAGATGGCCAGGACGTACAATTGTATACTTAGGGAATAAAGGCTTAAAACTTATTTTTTCACACTATGAATGTTGTTTAGTCATTCAGTCGTGTCCGACTTTCTGTGAGCCTATGGACCGCAGCACGCCAGGCACATCTATGGCTATATCTCTGTGCTGTGCTTATCCATACAATTTTCTTGGCTATGATACTGGAGTGGTTGCCAGTTCCTTCTCCAGTTGACTGAGATTTGTCTGCTATGACCCTACATGGTTTAGCTCACAGCTTCATTGACATACACAAGCCCATTTACCACGACAAGGTAAAGCTTCAGAAGTGGGCATTCTGAATAATAGTTATTTAATAAAACAATATGGGACTTTAACATTTTTAATATGATAGTTCAATTGTTCTTTTAAAAAAATGCTGAATTTAGAGCTCTTTGTCCAATTCTAGTGATTTTCAGACACTTCTCCCCACTCAAGTCCCACCTTGAGGTTCACAAAAGTAAAAAAATGAAGGTGCCCAAATATTGCTGAATTAGTAAAACCCACAAGTACAAGAGGATTGTTTCCTGGGGGACTCCCATAACAAACACACACAAAAAGGAATGATTTTACAGCTTAATCCACTTTAATTGTTCCAGTGACATCATTACACCAGTGGATTTCCCCTCCTTGTCATGCAGCTTCCCACAGGTGCTCTCTTTTCATGTCAGACAAACAACCTCAGAATTAAAGATCAAGCCCGTGCATGAAGCTCTGCCCAGGATGCGTCCCCAGACCTGCATGGCGTGCGCGGCCACCATAACAACATCACCTGGATCACAGCACCTATAATATCACAGATGAGTCGTATGTGGTGCTGGACTGGGGCCGATCAACATTCATTATCTTATTCATGCACCAGCCATGGGGTCGGAGAACCCAAGGAATGCCACTGAAAATAGCCACTGGACATCATGACTAAATAGAAGAATAAACCCCAGTAGAATAACGCTTCTGCTCAAGCCACAACCAGCTTAGCACTCCAAGATCACCATTATAGAAAAGCTGCAAAATTTAAGATTTCCTTTAAAAATGCTTTTATGCTCAAGGCTGATATAGCTGCTAATGTATTCAGTGTGTTATAAACTTCACAAACATACAACGTTTTTCTCAAATTACAACTGTCCTTTAATCAAATACACGTTACATAAACCTATTGATGGGGACAGAGTTATACACCCCCTCAAGAACTGTCCTAAAACCCCCCAAACCAATTCTGGTTTATTTAAGCTAAATAATCATTTTTATGCCCTTTATTTAATCTGCTGAACAGTATTTACCTCGATTTCATACATAGGAGATCCCAGGATATCCTTCAGGGCATGACGATCGATCACGATGGGCATTTCAGGTGGCAGTGCCAGGTCTGTGGTATCATCGACGGCTCCAGACTTGCGATCTTCTCCTGGGACATTCTCCTTGTGTTCTGAGATAAAACAAATCCCATAAGGATTGGAGAAGAGCACTTACAATGACACTGATAAATAAAATGGAGATGAATTGCCACTTGAGCTAAGATTCACCATCCATAATGAACTGGAGAGATAAGCGCGCCTGTCTGTGGCACATCACTGACCTCATGCAATGTGATCTCCTATTTATATTCATGGACCAGATAACCTATTATAGCTCCTGTCCAAATGGAAGAGGCAGAGACTTTGTATTGTCAGGAATCTCTGCCTTCCATCTCAGAGATATTCCCTGAACACAAGGAGCTCATTTATTGTGAAATTCAATCTTTTGAAAACACTCATTACAGCGTCTGCAACACAACGATCGCAAAATCCAATTTCATCCATTTAAACCAGTCTAATCCTCATAAACCTGTGCTGTGATTATTGCTGTCTCTATAGACTGTAATCTGGGGAGGGGGGGATGGGGCAAGGGGGGAGAGATATAGGGGAGAGAGATACAGTAGAGAGGGAAGGAGGAATGGGGCAAGGGGAGAGAGATATAGGGGAGAGATATGGGGCAAGGGGAGAGAAATACAGTATAGAGGGAAGGAGGGAGAGATCTAGGGGAGAGAGATATAGGGGTGAGAGATACAGTATAGAGGGAAGGAGGGATGGGCAAGGGGAGAGAGCTATAGGGGTGAGAGATACAGTATAGAGGGAAGGAGGGATGGGCAAGGGGAGAGAGCTATAGGGGTGAGAGATACAGTATAGAGGGAAGGAGGGATGGGCAAGGGGAGAGAGCTATAGGGGTGAGAGAGATACAGTATAGAGGGAAGGAGGGAGAGGGGCAAGGGGAGAGAGATATAGGGGAGAGAGATACAGTATAGAGGGAAGGAGGGAGAGATCTAGGGGAGAGAGATATAGGAGAGAGAAATACAGTATAGAGGGAAGGAGGAATGGGGCAAGGAGATTGAGATATAGGGGAGAGAGATACAGTATAGAGGGAAGGAGGAATGGGGCAAGGGGAGAGAGATATAGGGGAGAGAGATACAGTAGAGAGGGAAGGAGGAATGGGGCAAGGGGATTGAGATATAGGGGAGAGAGATACAGTAGAGAGGGAAGGAGGAATGGGGCAAGGGGAGAGAGAGAGATATAGGGGAGAGAGATACAGTATAGAGGGAAGGAGGAATGGGGCAAGGGGAGAGAGATATAGGGGAGAGAGATACAGTAAAGAGGGAAGGAGGGATGGGCAAGAGGAGAGAGATATAGGGGAGATAGATACAGTATAGAGGGAAGGAGGGATGGGGCAAGGGGAGAGAGATATAGGGGAGAGAGATACAGTATAGAGGGAAGGAGGGAGAGATCTAGGGGAGAGAGATATAGGAGAGAGAAATACAGTATAGAGGGAAGGAGGAATGGGGCAAGGAGATTGAGATATAGGGGAGAGAGATACAGTATAGAGGGAAGGAGGAATGGGGCAAAGGGAGAGAGATATAGGGGAGAGAAATACAGTATAGAGGGAAGGAGGGAGAGATCTAGGGGAGAGAGATATAGGAGAGAGAAATACAGTATAGAGGGAAGGAGGAATGGGGCAAGGGGATTGAGATATAGGGGAGAGAGATACAGTATAGAGGGAAGGAGGAATGGGGCAAGGGGAGAGCGATATAGGGGAGAGAGAGATACGGTATAGAGGGAAGGAGGGATGGGCAAGGGGAGAGAGAGATACAGTATAGAGGGAAGGAGCGATGGGGCAAGGGGGGAGAGATATAGGAGAGAGAGATACAGTATAGAGGGAAGGAGGGATGGGGCAAGGGGAGAGAGATATAGGAGAGAGAGATACAGTATAGAGGGAAGGAGGGATGGGGCAAGGGGAGAGAGAGATACAGTATAGAGGGAAGGAGGGATGGGTCAAGGGGAGAGAGATATAGGGGAGAGAGAGATACGGTATAGAGGGAAGGAGGGATGGGCAAGGGGAGAGAGAGATACAGTATAGAGGGAAGGAGCGATGGGGCAAGGGGGGAGAGATATAGGAGAGAGAGATACAGTATAGAGGGAAGGAGGGATGGGTCAAGGGGAGAGAGAGATACAATATAGAGGGAAGGAGCAATGGGGCAAGGGGAGAGATACAGGGGAGAGAGATATAGGGGAGAGAGAGATACGGTATAGAGGGAAGGAGGGATGGGCAAGGGGAGAGAGAGATACAGTATGAGAGAAGGAGGAATGGGGCAAGGGGGGAGAGATATAGGAGAGAGAGATACAGTATAGAGGGAAGGAGGGATGGGCAAGGGGAGAGAGCTATAGGGGAGATAGATACAGTATAGAGGGAAGGAGGGATGAGGCAAGGGGAGAGAGAGATATAGGGGAGCGATATACAGTATAGAGGGAAGGAGGGAGAGATCTAGGGGAGAGAGATATAGGAGAGAGAAATACAGTATAGAGGGAAGGAGGGATGAGGCAAGGGGAGAGAGATATATAGGGGAGAGATATGGGGCAAGGGGAGAGAGATACATTATAGAGGGAAGGAGGGATGAGGCAAGGGGAGAGAGAGATATAGGGGAGATATATGGGGCAAGGGGAAAGAGATACAGTATAGAGGGAAGGAGGGATGAGGCAAGGGGAGAGAGATATAGGAGAGAGAGATACAGTATAGAGGGAAGGAGGAATGGGGCAAGGGGAGAGAGATATATGGGAGAGATATGGGGCAAGGGGAGAGAGATACAGTATAGAGGGAAGAAGGGAGAGATCTAGGGGAGAGATATATAGGAGATATAAATACAGTATAGAGGGAAGGAGGGATGAGGCAAGGGGAGAGAGATATATGGGAGAGATATGGGGCAAGGAGAGAGAGATACAGGGGAGAGAGATACAGGGGAGAGAGATACAGGGGAGAGAGATACAGTATAACAACAAATAATTATACAGAAGATGATAAATGGTGGGTAAGAAAAACATACAAGTGAAACTCTTAGTTCAAGGTGAAATAGGCAAGTGATATGGGGGATACAGGTATTTAGGAGAAGGAGGAGGAGGAGAGAGAGAGAGAGAGAGACGGGAGAGAGAGAGACGGAAGAGAGAGAGAGAGGGAAGAGAGAGAGAGAGAGGGAAGAGAGAGAGAGAGAGGGAAGAGAGAGAGAGAGAGAGAGAAGAGAGAGAGAGAGGGAAGAGAGAGAGAGAGAGGGAAGAGAGAGAGAGAGGGAAGAGAGAGAGGGAAGAGAGAGAGAGAGAGGGAAGAGAGAGAGAGGGAAGAGAGAGAGAGAGGGAAGAGAGAGAGAGAGAGAGAGAGAGAGAGACGGAAGAGAGAGAGAGAGAGAGACGGAAGAGAGAGAGAGACGGAAGAGAGAGAGAGAGAGAGAGAGAGAGACGGAATAGAGAGAGACGGAATAGAGAGAGAGAGAGAGAGAGAGAGAGAGAGAGAGAGAGAGAGAGACGGAATAGAGAGAGACGGAATAGAGAGAGACGGAATAGAGAGAGACGGAATAGAGAGAGACGGAATAGAGAGAGAGACAAGAGAGAGAGAGACAAGAGAGAGAGAGAGACAAGAGAGAGAGTTAGAGTCCACAAGGGATAGGGTATATATATATATATATATATATATATATATATATATATATATATACACATACATATACACACACACCTACGTATCCGACACATTTGTCATATAGAGAGAGGGAAGGAGAAAGAGTATAAAAGGATTAGAGGAAAGAGAATTAGACAGAGAGGAAAGAGAATTAGACAGAGAGGAAAGAGACAAAACATTGTGGAAATGAGACAGATACGTTTTCCTACCCCTGTGAATGTCACTACATGACAGGACATGGGATCTCTTCTCCGTCCTAATTACTGTGAGTTACTTGCGGATTAAACACCAGGGGCCGCCGCTCTCATCTGGACGCACCATTAGTTTTCTAGGCTCATCAGTAAATCTAATGGAGAATACATTATCATGCAGCCTAATCAGATTATACCTAATGTACCGAACATGCTCAGCATCACAAACAAGAGGCCATGGCATCCGGTGCCTGGGGCCCCCCGGGGTGTGCACCATCTGCACCGGGGCTCTCCTGCACAAACATACACCCTTATATTTTGCTGGAATCTCTTTATGTGGTCACATTAGTTATTCAGAGAACAACACAAACAATATCATCAAAAGGCAAAATGTTTTTAAAAAGTAAACAAATACAAATACAATATTTTTACTCTTGCATGCATTTGTCCTTTATGGGTAGCATATTATTTACAAGACTGCTTCTTGTAACTTCTGTCTTAAAGAGGTGTGTCCATGTAAACTAATTAGATTTTTATTAGTTTTAATGAAAGCACTGGTTGTTTTAGCTGCCTGATTCCCATTGTACAAACAGAGGCTTCCTGCATTCAAAGTATACTTCCACCTAAGGAAGTAGATCAATGTCAACTCAAGTGGTAGGAACACTGACATGTCAAATGTACTTGAAGGAACACTGCACAATGGAAAAACATTTGTTTAAGAACCAAGTCTGAGCAGGAAAAAGCCAAACAGATTAATTTGAAAAAAATACATTGCGAGGACCCTGGAGGAATCCATGATACATTGGTGGAAGTTGTATGCGTGAGAGAGCGTTCACATTTCTGGAGAGCTATGGAGAGCGAGAGAGAGAGAGCTATGGAGAGCGAGAGAGAGAGAGCTATGGAGAGCGAGAGAGAGAGCTATGGAGAGCGAGAGAGAGAGCTATGGAGAGCGAGAGAGAGAGAGCGAGAGAGAGCTATGGAGAGCGAGAGAGAGCTATGGAGAGCGAGAGAGAGCTATGGAGAGCGAGAGAGAGCTATGGAGAGAGAGCTATGGAGAGAAGGGGGAGGGAGAGAGAGAGAGAGAAGGGGGAGGGAGAGAGAGAGAGAGAAGGGGGAGGGAGAGAGAGAGAGAGAAGGGGGAGGGAGAGAGAGAGAGAGAGAGAGAGAAGGGGGAGGGAGAGAGAGAGAGAGAAGGGGGAGGGAGAGAGAGAGAAGGGGGAGGGAGAGAGAGAGAAGGGGGAGGGGGAGAGAGAGAGAGAGAGAAGGGGGAGGGAGAGAGAGAGAGAGAAGGGGGAGGGAGAGAGAGAGAGAGAGAAGGGGGAGGGAGAGAGAGAGAGAGAAGGGGGAGGGAGAGAGAGAGAGAGAAGGGGTAGGGAGAGAGAGAGAGAGAGAGAGAGAGAGAGAGAAGGGGGAGGGAGAGAGAGAGGGGTGAGGGAGGGAGAGAGAAGGGGGAGGGAGAGAGAGAAAGAAGGGGGAGGGAGAGAGAGAGAAGGGGGAGGGAGAGAGAGAGAAGGGGGAGGGAGAGAGAGAGAAGGGGGAGGGAGAGAGAGAGAGAGAGAAGGGGGAGGGAGAGAGAGAGAGAAGGGGGAGGGAGAGAGAGAGAGAGAGAAGGGGGAGGGAGAGAGAGAGAGAGAGAAGGGGGAGGGAGAGAGAGAGAGAGAAGGGGGAGGGAGAGAGAGAGAGAGAAGGGGGAGGGAGAGAGAGAGAGAGAAGGGGGAGGGAGAGAGAGAGAGAGAGAAGGGGGAGGGAGAGAGAGAGAGAAGGGGGAGGGAGAGAGAGAGAAGGGGGAGGGAGAGAGAGAGAAGGGGGAGGGAGAGAGAGAGAAGGGGGAGGGAGAGAGAGAGAAGGGGGAGGGAGAGAGAGAGAAGGGGGAGGGAGAGAGAGAGAAGGGGGAGGGAGAGAGAGAGAAGGGGGAGGGAGAGAGAGAGAAGGGGGAGGGAGAGAGAGAGAGAGAGAGAGAGAAGGGGGAGGGAGAGAGAGAGAGAGAGAAGGGGGAGGGAGAGAGAGAGAGAGAGAGAGAGAGAGAAGGGGGAGGGAGAGAGAGAGAGAGAGAGAGAGAAGGGGGAGGGAGAGAGAGAGAGAAGGGGGAGGGAGAGAGAGAGAGAAGGGGGAGGGAGAGAGAGAGAGAAGGGGGAGGGAGAGAGAGAGAGAGAGAGAGAGAGAAGGGGGCAAGAGAGAGAGAGAGAGAGAAGGGGGCAAGAGAGAGAGAGAGAGAAGGGGGCAAGAGAGAGAGAGAGAGAGAAGGGGGAGGGAGAGAGAGAAGGGGGAGGGAGAGAGAGAAGGGGGAGGGAGAGTGAGAAGGGGGCAAGAGAGAGAGAGAGAGAAGGGGGCAAGAGAGAGAGAGAGAGAGAGAAGGGGGAGGGAGAGAGAGAGAAGGGGGAGGGAGAGAGAGAGAGAAGGGGGAGGGAGAGAGAGAGAGAGAAGGGGTAGGGAGAGAGAGAGAGAGAAGGGGGAGGGAGAGAGAGAGAAGGGGGAGGGAGAGAGAGAGAAGGGGGAGGGAGAGAAAGAGAGAAGGGGGAGGGAGAGAGAGAGAAGGGGTAGGGAGAGAGAGAGAAGGGGGAGGGAGAGAGAGAGAGAAGGGGGAGGGAGAGAGAGAGAGAAGGGGGAGGGAGAGAGAGAGAGAAGGGGGAGGGAGAGAGAAGGGGGAGGGAGAGAGAGAGAGAGAAGGGGTAGGGAGAGAGAGAGAGAAGGGGTAGGGAGAGAGAGAGAGAAGGGGGAGGGAGAGAGAGAGAAGGGGGAGGGAGAGAGAGAGAGAAGGGGGAGGGAGAGAGAGAGAAGGGGGAGGGAGAGAGAAGGGGGAGGGAGAGAGAAGGGGGAGGGAGAGAGAGAGAAGGGGGCATCGTAATGCGCAACTCACAATTTTGCAAGCACTACACTCACAAAAACTACATTAGTGATATATAGTGTATACTATGTATATATGTATAGAGAGTGGGAGATGAAGCGAGAGGGATATAGGGTGGGATGTAGAAGGAGAGATAATGTGAGATATATTTGGTTTGGGTCACAAGATTTGAGGCACAATAATGTCAGTAATTACTGTTGTGACTCAAGGTTCCTGCGTAATTATTTAATTATTTATTAAGGTGAGGTTTCCTATAAGGCGATACCCAGACTGAGGTTTGTATCCCAATAGATCTGTAGCCACTTGTAGACATAGACGGGGGCGACGGATGGGAATTAGGATTAAGGTCTTCAATTTACTACTTACCCAACAAACACTCTGTATTGTACGGACTGCCCGGGATCTCTGCTCTCGTCTTGTGTTCAGCTCAGGAATGTCTTCAATCCATTGCTGAGCTGTCTTGTGCCAAGTCCTCTCACTGCATGCACTCTTATGTAAAATGCAATACCCACAATGCACCCGCTCTCACCAGATTTACCTCTCAATACCCACCTCCCCTTACCCCTTCTACTTTCTATACCCCCCATCCCCGTCACCATTCTGCTGCTACTGTTTAATACAATAAGGTTGAAGCAGACCTTTAGAGGAAACAAGCACTTAAACATTTTTGGTGCCTCCATATATATCTAATTCAAAAAATATATACACACACACAACAACTGAGTCTATGAGTAGAATTAGGCAGGAAGGGGTCATAATGGTAGTTTTAAATTGGAGTTGAGTATCAGGGGTTTGTTTACATTTCTGAAAGAGCAGGGCTTGCATTTGCCGTTGCAAGCTGCATCCTTCTGTGTATGTGCAGAGGACGGGGGGAGGTGTTAAATTCTAAAAAAGCCAATGATTTAACAAAGTCTTCTTCTATCCCACCCCTTACTATACTGATAAATGAGATAAACACAGCTACTAGCAGCAAGTGCTTAAGTCAGACATAAAGAAAACGTTCTATATATCAAGTCTTCAAACATTATTTTCTCCAACAATGGTTTAGGCTCATGGCTTAATGTCGTTACATACTTAATAAATGTGAGCAACTCTCCCAAAAAATAAATGTTGCTCTTGTTGTGGTTATTTAATGCAATGTCTTAGTAGGAAGGAGCCAGCACCAATGCTTATAGAAGATGATGGAGGGCACCTGAGGACCTGGTGCCAGGGGTGGCAAAGATGTAAATTAGGTCCTGAACAAAGCGTGAATACTCTGTACAATCCTGAGGGACCATGTCCAGTGACCCTGTTACTGTGGGGTCATTGCTTGGAATTGCAAACATTCCTGGTCAGGAGAGGAGGACAAAATGTATCACATCGAGATGATCAATGCAACGTAAAAGCAATTAGTCGGGAAAAGGTTTTTGGCCCAAGTCAGCAGGATGAGGCTTTAAAGGAGGAAAAGAACTTCAGTCAGCTTTAAATCCTTAGAAATGAGAGCTCAGCAACTGGATCAGCCGCAGAAGTGACTCTACCCGAGGAGACATCACAGAGTAAATGCCGGGATCAGAAAGGTCTAGGAAGACGGGACTTGTGGTCTGAAGCTGTAGGACACTCACGTGAGAGAGTCAGACAGGAAAAGTGACATGCGCTGGGACTAAGGATCCAGAATGTAAGAGACTGGACAGACTGACCTTCATTTATATGTCATGGTGACCAACACAAATATAAATCCGACCATACAATATTCTGGGTGCTGCGTCAGTAGGACCCTTAACTGCGCCATGCCTCCCGCCAGGGCCATGCCTCCCGCCAGGGCCATGCCTCCCGCCAGGGCCATGCCTCCCGCCAGGGCCATGCCTCCCGCCAGGGCCATGCCTCCCGCCAGGGCCATGCCTCCCGCCAGGGCCATGCCTCCCACCTGCGCCATGCCTCCCACCTGCGCCATGCCTCCCACCTGCGCCATGCCTCCCACCTGCGCCATGCCTCCCACCTGCGCCATGCCTCCCACCTGCGCCATGCCTCCCACCTGCGCCATGCCCTCATCTACACAACCTGCTACCAATTCTCACTAAAAGGATATTGTGTAATTTAATACTACAGGTAATAAGTACTTTATCAGTTCAATTTTAATAAAGATCTGCACTTTCAGAGGTCAGTCAATATTTCTAATCCACCCAGAAAGATCGAAATATTTTGTTAAGGAGAGATCATTGCCATGTATTAGCAATTATCAGCTGTGTTAGCCATAGGCATCAAAGATTTACATTTTTCTCCAAAAATGTTTTTATGTATAGAATATTCCATTCTGTCTGCCTCCACACTCTCTGGTAGGTGGAGCTAAAGGAGTGGGCTTATCTTATCATTCAATGTGTGTGTTGGGGGGGGGGGGGGATGAGTTGAGAGGGGATGTGGTTCTGTGAAATAATTGAATCGGATATCTGAACATAGAAGGCAAGCATCTTGCAACAATAAATGCAAAGCTGCTGCTTCAGAAATGTAAATGTCCCTCTAACATACACAGCCTGTAAAGTACCAAGGAACCAGCAGAGGCCACAAAACATATTACTTTTGTAATTAATACCTTTTTATGGCTTTTCTCCTCACTAATTATGCTCAGACTCAGAGTACTCGATCATATACCGTATATTTATTTATTGTATGGTTGTTCTTTCCTGAACATGGCGACATGAACGTGTCAATGTTTTAAGAACATCCTCAATAATTGCTCATAAGAACATACATTCTCCATATAACGTCAAATTGAAGTGTTTTAGCTGATAATGTTCTGGGTAATTTCAGGTGTCTTGTTTCTTGAACTACAGTGGTCCTTAGAGGAGTTTAACCCTTCTCCGTCACAAAGATGGATCCATTGAGATCATTTCGCCTTTTCCCCGGGTACTTTTCTGCATCAACACAAAGCACACTGTTCATGGACATGTTCCTGGGACCGTCCCAAATTATTCTGTTGCCTAAAATCACTACAATCCCCCCGTTTCAGGCCCCTTGGTATGTGCAGCCCATGTGCTTTTTGGCAGAGAATGCAAGTTCTGTACTAATTTTAACACTACAAATAAACCCAATCTGCTGCTTGTTGGACATTTTATTACATTATTTTATTACAATATCCTGACACAAGACGCGTATTTAAAGGGGAAGTCATGTCTATCATGTTATTGGGCATTAACAGAACATGTTTTATACATTAAAGTTTTTTTTTCTGGGCTATGCATTAAAAATTAGTGTAAAATGATTGAAAGTGGGAGTAAGCCCGGGGAAGGGGCAGCATCAAATTGATTTGAATTATTACCGCACTTCTAGATACTTATAATCAAAATGCAGCTAATTGATTTAAAAATGGCTCAACAACACATTAACAGGCCAGGATTAAAGGGTCACTGTAGGTTGTGGTAAATAGCATATGTTTGCAAAGTATGTAACAAACTAACAACATTAGAAGCTATGCAAGTCAGGAGTATTTATCTGGCTCTGCTTGTGTCATGGGGGATTCCATTTTGGACTGATAACTCTCCTGTAGCTTTAGGGGCGGGTTTCTCTACTGGGACTTTCCCTTCCATTGGGCTCTATTATCAAGTAACTATTTACAACTAGTAACTTGCCACTTGTGTCATATGTTATGTTCAATTGTCTGTGCGGTCTCTCTCTTTTTGCATTAAAAATCCCCAAATAAACATTAATAAACTTACTCTAAAGTTTGCAAATATCTTCAGTTTTCTGGCAGTTGATTTTGAGAAGGAACGCCCCTGAAAATCCAAGCTAAATTTGCATAAAATTAATAATTTGTAGTGGCCAATCACAGGCAGGTACAATATTGTTGCAATGTCTGGGGAATGAGTCTCTACAGCAAAGCATCATGGGATGTGTAGTGTTTTGTTCCCTCTGGACTGAGCTGCTGTTGGCTTGAAGGCAAGTATAGGGTTGAAAACACTTGAATGCAGTGTTTCTATTGGTTAGTACCAGATGCCTACGAGGGTGTGGAAACCATTTTTTTTTTAAATAAACTCCATGTAATGTGTCAGATATAAGCAGCGGGTGTTAGATAAGAGAAAGCTACACATGGGGAAACTTAGCTATACCTTTAAGTATTTTTCTGCAGCTATTTGCAGTGGCTAAGGAAAAAAAAATAAACAAACAAACAAAGTGAGCAATGGTAAAACTAAACTCACAACAGTCCTGTGCTGTAGGTCAGAAATGTGAAATGAAATCTGTCTGGAGCTGCTAATAACTCTGGGGTTATATGGAGGATTATGTCACGCTCTGGCTCAGCTGTGTGACGGGGTCTCATTCAAATCGCGGCACTCTCATTTCTAATAAAAGGCAAAGCATGCCGGGCCAGACATACCAAAGCAGGGAAAGGTCAGGGAAATGTGATACCCGCCTGCCCCGAGACAGCGGGCTGTGAGCGCGCTACATGAATGGAACCTGTCTTTTTTATCACAGTGATTTGTGTCAAGAGATAAACTTGTAATGGCGCAATGTTTCATATGGCGGATTATGTTACAAGCGCTCGGCTGAGATCAGATTACATCAACATTATGTGAAGGTGCGTTTGTTACGTGAGCGATGGTGATGTGCGGATACACACAGACGTACAACGATGCATAGGACACCCAAGGAGGAATAAGGAAAGGCCTCAGCATCTCAAGCAGGCGGCTACTTCACCAAGTCAATGTCTGAACATACTCAGAATCAAAAGCTGTCAAAATACGTCAAACGCTCCTCTCTGAGTTTAAGTCATAAGCCAGTCATAGATAGTTTAATCCCAAATTATTCACTTAAAACAAGTGCCCTATAACAGTGGTTCTCAACAGCTGACCCAAGAACCGGTTCCAGTACCCGAGATCTCGACTGCTGGTCCTCCAGCACAAGAAGATCCTGCAACTTTATGACTAATGGTAGTGACAGGGGACGGTAGATGCAGAGATGTATAGATGAGATCACTGAATCAATGAACATGAGCTTGAGGGAGCTCAGAGGGGCAGTGGCTGACAGATGTGCCTGTTGTGATACGGCTATAGAACCATGGAGAGTCGGACATGACTGAACGACTAAACAACAACAACGATATGTTTCGTTAGATTATGAGTGAATGTAGCTAATCAAATCTGTGCAAAACTAAATTAACACTTTGTGTGTCATATGCATCACCCAGTTATAAAGCTTCTGGGTCTCCAATATGGTCCCCATGAATATTGAAAGGTAACCAGATGGCCACAGAGCACAGAGAGACCCCGATCTATAGTGTATAAGATAACCTCCTGCCAATTATAACATTCTTGGTATAAGTTCTCTAGACCAGTGATACCCAAACCTCTCATCAAGGCCTACCAGAAAGGCCATGATTTGGATAAAACACGCTGTGCGCAGCAATTTGAGGCTAAACCGCCTGTTGAATATTAGTTGCCTCACCTTTGTTCACAGTGTTTGACTTAAATCATGGCCTGTCTGGTGAGTCTTAAGGAGGGGTTTGGGAAACACTGCTCTAAACAAAACCTTATACAAACCATGTAAGAATGTATATATATATATATATATATATATATATATATATATATATATATATATATATATCATATTCCCAGCTCTATAAAGTTCTCCATACTGTACTACATATAACAGATGGGATCTGTGGAGAGGCAGAACCCATCCACACCACATCCATCTAAGGCTGAAGTAGAGAATACAAGTGGCTTTAACACACTAAAGGGACCATGAACCGCCATCTGTTTTGAAACCCTGGTGAATCATAATGCTTTGCACTAGACTGAGCCTTGGAAGGCTCCACACACAGGGTGCCAGCCTATTAATCCGCGTGTCAGACCTGCGGGTCGTTAGCTGGAGACGTTGTTGTTCTAGGCTTAGCATTAACTGCAGAGTTGTCGGTGGCTCTGGAAGACTCTCCATGCCCAGAGGAAATCTAAATATTGTACTTTCCCTGCAGGTTTTGTATATAATCACCACATAGAGCAGCTCGCTGCAAGTTGGATGGATGGCCAGGAAAATTCATACAGAACATTTTATAAATCATGTTCCAAGAATGAACCAACAAACTGACTCATAGAAAATCTCTGCAGATTCAAGAATCACAAATGGTTAACAAGCACTGGAACAAACCTGTGCACTTAGCGCAAGGATCCCCAGTACAGACTCCATGACTACCCAAGATGTTACTTTTTTTTTACCCAAACCAGAGTGAAATTACATATATATATATATTTGTGTGTTTTTTAATCTTGTAAGGAACTTTGTGAAGAAGCACTTTGTATTTTCAGCTCAAAGGCAGGGCCCTCCATGCCTTTGAACATGTATTAATATTATATTTGGCCTAGTACTTAATCCCTGTATATTACTACGGAATATGTTGGGGCATTAAATTCTAATTTCCCCATTTATAGTTCCTGGAGCTTTGCACTGCTTGTATCTGATATCCAAGACACGGATAATAGTAATAATAATTATCACATGTATGTTAAACCAGTATTTACATCCTATACTAACATCATTAGTGACGATTGGTTCTCTAACCAGTGACCACAAATATGGCAAATGTATCACTCTTCCATAATGCTACAATAATAGGTAAATCTAAAGATAATAATTGGTGTACAGTTTTGTTGATAAAGTTCAACATTTTCTCCAATGTTCTAGAGAGACTGAATATATATATATATATATAATCAAATCCCTTTCTGAAATTTATATTCAAGTTCTCCGATAAGACAATCTGTCCAAGGAATTTATGTCACATAGTTATATAGAAATAATTATAACAAAAACAACAATATAGTAACATAGCGGTTTTCTCCCAAAAGTGACTCAAAGCGCTTATGCTCGCATGTCTATGGACAGTACATATAATCACCGTTTTGCTTATTGGACTCTGTAGCTTACCAACCCAAATGGCATTTGTTGAAATCTCATCAAGTTTCTGAAACTCACTAAAATAGAGTTTGTAAATATAAATATAAAATTGAGCGCATTCAACATGGCGGTCTCGCCCCTCTCCTTCTGATTTTTTTTTTCAAAAAAGCTTTATATATGAACACCTTATGCAAACAAATCCTCTAAATACAAAAATATATTTAACTGGTCTGTGCCAACATGCATTCATAAGTAACCAATTCCTTTTCCACCTTGAGATTCACATCCGAATGACTTTCATGCTGGACAACACAACAAGGACACTATAAGGATGAATCCGTGACCTGGAGATTACTACAAGTTCTGCATCTCAACCACACTTACCTGTAGGAATAGGGCACTTCTGGTACTATCATCAGGATTTAGAGAAGATCTTAAGGAACTACCAGTCACACATCGAGTCAGATAAAAGGGTGGTTTTAAGGTCTGTAACAAACTATCCCCAGCCATGTGGCCTTTTCTCTTTGCATCTCAAGGAATCTCCACTTGAAAAGATTTTCACACCTTTGAGTTAGAAACTTTTGGCACCCATACACCAGGAAAACAAATGATTGAGAAACAAATGTTTAACCATTCCTCCGCCCTACTGAAATCACTATGCCCTTCCAAGTCTTACACAGTCACTTGGAATATAAAAAAAAAAGAAAAGTTCACATGGGCTGCAGAGGTGGACCGGGCAAGAGCAAAATCCAGGCTTTCCCTGCATCACACAGCATCTTCAGAAAGCACATCATACAAAGCAGCTACACGTGCCATTAATTTAGTTCTCGATCACTCAAGACAACAACAAATAAGAAAAAGAGTCTCCATAAACCACACAAATAAGACCTCCTCTTGTGAAGATGGCTACATAGCCTCCATACACCCTGAGGTCCACGTTGGAGAGTTCATATGTGATGGGGGACTAGGAGGAGATTGTGTCTCTGGTCTGTCATTAAAACAGGAGTGTGACAACAGCACTGGACAAGATGGCTCCTACTTGTATACAAGTACACAGTTTGATTGAACCTTCTGGGGGATGAAAAGGAAATGTTGCAGGCTTGACGAGCTGGAACTCCACTAAAAAGAAGCAATATTCAGAATTCTGCTACAAAAAAATCTTATCTGAGCACAAATAGCATCACTAACTACATGCCTATCTCAAAATGTTTATTTATAGGGAAAGTCATTGAGAATGTTGTTTGAACTCACCTAGAGATAGAGGTCATCCAACAATTTATAGGACTCACCTAGTCAAGATTCAGAAAACAGCATAGAAACGAAACAGCTCTTGTACATGTCCTAAGTGATCTGCTAATGGCAAGAAACAGGGGGACTTTTCTATAGTAAACCTTCTTGAGCTCTCTGAAGCCTTTGACAATGTGGACCACGATATGTTAATTCACGGTCTCGATACTGTGGACTGGATGGTATGACGCTGAGCTGGGTCAGATTCTTTCTACAACACAAATCTCTGAGAGTGTCCTCAGGGGTAAATTCCTCGGCACCTACAACACTTACAATGGCAATTCCACTGGGATCCATTTTATCTCCATGTCTGTTGCGTACAGGCTTCCAATGAATGATATAATAAGACAACACGGTCTACATTATCATGGTTATGCTGATGACACACATTTATCCATCATTTAAACCAAGCACACATGATAGAGTGTCACTGATCAATGACTGCCTTGTGGATACCCTACAGTGGATAAGTGATAGATGGCTGAAATTAAACCCTGAAAACTCTGAGTGGGTGAGCACCATATAGTAATATGGAGGAGTACAGATACATCCTTCAGAACAAGTGTCATCGGCAATCAAAACGTCTTACTTCCTCCCGAAGAATATAACCAGGAATATGCACTTGATTCCTTCAGAGGATCAGGCTTCACTAGTCAATTCCTTGGTGGTTATCCTGGCTTGAATACAGCAATCCACTACTTCAGGGACTACTAGATAAGCAGTTACACCACCTGCAGATGGAAGCGGTAGCAAGGCTACTGACAAACAAGACCTGCCCCTGTCACATAATGCCCGTTCCTCATGCTCTGGGTTGGCTTGATGGTCTTCATCTCTATAAATGATCCGAAATAAATCTTGGATACCTACATGTTCTCTTAGATCAGCAAGGGCATCACAGTTAAATGTACCAAGACCTCTCTGCATAATTTGGAGCTTTTTGTCACTCAGCTCCAGTTCTGTGGAACGGTGTCCCCATAACAGGTCGAGAATCCCAATCATTGGACATCTTTACAAATAATCCTAAGACTTATCTGTTTACTCAAGTCTTTGGGAAACAGAATATCAATAGCGCTTTGAGTTCACTTTGGAGAAAAGTGCTACATAAATTATTATTAGAGCTCTGACCTTCTTCTTCGGCTCCATCCCCAGGCTCAGGCTTGGGGTCCCTGTGCTGTCCTTCTGCCACTTTCACAGCAACCGCTCTACAAATAGCTCCAAGCTTCCTGTCCAGGGAACGGACCCCGGCCTCTCTAGTGTACCTGGGGATGATAGAACGAAGGGAGGTTGAGGAGGGAGGTTGAGGAGGGAGGTTGAGGATGAGGAGTGGGGTTGAGGAGGGAGGTTGAGAATGAGGAGGGGGGTTGAGGAGGGTGATAAGGGAGCGGGGGAAGAGACACCGGGAATGGAGAGGGGTGAAGAGACACAGGGAAGGGAGAGGGGGGACACAAGAAAAGGGCACACAAGAAGGGGACACAGAGGGCACAAGAGGGGGACACAGGGGGCAGCACATTTCCCACCCTCGGCTTATACTCGAGTCACTAATTTTTCCCAGTATTTTGTGGTAAAATAGGTGCCTCGGCTTATACTCGGGTCGGCTTATACTCTAGTATATACTGTATGTATTTTTACGTGGTTTTTTTAAAGAAACATACTATCTAGGCAATATATAGATAAAACCTTGTTTAAAAAAAATATATACTGTATATACTCAAGTATAAGCCAAGTTTTTCAGCCCTTTTTTTAAGGCTAAAAAGGGCCCCCTCGGCTTATACTCGAGTCACTCTCCCCCCGCGTCTCTCTAACCCCCCCGCGTCTCTCTAACCCCCCCGCGTCTCTCTAACCCCCCCGCGTCTCTCTAACCCCCCCGCGTCTCTCTAACCCCCCCGCGTCTCTTTCCCTCCCCCGCCTCATTCTAAACCCCCCTCCTCATTCTAAACCCCCCTCCTCATTCTGCCGCTCTAAATACCACCCCCTCACTTACCTTCATCTGCAGCTTCTCCTCTAGCCTCCGCTCCTTCCTGCGTCGGCACCCGGTATATGCTAATGATGTGACGTCAAATGCGCGCCACGTCATTAGCATATACCGGGTGCAGACGCAGGAAGGAGCGAAGGCCAGAGGAGAAGCTGCAGATGAAGGTAAGTGAGGGGAGAGGGGGAGGTATTTAGAGGGGTAAAGTGAGGAGCGGGGTTTAGAATGAAAAGGGGGGTTGAGGATGAGGAGGGAGGTTGAGGATGAGGAGTGGGGTTGAGGAGGGAGGTTGAGAATGAGGAGGGAGGTTGAGAATGAGGAGGGAGGTTGAGAATGAGGAGGGAGGTTGAGAATGAGGAGGGGGGTTGAGAATGAGGAGGGGGGTTAAGGATGAGGAGGGGGGTTAAGGATGAGGAGGGGGGTTAAGGATGAGGAGGGGGGTTAAGGATGAGGAGGGGGGTTAAGGATGAGGAGGGGGGTTGAGGATGAGGAGGGGGGTTGAGGATGAGGAGGGGGGTTGAGGATGAGGAGGGGGGTTGAGGATGAGGAGGGGGGTTGAGGATGAGGAGGGAGGATGAGGAGGGAGGATGAGGGGGTTGAGGATGAGGAGGGAGGATGAGGAGGGAGGTTGAGGAGGGAGGTTGAGGAGGGAGGTTGAGGAGGGAGGTTGAGGATGAGGAGTGGGGTTGAGGAGGGAGGTTGAGAATGAGGAGGGGGGTTGAGGAGGGTGATAAGGGAGCGGGGGAAGAGACACCGGGAATGGAGAGGGGTGAAAAGACACAGGGAAGGGAGAGGGGCGACACAAGAAAAGGGCACACAAGAAGGGGACACAGAGGGCACAAGAGGGGGACACAGGGGGCAGCACATTTCCCACCCTCGGCTTATACTCGAGTCACTAATTTTTCCCAGTATTTTGTGGTAAAATAGGTGCCTCGGCTTATACTCGGGTCGGCTTATACTCTAGTATATACTGTATGTATTTTTACGTGGTTTTTTTAAAGAAACATTTTTGTGGGCGTGCATTTTTGTGGATGTGCATTTTAAATAGTAAGACTCTCCTTCAAATTATTTCAATAACACTGATAACAAAATAATAAATTATACCAATCTAGGTCATGACTAAGTTATCCGCTTTTCACTGCACTTTTCCTAAGCTCCTTTATATACAATGTATCGGACAGAACTGTTGCACTTATTGTACCATCAGTATTATTCACATCTTATTGTACAAATACTCTAGAAAAGTGTTGCCAATAAATATAATTTTACAAACAAATATGTACAAAAACTAAATAGAATGCAGACATCGTAGGACCTTCTAGAAGAAGTTAAACCCAAGGACATGGACTTAAATAAAATGACCCAAATGGCCATTACCAGGTGTGTTGTAAACCTGTAATTGGGATATAACAAGAGGATATGATTAGGAGTAGTAGGGACCTAGAGCAGCATAAAACCTAAATATGCAGTTGGTTTCTCTATTAACCCTCTCCTTTCTCACCACTAATCTGTACATATTAATGTCATGGAGTCTTTGATTACAAGTTTTGCACAAATATAGTCACCCTTATAAAATATAATTAAAGTGACAGCTGCTGCCTGGACCTCATAATCCCTGCAGTTTCTTGGAGGGGCTTCTAAAGCTGTACAAGTAACTAAAATCACTAGTATTTGCATCAATTCTTGATCAGTTTAAAAAGAATGAACTAGCTTTCCCACAAGATTTTCAATATACCCAACATATTAATTCCATGAGAGGTGTCCCTGGTGGTTCCTGGTCACACACCTGGTGATAATCTCCAGTGTTGTTTCGGGTGGGATCTGGATCTGTTCCGGGGTCAGCCCGTGCTGGGAGAGCTGTTTGGAGATGAGATGTCTGTGAGCGATTTCCAGCTTCTCCTCCTGGCTGTATCCTGTGAAATGATACAAAGGTTTTGTAGGCCACAAATTCTCCCAACCAGCTCAGAGCCTCAGACCAATTGTGGGCAACTGTCACCAACAGTCCAGGATTTCAGTCTCCTTCTGCATGAGCCCAGGTGGAATAATCAGAATGAAACAGAGTAACTTGAGTGTGCTGAAACAGAGAGAAAACGCAATACAGAGAGATACTGAAACACTGGACTGTTGGCGGTTCTTGTAGAACCAAGTTTCCTTAGAGACTTATTTATGGGATGTGCGGTACAGGAAGTGCCACCACTGATATTACAATGATTGACAGGAGATGGGTAAAGACTCTAAACAGGTTCAAGTCATAGTGTTAGGACTGAACATAATATTCATCACACTATATATTGCAAAAGAATAAAATAAACCCAACAAAAAACAAAAACAAAGATAAATTATAAATAAACTTTAAACTACATAGTTATGGGATGATTCGGAGAGATGGAATTACCTGGCACCTCTATAACTTCCATCCGGTCCAGCAGTGCAGGCGGGATTGTGGCCGTTGTGTTGGCCGTGGCAATGAACAGAACCTGGGACAGGTCATAGGGCACGTTCAGGTAATGGTCGGTGAAGTTGTTGTTCTGCTCTGGATCCAGCACCTTCACAATGAGACAAGACCAGGTTAGTAGAGAGTTGGGGGCACCAACACAAGAAACACAAAATCATATCTAGAAAGCACAGACCATTTCAATTTTTGCTTCAGTACATTTAGCCATAATGTAAAAAGGACACTAAAATGACATACATTCTGTGAATAAAATATAAAATCCCGCAATAGCAAATAAAAGCCCGTAATAACAGTGCTTTCCTTTTATATCTCTGCCACTGTCTCCAAATAATCTCCCAATAGCCCCCTTTGCTCTATGACCTGTGTCTTTCATCTTTTTCTTTGACTATAGGACTTCTTCTCAAGATGCATCTTTTTTTTCTGTTTGTTTGATTGTGTATAAATATTGATGTTTTGATATTTGGATTTTAATACTTGTAAACTTTGTAATAAAAAAAAAAAAAAAAAGAAGATGTATCTAAGTGTGGAAATCCCTCCCTGGATCATGGCCCTATAGGCCTCAGCATGCCATGCACATATGTCAGTCACTGCGACGCAGAGCTCCCTCAAGCTCATGTTAATTACTCATCTCATCTATCCATCTCCCCCTCTCTCATCCTCTTCTTTGTGCGTCTTCAATCTTTCCCAGCATCAGAGTCTTCTCTTGGGAATCCTGTCTTCTCATGACATGGCCAAAATATTTGAGCTTGAGAAACAACCATACACCTTTAACATCTCGTCTGCCCATTCTAGTTACCTAAAACCTTGACTTCCTTAAGCCTTGGGAAAGCCTTATGTTTATCCCAGACATGCTCAAGTCCTTTACAGAATTTTTTAAATATCGCTTCCCGCTGGAAGACTGTTCCACTTATCTACAATCTTTTCTGTAGAGTAGTATTTTCATATATTAGCCCTAAATCGTCCACCTTCCACATTCAAACCATGACCTTATTCTTGTCCTCTTTTTCTAGAAGTCACTTCCCCCTTGAACTTAATTAATCACATATATAGTTGTGAGCGTACGAGTTGTTGCTAACGCTGCGGGTTTGCATAGCGAGCCCGCGGCCCTCGCAAAGCGAGGGCCTTGGCTCGCTATGCGAGTCGCGGCCCTCGCAAGGCGAGGGCACTGGCCGAGGGTCTCAGTTGCTGGCATGGAGCGCCGTAGGTGCTCCTTGCCAGCACCTGAGGACCTCGCAAAGCGAGGGCCGCAGTTGCTGGCATGGAGCGCCTTCGGCGCTCCATGCCAGCAACTGCGACCCTCGCAAACTTCACGTCGCAACCCAAACAGCACGACACACACATTACGACACTCGCAAACAACATACCACACACGTTCACACACATTACGGCCTCGCAACACTCGGACGCAACTCGCGAACATTACAAAATGTAAAACACAATACATACACACAGCACATACATAAAAACCTTACCTACACCAAGAGGGAGCACCCAGGACCTCAAAAATACAACTTACACCTCGATTTTACTCAAAATAAAAGAGTTTAGAGACTAAAAAAAAATCTAAGCGAGAGAAAAAATGGCCGCCGAACAAAACGAAAACGAGGCTACAGCACTCTAAACTCGCAAAACACCACAAGAAACTCGCAAAACACCACAACAAACTCGCAAAACGCAACAAACGACCTACGGATATTCATACCACACAGTGCACACATTCACCATGCTTATACAGCAGCTCCACACCACTAATGCTGCAGCAACATCAACACAGATTGCCAGCTCTTCATCACAATGCTTCAAAATAGGTACACTATATTCATTTAGTAATGTATTACATATTTCATTATTATACACCAAACAGCATTAGCTACCTTACAATTTCATTGCCGTCATTTTTTGACGGGCAATTCGCTAGTATTATATATTTGTAGGTTTCTCTGATGCTCCACCTACCTACGGACCTTTCTGTAAAGCAGTACATGCACATGACCCCGAAATCTTCCACCTACCAACTTGTGCACAACTGTCTCCAACGCACAACTGGCTCCAACACACCGCCAGTTCTTGTGCATCTTACAGAGTAGATCACCGCCCATCAAGCCTCTATTATACTCCCTATGACACCCGCTAGATTGTAAGCTCTGTGGAGCAGTACCATTCAATCTGTTGAACCAAACGGTCTTATTGCATTGTATTGTCTTTCTATTTCTGTATACCATTTACATTTTTTCTTTTGTTGTTGTAGAGAATAATCAGCGGGTTTATATAAAAGTAATGTATGTTCCCGGGTGGTCCAGTGGGTAAGATTTGGTGCTTTCACCTCGATTCGATTCCAGTCAGGGAACCAAGAGATAACACCACCCTGAAGCCGATCAGGGTAGGCCTGGTCAGTACTTGGATGGGAGACCTCCTAGGAATACCATGAGCTGTATGCTGTGGCCCACTTGAGAAGGAACTGTCAACCCATTCCAGTATCTCTGCCATGAATGCCAAGTGGATCAGCATCATGTGTTACAATCCTTGAGGTCATGGAGAGCTGGACACGGCTGAACGACACAAATAAAAATGTATGTAAACATCAGGAGATATTCTTATTAGTCAGAGCAATGTAACTGGCTACAAACTGATATAATCTACTAGCTAGTTATTTTATAACATGGCACTGCACATTCCCAGACCAACCCCTGGTGGGGTCATACCACAAATGGCCGCTCCCTTACAGTCCTGACACTTCACAGCTGCTAGAAGAATAAATAAGTGTCCAGCTGAGCTATATGCTGGTCATGTGACACAGAGGCGGCTGCGCAGGGCGCTCATTGGGCGCTCATGATATTTACAAAGAGATCTAATGGGAGATTTTTATCTTTGGTTACTCTTCAAAGGTTGTTTATGCAGAATGAAACCGATATGACAGCAGATAAGGCCCATCTACTGTACCCATTATATCTACTTAATTAATCGCAGACATGCCTTAAATTATGTAACTGCACATAACGCTACCACTTCCACTGGAAAGTTGTTCTACTTATCTCTATCTTTTCTGTAAAGTAGTACTTTGTCACGTTACTCCTTCAAGTCATAACCTCTTGTACTTGTCTTCTTTTTCTGGCAGATACTGCACTCCTGATATTTATTTAACCCTTTGATATATTTAAAGTCTCTCCGCTAAGCTATATATTCATGAACTGTTTCCTTATAAGTCTTGTCTTCTAGACCAGCGGTTCCCAAACCTTTTCTCAAGACTCACCAGACAGGCCATGATTTCGGGTTTAACACTGTTTGAATACAGATGAGGCAATTAGTGTCTGTTAAATGCCAATTGTTCCTCCTGTGTTCACACAGTGTTAAACCAAAATCATGGCCTGCCTTATGGGTTTTGAGGAGAGTTATGGGAATGGCTGCTCTAGACCATTCTCTATTAAAAAAAAAGTATAAGCACAAACGTCCAGGATGCGGATGTGATCGTGACTTGAGATGTTCCTGCTGCCCCATCACCCAGTGCCACATTACACAACTCCAGTGGAGCATGCTGGGAACCCAGTGGAGCATTAGAAGACAACTTTAAATCTGACCAAGAGTAAAAAAGTAATCAAGCTAGTTTTAATTAGGAAAAAAAAAGTATTGATGCCTCTGCTGTAACCGGGAGGCATCCATGACACATATGTAACGGTTGCGCCTGAGGGAGTTGCTTTACTATGCCAGAGAAGAGGTTAGGCGTCACATTTAGGGAGATCTAATGATCTAACAAATGCTCTTTTTCCTTCCCTGTTCCTTTCACCCCTCTAGTGATAGATACAAATCACACTGACGATGTTTCAGGAAACTTCCAAACACTGATTTTCTCCCCAAAATGTGTTCTATTTCACACCGCTCCTTACAGGCTTCACAGACATGCCTTTTTTTGTTGAACTTCAGAGATCCTGTAACAAGACGGGTCCCAGCAGCCTTGATGTTGGAGATGATCTGACGGCAATAAATCATATTTAATAGAGAGTTCACTTGAAAGTTTACAAACCCGCGTCACACTCTGCACGTCCAGGCGCCTCGCACTCCCCCATTACTCATTGTGTAAGGTAACCCCCAGTATTAATGCACTGGGATCACACGGGGACACCAGCTGTCTCAAAATACACAACATTTCTTATGGGTAGTGGAAATTATAGGCACTCACAATGGATTGGTCATACTCAGTGTGACTCTTTACTGTGTCAGCAAGCGACTCTCTAGGCCTTGCACTATAGACTCATCTTGTCTTAAATAACTGAGGAATATCTCTGTGTCTGCGTGCATTGTTTTTAGTCTAAAGCTATCTGACATTGAGAAAAATGAGCATGTGCAGATCACAAAGAGTAATTAGCCCAATTAACCTGATTATGCCCTTGCACACACGCATTTGTCTCAGATTACTTTATGCATGCAGACCCCCCCAGCAAGTAAATCATAATTATTCTCATCACCCTGAAGATTGTCTCCAAGCTTGGTGGGTGGAGCTTACACTAACGAAATCCAGTTGATAAAGTACTTGGGGGTTACTTAAAGTTTTAAATTAAGTATATAGAAAGATCAAAAGTAGGAAATATTTTATTATTACAAAAAACGCACCTCAAAATAAAATAAATCAATAAATATATTATACACACACAGTATATACATAAAGAGGAACATATTTGACACAATAAATTGCCCCTATAAGGGAAAAAAAATGCCACAAATGTGAGCAATTTTTTTTTTTTTTTTAACACATTTGTGGAGAAGGATATTGATTAAACTTTTTAATTATCATAAGTGAACTAAAATGACCATTTGGGAGTAAGAAAACAATGATTATGAGGGGGGATGTATTTTGCAATTAGCATTTAACTATCATTTTCTTCCTATTTTGTTAAAATAGTGTTTTTTGTAATAAAGTATTTCCTACTTTTGATCTTTTGTATATACATATATAATTGGTGTGCAGAACCTGAGAAATAGGTCTTTGTTGCAATATAGTTTTAAATTATACCATATTTAAAAAGATTACTTTGTGACACTCCACAACCATTAACCAAAAATAAATAAAACATGAAAACTAACACATAAAGCTATTTATGGTGCGATATAAAAGATAATAATTGCTATTTACACGATGGGGGGTCTGCATGCATTGTTTTTGGTCTAAAGTAAGGTGAGAAGAATGAGTTTGTACACAGCCCAGATTAATCAAGCTAATTACCCCCTGTAATCTGGCTTAATTTGTTATGAATATGTGATGTTTTCCCAAACTACAGTGATTAATTATAAGAAAACACTATTAAAAGCAAATACATAAAATGTAGAACATGAATGTCCAGAGAGACCTCAATTTAAAGGGATTAAGTAAAAGTGTCTATCTGGCTCCGAAACACAACAAGCGCAGTGTGTCCGATGGTATAAGCACCGTCTAGGAAGCGCCATGATGTGTAATGGTCTGGCACAAGCATATAAATACTCTCTATTGAGCACTTAGATCTAATGCTCCATCCTCAAAGTACTCACAAAGGTCAACTAAAATTAGAACAAGCGTCCCCCTGTAGTTTGGATACAGGAAGAGATTGTTTTAGTTAATGGCTTTTAGTACAGGAAACATGGGACATTCCTAGGACGCTGTCACATGCTGAGGATGGCGAGTCCTGGGGTAACATGACATTTAATTAGGGGGCGTAGGATCTCAACCAGAAAATGGGAAATATTAATATACAGAGCGTTGCGCAGAAAAGAGAAGGTCAGCTGGACTAAAATTCTGTTGTCTGAAGAAATCTAGGATTTAATAACAGTTTTGTGCAGCTGGATTTTTATTAAAAATATATATGATTCTTTCTTTTCTAATAGTGAAAATCATTTGTGGGCTCATTTGCATGTTTTTTGGGGAAAAAAATCCTCACATTTATGATATATTTATAAAACTAACACTACCACTTATGTGAATATATATATTATAATATTTTTAGAGAAAAACCTTATATTTTGCAGTTGTTATGTATAGAAAGTTTCCATCTTGCCTGACTTGAACACTTACCGATAGCTTCAGGGCATGTTCTTATTTACTGAGCAATGGGAGGAGGTGTGTTTGTAATATTTGATCATTTGCTATTTGGTACCTAACCCTTTCCAATGTATATTCTCAGAATTAAGCAGCTTGCAAGTGATAACTTCAAGCCCTGCTCTCTAGAAAAATAAATGTCTCTCTCATGCACACATCATTTACCAAAGTATCATTGGGGTCCAGCAGAGTCAAAACATTTTTTTATGAAAAAAACACACTTTATTGCAATTATAATGCTTAAAGCAGTGTTTCTCTACCTGTTGGTCACGACCCCGTCTGAGGTCGAATGACGATTTAATCGGGGGTCGCCTGGAGCCATAGGGAATGTGTTTTTTTTTGTGTCTATTCTGGTCTGCAGTTTTTCTGTTGAGGGGGTCGCCATGGCTTGTGAGGTTTTGGGGGTGGGGGTGGGGGTCCACGGCACAGGAAGGGATGAGAGCCGGCCTGCTTAAAGGGCCATTGGTTTTCTTATTTTTCTTTGATGCATCTGATAGAGGGCATTTGTTTATGTCGAACAGTGTTTTTTTTTTTTTTTTTTAAACAATGAAGCTCCTGGGAGCAGAATAAATTACTTTTAATGTATATGTGTATTTGGGGTTTGCCCCTTTCAGCCAATAAGCTGCAGTATAGCTGTATGAGGCACGTGACAGCCAATCAGATCTGCATACTCACAGAGTTAGTTTGTTAGTTTCCAATAGGTTTAAACAAGTTACTAAATATATTTGTTTTTCATGAAAAAAATACATTTTAAGAATGCTTAAAACATGCTTTTTCAAATGCACAACAAAACATTTTGCCTTCCATATCCCTTTAATCATGCTTTTGGTCAAACTACGACTTTTTGCATCATACAGTGGAAGCCATGATGGGTTTACTCAGGGATGGATGGGCCTCGTGGTTGTTACCTGCTTTATTACACATAGCAGCTGTCCAGTGTCTGGATTGTCCGTCCTGCGCCGGCCGCCAGCTGCACTCACAAGGAGAGGGTTTGATAAACCTCAGACTGACAGACTTGTCTTCCAAGGAAAACACTAATCTACTTTATGTTGTGACTAAACCAAAATATGGGATTTATGACACCCTCGTTCTGTTAGGTCCAACACGAGGCCTCGGCTGTGCCGGGTGTAACCGATACAGTTTGTTAGCAGCTGTGCAAACAGCTGGAGAGAGAGTTAGGGACTTGATAACTGGTCCTGTCACTAGGAATAGTGTCTGTGGGAAAGTGGACAGATAGGACCAGTGGATCAATCCTACAGATAAATGGATTTGGAAACATAATCTGCACTTTCAAGGAATGCTGGTCAATGTCATTTCACATATGTATCTCATGTCCAACAAACTACAGAATGTGGAAGGATTTTAGCAGCTGGCATATATATATATTTATTTTTAGTTTCTACTGATTTTGTAATATTACATCTACGGTAATTAAAATATATACACAGATTTTAATTTATTATAGTATTTAGTAACCTTCTACTGTTGGTAGCCAATCACCTGTTTCAACCCATTATCCAGAAAGCAGAGGGTTTGTAGACCAGAGAGATTTCCATTAGCCACACAGAAAGAATTGATACTATACCTTACCACTTTTCAAATTAAAGCACCTATATTTAACAAGAGCTTACACTTGTGTACGTAAAAAAAATGAAAAACAAAAATGGCAGCCATCAATGCATTATTATTAATTAATATATTCAAGGATGCACAAGTTTGTATCCATCCTATACTACTGTTTGCATTATCAAGTGTAGTTCTTCAAAATATCAGACTGTAAATGTGGTACTACACGGGTATGTGCCAAAATAAAGTTTATTCATTGGATAGTTAATTCAAACATTTGACACCAACTCGTTCATGTCGCCTAAAACATAGAAGTTATTGAATTTGGGTGGTAGGAGTTAAACAATTTTTTAAACATTAGTTAGATCAAATGTTACTACAAAATGGCAATGCGTTACCCAGAGTTCTTAGCGACGGTGGGTGCGATATTCACAAATTTCAGTATATTATATGAAATGTATTAAATTAATTTCAAGTGAAAACTGCATGAACCCAACCTGCCTAAAATAGGAGACTCTAATTTTGAATTTCAGTAATCTCCATCGCTACAGAATGGTACCCATTATTGTGAACACACCACACTAGCCATAACAGTCCAAAAGAACCCCCCATGGTAGTAAAATTACCATAGGTTCCTAGGGACCCCAATAGTAAGGCAGTTATTTTAAGGGGCAATGAAGGTCCACAGGGCCTTGTTTATACAGGATAATACCATGGAAGGCCATAGAGACCCCCATGGTAGAGGAGTTCATTTTTGATGCCATGGGGGTCCATAGGGACTACCATTCATTGGTTGACTTGGATGTGTGCTTTGGGATGTTATTATTTTGGAAAGCAAAGTTCATCTTCAACCTTCTGACAGAGACCAGCAGGTTTTATCTTGCTATTTGGAGGCAGTCATTATCCCATCTATCTTGACTAGAGCTACAGTCCAAGCTGAAGAGAATCAGCCCCATTGCATGATGCGGTCACCACCAAGATTCACAGTAGGTATGGTGTCCTTTGGATGGTGAACTATGTTGTTTTTGCCTCACACATATTTTATAATTAAGGCCAAAATGTTTAATGGTCTGATGAGCCTGGTTGAACGGTTTCCCACATGGTTTAGTGCAGCGGTTCTTAAACCTCTACTCAAGACCCACCAGACAGGCCATGATTTCGGTTGAACACAGATGTGGCAATCTGTGTGTGGTTCACACAGTGATAAAGCAAAATCATGGCCTATCTGGTGGATCTTGAGGAAAGGTTCAAGAACCACTGGCTTAGGGTGATATTTTTTTTCTTCAAAAGTTAGACAGGCTTCAGTGTTTGTTTTTTTGAGAAATGGTTTCCATCTTGCCATCCTGTCCCAAAGACCAGACTTGTTCAGTATTCTGGAGATTGTTGTCCCATACAAGGAGTGACTAGTACCTGCAGCTCCTTTAATGCTGATGTAGAGCTTTTTGTAGCTTCCCAGATTGTTTCCTCCCTGTCCTGTTTTCAACTTTGGATGGTTGTTGGCAGTATTCCCATGGTGCCACGTTTTTCCATTTATTGACAATAGTTTTTACAGTGCTCAATGGCACAATCCAATGCCTTCTATATTCTTTATACCCTTCTCATAGTAACTTTCAACAACAAGATCCCATAGATGTGCTGTCAGCTACTTACCTACCATGGCCATCTTAGTAGGATGCAACCAAATACATTTCAAGGAAATCCTAAAGGAGCAGCCAATTTGTATTTAGGATTAATCAGACTCACTTTCATTGATGGCTGCAGTGTAGGCTACCTATGTTTGGATATGGTTTTGAATGTCATTGGTTAACTCTTAATGACAACTATAATCCCCATTATAAAAGGGTGTGCACTTTTATGCCAAGAGTTTTTTTCTTTTTGCCTAATTAATTTTTTTGTCCTGTATTTTGTTGGGTTTCAAGAAGGCTGCTTCAAGGAGCTTGGAATGAAGCCATTCATAGAGATGCATTGTAGTTTTGGAAAAATATTTAGGAGCCTCAGGTCCCAGGAAGTTTCTACCCCTGTAAGTATATACATTCATATAGGGGTGACCATGCCGTATACACGCAAGACATACATCATTTCCATGCATGTCTTGGCCTATACAGCTATATTTATTATACTTCCCCCCAGCACATTTCCTGCTCTTCCTTCCTTATCCTCCCTCCCAGACATTAGACCCAATTATCCCACTTCCTTCCTGATTTCTCTCGAACTCTACAAATAAAAACAAATAGTGAGTCTTGAAAGATATCTAATAATGTCACGGCATGCCAACCGAGGCTACACAATGACATTGTTACAAGCGACATCCCATTGCTGTTATTACACCATTAATCCAGTTAATGATATTCATCAATAATTAAGCAATTAGGTGTAGATAACAAGACCAGTATAGTGGGAAGATCTGTTGAACTGCGCGAGAACCAAGTTGAAGTAAATTCAAGGCTGTTATTCTATCATATATATATAGTTGTAGTCAAAGAACGTTGGTCATGTTTGCGGGTTTGTCACGTTTTGCGGCCCTCGCATAGCGAGCCGTTGATGGGCGCATGTGACTGCGAGCCTTGCAAAGCAAGCAGTTGAAACCCACGGGACTTAGGCTGCAATGATCACTAAAGGCGCTCATTGCAGGGCTTGCGATGAGCGCCGCAAGCGCTCACGGTGTGGGCTGCGGGACCTAGCTGGGGGCCACCAAATGACGGGCCTTAGGACCAGAGACACCCATATGGACTGTGGGCCTCGCAAAATTACAACTTTAAAAACAGACAAATCACTGAACTGTAAAAACCTGAAAAAAATACCAAATATGCCTCAAATTAACTTACACAACAGAGGGGAGAGCCAGGGAGCCTGTGACTGAGGTTTCAAGTTAATTTGAAGCATATTTGCCATTTTTCCACAATCGAAAATCGCCTAAGTGAGGAAAAAAATGGCTGCCAAAAAAAACGCAACACAAAAAAAACGAGGCCGAAGGGCTTAAAATAAGGCAGAATGACGTAAAACGAGACCTAAGCAGTAACACTTAACGCAAGACAGTAACATAACCCAAGACAGTAACAGAGGTCGAAGGATGTAAAACGAGGCCTAAGCAGTAACACTTGTGCCTATAAAAGTACACAGGGTGAGAGGCTTGCAATGAGCGCCAAAGGCGTACATTGCGATCCAACAGATGAGCCTTGAAGGCGCTCATCGTGAGGCTTGCAAGGAGCGCCAAAGGTGGTCATTGCAAAGCAGGAAAGTTGCAGCTTGCGATGAGCGCCAAAGGTGCTCAGAGGGCCCATAGCCTCACATTGTGTGGGAAACAGCATTGCCAGGCTTACAATTTTACTCCCGTCATTTTTGACAGGCAATTTCCTAGTTATAATAATAACTTCCAGTTGCAAATATCCATATTTTTATTTGTACTTTTTTAAAACTGGAACCCTGCTGTGGCCTTTTAATGAACACGTGGTATACATACACATGGATTCAAGGGGCAAGCTCTGGTGGGGGTTTACATAGTCCCTTGCTCGCAAAGCTTACAATCTATTTATGTGGCAAAGGACAGGTGCCTATGGAAGGGAGGATGCTGCTACATTTCTACAAGAGCATTTGCTAAGGGTGTTATGTTGAAGCTTCTTTAACAAAGTGATTTTTACGCTAAGCCTTAAAAGTGCTGAGAATAAGGGTTTCTCAGATATGTGCCAGAGAAACTGAGAAGGAGCTCCAAAATGGAACAGAAGAGTGAGGAGACATCAAGAGCAGAGCAAAGAGGACGAGCTGGGGTACAGATATTGATGAGATGAGAGATACAAGGAGAAGATGATGAGTGAATCTCCTTGACGCATACCAGGGAGAGGTTAATAGAAGAAAGACCAGAGTGAATTGTGGCAGTAGTCTAGATTGGATAAGATAATGTCCTGTGTAATTGTCCTGGCAACGGATGGACCAAGAACATAATGTATCTTTTTAGGAGAATAAAAGGAAAATATTAATCAAGTATGAACCTAAACAGTGTGCTTTATCTACTAAGTTGATGATTGTGCCATTGACCATATGGAAGGAGATAATAAGGCCAGGTTTGGGAGGGCCATCCAGATTCAAATTGCATTGACACCTCTTGAACTTTAGATTTAAGATCTGGTGTAGATAGTTAGAGAAACAGTTGGAACATGGGAAGCCTTTCTGAGGATAGGTTTGACCAGGACACGTTTAAAGGAGGGAACTTTGGCTATTGAGATGGAGGTGTTGAAAATGTGGGTCAGAGTGGGTAACAGAGGTTGGATTACGTGGGAGGGAATAAGATCAAGAGGACAAGTGGTAGGTGGAGATGAGGAGAACAGGCCAGACACCTCTTCCTCCGTAACAGAGGAAGAAAACCCAACAGGAGCAAAAACAATCGATGGAATCCACCTTAGTGTGAATGAAGATTGAAAGTCTTGAGGGGTGTTTCTACAGCAGGTAAGGCTAGCAGTAGGTGTCAGGAGAGAGTCCAAGATCGAAAAGAGGATGTGTAGGATAGATTTGTACAGTAAGAGAGGAAACATGGGTTTGTTCTACTTCGTAAGAGAAAATCTCTCTTGCTTATTTCTTCTATAAGTGAGGAGAGCATACAAGTACGTAGCTTGTACACAGATTAATCTAGCCGAGGAAGGCCGTAATCTGCTACGTATTAATGGAGCGTGTTTATAAAGTGAAGAGGCTAGTATTTCTTGCAAGGGGGCTAATGGAAATCTCAGTTTACAAGGACACATCCTGATGAGAAAAAAAAAAAAAAAATTGCAGAATAGAAAATGGCTCCTTCAGTAAAGAATTTTTGCATAATAAAAGAAAAATATGTAAAATGTATGTTTATTTTTACTTTATATTTTTTTTACCATTACATTTAGTTATTCAAAAGACTATATAGAAACCATAATGTATCCCCTACAGCACAGGACAGGAGGAGAAACCTCTTAGGTGGGGCAGAGGATTTAGATCAAAAGACACGTTTATTGCCCATAAGCGGAGATTCAAAGAAAAAAAAAAAAGCATAAAACAAATGAACAAACACAGACTATAATTTTCCATGTTCACTTTCTCTCTGATTCTATGTGAGAACTGTAAGGTCTTGGAGATCAAAGCGCAAAGCAGGGGATTATACTAGATTAGGGGCCTATTAAACATATTCCTGCAATGGAGGAGATATTGTCAGAGGTCTGAGGCGAGGATGTATTTATCTTTTATATAGGATTTAAAGAGCCGCCAAAAAGCTTGTAGCTTAAGAACCCATTACAAGCTGCCGGTATCTTTACATTTCTTTGATATTCTTTGGAATAAAGTCTTTACAAGTTACAGGTAAAGCGCTATAGGGAAAAACATTACAACGCCAGTTTCCCAATACAGTAAATATGTTTGAAGAGGATGAGCATTAAACATGGCTGTCACAGCCCGTTTTTTGGGGCCAGGGTACGAATCCCGTGACCCCCACAACCAACAGCCCTTCAGGGCTATGTGAAGATTTGTTTTCTCTGGTTGTCATACAACCAACTAAGCTGTCCTTGTCATGAACCCCAGGACACTTGGGCTTTTGGGTCTGGCTACTGGACCCGGATGGTCATTAGCCAAATAGCCGGTTGAATCAAAGGGGTATTATAATGGCCATAAGGACCATGTGAAAGACTTTACCACTTGTTGACTAGCTATATTGTATGACATTTTTACCCAAGCTCTGGTTGCATTACCAGGACTCCTAAGGCCCCTTTCCACCAGGTCATTTGAGCCTAGGGGGAGAAAAGGGAGAAAAAGAAGGAGAGCAAAGAGAGAGAGAGCAGAGAGAGAGAGAGAGAGCAGAGAGAGAGCAGAGAGAGAGAGAAAAAATAGAGAGCGAGAGAAAATAGAGAGAGAGAGAATAGAGAGAGAAGAGAAAGAGAATAGAGAGAATAGAGAGAGAGAGAGAGAAAGAGAGAGAGAGAGAGAGAAAGAGAGAGAGAGAGGGAAAGAGAGAGAGAGAGGGAAAGAGAGAGAGAGAGAGAGAAAGAGAGACTGACACACACACACACACACAGAGAAGAAAGAAAGACATAAATATAAATATATATATATATTGCCCAAGTTTCTGGAGACTTCGACAGAAAAAGGTTTAAATAAACATGGCTGCACAGTACATTGTGGATAACTGGGTGTAATATCCTAATATTGAGCTAAGTCCCTGCACAAAATATATCTACGTAATATTAATGGCTGTTTGGCGCAGGCTCTGCGGGAATGAACGTCGCAGTCTCATTAAATAAAACACAGTTACTGTTTTGTGCCCATAAAGAGCCTTTATTGTGAAATCCTTTCTATTTAGTACAAATAGCGTTATAATTTTTTTTTTATCCTGACACCTCATTATTTTCTGCTGTTTTACAACTTTGCTCTAAAAACTTGGCCATAAACCCTGGAATTTCTACCCAATCTGTTCTCGAAAACGAGTTGCTAATGAAAACAACGTGAGCCGCGGTCGCCGTCCGGCTGCATTTGGTTCGGGTTTTTTGGGTCTCGGAATTAAAGCTGCAGAAATAAATCCCTGGATCCTGCTGCAGGTGCTGAAATGCTGAGATTTGCTCTTTTAGATGGGATTGGGGAGCTCTGTATAAACACCACTCACATAATAACCCGGCATGGAAATTACAGGGACATGGACATGTATCACAATGTGGTTTGCTTTTAAATGAATGTCTTGGAGCACAACAAACTGATTCAAATGTTTAACTGGTCTGGGGGGCTCGCCCCTTTAGCCAGTGAGCTATAATATAGCTGTAGGAGCCATAGTTGTTTGCTAATGAGACCAACACAATACAGGATATTTTAAAAACATTTTAAACCAGTTTTACCTACTTAAAAGGGATATGGAAGGCTCCTGGATGTTACCAAGTATATAATATCCCTGGATATTTATTTACTTTTAAATCCTTTATTTTATTAAGAAATGCTTATAAACTCTATTTTTTTTGCCTAAAATCAAACAAATATTCCCTGTATGGGTATGCTCACTGCAGCAGATGCAGACAGAGACTCTGTATGGCTGCAGTGTGGTGTCCTAGCCCTTGTTTTTTTTTTTGGAGTAGATGAGATTGTCTTATCTTTGTTTAATCCCTTCCTCAGAGATGGACCGTGACTAGGTGTGTTTTATTTTATCAGGGGACGTAGCCTTGAAGGAAGAGGAGGATACAGAGATTTATTAGATAGCTGGATCTCTCTGAATTTGACACCAACCCACTTCCTAGCTTGCACCAGTAAATACAAGCCATGCTCGGGAGAAATGTAAACGCCCCTCAGATGTACCCAATCTTCAGAAAGCTACTACGGATACCTCCAGGGAGCAGCAGAGGCTTTCCTCTCCTCCGTTAAAGGGACAAGTTAGCAGCATATTTACTTTCTTAAAACATTTCCGATTTATCAATGAATATGTTGTAAACAAAACAAACATAGTCTAATTTATTTACTATTACATGGAATTATTCTTACCTATGTGAAACCATTGTCATGTTTGAGCTGCTTTTGAGGCAGGGAGGGAGAGCCCTGATAAAATAAATAGTCCTATTGATAGCACTGGAAATAATAAACATTTCAACTGAATCACTCAATATCTCCTCCGACATGTGGAAGCAATTCAGCGGAAACAAAAATGGCGACTCACACTGGAGCATTATTGCATATAATAAGTAAGGCTGTATTATTTTTTTCTTTCTATTCTAAAAGACACCTGACCCATTATCAATTGTAGTTTTTCACATGGAGGAGGCCCAAATATTTTTGAAGATGATAAACAATGGGATGATATTGTGTTACCTGCGGACCTCATGGAGTAACTAGCCGGATTAGGTTATTACTCCCTGGCACCTGCACACGCTCTGTATTATCACTTTCATATTGGAACATCTGTATAAAATAAGACTACCCAGCACCTTAAGGAATGAACATGAGCTTGATAGAGCTCAGAGGGGCAGATGTTGATAGATGTGCCTGGTGTGCTGCGGTACATAGTGTCATGGAGAGTTGGACAGGACTGAACAACAATACCCAGTACATGAGGTCCAATATACAAATGTTTCCTCTGAAATACACACATATATTTCTCAATATGCCCTATCTGTGCCCCAATCATCTTCAGCACTCCCAGCTCTCAACACTGCGTCTGTATAAATACTGGGCACTCCCGCCCCAATTCTCAGAGCAGCCCCTTACCTCCACAGCCCACTCAGTTATATGCAAGGAGTGGATCCTCACCTCCAGTAGTGCAGCGGCCGGGTCCCCTTGCAGACTCTTCCCCAGCTTGTCCACTTCATCCAACAAGAAAACTGGATTATTAACACCAACTATCTTCAGGCCATTGATTATACGCCCGGGCATACTGCCAACATACGTGCGCCTGCAACACAAAACAGGATCCATGCTCATGGTGTCTCCAACATCCTAGAAGGAATCAATGCTGTGTTGGCTACTGGCTTCATAACATATTAAAGGGAGCTGGCGCCACATGTCTACTTGGCTTTATATTGAATATAAGCTTGTGAAGAGGAAGCAGATAAAGTACCTCCTGAACTCATTTCTTTCTTAGACAAATATGGCGGTGGATGATCGGTCCATCCACAAGCCGCAGTTCTAAGGGAACATAGGCACTTCTACTGCTCAGGTCTTTTGTAGTGCATAGATAGTCACAAATCACTTTGACTTAAAGTCAAGTAGTTGTGAAAGGTCAGTTATAGGTGAAAATAAGAGACAGGTGGATCCAATCTCATGTCAATATATATTATAAGGTATCACAGCAACACATAACAGTACCGGTGTTATGGCGAGAATAAAACATCTGGCTGAAACATTCCCATATTTGCAGCTCAAACTTATTTTATACCTTTGTTGACACAAATATTATATGAGGAGGTTAAAAAACTTGCTGTGGCTGGGAAGATAAGGAGTTCCTCGTTCCTCATGGGTGTGTTTAGGCCAAGGCACACAAGGCCGCAGTTAGGAAGTGGCAGCATGTTACACCGCAGCCTTCTATTCCCAGCGCAATCATGGTCTCCTGCGACCAGACACACACAACAATCCTATCGAGAGGCACTGGAGGACCCTCCACTTTTGTCCCCTCTGCAGCAACCTATGTCCCGGTCACAGAATCTCTGTATCTTATACTTTAGCACCCTATACTTTGTTAATATAATTAAAGCACATATTCTACGCACTGTACATTAATTACCCCAGACCCTCCTTCAAGCATGGGAACTGCATCAGCAGAGAGAACACCACCCACTGCTCCAATCTACTTTCTACACTTGCTTTCCATCTTTGCTTTAGAACCTCCACCCTCTGCTTCTATTGAAAAATTAGCAGATTAATTCCTAAAAAGGGACAGAGTCCCCCAAAAAAGGAAAATAAATGGAGATGGGACTGGGAATAGTACAGGAGGATAGGCAGTTGTGCAGTTATAGCAATAAACTACCTTAATCTAGACTGGAAATTCCAGTATATCGGGGCATCTGACCTTTAGATTGTAAGTATGCGAGTTTTCAATCTTGCACAATGCTTTGGAGAAAGCTCTTTGGATACCGGAGTCTAAGTTTAAAGACGGGGCCTCCATCTTTGTAATGTGTTAATATTGTTTTCCCTTGATCACAACGCATGTATAGCGATACGGAATATGTTGGCACTTTACAAATAAACAGTAATAATAATCTGTATCTTTTTTTAATTTGATGCATTTTGTTATTAGTCGGTCTTCATCTCATTTACGTTTTGGCAAAGTGCTGCATGCTGGGTATCCTGCTTTTCATGTTATCAAAAGCATTATTGCAAGCAATGGGTGAATGATAGCGTGTGTCCTGTCCACGATACCACACCCACAGTGCATGCTATGTATGGTCCATGCAGGGAAAGCCTACGATAGAGAAGAGCTAGCACTCCAAGCACTGTGGGCAGACCCCAATATAATGAAATAACATGTCTGGTGGTAACAGATAGGCAGAGCATCCTCTTCCTTTATCCAGCAGGTCTAGCCATACTCATTAATACAGACCCCCAGCATCCTGGTTATCAATGGAAAAGACACAAATCTGTTGGTAGTCTCATGAGCGCTCACATGCTGCAGGAGCCCCGTCTCATGATGTCTGACAGCTCCTGATCATGTAGATAACACGGAGGTCACAAGACGGATAATTCAAGGGCACTGAAGCGGATTTAAAGTCTCATTAAGACTGACGGCGGAGATGCCAGAAGCATCAGATGGTGTAGGGGATTTTACAGAAGGACGAAAAGATGCAACTATTGGTCATAATTGAGTTTGGCTCAAAAATATCCTGAAAAGATCACGTGAAGACCAAGGAGGCAGAGAAAATAAAGGAAAAATATTGCTTAGGGAAAAAAGATTGATCTGTATCTTCTAGCACACAGCAACATAACCCACTTACTAGACTACTGTATTTTAGGAAAAATCTCACATGTTTGTGTAGTATGTAACAGACTAACAACATTAGCAGGAGCGTAAGCCATGGACATAAACCCATCATTAGAGGAAATCTTAATTTTGAGGACTTAAACGGTGCATAAACAGACAAGACTAATAGCTTGGAGACTGATAACATGTACTAATCTGCTATAGACGGAGAGGGGATGATGAGTAGGTGGGGATTTGTAAAATGATCAGAGAAGTTGGAATTTGACAACTACCCCTTACCCTGCAAGCACACAGAAGCAGGCAGCTTGCAAATATAACTGAATACCCTGCTCCTACACAAAGCCAGGCCGGGCCAGTTTTCCGGCACGCACACAAGGCCAGGCCAGGCCGGGCCAGTTTTCCGGCACGCACACAAGGCCAGGCCAGGCCAGGCCAGTTTCCCGGCACGCACACAAGGCCAGGCCAGGCCAGTTTCCCGGCACGCACACAAGGTCAGGCCAGGCCAGTTTCCCGGCACGCACACAAGGCCAGGCCAGTTTCCCGGCACACACAAGAGCCGAGCCAGGCCAGGCCAGTTTCCCGGCACGCACACAAGGCCAGGCCAGGCCAGTTTCCCGGCACGCACACAAGGCCATGCCAGGCCAGTTTCCCGGCACGCACACAAGGCCATGCCAGGCCAGTTTCCCGGCACGCACACAAGGCCAGGCCAGGCCATTTTCCCGGCACGCACACAAGGCCAGGCCAGGCCAGTTTCCCGGCACGCACACAAGGCCAAGCCAGGCCAGGCCAGTTTCCCGGCACGCACACAAGGCCATGCCAGGCCAGTTTCCCGGCACGCACACAAGGCCAGGCCAGGCCAGTTTCCCGGCACGCACACAAGGCCAGGCCAGGCCAGGCCAGTTTCCCGGCACGCACACAAGGCCAGGCCAGTTTCCCGGCACGCACACAAGGCCAGGCCAGGCCAGTTTCCCGGCACGCACACAAGGCCAGGCCAGTTTCCCAGGCACACACAAGAGCCGAGCCAGGCCAGGCCAGTTTCCCGGCACGCACACAAGGCCAGGCCAGGCCAGTTTCCCGGCACGCACACATGGCCATGCCAGGCCAGTTTCCCGGCACGCACACAAGGCCAGGCCAGGCCAGTTTCCCGGCACGCACACAAGGCCAGGCCAGTTTCCCGGCACGCACACAAGGCCAGGCCAGTTTCCCGGCACGCACACAAGGCCAGGCCAGGCCAGTTTCCCGGCACGCACACAAGGCCAGGCCAGGCCAGTTTCCCGGCACGCACACAAGGCCATGCCAGGCCAGTTTCCCGGCACGCACACAAGGCCATGCCAGGCCAGTTTCCCGGCACGCACACAAGGCCAGGCCAGGCCATTTTCCCGGCACGCACACAAGGCCAGGCCAGGCCAGTTTCCCGGCACGCACACAAGGCCAAGCCAGGCCAGGCCAGTTTCCCGGCACGCACACAAGGCCAGGCCAGGCCAGTTTCCCGGCACGCACACAAGGCCAGGCCAGGCCAGTTTCCCGGCACGCACACAAGGCCAGGCCAGTTTCCCGGCACGCACACAAGGCCAGGCCAGTTTCCCGGCACGCACACAAGGCCAGGCCAGGCCAGTTTCCCGGCACGCACACAAGGCCAGGCCAGTTTCCCGGCACGCACACAAGGCCAGGCCAGTTTCCCGGCACGCACACAAGGCCAGGCCAGGCCAGGCCAGTTTCCCGGCACGCACACAAGGCCAGGCCAGGCCAGTTTCCCGGCACGCACACAAGGCCAGGCCAGGCCAGTTTCCCGGCACGCACACAAGGCCAGGCCAGGCCAGTTTCCCGGCACGCACACAAGGCCAGGCCAGTTTCCCAGGCACACACAAGAGCCGAGCCAGGCCAGGCCAGTTTCCCGGCACGCACACAAGGCCAGGCCAGGCCAGTTTCCCGGCACGCACACAAGGCCATGCCAGGCCAGTTTCCCGGCACGCACACAAGGCCAGGCCAGGCCAGTTTCCCGGCACGCACACAAGGCCAGGCCAGTTTCCCGGCACGCACACAAGGCCAGGCCAGTTTCCCGGCACGCACACAAGGCCAGGCCAGGCCAGGCCAGTTTCCCGGCACGCACACAAGGCCAGGCCAGGCCAGTTTCCCGGCACGCACACAAGGCCAGGCCAGGCCAGTTTCCCGGCACGCACACAAGGCCAGGCCAGGCCAGTTTCCCGGCACGCACACAAGGCCAGGCCAGGCCAGTTTCCCCGCACGCACACAAGGCCAGGCCAGGCCAGTTTCCCCGCACGCACACAAGGCCAGGTCAGTTTCCCCGCACGCACACAAGGCCAGGTCAGTTTCCCCGCACGCACACAAGGCCAGGCCAGGCCAGTTTCCCGGCACGCACACAAGGCCAGGCCAGTTTCCCGGCACGCACACAAGGCCAGGCCAGGCCAGTTTCCCGGCACGCACACAAGGCCAGGCCAGGCCAGTTTCCCCGCACGCACACAAGGCCAGGCCAGGCCAGGCCAGTTTCCCGGCACGCACACAAGGCCAGGCCAGGCCAGTTTCCCGGCACGCACACAAGGCCAGGCCAGGCCAGTTTCCCGGCACGCACACAAGGCCAGGCCAGGCCAGTTTCCCGGCACGCACACAAGGCCAGGCCAGGCCAGTTTCCCGGCACGCACACAAGGCCAGGCCAGTTTCCCGGCACGCACACAAGGCCAGGCCAGGCCAGTTTCCCGGCACGCACACAAGGCCAGGCCAGTTTCCCGGCACGCACACAAGGCCAGGCCAGGCCAGTTTCCCGGCACGCGCACAAGGCCAGGCCAGGCCAGTTTCCCGGCACGCGCACAAGGCCAGGCCAGTTTCCCGGCACGCACACAAGGCCAGGCCAGTTTCCCGGCACGCACACAAGGCCAGGCCAGTTTCCCGGCACGCACACAAGACCAGGCCAGTTTCCTGGCACGCACACAAGGCCAGGCGAGGCCAGTTTCCTGGCACGCACACAAGGCCAGGCGAGGCCAGTACCCTGGCACCTACAATAAAAAAGAAAAAGAATCAGCAGAGCCCTGAATTATTAAGCAGAGACTGAGTGATTTTTAGCTTCATACAATATGTACAAAGATCTGAAGAACATCCAGTGCACGGCAGGAAGACGGAGCATCATCTGCAATAACAGATGTTTTGTTTGCTGCATTTTCAGAACAAGCTCCCTCCATTCATCAGCAGATAATGACACGATCAGACAGGCCGCACTTGGCCATGACATAAATCACTATCTGCCCCACTGGCTGCTTCCTGTGCATTGAGTGAGGACTGCCAACCCAAGTATGACTGAATGGAGATCTGCACCAGTAGGGGAACCGCAAAGAATCAACAACTATATAACTTGAAATCTTCTCTAATCCATCCAAACAACGACATGTCAAGCATTACCAAAATACTGCCGTTTTATACAGGATATTCGTGGTCTGTAGTAAGGAAAAAAAAATTACTTTAAAGTGACAGAGCAAAGGTCAGTGTTGAATTGCAATTGGCTGTTATTACAAATTGGGTATTTTACATAGTAATTGAATGTGATTTAAAAAATATATATTTTCTTACAGAACCTACATGCTAATACAAAGAAAAAAAAGCAAGATCTTAGTGGGTGGATAAGAAAGGCTCTTTAACAGGTAAAAATTGCAAACCATAATGTAAGCGCATTGTAAGATAATGTACATTTATAATAAGTTGCAATTAAAGGGCCACTATGCTCATATATTTAAAATAAGCTGTTTTTAAGAACAACGCTTGAAAATGGGCTAAATGTTTTTAGAATGGAAAATAAAGTATTCAGCCTCTGATATATTATGTGCTGTGGTATATAACATCTCGTTCTCTGCTGTCCTGAGGTGGGAGAAGACTTTGAATACACAGGAGGTTTCTATCTGCACAATGGGTAGGTGGCATCTACTATTGCCAATGTATTCATTAGGAATGATCAGCTGAAAATTAAAGTGTGCAATGGTGAATAATTGGGTATAAAAAGATAAAAATGTGTTTATTTATTTTTTCTTTCAAAAAAACATTTTGTCCAAAAAAAACATGTTTAACCCTATAGGAAAAAAAAAATGATTACAGTGGCCCTTTAAAAAAAAAGTCCTTATTACTACATATATCTTTATATTTGACCATATTTGGAACCCTTTCTGTGTTTTTGCAAATATATCAAGGATTTATTCGGGAAGGAAGAATCTTACAGGAAAAAGAGGATCAAGAACAAGAGGTTGTGATTTTGAAAATGGAAGATTTAGTGGTAATGTGTGAAATGTCAGCCTTTCAGAGCAAGTGTTAAAGGGCTACTGCCAACGACAAAAAAAATATATGTTTGAAAACTTTGAGTCCAACTACAAGCATAATTAAAGAAAAGAAAAAAAAGAAAGAAAAAAAAGACACTTATTTGTCAAGTATGTACCAAACTAACAATATTGGCAGCTGTGTAAGCCGTGGGAATAAGACTTTTTGGGAAAAATCTGATTTTTTAAAGCCTCTGCATATGAGTAGAGGAATCCATTATGTATTTGTTACATCACTTCCTCAGAGCTGAATCATGAGGGTGTATGTTTGGCAATCAGTGGAGAGAGGGGTGGGGAAGGAGAGGACAGAGAGCCATCGTAAAGATAATTTGATAACATTGAAAAAGACACAAGGACCCTTCTCTCTCACTGGTCCAGAAGAAGACCCCTCGCATCATTCACTGCAAGCGCTTCAGAAATGTAAAAGTCCTGCAGTGATATCAAGGTTTATTTTTCCTAACTTAATTTTTTCCTAATTAATTATGCTCCAAGTCAGACTTTTCAAGGAAATATTTGTTTTCATTGTGCAGTGGTCCTTTAAGCAGAAAGAAAAAAAAAACACATAAAAAATAGAAAAAAAATGTTGATGGCTCTGCTAGGCCCATGGGGGAATCCATGATTCAAAGGTGGAAGTTAGCAGAGAGAGCTTATATTTCTGGAGAGATATGGTTTAAATTCATGAAGAAAGAAGACTGCTTCTAGGCCAAGAGGGCGAAGGGATGTGGTGTCAATTTCATTCTTATACAATTATCTTAAGAAAGGCCTCTCTGTTCCCTTCTTATGCACCCCTCTCTCCACTGATGGTCAAAATACACACACTCTCATGATTCAGCGCTAAGGAAGTGATGTAACAAATACAATATGGATTCCTATGCTCAGGATGTTTTATGTCCATGGCTTACACAGCAGCTAATATTGTTCAGTATGTACTTGGCAAACAAGCATCTTATTTCTTTAACTACATCGGTCCTTTAAAGGCAAACAGTTAAGGAATTAAATCATGTCTGGAAAAAAACATAAAGCAATCCTGACGTAAGCAAAGCTTTTAGGTAGATATAGTGGGCATAAAAGATGAGGCTCTTGGATCTTATCCACCATTACATTTGTGTTTCTAATATAAGGCAGGTCAGTTATAAGACCTGTGTGGAGATCTGAGTACCTGTGCCCCCGGATATCCGACTGATCACACACCCCTCCCAGGGCGATTCTGTGGAACTCTCTGCCCAAGGTTTTGGCGATGGACCTGCCCACGCTGGTTTTTCCCACTCCTGGAGGGCCCACAAAGCAGAGGATGGGCCCTTTCAGGTCGTTCTTGAGTTGCCTCACAGCCAGGTACTCCAGGACTCTCCTCTTCAGCTTCTCCATGGCGTAATGGTCATTGTCCAGCAGGACCCTGGCCGCACGGATATCCAGCTGGTCTGAAAGACGCACAAAAGGTCAGGGAAGAGTACATCAAGACACACTATACCTGCCTATAACATGTATAGGACTACAGTAAGATTTCTCTAAAAATGTTATAAAGCTCATGGCTTACACAAGTACCAATGACATTTTCATGCAGAATTATGGCCCAAAACTTGCAGACACATGCACTTATTGCAAAGTGTTGTGGTGAAGGGCCTTGTGCACCTCAATGAAGCTGTGAGCTATACTATGTAGGGTCACCCAAGATGGGCAAGTCATGGCAGAGTGGTCAGACAAATCACCATCCACTGGAAAAAGGAACTGGCAACACACTCCAGTATCTTTGCCAAGATAACCTTATGGAAAGTATGAAAGATAGATGCGCCTGGCATGCTGCACTTCATGGGGTCACGGACAGTTCGACACAATTGAACAATTTAAACCACCAAAGGGCATAGTAGGGCAGTAAAGTAAGAGTAAAATAGCAATATTTGCCATAGGAAGTTGTTGAGCAATGTCATGAAGTAATAGAAAATCAGGTAACTAGTAGTGCATTAATTGATTAAATGGCTTCCTTTTGCATGTACATACATATCCCAGGCTTCTTTGCAACACAGCAACCCCAGAGTATGATGCAAATGTATCTGCACTCTCTTGATTGGCCAAACAAATTATGCTAATCTTAGCAGGGATTTTCAGAGGAGTCACCTAACAAAAGCCTCAGCTTGCAAACTGAAAAGATTTAGCAAACATCTGGGTGCGTTTGTAAGTGTTTATTTTGGTATTTTTCATGCAAAAAAATATTTGCATACACTACTGATTCTCCTCTATCAGATGCACACATAATCCAGGAAACTTAGATATGACTTTAAGGTATTTATAAAGTCTGGTTGTTCACAGATTGACATCTCAAAAGCAAAAAGAAGCCAGGGGGATGATCATAGTAATGAGAACCATAGTGGTGGATGGACCACTTTATTTACTTTTAAGTACTTTATTATATTAAGAAGTGTTTAAAAGCTCAAACAAATTGTCCATGTCGGTCTGCCCTCTGCAGCACACAAAGACACTGACTCTGCTATACTTGCGGTGTTGTCTTATACTAACCAATCAGTGACCATCTCTCAGTAACATGGTCCATGATAGGCTAGGACACTACACTGCACATCCAGCCCTACAGGGTCTCTGTCTGCATATGCTACAGAGGACAGACCCATACAGGGACTATTTGTTTAAGGTTTGTCAGTAAAAAACAAACCTTATAAAAACATTTTTTATAAAATAAAGTACATAAAAGTAAATAGACACACAATAATATTATATACCTAGCAAAATCCAGACAAATCAGTTATTTTTATGTGTAGTTCTTCAAATAGCATATTTTATCTTTATTTAAACATGTCTTAAAGCTCATGGCTTACACAACTGCCAATTCTTGTTTGGTAAAAACTTTACATGGTTGTAAAGTATGTAACAAAACATTAGCAGATATGTAAGACATAAATGCTTTTTTATAGAAAATATTATATTTTGATGACTGTAGTTTGAGGGGGATTATTATCCGACTGGATGTCACTCTACCATTGAATTCTATTGTCAATGGTTCCTCCTACTTCTCCAAGTTCTCTAAACCTTTTAGGAACCAAAGCAAATTGTCCGCCATCAGTAAAAGCGAAACAATTCTATAGTTAAAAATTAAAGGCTGTATTGATTTTAATATGTGCAAAAAATTATACAAATGAGAATTCTTTAAACAAGTATAATGTATATGGCACTTGCTTTATATGAACGGCTACCACTCATATAACGCTTTCCCTGGAACGCCACGTATCCCTCGGGAGGCTCGGGATTGGGATGGAGGCGGCCTCTCGGCGCAGTTACAGAAGTTACTCCTAGATTTACAAAAACAATGACTTGGCTCGGCCCCAATTCCTTTGCTTTCCGCTGTTCCCTTTTTTATATTTTATTTTCCTGAAATCGTGATAGTGCGGCGCAGACCTCCGTGACAAGAAGACCCAGAGGCTGTGGGAAGATTGTCTTTATAAGTCACTCAGGTGGTCACTAACATAAAGAAGGTACTATAGGGGCACTGCCACTCCAACATGTTGGATTATCATATGCCCATTAGGAACTGTTTCTACATTTTTCTCTGCAATAAATAATTCCTGAGATATTCAGTATAGTTTATGCTAAAATGCGGCCACCTATGCCAATTTGTAGTTCGGGATGTTTGATAAGTGGGGACAAGGAGATCAAATTGCACGATAACACTACGGCACACAGACAGTGCTGATAATTAGCTAATTACAATTCAGGGGCTGCTCATTTGCATAATAATGAACACAAACAATTGCAAAAACAAAACAATATTGAATATCTCAGCTATTATTTACTTGGCCAGTACAATATACAGAGCGGTTGTGAAAGTATTACGGCCCGTAGAACTTAAGAACCGAAGCACGTAGATGGACTCTGGGTCTCGGAAAATTACAACTTTAAAAACGGCCAATCCACAGAACTCGAAATACCTCCTAAAAACAACAAATATGCCCCAAATTAGCTCACACACAGCACAGGGGAGGAGAGCCAGGGAGCCTGTGACTGAGGTTGCAACTTAATTGGAGGCATATTTGGTGTTGTTTCACAATTGAAAATCGCGTAAGTGTGAAGAAAACAAAACAACTAAAAACAAGGACCAAGGACATAAAAACGAGCTCAAAGAAGTAAACTCTTAGTGCCTTGGGTTGCGTTAACTCTTAACCCAAGGTAGTAACAGTCATTGCGAGGCCCCAAAACTAGACAGGGGGGGGGGGGGGGGGGGGGGAGAGGATCGCAATGAGCGCCAAAAGGGGCTCAGAGGGGCCATATCCTTGCATTGTCTGCCAAACAGCATTGCCAGGCTTACAATTCTACTCCCGTCATTTTTGACGGGCAATTTCCTAGTATCTATATAGTAAATAAATAGAACATGTGTTCACCTTTGAATGCCTAAAACAAGTTAAAAACTTGTTTCATGCCCAGAATGACACTCTAGGGGTTAATGTCAGTTCGTACATAATAATAAATAGTTGGTAGGACCCTTAATACAGTGAGTCTGTGTCCCGTGGCTTGTGACCCTCCCACGTCCACAAACAGCCCAGGAATGCGGGGGGGGGGGGGGGGGGGCTGAGAAGGGACAATCACTGCAGTCACTGATAGTAAACAGCTGGGGTCCATGTGCCAGTCACATGGAAAATACACACAAACAAGAGGGACCCTCAGGTGCACAGAGTAACAGACAACCAGAAGACAGAGGAGAATGGGGAGAGGCAGGGAGGAGAAAAGAGAAAGGAGGAGAGAACAGGAGGATGGGGAGAACAGAAAGGAAGGCTGGGGAGAACAGAGAGGAAGGCTGGGGAGAACAGACGGCAGGGGAGAACAGGAGGATGGGGAGAACAGACGGCAGGGGAGGCAGGGAAGAATAGAAGAGAGCGAGAGGTAGGGGAGAACAGAAGGATGGGGAGGCAGGGAAGAATAGAAGAGAAGGAGAACAGGGGAGAACTAAAGAGAGAACAAATGGAGAGACAGGGGAGAACAGAAGGATGACATGTATACATATAAATGCAATAAACAGAATTGCCACTTGTCTCTTATCACAAGTGTTAGAAAGTTCTGTATCCCTTTAAATAACTAAGTGTCCAATAATAAAACATTCTACTAAGTGTTTATTTTCATATTGAAACAGCATTTTATTTACAACAAAACTGTTTTTGCTCACTGAAAGCTTCAAAATAGTCCCTGCAAAGGCCCACCCTCTCTAGCTCAAGCATACAGTGTTTCTATAGTACTAGCCAATGAGATGCTGTGTCTCAGCATCATGTTGCTGATTTGGTGCTGAGACACAGACTGCCATTGGCTAATACATCTAGTGCTATAGACATATTGTATACATGAGTTACAGGGTGCAGACCTTTGTAGGGACTGTTTGTAAGGTTTCACAGAGTAAAAATGTAGTTTTTAAGCACTTATTAATACAATTATGTTTAATTATACATATAAATACTTTGTTTATTTTAGTATTAAGAACAGGAAACCTTCATTGTCATTTAAAAACATAAATTACATGAAAGGATCTCTCACTTAATCACACGCAATTAATTCTCTCTTTGATTGGCGATGATACCCAATTAGTATATATTTGAATTGTTAGTCTTATTATTCTAAGTCTCAGTGACTATTATTATTATACACTTGATGTCGATGACTCCCCTGTAAGATAATTAATAGGGCTCTTTAGGAAATGATTCCTGTTTTATATAAATGTTTTCACACCGTGACTTCATTTTATTCTCCTCAATGTCTCTTATTTCTAAGAAGCTCCCACAGTAACAGCTCCAGCTCCATCCCAGGTTGTTTCCTGTTCACTCTCCCGAGTGTTGCCATGCTGCATGCCTGAGTTCAAGCCACACCCATATGAGAGGAGGGCGTCACATTACCAGTGTAACATGCTGCTCATTACCAGTACAAGACATTGGTAGTGTGACGCTGTGGGCGTGGCTTTAGGTCACAGCTATGCAAGATGTTAGCTCTTATGAGAGAGAACATGAAGGGAGAGGCTCTAGAGGGTGAGGCCGATGTCTGCCACTGCGTATGGTCAGCTAACAAGAAAGATCCCATGTTCTTCATGAGAGTATATTATAAACGCACGAAGGGAGTAAAGCAAAATATAATATTTCCAATGCATAATCCTGAAACGCAGAGAAGGCGTCAGACATTGGAAAATGAAACGGTTTTCATGGCTAAATGAGAACAATTTCTGTGCAGTCCTTTGAAGTGTGTGAAGATGTTTTTGTCCGGCGGCGCAGCGCGAAGCTCCCTTGTAAACAGATTATATAACAATCCACATGGACTGTACTCTGCTGCCACCTGCTGGCCACGGACTGTAATTGTTACAGGAGAAAAACGTATTCCCAGATATCGTACAGTGGTTACATGATTATGTTCTAAAAGGTATAAGCATCTACATATATCAGCAAAGCATAGGATGGATTATGCACTAGTAAGGAGACCTACCCACGGACAGCCGTTTCCATCTTAAATGGATCTCATCAGCGATTGCTGGAACCTAACACGTGCTATGGAGGGTTCCCAGGTGGTCCAGTGGTTAGGATTAATTTCTTTCACCACTGCGACCTGGGTTTGATTCCAAGTCAGGGAACCAAGAGGTCACAGCACCCTAAAGTCGAGCAGAAATGGGGCTGGACAGTACTTGGATGGGACACCACCTAGGAATACCAGGCAACCCACTCCAGTATCTCTGGCCTGAAGACCAAGTGGATCAGCATGGACATAAAGATGTATTGGTGTGTTATGGTCCACAAGGCCACAGAGAGTCGGAAACGACTGAACGCAAAAAAAAGACAAAAAAAACCCAAAACACGATTTTGTGGGAAGATAATTAGCACAACAGTATTTAGCTTATGCTGGGTAAAAGAGCGACAGAAGCCACCACCACAACAGTGTGCATAATCCATCCTATGCTATGCTTCAAAGCTGTGTAATAGAGTGACAATATGCCTAAAAGAAGCCATGTATAAAGTGGTATTGAATTTAAAAATAAAAATGCATTAAAATGGGAACACAAATGTATTATTTACTTTACTATATATATATATATATATATATATATATATATATATATATATATATATATATATATATATATATATATATATATATATACATACACACACACACACACACACAAACAGTACATGATTGCGCACACACACACACACAGTACATGATTGCGCACACACACAAACACAGTACATGATTGCACACACAAACACAGTACATGATTGCACACACACAAACACAGTACATGATTGCGCACACACACAAACACAGTACATGATTGCGCACACACACAAACACAGTACATGATTGCGCACACACACAAACACAGTACATGATTGCACACACAAACACAGTACATGATTGCACACACAAACACAGTACATGATTGCGCACACACACAAACACAGTACATGATTGCGCACACACACAAACACAGTACATGATTGCACACACACAAACACAGTACATGATTGCGCACACACACAAACACAGTACATGATTGCGCACACACACAAACACAGTACATGATTGCACACACACACAAACACAGTACATGATTGCACACACAAACACAGTACATGATTGCACACACAAACACAGTACATGATTGCACACACAAACACAGTACATGATTGCACACACAAACACAGTACATGATTGCACACACACACACACACACACACACAGTACATGATTGCACACACAAACACAGTACATGATTGCACACACAAACACAGTACATGATTGCGCACACACACACACACACACACACAGTACATGATTGCGCACACACACACACACACACACAGTACATGATTGCGCACACACACACACACACACACAGTACATGATTGCGCACACACACACACACACACACACAGTACATGATTGCACACACAAACACAGTACATGATTGCACACACACACACACACACAGTACATGATTGCACACACAAACACAGTACATGATTGCACACACACACACACACACAGTACATGATTGCACACACAAACACAGTACATGATTGCACACACAAACACAGTACATGATTGCGCACACACACAAACACAGTACATGATTGCACACACACACAAACACAGTACATGATTGCACACACAAACACAGTACATGATTGCACACACAAACACAGTACATGATTGCACACACACACACAGTACATGATTGCACACACACACACACACACACACACAAACACAGTACATGATTGCACACACACACAGTACATGATTGCACACACACACACACACAGTACATGATTGCACACACAAACACAGTACATGATTACACACACACACACACACACAGTACATGATTGCACACACAAACACAGTACATGATTGCACACACAAACACAGTACATGATTGCACACACAAACACAGTACATGATTGCACACACAAACACAGTACATGATTGCACACACAAACACAGTACATGATTGCACACACAAACACAGTACATGATTGCACACACAAACACAGTACATGATTGCACACACAAACACAGTACATGATTGCACACACAAACACACGATTGCACACAGTACATGATTGCACACACACACACACACAGTACATAATTGCACGCGCACACAGTACATGATTGCACACACAAACACAGTACATGATTGCACACACAGTACATGATTCCCCTCTCTGCCCTGCACCCCCTCCTCATCCTATGAAGGTCTCTCTTTTTTTCCCATGGGAAGCTCAGCTCATGTTGTTTTCTCACAGCATTGGCAGAAATGGAGGAATTCCTAAAATAACAAGGTCTCGAGTTGCTGATACAAGATATCTGCGCCGAGCCTGGCGAGGTCTGTACAACACAATGGAAAGCCGGCTCCAATTAGCCACAATCTTACGGCTTCTTATTTCACAGGATTAGAGCCCATTGTCTGCACACATTATACTGAGACCTGGTGACCGTCGAGGGGCCGGAGCAGCCGCGCACACGCAACATACACTTTTATTTACATGTGGTCAATGTTTTTCTGTATAGTTTTTCTGAATAACTAAACATGATAATAGGTAAGAGAGAGAGAGAGACACAGGAGAGGGAGGGAGGGATGGATAAGAGAGAGACACAGGGGAGGGAGGGAGGGATGGATAAGAGAGAGAGACACAGGGGAGGGAGGGAGGGATGGATAAGAGAGAGAGACACAGGGGAGGGAGGGAGGGAGGGATAAGAGAGAGAGACACAGGGGAGGGAGGGAGGGAGGGATAAGAGAGAGAGACACAGGGGAGGGAGGGAGGGAGGGAGGGATAAGAGAGAGACACAGGGGAGGGAGGGATAAGAGAGAGACACAGGGGAGGGAGGGAGGGATAAGAGAGAGACACAGGGGAGGGAGGGATAAGAGAGAGACACAGGGGAGGGAGGGAGGGATAAGAGAGAGACACAGGGGAGGGAGGGAGGGATAAGAGAGAGACACAGGGGAGGGAGGGAGGGGTAAGAGAGAGACACAGGGGAGGGAGGGAGGGATAAGAGAGAGACACAGGGGAGGGAGGGAGGGATAAGAGAGAGACACAGGGGAGGGAGGGAGGGATAAGAGAGAGACACAGGGGAGGGAGGGAGGGATAAGAGAGAGACACAGGGGAGGGAGGGAGGGATAAGAGAGAGACACAGGGGAGGGAGGGAGGGATAAGAGAGAGACACAGGGGAGGGAGGGAGGGATAAGAGAGAGACACAGGGGAGGGAGGGAGGGAGGGATAAGAGAGAGACACAGGGGAGGGAGGGAGGGATAAGAGAGAGACACAGGAGAGGGAGGGAGGGATAAGAGAGAGACACAGGGGAGGGAGGGAGGGATAAGAGAGAGACACAGGGGAGGGAGGGAGGGAGGGATAAGAGAGAGACACAGGGGAGGGAGGGAGGGATAAGAGAGAGACACAGGGGAGGGAGGGAGGGAGGGATAAGAGAGAGACACAGGGGAGGGAGGGAGGGAGGGAGGGATAAGAGAGAGACACAGGGGAGGGAGGGAGGGAGGGATAAGAGAGAGACACAGGGGAGGGAGGGAGGGAGGGATAAGAGAGAGACACAGGGGAGGGAGGGATAAGAGAGAGACACAGGGGAGGGAGGGATAAGAGAGAGACACAGGGGAGGGAGGGATAAGAGAGAGACACAGGGGAGGGAGGGAGGGATAAGAGAGAGACACAGGGGAGGGAGGGAGGGAGGGATAAGAGAGAGACACAGGGGAGGGAGAGAGGGATAAGAGAGAGACACAGGGGAGGGAGGGAGGGATAAGAGAGAGACACAGGGGAGGGAGGGAGGGATAAGAGAGAGACACAGGGGAGGGAGGGAGGGATAAGAGAGAGACACAGGGGAGGGAGGGAGGGATAAGAGAGAGACACAGGGGAGGGAGGGAGGGATAAGAGAGAGACACAGGGGAGGGAGGGAGGGATAAGAGAGAGACACAGGGGAGGGAGGGAGGGATAAGAGAGAGACACAGGGGAGGGAGGGAGGGATAAGAGAGAGACACAGGGGAGGGAGGGAGGGATAAGAGAGAGACACAGGGGAGGGAGGGAGGGATAAGAGAGACACAGGGGAGGGAGGGAGGGGTAAGAGAGAGACACAGGGGAGGGAGGGAGGGGTAAGAGAGAGACACAGGGGAGGGAGGGAGGGAGGGGGTGAGAGAGAGAGAGACACAGGGGAGGGAGGGGGTAAGAGAGAGAGAGAGAGAGAGACACCCGGGAGGGAGGGGGTAAGAGAGAGAGAGAGAGAGAGAGAGACACAGGGGAGGGAGGGAGGGGTAAGAGAGAGAGACACAGGGGAGGGAGGGAGGGGTAAGAGAGAGAGACACAGGGGAGGGAGGGGTAAGAGAGAGAGACACACAGGGGAGGGAGGGGGAAAAGATAGAGAGAGACACAGGGGAGGGGGGGGACATTTGTAATATTATACCATCATTTATGACGAGTAAACTACTAGTCTTATAATAAAAGCACATAAAAGTATATTATATACCTAGTAAAATCTAGGAACCTTCTAACATGATATATAAAAGAGTATAAACTTTCCCCTGAAATCCCTAATTTTGGTCTGAACCACAACAGTGATTCAGCTTGTTTACACCCTAGAAAATCCAGAAAAGACGATTTTGATCTCTGTAAATCTTATAGGTGTATAATACCAACTAGCCCCAATCTTGTAATAATAATCTTTAATGTGGGAGCATATTGAGCTCCTTTTTACCTTGATCCATATATTATTCCTTGGGGTTTGACTTAATGGCGTCCCAAATCATCCACCCACCTTCCATATATAAATGTTTTTCACGTGTATAGAATATTTTACATATATATTAAAAAATATATATGTGCTAAAGTTATAGTATTTGCGTTTATTGCTGCAAATATTAGGTGACGTGAGCTGCTGAGGAACCCAAAATAAGAACGTAATGGTTGCAGTTTAGAAGTCGGATGTAGTTTATTTTTTCCCGTTCTCCTGAGTTTTGACCCATCCAGATGTCATTGATAGAAATCGAATAGATTTTTTGCTTCTAATGGCGGCTTCTGCTGATACACTGCGCCATAACGGGAACATTTTTTGAAAACCATAACTTTTACACATTGCTAACTATCTCTGCAATTAAATAAAATCAAAAAAATAAAAATCAGATTTCTGTAATGTGAGATGTTCTAGATGTTGGATTTATTGGATCTATCCTGTTTTAAATTCACCACCACTGACAACTGCAGTGCCGGCAAGTGGCCGCTAGATGGTACTGCGGATATTTCACACAAGTTGTAACCTTAGAAGGTTACCCTAACCCTCATTGTAGCCCTAAAAAAAGTTTACCTAACTCTTTGGTATCGGCACTGAAAAATCGACAGCGCCATCTAGCGGTTGGTGGGCGGCACTGCTGGCAAATTTTTGACGAATTTCAAAAGGGAAAGGACCAATTTATCCATAGATAGTTTACCCGGACGTGATATGGAGCACTACATTGTACATTTCTCTGTCGTTATATGAATTCTGTCTATATATTTATGGATTCCCCCAGGACCCCCCACTCACCTTTTGTGTTTTTATTCCATGGCAGCTCAGACATCAGCTCCAAGTAGTTTCGGGTCAGAGCATATTCTGGCATGGACTGCGGCATTTTCTTTAACCTGGAGGAACGTCCAGAGTATTACTGAGTATTACAAAGCAACAACACACAGGGGTGACACTCAGGAAGAGTTTCTTTAACCATTCCCCATAATGCATCATTCAAATTGGTGACTACGTGACAACACATATTCGCATACAGAAGCCAAAAAAAATAAAATAAATTCTAAATATTTCAGAAATGATTTACTCTAGAGAAAAACAATGAAGATGTCCTTTTCTTACCAATTGGTCAATATACTCAGACCCATGGAAAACAGTGTAAAAAAGCTGTTGTATGTAAGGAACATAAATACTATTTACAAACCGTTCTATTTCCATAATAGCGAGATCTTGAGTTTAGACCAGGGGTTGTCAGTCTTAATACCCACCGCCCACTTTTGATGGTAAAATTCCCTTGCTGCCCACCGGAGTCGCAGTGACTCAATTTACGCTCTCTCATTTCTGGTTACATAAATGATATGATTATGTTACTTTGACAATATGGGTGTCTTCTCTCCAAGTAACAATCTATTGTCTACACTCGCCATTGGATGGATTCTCAGAATTACTTATATTGACATATAATGTAATTTTTGATTGGAGCATTTAGCTTTATACTTACTACTAGAGGATCACTCACTGTGTAATTAGACTTACATAAATCATATGACCCTAGCTACAGTTGTGCTCAACAGTTTGCATACCCAGGCAGAAATTGTGAAATTTTGGCATTTATTATGAAAATATGACTGATCAAGCAGGACTGAAACCATTTATTATCACATAGTGGTTTGGCTCCTTTTTAAATCATAAATGATAACAGAAATCACCCAAATGGCCCTCATCAAAAGTTTGCATTCCCCTAGTTCTTAATACTGTGTATTGCCCCCTTTAGCACCAATGACAGCATGCCGTCTTCTGTAATAGTTCTCTATGAGGCCCCTAATTCTTGCAGGTGGTATAGCTGCCCATTCGTCTTGGCAAAATGTCTCCAGGTCATGCACAATCTTTGGTCGTCTTGCATGAACCGCATGTTTGAGGATCTCCCCAGGGTGGCTTAATGATATTAAGGTCAGGAGACTGTGATGGCCACTCCACAACCTTCGTATGTTTCCGCTGTAACCACTGGAGGGTCAACTTGGCCTTGTGCTTAGGGTCATTGTCATGCTGGAAAGTCCAAGAGCGTCCCATCCGCAGCCTTTGTGTAGAAGAATGCAAATTGTCTGCCAGTATTTTCTGATAACATGCTGAATTCATCTTACCATCAGTTGTCACAAGATTCCCCCGTGCCTTTAGTGACTCACCACCATGCATCACAGTGGGGATGGTATTCTTTTCACTATAGGCCTTGTTGACCCCTCTCCAAACATAGCGCTTATGGTTGTGACCATAAAGTTCTATTTTGGTCTCGTCACCCCAAATTACAGTGTGCCAGAATCTGTGAGGAGCGTCAAGGTGTTGTCGGGCATATTGTAACCGGGCTTTTTTGTGGCATTGGCGCAGTAAAGACTTCTTTCTGGAATCTCGACCATGCAGCTCATTTTTATTCAAGTATCGTCGTACTGTGCTCCATGAAACAACCACACCACCTTTTTCCAGAGCAGCCTGTATTTATCCTGAGGTTACAGGTGTTTTTTTCTTCTGGCAGTTGTGGCTGAAATCTTTCTTGGTCCACCTGACCTTGGCTTGGTATCAAGAGATCCCTGAATTCTCCACTTCTTAATAAGTTATTGAACAGAACGGACTGGCATTTTCAAGGCTTTGGATATCTTTTTAAATCCCTTTCCATCTCTATGAAGTTCCATTACTAGGTTACGCAGGTGTGTGTCACCTTGTGTATCTGTAACAAGGCCAAACGTTCAAGGGTATGTAAACTTTTGATGAGGGCCATTTGGGTGATTTCTGTTATCATTATGATTTAAAAAGGAGCCACACAACTATGTGGTAATAAAAGGCTTCATATGATCACTATCCTGCAATAAAAAATTTTTGTTTGCAGGATCAGTCATATTTTCTAAATAAATGCCAAATTGTCATAATTTCTGCCAGGGTATGCGAACTTTTGAGCACAACTGTAGTACTTACTAGATACTGATCCTGTCCTGACGGCTGTTCATGGGCTCTCTCACCAGCTCTCCAACCAGCCAAGTGTGGTGCTGCTGGGGGTCTCCGGCATGCGATGTCACATGTCAGTGACGTCACCTAGTGATTACCCCGCCACCCACCATGAACGCTTGAAGTGCCCAGTGGTACAGACCAGTTTGACAACCACTAATTTAGGCATGATAAGTGCTATAAATGGCGGCCTTCAGTGGCTCACTGGAATAGAAAGTTTTCTTTTAACATGGGGGGGCAAATGTTATTAACAGAGCAAATAATTTTAAAGCCTGATATTGAAAGAACAAGAGGTCAATGCATTTAATAAGTTTGTTATGGATATATGGGGTGAGTTAATGTGAGTAGGCGCGTAATGATTAAAGCTCTACTAGCGACTTGCCCATCAAAAAAAATTGAAGCCTCGCAATGATGTTTGCCACACGATGCAAGGCTTTGCCCCGCTCTAACTTGCAGGCACGAGATGAAGGCCTTTGTCGTTCATCGCGGGCCTAGCAATGAGAGTCGTTGGGGAGCCTTTCCCCATTTTACTTTACTGGCCTTGCCGCTCATTGCAAGCCGCGGCATGTGCTCTTGCGCATGCACAAGCCCATAACTTTGCAAGAGTTACAAATGCTCTCACCCTTGTGTCTCTTTCCCCCCCACTCTCCCTCCCCTTTGTCTTTTCACCCCCTCTTCCTCCCGTTTCCTTTCCTGCAACCCAGGCATGAAACCCATATGATTGGCATGTACTATAGTGCATATTAATTGATTGCTGCGTGTCCATTGGATCTTAGTGTACATTTTTGCATCTGAATTTATTAAAGATATATGTAAGTGAGCTGGGTTATGAATGCACCCGATAGAGGAGAATTTATAGTGTCTGAAAATTTTGCATGAAAAATTCCAAAGCAAACAGTTAAACCGATAGCCAGAAGTTTGCTGAATTTCTTGCTTTTGCAAAGAGTTTTCTCTCAATGTTGACACCCCCTGAAATTCCCAGGGAAAATTAGCATATCTTATACAAGGTTTCTTTTTTTGCCTGGGGATTTTGCAGACATGCTCAGTTATCACCTGAAGTCTGCCCTACTGTGGGAAGCCACATGATGTCAGACACTTATTTATTTCTTGTGTTCTGTCTGTGAGTATTGTGTAATGCAGAGTTATTTCTTGTGTTCTGTCCGAGTATTGTGTAATGCAGAGTTATTTCTTGTGTTCTGTCTGTGAGCTCTGTGCAATCCTATGATAGCATTTCTATAGTTCGGTTTGAGTATTGTGTAACGCTGTGTTATAATTTCAATAGCTGCCTGTGAGACTATTGTATACATTTATGTGTTTAGAGTCTGTAACCATGTCAGCTTATAAAAAGATTTGTGATATACTTTAACTGTCACATCAAATCAAAATATATTTGTGTTCAACTTGTCTTGCTTTATCATTGTTTTGTCTAAGCATAAGAGTATTTAGAGATTCATGTGTGTTTATTCAGGTCAGACCTAACTGCACTGCACTCTTTTGCCACCCAGTGTCACAGCTGCTTGCCAATCAGAATGCGCATGTGCTGCATAATCGATATCTCATTAAAAATGAGATATCCTTTATGCAAATCACAGTTGCTGGGGGTGTCTAAATCACCCCAGCACATTTTTTATTATATTGCAAAAACGGTGTGTATGTTTTCATGCAAACCTTTTTGTTAGGTGGGTTATGATGCATTCTACAGGATGCATTCATAACCCACCTTACTTTCATATACCTTTTATGAGATACGCCTATAGCCCTGTGTTTAGTTACAAGAGCTTTTAGGAATCCAGATGGTGGTATTTGGCCTTTTTGCAATCCTGTGAATAATTTGTCTCTTGGAAATCAGAATAGGTTGGTAACTTTGTAAATAAAATGTTAATAAACCCACCCGGTCATGGGATTTTTCCTTTTTAAGACGTTTAATTACCCATTTGATTTCCTCTGGAGTGATTGATGCTACCAGTGACACTTTTTGACCATTAGCAAATCTAGATAGTTATATTGGGAAGAAACATTTAGCTGTGTTCTCAGGCGTTGCATTGGGGACCTTGTTCTTTCTATAATTGGGTATGGCGGAATCTTTAGAGTTTGTGTTATTTTAATAAAAACATTTTGAAATATATATCACAAAAATATACTTAAATAGAAGCTCTTTTCAATCTGATGGTAAATTAGAATAACAATAGTAAACAAAAGCCCACCTTCATCCAAAGTTTTAAATATTTGTAATCACTTTTGTATTTGTCTGTTTCATTCTAATCCCACCAACTGCACCATAATATGCTGCATTGTTTACTTTTGAGGGCGAAGCCTATAAATACTCAACCTAAAGTTCCTTATCTACTATTTGTACTCTGCTATCTTGCCTCACCCAAAAAAGCAATGCAGCAGAGGGAGAAAAATTAAAACAGGCAGAAACACTGAAAATGGGTTACACATAAAAAGGTAAGCAAACTAGCAAAAAAATAAAAATAATAGGTACAAATATTTGTGGGGGGCAAAAAGTTTTAGTTTTTGACTATCATTACTCTAATATTATAACAGTGTCCCTTTAAAGGGCCACTATACTATGGAAATAATGGCTATTAAAATGAAATCACATGCATAAATAACTATATTTGATTTATAATGATTAAACTTTGTAATGGTCGAAGTTATACCTTAAAGCTCTTACTTTTATAGGTTTTGCTCGATGAGCTGCGCGGCTTAGCTCCGCCCCTTCACATAATTAGGGGGGTGGCAGACTTCCTGCTGTGACTTCTGGTGTAAGATGAAACATTATAAATCCAGTATACTTATGTATGTATTTTCATTTGAACCACCATTTTTTTTATAGTAATGTGGTCCTTTAATTTCCTAGCCCATTTAAATACAAGAGAACATTTCAGTGAGTACTATATGTATTATATGATCTATGATACAACATTTATCTCCATTAGTTACGTTTGGGTTATAAAATACCTTTTTATTTCCTTGACACAGACTTTCATGGCCTGCTCTGGCATGTTGGACGATTTGATTTTCCTCTCAATCATGATGATGTCATCCGATTCCTCATCATCCTCTTCAGTGGTTTCCAATGGGAATGGTTTGCCAGGACTCCCACCAAGCTTCCTCACGGGACGGATCGATACAACCTAAAGATAAAGTAAATGTCTTGTAGTAACAGCTGTAAGGTCTCTACACTAGGCCACTGACAATATACTGGATTATAGAAAAGACTGATACAAATGATGGCACCCAATGTCCCCCCATGCCAAGGATACTGGAGGCACCCCAATGTCCTTCATTATGAAGGCACCCCAATGTCCCTGATAATGGAGGCACCCCAATGTCCCTTATACAGAGCAGCGGTCACTGAACTGATTACATTTACAAGGTATATATTTTTATTCACTATCCGTCTGGCTATATAAGCAGGACTGTGATACTAATAATATATTATTAACTAGCTACTTGCCCATCAAAAATTATGGCAATAAAATTTTAAGCCTGGCAATGCTGTTTGCCACAAAATGCGAGGATATGGCCCCTGTGAGCACCTTTGGCGCTTATCGCAAACCTCTTCCCCAGTCTACTCTACAGGCCCCGCGATGAGCGGCTATACTGCTCATTGCCGTTTTTGCCAAACCGCACGTTTTTGTTGCGTTTACGTTTTTTCGGAAGACATTTTTTGTTTCTCACTTAGGCGATTTTCAATTGTGAAAAACGGGAAATATGCCTCAAAATTAACTTGCAACCTCACTCACAGGCTCCCTGGCTCTCCCACTGTGCAAGTTAATTTGAGGCATATTTGTGCGTTTCTGAAGGTTTTTCCAGTACGGTGGTGTGGCCGTTAAAGTTGTACGTGCTTCGTGTCCTAAGTCCTACGAGTGGTAATTTTCCGTCCGTCGCCGATGAGTCCGCGTTTCTCCTGATGAGCACTAGCTAAGTCCCGCGTGTCCACCCCTGTAATGAGCGCCTTCATCATACCCCTGCAATGAGCGCCAGCTAAGTCCCGCATGTCTGGGGATGAGCGCCTTACAGCCCGTATTTTTAGCAAAGTCCTGTGTGTCTCGGGATGACGGCAACTAAGTCCCACGTGTCTACATGGAGCTCATTGCAGCCTAAGTCCCTATTGGGTGCAACGGGATGACAACTATATTAGTGATATATGTTGTGTGTCACTTCTTAATATTTTATGGCACTTTAACAGAAGTTGTGGAGCCAAATTAATTATGGGGTGTATATACACACCACAAAACGGCATCTATACACATACATATTGAAACATCTGGGGGGATTTGACCCCCTTACTACACATTTTGCATTTTAGGCTTTTGTAATCATGTTCTTCTCTATTACAGTTTCCCCTTAAATATTTACTTCATTCATGTCCTTGCATTAAAAAGGAGTTATATATTTATTTATTTATTTGTTTGTATTTAACCCCAGCACAGAGCTACGGAATATGTTGACGCTTTACAAAATACTGTAATAGTAATAATAATAATAATAATAATAATAATAATAATAATAATAATAATATATATATTTTTTTTTAAATAAACACAAAAAACTGAAAGCACTATAGGGGAAAGCATGGTCGCCCCTTTTGCCCTGACTTGTTGCATGAAACAAATGGGGAAGCTACTGTAAGTTAAGACTGATTGCAGTGACCAGCTAGTTAAGCAAATAGTTACTTTACCAGTCTTTACTATCCATCTTTGGGCGTTACAAGTTTTAGTAATCAAATTTGAAAATGAACAGAAAGTAAAAATGAACAGAGCCTTTACATGTTTTACTTTTATATAAAAATTATTCTCTACAGAGGGATTAAATGGTACTTCTTGCAGCTTCTGCCTCACAAGATGCCTTCCATTAGTCCAATTGTAAGTCCTGTCAGTTTTAACTGCCACATTCCTATTGTCCAGACAGGAAGTAGATAGATAAAAAACCAGCTTCCACTCTGGAGCTTTTGCAATATAAAAACATTTTGCATATTTTCAAGTCTAGTTCTTAGGAACAGTGGTGCCTTAAAAATTTCATCCACATTAATACACTCAAGTCACTGGTTAAATCAAGATACAGCAAAAAGTAGTTGTGCATTACAGAAACATAAGAGAAACTCTCAATCAGATTCTACGAATTTCATACTAATTTTTTCAGGATATTCCTCTTGCGTACCGGTCAGTCAAATATATTTAAATTCCTGAGCACACAGAAGAGTATACTTAAAATCTGTCCTGGATGTGGACCGGGAGGACTGGAGTTTTGTTTTTGCAAGCCTGATCCGATGTCGATACCACTAACCTCCCATTCTATCTACCTCCCATTCTATCTATCCATCTACCTCCCATTCTATCTACCTCCCATTCTATCTATCCATCCATCAATATCTACACACACACTTATACCTTCCTGAAGGATCTACGTACCGTTTTGTCATCATCCAGTTTCGGATACCTGGTTTTCTGCAGGAGTTTTAACCCTTCGATTTGCCTTAGAAGGAGAGGAATGGTCACCTTGAAGCGCTCTTCCAGACTCACAGCATCTAATATCTGACAAGAGCAAACAAGGAACAAATAAAAGCACTTGAACATTGTTCTGTAAAAGGGGTACCCTCCCATTCATAATAATGCAGATCAGGATAGGACAGTACGGCACACGGACATTACTGAATATGCACAAGCAGCTTCCTAGCTCATATTCAAACCTAAATACATTGTCTTATCTCAAACATGATTATAAAGATCAACAAGAACCTGGGCAGACATTTGATAACATTTTGTTCAAGTTGTATCTTACAGGCTTAAAGGATCACAAAAGTTGAGGCTGAAAACGCATATGGAAAAACTGTTTTCCTTTTCTTAAACAATGCTGAAAACATGGAGTTATTATCAATAGAACTCAGGCTATTTCAGTGTGTTGCCTCTGCCTGAATGAGCAATGAACTTTGTACTGTGTGGAATATAATGAATATTTATTAGAACCAGGGGTAGAGTGACTTGTAACTACTTGGAGATATATATATTTCCAATTATTTAATATATGATGGGCAAAAGAGCGATAGAAGCCCTCCACCGTATGTATTTATAAATAAATAAAATTAATTAATTAATAAAAGTATGTAACAATGAGGGCCACTGCTTTAAACTGGGCCCAAGACCTAGACCAACTAAGGTGAACATCTACACTGCTGCAACGGTTTCATTGCAGCATTTAGACTGCCACATTAGCACAGTATGTGCATTTTGTATGTGTTTGTTACATTTTGTAGATTTCTCCCATAATTTGTCAAATCAAAAGTCACATGTCCTCTGTTAGTTTAGCCACTCTTCCACCTCCTATGGTAGGACACTGACCTGGGAGAAAATGGTCTGCCATGGGTGAACATTAGTAAACCATTGGATCCGGGACAGCTGAATACAGGACATAATTTAATTATTTCCCTGCTGAGCCCAGATGTGCAATCCAGAATGACAGGGTGGTTGACTCACCTGTGCACAGCAGAAAATCCTGTCCTGTGTTAATACTCCAGTACTGGCATTGCCTAGCCCTGCATACAGACAATTACTGAAATAACATATAACCGTCACACTACACGTTTCCACACCTGGAGCTTTTCCTCGTTGCTAGTCCGGATTATGGAGGTCAGGACGTCCGGCAGCAGCTCTTTGGGAAGATTATTTAACAAACGCTTGAGCTTTGCCACGGCCGGGACAGAGTTATCCAACATGCTGACCAGCTGTAAGGACAAGAGAAAAGAAAGGTTCAGTGACCCATGGGATGTCTAAGAAACTAATTGAGCAGCACTTCATCTCTGAAGTAAGTAGCAGTTTAGTAGAATAAAAAGAATAGATAAATCATTTAAACATTTTTAAATTATTTCTTCTAAAGAGCATCCTCTTCTCACCTTTTTTGTTAGGCTCCATGATGAAGTGCTATGTACATTAGACCCAATATCACTACATGTATTGACCATGACCATACTTTTCCCCCCATTAGGTGCTCCAGGATAGCTTTACACACAGAGCTTTTCCCTTCACACTCAATACCAAACATTTTAAGGTTTTATTCATCCAGAGCTCAGTCTGCCCGTTAGCTCATTAAGATCTATGGACATCTCTTACTGCAGAAATGATTAAACTCAGAGAACTTTGGTAACCTGCTCTGTGCTGCAAAAGAAATTGGAAAACAACCTGCTTTTTCTTATTGCCTGGGATTTCATTAAATAAACACATTCCTTTACCAATTACCTTATTCTGTACATCTTAAAAAGGCACATTTACATTTGAAAGACCATGTTTTATCCATTTCACTAACTAGCACATAAATCACATAATAGTTGTGGACCAAGAACGTTGGTCACGTTGCGGTATTGTCCCGTCTTGCGGCCCTCGTGAAGAGAGGCGAGACCCGTGGGACTTAGGCTGCAATGAGCGACAAAGGCGCTTATTGCAGAGCTTGCGATGAGCCAGTGGGACTTAAACTGCAATGAGCGCCAAAGGAGCTCATTGCAGGGCTTTCGATCTGTGCCAAAGCACGTAGATGCAACTGTGGCCTCGCAAAACAAGGTACGCGGCTGCGCAAAATTCCGACTTTAAACGGCTGAACCACCAAAAAACCTAAAATATGCCTCCAATTAACTTACACACTCACACACAGCGCAGGGGGAGAGCCAGGGAGCCTGTGAATGAGGTTGCAAGTTAACTTGAGGCATATTCAGTGTTTTTTCATGATCGAAAATCGAAAAAATGGAGGCCGAAAAAATGTAAACAAGATGAAAACAATGCCGAAGGCACTAACCCTTGCACCACGGCAGTAACACTCATCGCGAGACACTACACGCCGAAGGTGCTCAAGCGTAAAGGCCTATAAAGTACACAGTACATGGCGAGCCTCGCTATGAGCTCCAAAAGGCGCTCTGCATGGGGCTCGCGATGAGCGCCTCGCATTGTGTGGCAAACAGATTTGCCAGGCATACAATTTTACTCCCGTCCTAGTAGATTATAAATGTAATGTTTAAATTGTCTTAAAAGGGGAATCTGTCAGCCCAAAAACAAGTTGTTTTTTTTGTTTGTTCTTAAAATGTATGAAAAAAACTGACTATATGATCTGTTATTACCTTTTTCCAAACTGAATCAGTCCTTGGAAATTGTTGCTGCATTTTACATGCAAATGAGCAGCTCACACATATTAAGTAGCTGCTTCATGTGCTAATCGGGATTACAGTCTGTCTCAGTAGAGGCCAAAATAAACACCCCACAATGTTAGCTGGCAGTTAGACCCCTCTAACTGTCAGCTAACATTGTGGGGTGTTTATTTCCTGTGCCTCATTAAGTCATTGATCTGTGATGCTAAGTTAATTTTACATTAAAATAATAATAATTATTTATAAGAAGTCTTGTGCCAATAAAAAGGTTTCCACCCATCTGTGTCATGTAAGAGGTCAAGGCAGAGGAGACGGAACCAATATCACTTTAATAATGTTTATATTCTAACTAGTGAATTGCCCATTAAAAAAATGACGGCAATAAAATCGTAAACTAAGCAAGGCAATGCTGTTTGCCACACAATGTGATGCTTTTGCTTCTCTGAGCAGCTTCGGCACTCATTGCGACCCTTTCCTCCCGCCTACTGTACCGGCCGCTCATTGCAGGGTTCATTAACCTGCATGTTTTGTGCTTGGGAATACCATGTGTCTCTTTCCACCATCTCCCCATGTCCCTTCCCTGTGTGTTTCTCCTCTGTGTGTCTGCTGAATGTTTGTGTGGCGCATGCCGACTCCTGTTGGTTTTATTTTCAAAGTCCGGCATGCCTGGCATTGTTTGTGTAAGTGTTACGGTCTTTACCGTTGTGTATTTTCGAAGTCACGCGTGCCTGACTTTGCTCAGCCACGTTTTCATCCGGTTTCAGGAAAAAAAAAAATTTCTTGGTCCCCCTCGCTTAGCCGATTTTCAAGTGACGATACCTGTCAAATAATGCTCAAAATCGCTTGCAACCTCACTCCCAGGCTTCCTGGCTCTCCCCCTGCGCGGTGTGTGAATGTGTTTTTATTTATTTATTATTATTTTTCTTGTTTTCCGATTTCAGTGGGTCGGCCATTCAATTTGGATTTTTCCCGAGGTCGCATGTGTGACAACACCGCTGGCTGCACCGAGCGCCTTCGTCGCTCATTGCAACCTTAGTGCTGCGCATCTGCTTAAGTGCTCATTTCAGCCTAATTCCTGCATGCTTTAATGTCTCAACTGCTCGCCTCGCAAGCGTGACGACTAATCGCAGTTTGACAATTATAATATACAAAAAGGACCCTGTGGATAGATAATGATAATTAACAGGTGAAATAAAACACCCATTATAGAGTATTGGAACAAATGTGAAGCTAATAACCATTTCCAAATGAAAAAATCCAACAGGACAGCACTGATAAGAAAACGGTGGGTTGCATGTACTAGTGTTACCAACTATAAGCTTTCACAAATTACACCCAAGTTTCCGTACCTGCACTGCATACTTATAAAACTGCTCCGACAGTTCCCCTACAGCCTCCTTAAATTCAGCTTTATCGTTTAAATCCTCAAGTCGATCTAATTGTTCCACTTCTGCAACAGGATATGGCCTCTCCTTCAGGACTTGCAAAATCTGGAACCGACAGAGCCCTGTGACCAGCAGGGTATAATGTGGCTTCGGCCAGTTGCTTCCGACCACTTGCACAGCCAATGCCGCAGTGCCAATCCTGCAAAATAAAAAGGTGGAATTTAGGGCTTTGTCACCAACAAATAAACATTATCAATACATCATTTTCAACAACAAAAATATCTTCTAAATGTCACTTAGTGTGGAAAACACAATAAGGGAATTCTACAAGGTCTGGTACATAAAGTTATCATGAGGACTAATTTAGGACATTAGATATAAAAGGGATCAGATCTGTTAAATAATTAGATCTCTTAGAATTTGGCAGCTACCACTTCCCTGACACAAGCAGCTTTCATCAATAAATGCAAGCTCTGCACTCCAGAAATGGTGCAACAGCCTCTGGTACCGGTCACTTTGATAACCAATATATGTTATATATTTCAGAGATAAATAAGATTGCACCCTCACCTTACTAGACCTCAAGGATGTGATATAGTGGAATCACTCTCATCAGATCCTTCACTCTGGTCAGGTGTCTAGTGGGTCTCCCAATTCTTTGTAGTGCTATTCAATACAATATGTCCTTATTTGGGGTATATCAATTGTGAAATCCCAATCTATTACATAATTACAAAGGCAACTATAAGGATCAGTAGCTTATTGCTAGACTGCCTGCTCTAAGTATAGAAAAAAAAAAATAATAATATATATATATATATATATATATATATATATATAATATATCAGAGAGCCCAATATGTCAGATATAGTATGAGAAAACATATATTTATATATACATATATACATACACACACACAAATATATAAAAATTATATATATATATATATATATATATATTTTTTTTTTTTATATATGTGTGTGTATGTATATATATATATATATATATATATATATATATATATATATATATATATATATTTTCTCATACTATATCTGACATATTGGGCTCTCTGATATATTTATATATATATATATATATATATATATATACATATATATATACATATATATATATATATATACACATACACACATATATAAAAATTATATATATATATATATATATTTTTTTTTTTTATATATGTGTGTGTGTATGTATATATATATATATATATATATATATATATATATATATATATATATATATATATATGTTTTCTCATACTATATCTGACATATTGGGCTCTCTGATTTATATATATATATATATATATATATATAGTCGGTACACAATGAGAGAAATAGGTGGCTCAAGGTATTAAAAAGATTCTGGGATAGAAATAAGGGGTGCTACTTAAGGATATAATTAACTAGATAGCAAAAAATAGAGGACAGAACAGATATCCTTTGGTTCTAGGTGCACACCCTCAGCCCTAGTAGCAATATAGAGCAAAAAAGTTAATAAAACTTAGCGTTTATTAAATAAATTTTAAAAGGGGCTTTTAAAATTGTTAAAATATAGAGATTCTGACGAGATGGATAGGTGGGGGAATGAAAGATTATAAGGATTTCCTAATTTGAAGTTTGAATAGGACGAATAAAGATATTTCCTTTATCCTCTGGTCCAAAGTGATTACTAAAGTGCATAAAGTGAGCAAAGTGCATACAGCATAGTGGTATACTAGTGAGTAGCAATGACAAAGGTCTGAATCTGAGGCCTATGTATTTGCACCAATATGTATTACCACTGGCTTAACTAAAGTGGCTAGTGTTTATAATAAATCAAGGAATTGCACTTAATGATATTACATCTTATTGTGATTTATATTGCTTAGATATAAAGTGCATAGTGCCAATATAGGTTCAATAAATACATAAATAAATATGATACCGTTGAATGCAATGAATATAGTGCCAGTGCTATCTGAGGATAATAGGTGATACCAGTGCTTGTATTATGTCCTGTGTAGTTAGGAAGGTCCTTCCGTTACTGAAGTAGTACAATTGTTTATTATTCCCCTACACTATCTGAGGAGCCTAGGTGTCCAATTACACCCACATTATAGTGCTGATTTAATAATCATTTTTAAACATTACTCTTTTTAATGTGGAGGTATTTTAGGTGATTCTTAGGGAAACCAGTCTGTGTTTTGCCCGAGCACCTCAGCTCCAAACAACTAGCCGCGCGTCGCCTATGCGTCGGCGTGTGACGTCATAGAGCGGCGTCGCGTCGTTGTACGTGCAACGACGCGACGCCGCTCTATGACGTCACACGCCGACGCATAGGCGACGCGCGGCTAGTTGTTTGGAGCTGAGGTGCTCGGGCAAAACACAGACTGGTTTCCCTAAGAATCACCTAAAATACCTCCACATTAAAAAGAGTAATGTTTAAAAATGATTATTAAATCAGCACTATAATGTGGGTGTAATTGGACACCTAGGCTCCTCAGATAGTGTAGGGGAATAATAAACAATTGTACTACTTCAGTAACGGAAGGACCTTCCTAACTACACAGGACATAATACAAGCACTGGTATCACCTATTATCCTCAGATAGCACTGGCACTATATTCATTGCATTCAACGGTATCATATTTATTTATGTATTTATTGAACCTATATTGGCACTATGCACTTTATATCTAAGCAATATAAATCACAATAAGATGTAATATCATTAAGTGCAATTCCTTGATTTATTATAAACACTAGCCACTTTAGTTAAGCCAGTGGTAATACATATTGGTGCAAATACATAGGCCTCAGATTCAGACCTTTGTCATTGCTACTCACTAGTATACCACTATGCTGTATGCACTTTGCTCACTTTATGCACTTTAGTAATCACTTTGGACCAGAGGATAAAGGAAATATCTTTATTCGTCCTATTCAAACTTCAAATTAGGAAATCCTTATAATCTTTCATTCCCCCACCTATCCATCTCGTCAGAATCTCTATATTTTAACAATTTTAAAAGCCCCTTTTAAAATTTATTTAATAAACGCTAAGTTTTATTAACTTTTTTGCTCTATATTGCTACTAGGGCTGAGGGTGTGCACCTAGAACCAAAGGATATCTGTTCTGTCCTCTATTTTTTGCTATATATATATATATATATATATATATATATATACATCCATGAGTAATTGATCAAAAAGGTTTATATTTATTCAATATGGGTGATAAATGCGTTTCGTCATTACTCATGTGGCTTCTTCAGTATTACAAACATCCTTCTATGTGAGTTCCTGAGCTCAATCGCTGTGTATACCTCACATCCTTGAGGTCTAGTAAGGTAAGGGTCCAATCTTCTTATTCATCTCTGAAATATATAACACAGAGGCGCATATATATATATATATATATATATATATATATATATATATATATACATATACACACACACACACACACACACACTAGTTTTGTGCGCTTAGTTTTCAAACATCTGTTTTTGATATTGTGCAGTATTTCTTTAATGATTATTTTATAATTTTTATGTATAGGCTGACAATTAGAAGAACATGCAGATGATTATGGGAATAAATTAACCTGAGAGTCTGTTTGTGTTATTCTTGCCAAGGAGTGTCTGGCTCAACTGAATAAAGACATTTATCACACACTACATTGTGCTTTTTGACGCTCTTCTCCTGTAAAGATGCTACATCTGTTCTGTGAAACTGTTTGGCATTTTGAATCAAAAAGTGAGATGTTCAAGTAAGATAATGACATTAAAACTCAGCGGCTCGCGCCAGTGACAGCGAATAGCTTGCGCACAGCTGGCGTATTTGGCTAGCGCAGAAAGAAAGTCTGATGAACTCAAAAGAACATCTATTATTTAGGATGAAGACAGAAACACGGCAATGTGTTTTTTATCAATTTGCCATTTCAGAAGATTAAAAAAAAACAACAAAACAACTAAAAAAGGAATCAAAAGAGCAATATACAAAAAAGGTCACAAAAAATGCAAAATAATAATATTAAAGAGAAGCAGCTGAGCTTACAACTTAAATTATAGATAAGTGTTTTATTCACTATTTCCTGTAATAAAGTTCCGTACTTGCATTGTTTTCTTGTCAATAAGTCTTTCTCATCCACCCACTAAAACTTTGGTATGTCTTGCAAATGGAGAAATCATCATAGCCAATAATGGATTGTGAACCCCTGGGGCTCTGAATTGCCTTCAGTACATTCATGTTCACAATAAAAGACTGAGCATGCTCAGACCACAGGGAGCAACTACTGATTGGATAAACTATTCTATAGGGTCTGAGCATAAGGCTTAGACACAGAGACATGGGGTAATTAGCAGTTATTCACAGTAATCTCCCGTTAACAAGAGATGCCACAGTGTCCTTAGCAGTAAGAAAGGCCGACAGGTATAAGTTTAATGTAGGAAAATTAACAATACAAAAAAAAAAAAGGATTTAACTGATAAACGTTCCTTTTGTTTTAAATGACACCATATTTGGAATCTCCAAATGTCGCTGACAAACAGTATATTTATTAAGATTGAAGCCCAGGTTTTATATTTAGAATTCCTTATAAGAACAGGACGCACTTCTCCGGACCTGCCCCAGGATGTTCGTTACTAGTGTATATCACAAGATTATAACAGGGTCCAGATGTGGTCAAACACTTTGCGGGAATATAAACTGCATAATAATATGTACAGAGAATTACGGAGGTCACATTCAGCGCAGATAATTATACAGAAATAGCTCTCTCCTGATTGGCGGCGTGTTCACGGTATTAATACTGCACGATTTTGACATATGTCTGAACTTGTTATCTGGAAAATTGTTTTTTGTGATGAAATCTAAAAACAGATTAAAAGTTATAATTGGAAACTGATGTTTCGTGGTCCTTTGTGGTCAGGATCAGGGATGTTTGACCCCAAGCAGCGGTGGGAGAAAAACATGTGGGATGAGCCCAAGGCTGGTCCTTTAACATGTTCACTGCCAGTGTATGCAATTATAAGTTGTAGTTTGGTAAAAACCTCACATTCTTGTAAAGTATGTAACAGTATAGGATAAACAGGTATAAAATACTGGAACATTTCTAGATAAAACCTATATATAGACGACTCTGTGTCATGGGATCCTCCATCTTTGACGGCTAGTCTGTCTGTAGCTTGAGAGGAAGGTTAGCCTAGAGGCATTATTTTTCAGTGTGCTATCTGGTCAACAGAGGTGAATACAGATCTACTCTGAAACTACAATCCCAACCACTCCTCTGAGGTTTATAATCTATTTATGAACAAAGACATTGGTAATCATCAAAGCAAAACTAAATAGAATATTACACATTTATGGCTGCTATTATTTAAAAAAAACGGTGTAAAAATAGCATAATATAAATAGGCACATTAGTGGTCCTTTAACTACAAAGCTTCCATAAATGGAAGGAGGTTCACCAGAAAGTCTGACTGATCTAATGGAACAGAGATAATGCAGAAGCCTATTTTTGATGCTGGGGTCTGTAATGCAAAATCATGATTAGCACTCTCCAGGAAAGATGCAAAGATGCGTCGTATTCTTCTTCTTATTATTATTTATTATTAACTTTTATTTGTAATGCACCAAAATATTCTGCAGCGTTGTAGGGGGGATAAGAAAAAGGAAAAATACAATATTCACAAACAGCTGTAAATGGAGAGCCCTGATTTGAGCTTAAAATATAGTTACAGAAAGTGCTTTTTTCCTCCAAAGCACCCTACAAGATCACAAACTTGATACTTACAATCTTAACGGACTAAAAAATGAGGCAGCGACCTGGGGAAGAGGAATAACAAGGGTCAGGAAGGAAGTGAAAGTTTGCATAGGTAGGAAGGAGTGCAAGATAGAAAGGTTTTTAATTTAGTGGGAGAGGAAAGAGATCTGATAGAAGTAATTTGAGGTATGCAATATGTTATCCAACTGGACGCTGGCAACATGTCACCCACTATTATTGTTACTCTTCATTTATAAAAGGGCAAAAGGTTTTTGTAGTGCTATTCACAAGAGTACAATAAAAGTAGAAGGGGTAAAATAAGCAAAGCACAAATATAAAGCAAATTATTAAAATGTAAGCAGAAATACAAGTACAATACAGTAAGGCAACAAAATATTTGATGAAGTAGTGTACCCTAAAGGGCTTACAATTTAGAGTAGAGCGGGCAACCTTGTCCAATAAGGGCCGCCATGTTCTCTCTCTGCATTAGCACACCCAAGTTATTCAGCTTCATTCATCTTGATTGTCTCAGCTGTGCTCAACTGTAGACATTTTGAAATCCTACAATGTTGGAGGTCCTTGTTGGACCATGTGGTCCTCCACTTATCTAGAGGGTATGGTTGGCATGCAAGACAGAAGGGTATTAGAAGTATAATGGCAGTGATCAAGGCAAAAGGCTGCAGCCGATGGAGGTTGATATCTATTTTAGCCATTTTGGAAATAGGATATGTAGGATAATGGTGTAGGTGATAAAAAGTTGCAAAGAGCTCATTAGCTAGACGAGACATTTAATCAACTTATTTACAAAGTTTGGGCAGTTATGAAGGGGCAGAGTTTTAGATTTTGAATTCCTTCTAAGAACAGGATACACTGGTCCTGGATGTTTGACCACATCCGGATCCTGTTACAGCCTTATGATGTACACTAGTAACAAAACCATTGCTGGACCATAAACTTCATAATAATGTGTAGAGAGAATCCTGGAGGTCACGTTCATGGTTGCTGGCGCAGCGAATTATTAGTAGAATGCAGGTATGGGGCTTGTTTTATATGATCTTGACATATGAATGAACTTCCTATATGGAGAATTCTTATTAGTAATGAAAAAAAAACCAAAAAACAGATTAAAAACTATAATTGGAAACAGATATTTCTTGTTCCTTTGTGGTCAAGATCAGGAATGTTTTACCCCAAGCAGCTGTGGGACAAAAACGTAAGTTTATACTATCGGAATAAAGATAGCAGAACATCTGGAAAAAGGAAAGTGACTGGCAGCCCGGTGACAAAGGGTAATTTGATGAGACAGAATGAGGGGAGGAGAGATAGTCGTCAAAAATAAAATAGATGACCAGATTGCAAGGGAAGGATGAATAGAGAGTGACCAGCAACACACCAAAAAAGAGAGTGCTAATGAAAAATAGACATACGTTAGTGAGCTAACTTTGTTAACATCAAGAATTCAAATGTATTTCCAGAGATCATTGATGGCATTATAAATAATTCCCAAACTAATTCAGCAATGAAACCATTTTGGGCCCCTAAAACTAAAGTAGTAGAATCGCGGTCCGAAAAAAAAACAGAAGCAGGACCTTGTAGGTTCTTTCTCAAGGACACCAAAAAGCTTCCCCGAAAGGTAATGATTTGGAGAAATGGTCATGCGGAGTCTTTGGTCACACATAATGCTATCTCAGACTTCTACGTAACACCTTCTGGTAAACCCTGATCAGGAACGACAGACCGCAAGGAGAGTGCAAAACCTTGAACGTCAATGACTGTAATAAAAACACTTTAACCCAAAGGAAGATTAAGGCACAGAACACAATGTTTTATAGACTCGATGGACAAAATGGCTCTTTCATGCTCTCAGTCTATCACAATATGAGACTATAAATAGTAAGTGGGATCACATTTTCCCACGGATTACAAAAAAAAAAAAAAATGTCAATCCAGCCATAGAAAAGTTATATTGAAGGAAACTATTGCAAACTTATAACTTTAAATTGGTTTTGAAAGCTATTAAATATTAAACTTGACTTTACCATGTTCTGAGTCCCTTTTTCTTTATACGAAAGAACTCGTTTTTTTACAACTCTAGAAATAACTTATTTTAACAAAATCCAAATCACAAGATGATCTCTGACTTAACATCAGCAGGTCATGAGAACAAGAAGAACTCTAGTGTTTGATCGTCTCCATTCATGGTCTGACTCTTTCATCATCCCCAGTATTTCTCCTTGAACACCTTGTGACTTTATCACAACCCTATCTTCTGTAGCACAGTCACATAAAAAGATGATTATAAGACAAGGGTATGGTTGAAGGTATAAAGAAACAATGATGAGCGGTTGAAAGCATTAAATGTCTTCATCCCACTAGTTACACCTCACGTCTTCAACGTGGAGCACCTTGGGACATATTAGTGCTGATGCTCAGCCTAAGAAAGATCTACAATCACAATCTTCTGGGTTGGGAAACGGAGTAGAAGGAAATAAAAATTACTTGGAAGTTTCACAGAAAGCAAGCAACTGTGATAAGTAGCAATTCATCATATAAGAACATCTTATAGCACTTTATTATAATGCCTGAAAAATATCACAGTCCAAGGAGAGTGTAATTGGTGATAACATTTACAGCGAGTGTTACAAAGGCTGGAAGAAAGGCGGATGTAAAAATTAAGTAAAGTGACCAAAGTCCCATCCATAAGTATCTTGAGATTAAAGGGCCTCTGTAATTCTGTGTTTAAAACATCATTTTTTAGATGAAGTACACTTGAAAATAGGAGAAATGGAAAAAATACATACGGACTTCAGCATAATCATATCAAAAGTAATAAACTGAAGTGAAAGCCGCCATTGTATTCTCCACTTATCTACTTCCAGAGGTGGGAGGAAACTTTACACAAATATTTTCATTGTCCAAATTGAAGTAAACCGCTAAAAATTGCTAGTGCTGTCATTATGATTATTTGAAAGCTCATTAGTGAACAAGAACACTCAGATGTGACAAGAGACAGCCACGAAAAATTATTAATCCAGCAATAAAATAATTGCAAATAAAAAAAAAAATATGTTAATTTTACTTCATAACAACATTTAGCCCTTGATGAAATTCATATTTAAAAAACACGTCTCCCTTTAAGATCTCGTTGGGTGAGAAAACAGAGACTGAATCTTAAGTTTAAATCAGTACACACATTATCTGCTAAAATTAGATTGCTTAGTGTAGATAAGAAAAAAAAAAAGACCATAACAAATTAAATAAAAAACAGACAAGTCTAATTACATTGACAGTATAAATACAAAGAGCCCAGTCAATATTATTATTACTAGCAACTTGCCCGTCAAAAATGACGGCAATAAAATGTGAATCCTGGCAATGCCGTTTGCCACACAATGGGAGCCTCTCCCCCTCTACTTTACTGGCCTCGCGATGAGCGCCTTTGGTGCTCATCAAGGGCCTCGCAATGAGCGCCTTTGGAAGAACATTGTGTAAACTAAGGGATACAGGAATTGCAGTAAATATCTGCTCATGAGTTGAGAGTTGGCTAAAAGACAGGAAGCAAAGGGTTGTTGTAAATGGAACATACTCCGATTGGACTAATGTGGTAAGTGGAGTCCAATCCGAGCATGTTCCATTTACAACAACCCTTTGCTTCCTATTGTTTAGCCAGCTCTCAATCCATGAGCAGATATTTGCTGCGATTCCTGTATCCCTTACTTTACACAATGGCCTTCCATGTAGCACTATATCAAAAGTATTACCAAAAATCCCCAAAAAATACATTAACCAAATTGCCTTGATCCAAGTTCCTACTAACCTCCTTATAGAAAAACTATTTTTTTTATCACATTACCTATCTCTCATAAATCCATGAGGACTCCTACTTCTGATCTAATAAACATGGACATTTTCTTGTATGCTATCCCTTAGGAACCATTATAAACGTTTCTCCACTGCAGAAGTGAGGCTTCCAGGTCTATAATTCCCTGGATTTGTTCTTGCTCTTTTCTTAAATATAGGTATCACCACTGCTTTACTCCAGTCATCTGAAGAAAATACTAAAAACAACACAAAGGCAGATAAAAAAAAAAAAACAATGCTTGCAGTTTTGTACTACAGTGACCCTTTACCTATGACACAATTTCAACACACTGGCTCAGTGCAAAGTCCAAACATCTCTCCACTGCAGGTAGGTCTCTGTTAATGGGATATGTTGAGACAATCTCAATACACAGTGAAAACACTACAAAAACGTCATAAGATACACTGGGAAATATAAGGTAATATTAAAAAGGGCCATTCTAAGGGTCAATCTTTCTGATCCACCCACAAATCAAGATTCCTATATTTGTTAATGCGTGATTAAAGTCAATGAAAAAATTTGAATCTTCGTTTAAGGAAGCATCAGAAAGGCAGACTGACAACTCAAAATTGCAAATTTCAATATAGTTAAATAAAAATCAATTGAGAAAGTTCTGATTATTTGTTGTTTTTAATTATACCATGTTTGGAGCATCCACTGTGTCACTTTAAGGAACCAGGCTTGCATTAATCACTAAATTTTTTATGCAGTGTTTTCATTCCTCATCCCAATGGGGGCATGTTGGAGAAGACCCTCTTACACTAATCAATAAATGGCGAAATCACAGGAAGACAATAAGTCTGCACTATCATTTTGTGACATTTTAGCATACAACGAAAACTAGACACATATACACATTATCATATTGCACACATAAAAGCATATTTAAAAGCTGGATTATGAATGCATCTGGTAAAGGAGAATTAGTAAAGTATGCAAACATTTTCTTTTGCATGACAAAATCCCAAAATAAACATTTAGACACTTACACTGAAGTCAGCAAAATCTCTTGTGATTTCTGACAGTTGCATATTAGGGTTAACACCCCCCAAACCCAGGCTAAATTAACATCAAATTTTAAAATGATTTGTTTTAGCCAATCAGGTTGACATGTAGGCATTCTGCAACATATCAACCATTGCCGTCATAAGCAAAACGTGCAATTTATCGGTCTTTGAAAAGGAGACTGTCATTGGCTTTCGTGCCAAGGGTGGCAGTATTTCTGAAACAGCGCAGTTCATGGGCTTTTCGCATGCTGCAGTGGTTAAAAGGCACAATTGCAAATAAACGTTGTTGAAACCGCCGAGCACCACATGCTATTCATGTCAGAGGTGAACGTTGGCTGCGAAGGCCAACTGACACGCTACAGTTGAACAATTGACTGTCCAAATGAACCAGGGGGCTACCGGACATGTGTCTAAAATGACATAACAGCCAACCCTGTTGCGTATGGGGCTCCAAAGCAAACGTCTGGTAACTGCACCCATGTTGGCGAGGGTTCATTGTCAGAAATGGCCTAAATTTGCACAAGAGTACCGAAATTGGACATCTTCTGATTGGCAAAGGGGCGCCATCTTTGGTAAGTCACATTTTCTACTCAATCAACTGGAAGAGCACTGGCATAACAGGTGTGAAACCTCAGAGAACCAAGGCTCTGCAACCATTGATGGAAGAACGCAATCTGGTGGCGGCAGTGTTATGGTCGGGAATGTTTTCTTGGCATTGTCTGGTTCCACTCTTACCTCTGGAAGGCACTCAGTCAATTGAGTTATCTACCCATCCTTGCAGATCAAGTACACCCATACATGTTGACTGTCTTCTCTGGAGAGGATGGGATCTTCCAGCAGGACAATGCAACATGTCATATGGTCAGAATTGTCCGAGAGTGTTTGGAGGAGAATGATGTAGACTTCGAAGTACTTCCCTGGCCTTCAAATTCGCCAGACTTGAACCCCATCTGTGGGACCACCTCGATCTCCATGTTTGCCATATGTATCCTCCACCACACACTCTTCAGCATCTGCCGGATGCACTGCAGTCTGCATGGTTCCAGATACCCTTGCCAACCTTCCAGCATCTTATTGACTAACAACCACTCCATCTAGCGGATGTTTGTGCTGCACATGTCGGTTATTTAAGATAGGTGGTGGTTATAATAATGTGACTGGACTGTGTACTTTTTGAAGAAATGCACTTAAAAAGAAAAAGACTAAAATATAAAGAATGTGATTAATTATCAGATCACTTATTCAAAAGAACATGCAAAAAAAAAAACTGACCACAGTAGTCCTTTAAATATTACAAAAGGGGAAGTGAATTTAAAAAACAAATGTAATCTGAATCCCAGTAAACTTTGCAGACAAACTGGAACTGCTCCACCCGACGCAATTCTCAAAATCAGCATGAATTATCTATCATGAATATTAGCAATGTCCCGCACACCAAAGAGTACAGCTGTATTGAAGAACAAAACAGACACCCTGCTCTTGTTTACAAACTGGCTACTGAATCGGACTTATTATCTTGAGAAATTAGATATCATGAATCTAGATATAACAAAGGAAATATAAGGACAAACGTTTCCTTGCATTTTACTTGAAACATATGAGATCTCAGACAATCTCATGCTGGTGTGACTGCTAAAAAGCAAATATTAAAGACTGGAAACAGTTCAAAGTGTAAAATCTGCATTTTTATGTATTGCACAAGAAAACAACCGACAACAAAATAAGCCAAAAATGAAACAGAGCAGGTCAGGCGGCCCCTCTGCTCCTCTACTGTCACCTGTGCAGGTCAGGCAGGCCCTCTCCTCCTCTACTGTCACCTGTGCAGGTCAGGCGGCCCCTCTCCTCCTCTACTGTCACCTGTGCAGGTCAGGCGGCCCCTCTCCTCCTCTACTGTCACCTGTGCAGGTCAGGCGGCCCCTCTCCTCCTCTACTGTCACCTGTGCAGGTCAGGCGGCCCCTCTCCTCCTCTACTGTCACCTGTGCAGGTCAGGCGGCCCCTCTCCTCCTCTACTGTCACCTGTGCAGGTCAGGCGGCCCCTCTCCTCCTCTACTGTCACCTGTGCAGGTCAGGCGGCCCCTCTCCTCCTCTACTGTCACCTGTGCAGGTCAGGCAGGCCCTCTCCTCCTCTAGTGCCACCTGTGCAGGTCAGGCAGGCCCTCTCCTCCTCTAGTGTCACCTGTGCAGGTCAGGCAGGCCCTCTCCTCCTCTACTGTCACCTGTGCAGGTCAGGCGGCCCCTCTCCTCCTCTACTGTCACCTGTGCAGGTCAGGCGGCCCCTCTCCTCCTCTACTGTCACCTGTGCAGGTCAGGCGGCCCCTCTCCTCCTCTACTGTCACCTGTGCAGGTCAGGCAGGCCCTCTCCTCCTCTACTGTCACCTGTGCAGGTCAGGCAGGCCCTCTCCTCCTCTACTGTCACCTGTGCAGGTCAGGCAGGCCCTCTCCTCCTCTACTGTCACCTGTGCAGGTCAGGCAGGCCCTCTCCTCCTCTACTGTCACCTGTGCAGGTCAGGCAGGCCCTCTCCTCCTCTACTGTCACCTGTGCAGGTCAGGCGGCCCCTCTCCTCCTCTACTGTCACCTGTGCAGGTCAGGCGGCCCCTCTCCTCCTCTACTGTCACCTGTGCAGGTCAGGCGGCCCCTCTCCTCCTCTACTGTCACCTGTGCAGGTCAGGCGGCCCCTCTCCTCCTCTACTGTCACCTGTGCAGGTCAGGCGGCCCCTCTCCTCCTCTACTGTCACCTGTGCAGGTCAGGCGGCCCCTCTCCTCCTCTACTGTCACCTGTGCAGGTCAGGAAGCCCCTTTCCTCCTCTACTGTCACCTGTGCAGGTCAGGCGGCCCCTCTCCTCCTCTACTGTCACCTGTGCAGGTCAGGCGGCCCCTGTCCTCCTCTACTGTCACCTGTGCAGGTCAGGCGGCCCCTCTCCTCCTCTACTGTCACCTGTGCAGGTCAGGCAGGCCCTCTCCTCCTCTACTGTCACCTGTGCAGGTCAGGCAGGCCCTCTCCTCCTCTACTGTCACCTGTGCAGGTCAGGCAGGCCCTCTCCTCCTCTACTGTCACCTGTGCAGGTCAAGCGGCCCCTCTCCTCCTCTACTGTCACCTGTGCAGGTCAGGCGGCCCCTCTCCTCCCACCTGTGCAGGTCAGGCGGCCCCTCTCCTCCTCTACTGTCACCTGTGCAGGTCAGGCGGCCCCTCTCCTCCTCTACTGTCACCTGTGCAGGTCAGGCGGCCCCTCTCCTCCTCTACTGTCACCTGTGCAGGTCAGGCGGCCCCTCTCCTCCTCTACTGTCACCTGTGCAGGTCAGGCAGCCCCTCTCCTCCTCTACTGTCACCTGTGCAGGTCAGGCAGACCCTCTCACCCTCTACTGTCACCTGTGCAGGTCAGGCAGACCCTCTCACCCTCTACTGTCACCTGTGCAGGTCAGGCAGACCCTCTCACCCTCTACTGTCACCTGTGCAGGTCAGACAGACCCTCTCACCCTCTACTGTCACCTGTGCAGGTCAGGCAGACCCTCTATGCAGGTCAGACAGCCCCTCTCCTCCTCTACTGTCACCTGTGCAGGTCAGGCAGCCCCTCTCCTCCTCTACTGTCACCTGTGCAGGTCAGGCAGCCCCTCTCCTCCTCTACTGTCACCTGTGCAGGTCAGGCAGCCCCTCTCCTCCTCTACTGTCACCTGTGCAGGTCAGGCAGACCCTCTCACCCTCTACTGTCACCTGTGCAGGTCAGGCAGACCCTCTCACCCTCTACTGTCACCTGTGCAGGTCAGACAGACCCTCTCACCCTCTACTGTTACCTGTGCAGGTCAGGCAGACCCTCTATGCAGGTCAGACAGCCCCTCACCTCCTCTACTGTCACCTGTGCAGGTCAGGCAGCCCCACTCCTCCTTTACTGTCACCTGTGCAGGTCAGGCAGCCCCTCTCCTCCTCTACTGTCACCTGTGCAGGACAGGCAGACCCTCTCACCCTCTACTGTCACCTGTGCAGGTCAGGCAGACCCTCTCACCCTCTACTGTCACCTGTGCAGGTCACACAGACCCTCTCACCATCTACTGCCACCTGTGCAGGTCAGGCAGACACTCTATGCAGGTCAAACAGCCCCTCTCCTCCTCTACTGTCACCTGTGCAGGTCAGGCAGCCCCTCTCCTCCTCTACTGTCACCTGTGCAGGTCAGGCAGCCCCTCTCCTCCTCTACTGTCACCTGTGCAGGTCCGGCAGCCCCTCTCCTCCTCTACTGTCACCTGTGCAGGTCAGGAAGCCCCTCTCCTCCTCTACTGTCACCTGTGAAGGTCAGGCAGCCCCGCTCCTCCTCTACTGTCACCTGTGCAGGTCCGGCAGCCCCTCTCCTCCTCTACTGTCACCTGTGCAGGTCAGGAAGCCCCTCTCCTCCTCTACTGTCACCTGTGCAGGTCAGGCAGCCCCTCTCCTCCTCTACTGTCACCTGTGCAGGTCAGGCAGCCCCTCTCCTCCTCTACTGTCACCTGTGCAGGTCAGGCAGCGCCTCTCCTCCTCTACTGTCACCTGTGCAGGTCAGGCAGACCCTCTCAACCTCTACTGTCACCTGTGCAGGTCAGACAGACCCTCTCAACCTCTACTGTCACCTGTGCAGGTCAGGCAGACCCTCTCACCCTCTACTGTCACCTGTGCAGGTCAGATAGACCCTCTCACCCTCTACTGTCACCTGTGCAGGTCAGGCAGACCCTCTCACCCTCTACTGTCACCTGTGCAGGTCAGGCAGACCCTCTCACCCTCTACTGTCACCTGTGCAGGTCAGACAGACCCTCTCACCCTCTACTGTTACCTGTGCAGGTCAGGCAGACCCTCTATGCAGGTCAAACAGCCCCTCTCCTCCTCTACTGTCACCTGTGCAGGTCAGGCAGCCCCTCTCCTCCTCTACTGTCACCTGTGCAGGTCAGGCAGCCCCTCTCCTCCTCTACTGTCACCTGTGCAGGTCAGGCAGCCCCTCTCCTCCTCTACTGTCACCTGTGCAGGTCAGGCAGGCCCTCTCCTCCTCTACTGTCACCTGTGCAGGTCAGGCAGGCCCTCTCCTCCTCTACTGTCACCTGTGCAGGTCAGGCAGCCCCTCTCCTCCTCTACTGTCACCTGTGCAGGTCAGGCAGGCCCTCTCCTCCTCTACTGTCACCTGTGCAGGTCAGGCAGGCCCTCTCCTCCTCTACTGTCACCTGTGCAGGTCAGGCAGCCCCTCTCCTCCTCTACTGTCACCTGTGCAGGTCAGGCAGACCCTCTCACCCTCTACTGTCACCTGTGCAGGTCAGGCAGACCCTCTCACCCTCTACTGTCACCTGTGCAGGTCAGGCAGACCCTCTCACCCTCTACTGTCACCTGTGCAGGTCAGACAGACCCTCTCACCCTCTACTGTTACCTGTGCAGGTCAGGCAGACCCTCTATGCAGGTCAGACAGCCCCTCTCCTCCTCTACTGTCACCTGTGCAGGTCAGGCAGCCCCTCTCCTCCTCTACTGTCACCTGTGCAGGTCAGGCAGCCCCTCTCCTCCTCTACTGTCACCTGTGCAGGTCAGGCAGCCCCTCTCCTCCTCTACTGTCACCTGTGCAGGTCAGGCAGCCCCTCTCCTCCTCTACTGTCACCTGTGCAGGTCAGGCAGCCCCTCTCCTCCTCTACTGTCACCTGTGCAGGTCAGGCAGACCCTCTCACCCTCTACTGTCACCTGTGCAGGTCAGGCAGACCCTCTCACCCTCTACTGTCACCTGTGCAGGTCAGACAGACCCTCTCACCCTCTACTGTTACCTGTGCAGGTCAGGCAGACCCTCTATGCAGGTCAGACAGCCCCTCACCTCCTCTACTGTCACCTGTGCAGGTCAGGCAGCCCCACTCCTCCTTTACTGTCACCTGTGCAGGTCAGGCAGCCCCTCTCCTCCTCTACTGTCACCTGTGCAGGACAGGCAGACCCTCTCACCCTCTACTGTCACCTGTGCAGGTCAGGCAGACCCTCTCACCCTCTACTGTCACCTGTGCAGGTCACACAGACCCTCTCACCATCTACTGCCACCTGTGCAGGTCAGGCAGACACTCTATGCAGGTCAAACAGCCCCTCTCCTCCTCTACTGTCACCTGTGCAGGTCAGGCAGCCCCTCTCCTCCTCTACTGTCACCTGTGCAGGTCAGGCAGCCCCTCTCCTCCTCTACTGTCACCTGTGCAGGTCCGGCAGCCCCTCTCCTCCTCTACTGTCACCTGTGCAGGTCAGGAAGCCCCTCTCCTCCTCTACTGTCACCTGTGAAGGTCAGGCAGCCCCGCTCCTCCTCTACTGTCACCTGTGCAGGTCCGGCAGCCCCTCTCCTCCTCTACTGTCACCTGTGCAGGTCAGGAAGCCCCTCTCCTCCTCTACTGTCACCTGTGCAGGTCAGGCAGCCCCTCTCCTCCTCTACTGTCACCTGTGCAGGTCAGGCAGCCCCTCTCCTCCTCTACTGTCACCTGTGCAGGTCAGGCAGCGCCTCTCCTCCTCTACTGTCACCTGTGCAGGTCAGGCAGACCCTCTCAACCTCTACTGTCACCTGTGCAGGTCAGACAGACCCTCTCAACCTCTACTGTCACCTGTGCAGGTCAGGCAGACCCTCTCACCCTCTACTGTCACCTGTGCAGGTCAGATAGACCCTCTCACCCTCTACTGTCACCTGTGCAGGTCAGGCAGACCCTCTCACCCTCTACTGTCACCTGTGCAGGTCAGGCAGACCCTCTCACCCTCTACTGTCACCTGTGCAGGTCAGACAGACCCTCTCAACCTCTACTGTTACCTGTGCAGGTCAGGCAGACCCTCTATGCAGGTCAAACAGCCCCTCTCCTCCTCTACTGTCACCTGTGCAGGTCAGGCAGCCCCTCTCCTCCTCTACTGTCACCTGTGCAGGTCAGGCAGCCCCTCTCCTCCTCTACTGTCACCTGTGCAGGTCAGGCAGCCCCTCTCCTCCTCTACTGTCACCTGTGCAGGCCAGGCAGCCCCTCTCCTCCTCTACTGTCACCTGTGCAGGCCAGGCAGCCCCGCTCCTCCTCTACTGTCACCTGTGAAGGTCAGGCAGCCCCTCTCCTCCTCTACTGTCACCTGTGCAGGTCAGGAAGCCCCTCTCCTCCTCTACTGTCACCTGTGCAGGTCAGGAAGCCCCTCTCCTCCTCTACTGTCACCTGTGCAGGTCAGGCAGCCCCTCTCCTCCTCTACTGTCACCTGTGCAGGTCAGGCAGACCCTCTCAACCTCTACTGTCACCTGTGCAGGTCAGGCAGACCCTCTCACCCTCTACTGTCACCTATGCAGGTCAGATAGACCCTCTCACCCTCTACTGTCACCTATGCAGGTCAGGCAGACCCTCTATGCAGGTCAGACAGCCCCTCTCCTCCTCTACTGTCACCTGTGCAGGTCAGGCAGCCCCTCTCCTCCTCTACTGTCACCTGTGCAGGTCAGGCAGCCCCTCTCCTCCTCTACTGTTACCTGTGCAGGTCAGGCAGACCCTCTATGCAGGTCAGACAGCCCCTCTCCTCCTCTACTGTCACCTGTGCAGGTCAGGCAGCCCCTCTCCTCCTCTACTGTCACCTGTGGGGGTCAGGCAGCCCCTCTCCTCCTCTACTGTCACCTGTGCGGGTCAGGCAGGCCCTCTCCTCCTCTACTGTCACCTGTGCAGGTAAGGCAGCCCCTCTCCTCCTCTACTGTCACCTGTGCAGGTCAGGCAGACCCTCTCCTCCTCTACTGTCACTTTTACAGGTCAGGCAGACCCTCTCTCCCTCTGTGCAGGTCAGGCAGACCCTCTCTCCCTCTGTGCAGGTCAGGCAGACCCTCTCCTCCTCTACTGTCACCTGTGCAAGTCAGGCGGCCCCTCTCTACTCTACTGTCACCTGTGCAGGTCAGGCAGCCCCTCACCTCCTCTAATGTCACCTGTGCAGGTCAGGCAGCCCCTCTCCTCCTCTACTGTCACCTGTGCAGGTCAGGCAGCCCCTCTCCTCCTCTACTGTCACCTGTGCAGGTCAGGCAGGCCCTCTCCTCCTCTACTGTCACCTGTGCAGGTCAGGCAGGCCCTCTCCTCCTCTACTGTCACCTGTGCAGGTCAGGCAGGCCCTCTCCTCCTCTACAGTCACCTGTGCAGGTCAGGCAGGCCCTCTCCTCCTCTACTGTCACCTGTGCAAGTCAGGCAGGCCCTCTCCTCCTCTACTGTCACCTGTGCAGGTCAGGCAGCCCCTCTCCTCCTCTACTGTCACCTGTGCAGGTCAGGCAGCCCCATCTCCTCCTCTACTGTCACCTGTGCAAGTCAGGCAGGCCCTCTCCTCCTCTACTGTCACCTGTGCAGGTCTGGCAGGCCCTCTCCTCCTCTACTGTCACCTGTGCAGGCCAGGCAGACCCTCTCACTATCTACTGCCACCTGTGCAGGTCAGGCAGACCCTCTATGCAGGTCAAACAGCCCCTCTCCTCCTCTACTATCACCTGTGCAGGTCAGGCAGCCCCTCTCCTCCTCTACTGTCACCTGTGCAGGTCAGGCAGCCCCTCTCCTCCTCTACTGTCACCTGTGCAGGTCAGGCAGCCCCTCTCCTCCTCTACTGTCACCTGTGCAGGCCAGGCAGCCCCTCTCCTCCTCTACTGTCACCTGTGCAGGCCAGGCAGCCCCTCTCCTCCTCTACTGTCACCTGTGAAGGTCAGGTAGCCTCGCTCCTCCTCTACTGTCACCTGTGCAGGTGAGGAAGCCCCTCTCCTCCTCTACTGTCACCTGTGCAGGTGAGGAAGCCCCTCTCCTCCTCTACTGTCACCTGTGCAGGTCAGACAGCCCCTCTCCTCCTCTACTGTCACCTGTGCAGGTCAGGCAGACCCTCTCAACCTCTACTGTCACCTGTGCAGGTCAGGCAGACCCTCTCACCCTCTACTGTCACCTGTGCAGGTCAGGCAGACCCTCTCACCCTCTACTGTCACCTGTGCAGGTCAGATAGACCCTCTCACCCTCTACTGTCACCTGTGCAGGTCAGGCAGACCCTCTATGCAGGTCAAACAGCCCCTCTCCTCCTCTACTGTCACCTGTGCAGGTCAGGCAGCCCCTCTCCTCCTCTACTGTCACCTGTGCAGGTCAGGCGGCCCCTCTCCTCCTCTACTGTCACCTGTGCAGGTCAGGCAGACCCTCTCACCATCTACTGCCACCTGTGCAGGTCAGGCAGACCCTCTATGCAGGTCAAACAGCCCCTCTCCTCCTCTACTGTCACCTGTGCAGGTCAGGCAGCCCCTCTCCTCCTCTACTGTCACCTGTGCAGGTCAGGCAGCCCCTCTCCTCCTCTACTGTCACCTGTGCAGGTCAGGCAGCCCCTCTCCTCCTCTACTGTCACCTGTGCAGGCCAGGCAGCCCCTCTCCTCCTCTACTGTCACCTGTGAAGGTCAGGCAGCCCCGCTCCTCCTCTACTGTCACCTGTGCAGGTCCGGCAGCCCCTCTCCTCCTCTACTGTCACCTGTGCAGGTCAGGCAGCCCCTCTCCTCCTCTACTGTCACATGTGCAGGTCAGGCAGCCCCTCTCCTCCTCTACTGTCACCTGTGCAGGTCAGGCAGACCCTCTCAACCTCTACTGTCACCTGTGCAGGTCAGGCAGACCCTCTCCTCCTCTACTGTCACCTGTGCAGGTCAGGCAGGCCCTCTCCTCCTCTACTGTCACCTGTGCAGGTCAGGCAGCCCCTCTCCTCCTCTACTGTCACCTGTGCAGGTCAGGCAGCCCCTCTCCTCCTCTACTGTCACCTGTGCAGGTCAGGCGGCCCCTCTCCTCCTCTACTGTCAACTGTGCAGGTCAGGCAGACCCTCTCACCATCTACTGCCACCTGTGCAGGTCAGGCAGACCCTCTATGCAGGTCAAACAGCCCCTCTCCTCCTCTACTGTCACCTGTGCAGGTCAGGCAGCCCCTCTCCTCCTCTACTGTCACCTGTGCAGGTCAGGCAGCCCCTCTCCTCCTCTACTGTCACCTGTGCAGGTCAGGCAGCCCCTCTCCTCCTCTACTGTCACCTGTGCAGGTCAGGCAGCCCCTCTCCTCCTCTACTGTCACCTGTGCGGGCCAGGCAGCCCCTCTCCTCCTCTACTGTCACCTGTGAAGGTCAGGCAGCCCCGCTCCTCCTCTACTGTCACCTGTGCAGGTAAGGCAGCCCCTCTCCTCCTCTACTGTCACCTGTGCAGGTCAGGAAGCCCCTCTCCTCCTCTACTGTCACATGTGCAGGTCAGGCAGCCCCTCTCCTCCTCTACTGTCACCTGTGCAGGTCAGGCAGACCCTCTCAACCTCTACTGTCACCTGTGCAGGTCAGGCAGACCCTCTCACCCTCTACTGTCACCTGTGCAGGTCAGGCAGACCCTCTATGCAGGTCAGACAGCCCCTCTCCTCCTCTACTGTCACCTGTGCAGGTCAGGCAGCCCCTCTCCTCCTCTACTGTCACCTGTGCAGGTCAGGCAGCCCCTCTCCTCCTCTACTGTTACCTGTGAAGGTCAGGCAGACCCTCTATGCAGGTCAGACAGCCCCTCTCCTCCTCTACTGTCACCTGTGCAGGTCAGGCAGCCCCTCTCCTCCTCTACTGTCACCTGTGCAGGTCAGGCAGCCCCTCTCCTCCTCTACTGTCACCTGTGCAGGTCAGGCAGCCCCTCTCCTCCTCTACTGTCACCTGTGCAGGTCAGGCAGCCCCTCTCCTCCTCTACTGTCACCTGTGAAGGTCAGGCAGCCCCGCTCCTCCTCTACTGTCACCTGTGCAGGTCCGGCAGCCCCTCTCCTCCTCTACTGTCACCTGTGCAGGTCAGGAAGCCCCTCTCCTCCTCTACTGTCACATGTGCAGGTCAGGCAGCCCCTCTCCTCCTCTACTGTCACCTGTGCAGGTCAGGCAGACCCTCTCAACCTCTACTGTCACCTGTGCAGGTCAGGCAGACCCTCTCCTCCTCTACTGTCACCTGTGCAGGTCAGGCAGGCCCTCTCCTCCTCTACTGTCACCTGTGCAGGTCAGGCAGCCCCTCTCCTCCTCTACTGTCACCTGTGCAGGTCAGGCAGCCCCTCTCCTCCTCTACTGTCACCTGTGCAGGTCAGGCGGCCCCTCTCCTCCTCTACTGTCACCTGTGCAGGTCAGGCAGACCCTCTCACCATCTACTGCCACCTGTGCAGGTCAGGCAGACCCTCTATGCAGGTCAAACAGCCCCTCTCCTCCTCTACTGTCACCTGTGCAGGTCAGGCAGCCCCTCTCCTCCTCTACTGTCACCTGTGCAGGTCAGGCAGCCCCTCTCCTCCTCTACTGTCACCTGTGCAGGTCAGGCAGCCCCTCTCCTCCTCTACTGTCACCTGTGCAGGTCAGGCAGCCCCTCTCCTCCTCTACTGTCACCTGTGCGGGCCAGGCAGCCCCTCTCCTCCTCTACTGTCACCTGTGAAGGTCAGGCAGCCCCGCTCCTCCTCTACTGTCACCTGTGCAGGTCCGGCAGCCCCTCTCCTCTTCTACTGTCACCTGTGCAGGTCAGGAAGCCCCTCTCCTCCTCTACTGTCACATGTGCAGGTCAGGCAGCCCCTCTCCTCCTCTACTGTCACCTGTGCAGGTCAGGCAGACCCTCTCAACCTCTACTGTCACCTGTGCAGGTCAGGCAGACCCTCTCACCCTCTACTGTCACCTGTGCAGGTCAGGCAGACCCTCTATGCAGGTCAGACAGCCCCTCTCCTCCTCTACTGTCACCTGTGCAGGTCAGGCAGCCCCTCTCCTCCTCTACTGTTACCTGTGAAGGTCAGGCAGACCCTCTATGCAGGTCAGACAGCCCCTCTCCTCCTCTACTGTCACCTGTGCAGGTCAGGCAGCCCCTCTCCTCCTCTACTGTCACCTGTGCAGGTCAGGCAGACCCTCTCACCCTCTACTGTCACCTGTGCAGGTCAGGCAGACCCTCTCACCCTCTACTGTCACCTGTACAGGTCAGGCAGACCCTCTCACCCTCTACTGTCACCTGTACAGGTCAGGCAGACCCTCTCACCCTCTACTGTCACCTGTGCAGGTCAGACAGACCCTCTCACCATCTACTGTAACCTGTGCAGGTCAGGCAACCCCTTTCCTCCTCTACTGTCACCTGTGCAGGTCAGGCAACCCCTCTCCTCCTCTACTGTCACCTGTGCAGGTCAGGCAACCATCTCCTCCTCTCTGTCACCTGTGCAGGTCAGGCAGCCCCACTCCTCCTCTACTGTCACCTTTGCAGGTCAGGCAGCCCCTCTCCTCCTCTACTGTCACCTGTGCAGGTCAGGCAGCCCCTCTCCACCTCTACTGTCACCTGTGCAGGTCAGGCAGACCCTCTATGCAGGTCAAACAGCCCCTCTCCTCCTCTACTGTCACCTGTGCAGGTCAGGCAGCCCCTCTCCTCCTCTACTGTCACCTGTGCAGGTCAGGCAGCCCCTCTCCTCCTCTACTGTCACCTGTGCAGGTCAGGCAGACCCTTTCACCATCTACTGCCACCTGTGCAGGTTAGGCAGACCCTCTATGCAGGTCAAACAGCCCCTCTCCTCCTCTACTGTCACCTGTGCAGGTCAGGCAGCCCCTCTCCTCCTCTACTGTCACCTGTGCAGGTCAGGCAGCCCCTCTCCTCCTCTACTGTCACCTGTGAAGGTCAGGCAGCCCCGCTCCTCCTCTACTGTCACCTGTGCAGGTCCGGCAGCCCCTCTCCTCCTCTACTGTCACCTGTGCAGGTCAGGAAGCCCCTCTCCTCCTCTACTGTCACATGTGCAGGTCAGGCAGCCCCTCTCCTCCTCTACTGTCACCTGTGCAGGTCAGGCAGACCCTCTCAACCTCTACTGTCACCTGTGCAGGTCAGGCAGACCCTCTCACCCTCTACTGTCACCTGTGCAGGTCAGATAGACCCTCTCACCCTCTACTGTCACCTGTGCAGGTCAGGCAGACCCTCTATGCAGGTCAGACAGCCCCTCTCCTCCTCTACTGTCACCTGTGCAGGTCAGGCAGCCCCTCTCCTCCTCTACTGTCACCTGTGCAGGTCAGGCAGCCCCTCTACTCCTCTACTGTTACCTGTGCAGGTCAGGCAGACCCTCTATGCAGGTCAGACAGCCCCTCTCCTCCTCTACTGTCACCTGTGCAGGTCAGGCAGCCCCTCTCCTCCTCTACTGTCACCTGTGCAGGTCAGGCAGACCCTCTCACCCTCTACTGTCACCTGTACAGGTCAGGCAGACCCTCTCACCCTCTACTGTCACCTGTACAGGTCAGGCAGACCCTCTCACCCTCTACTGTCACCTGTACAGGTCAGGCAGACCCTCTCACCCTCTACTGTCACCTGTGCAGGTCAGACAGACCCTCTCACCATCTACTGTAACCTGTGCAGGTCAGGCAACTCCTTTCCTCCTCTACTGTCACCTGTGCAGGTCAGGCAACCCCTCTCCTCCTCTACTGTCACCTGTGGAGGTCAGGCAACCATCTCCTCCTCTCTGTCACCTGTGCAGGTCAGGCAGCCCCTCTCCTCCTCTACTGTCACCTTTGCAGGTCAGGCAGCCCCTCTCCTCCTCTACTGTCACCTGTGCAGGTCAGGCAGCCCCTCTCCACCTCTACTGTCACCTGTGCAGGTCAGGCAGCCCCTCTCCACCTCTACAGTCACCTGTGCAGGTCAGGCAGCCCCTCTCCACCTCTACTGTTACCTGTGCAGGTCAGGCAGCCCCTCTCCGCCTCTACTGTCACCTGTGCAGGTCAGGCAGTCCCTCTCCGCCTCTACTGTCACCTGTGCAGGTCAGGCAGCCCCTCTCCTCCTCTACTGTCACCTGTGCGGGTCAGGCAGCCCCTCTCCTCCTCTACTGTCACCTGTGCGGGTCAGGCAGCCCCTCTCCTCCTCTACTGTCACCTGTGCAGGTAAGGCAGCCCCTCTCCTCCTCTACTGTCACCTGTGCGGGTCAGGCAGCCCCTCTCCTCCTCTACTGTCACCTGTGCGGGTAAGGCAGCCCCTCTCCTCCTCTACTGTCACCTGTGCAGGTCCGGCAGTCCCTCTCCTGTCACCTGTGCAGGTCAGGCATACCCTCTCCTCCTCTACTGTCACTTGTGCAGGTCAGGCAGACCCTCTCTCCCTCTGTGCAGGTCAGGCAGACCCTCTCTCCCTATGTGCAGGTCAGGCAGCCCCTCTCCTCCTCTACTGTCACCTGTGCAAGTCAGGCAGGCCCTCTCTACTCTACTGTCACCTGTGCAGGTCAGGCAGCCCCTCACCTCCTCTACTGTCACCTGTGCAGGTCAGGCAGCCCCTCTCCTCCTCTACTGTCACCTGTGCAGGTCAGGCAGCCCCTCTCCTCCTCTACTGTCACCTGTGCAGGTCAGGCAGACCCTCTCACCCTCTACTGTCACCTGTGCAGGTCAGGCAGCCCCTCTCCTCCTCTACTGTCACCTGTGCAGGTCAGGCAGCCCCTCTCCTCCTCTACTGTCACCTGTGCAGGTCAGGCAGACCCTCTCACCCTCTACTGTCACCTCTGCAGGTCAGGCAGACCCTCTCACCCTCTACTGTCACCTGTGCAGGTCAGGCAGACCCTCTCACCCTCTACTGTCACCTGTGCAGGTCAGACAGACCCTCTCACCCTCTACTGTTACCTGTGCAGGTCAGGCAGACCCTCTATGCAGGTCAGACAGCCCCTCTCCTCCTCTACTGTCACCTGTGCAGGTCAGGCAGCCCCTCTCCTCCTCTACTGTCACCTGTGCAGGTCAGGCGGCCCCTCTCCTCCTCTACTGTCACCTGTGCAGGTCAGGCAGACCCTCTCACCATCTACTGCCACCTGTGCAGGTTAGGCAGACCCTCTATGCAGGTCAAACAGCCCCTCTCCTCCTCTACTGTCACCTGTGCAGGTCAGGCAGCCCCTCTCCTCCTCTACTGTCACCTGTGCAGGTCAGGCAGCCCCTCTCCTCCTCTACTGTCACCTGTGCAGGTCAGGCAGCCCCTCTCCTCCTCTACTGTCACCTGTGCAGGCCAGGCAGCCCCTCTCCTCCTCTACTGTCACCTGTGAAGGTCAGGCAGCCCCGCTCCTCCTCTACTGTCACCTGTGCAGGTCCGGCAGCCCCTCTCCTCCTCTACTGTCACCTGTGCAGGTCAGGAAGCCCCTCTCCTCCTCTACTGTCACATGTGCAGGTCAGGCAGCCCCTCTCCTCCTCTACTGTCACCTGTGCAGGTCAGGCAGACCCTCTCAACCTCTACTGTCACCTGTGCAGGTCAGGCAGACCCTCTCACCCTCTACTGTCACCTGTGCAGGTCAGATAGACCCTCTCACCCTCTACTGTCACCTGTGCAGGTCAGGCAGACCCTCTATGCAGGTCAGACAGCCCCTCTCCTCCTCTACTGTCACCTGTGCAGGTCAGGCAGCCCCTCTCCTCCTCTACTGTCACCTGTGCAGGTCAGGCAGCCCCTCTACTCCTCTACTGTTACCTGTGCCGGTCAGGCAGACCCTCTATGCAGGTCAGACAGCCCCTCTCCTCCTCTACTGTCACCTGTGCAGGTCAGGCAGACCCTCTCCTCCTCTACTGTCACCTGTGCAGGTCAGGCAGACCCTCTCACCCTCTACTGTCACCTGTACAGGTCAGGCAGACCCTCTCACCCTCTACTGTCACCTGTACAGGTCAGGCAGACCCTCTCACCCTCTACTGTCACCTGTACAGGTCAGGCAGACCCTCTCACCCTCTACTGTCACCTGTGCAGGTCAGACAGACCCTCTCACCATCTACTGTAACCTGTGCAGGTCAGGCAACCCCTTTCCTCCTCTACTGTCACCTGTGCAGGTCAGGCAACCCCTCTCCTCCTCTACTGTCACCTGTGGAGGTCAGGCAACCATCTCCTCCTCTCTGTCACCTGTGCAGGTCAGGCAGCCCCTCTCCTCCTCTACTGTCACCTTTGCAGGTCAGGCAGCCCCTCTCCTCCTCTACTGTCACCTGTGCAGGTCAGGCAGCCCCTCTCCACCTCTACTGTCACCTGTGCAGGTCAGGCAGCCCCTCTCCACCTCTACAGTCACCTGTGCAGGTCAGGCAGCCCCTCTCCACCTCTACTGTTACCTGTGCAGGTCAGGCAGCCCCTCTCCGCCTCTACTGTCACCTGTGCAGGTCAGGCAGTCCCTCTCCGCCTCTACTGTCACCTGTGCAGGTCAGGCAGCCCCTCTCCTCCTCTACTGTCACCTGTGCGGGTCAGGCAGCCCCTCTCCTCCTCTACTGTCACCTGTGCGGGTCAGGCAGCCCCTCTCCTCCTCTACTGTCACCTGTGCAGGTAAGGCAGCCCCTCTCCTCCTCTACTGTCACCTGTGCGGGTCAGGCAGCCCCTCTCCTCCTCTACTGTCACCTGTGCGGGTAAGGCAGCCCCTCTCCTCCTCTACTGTCACCTGTGCAGGTCCGGCAGTCCCTCTCCTGTCACCTGTGCAGGTCAGGCATACCCTCTCCTCCTCTACTGTCACTTGTGCAGGTCAGGCAGACCCTCTCTCCCTCTGTGCAGGTCAGGCAGACCCTCTCTCCTTATGTGCAGGTCAGGCAGCCCCTCTCCTCCTCTACTGTCACCTGTGCAAGTCAGGAAGGCCCTCTCTACTGTCACCTGTGCAGGTCAGGCAGCCCCTCACCTCCTCTACTGTCACCTGTGCAGGTCAGGCAGCCCCTCTCCTCCTCTACTGTCACCTGTGCAGGTCAGGCAGCCCCTCTCCTCCTCTACTGTCACCTGTGCAGGTCAGGCAGACCCTCTCACCCTCTACTGTCACCTGTGCAGGTCAGGCAGCCCCTCTCCTCCTCTACTGTCACCTGTGCAGGTCAGGCAGCCCCTCTCCTCCTCTACTGTCACCTGTGCAGGTCAGGAAGACCCTCTCACCCTCTACTGTCACCTCTGCAGGTCAGGCAGACCCTCTCACCCTCTACTGTCACCTGTGCAGGTCAGGCAGACCCTCTCACCCTCTACTGTCACCTGTGCAGGTCAGACAGACCCTCTCACCCTCTACTGTTACCTGTGCAGGTCAGGCAGACCCTCTATGCAGGTCAGACAGCCCCTCTCCTCCTCTACTGTCACCTGTGCAGGTCAGGCAGCCCCTCTCCTCCTCTACTGTCACCTGTGCAGGTCAGGCAGCCCCTCTCCTCCTCTACTGTCACCTGTGCAGGTCAGGCAGCCCCTCTCCTCCTCTACTGTCACCTGTGCAGGTCAGGCAGCCCCTCTCCTCCTCTACTGTCACCTGTGCAGGTCAGGCAGACCCTCTCACCCTCTACTGTCACCTGTGCAGGTCAGACAGACCCTCTCACCATCTACTGCCACCTGTGCAGGTCAGGCAGACCCTCTATGCAGGTCAAACAGCCCCTCTCCTCCTCTACTGTCACCTGTGCAGGTCAGGCAGCCCCTCTCCTCCTCTACTGTCACCTGTGCAGGTCAGGCAGCCCCTCTCCTCCTCTACTGTCACCTGTGCAGGTCAGACAGACCCTCTCACCATCTACTGCCACCTGTGCAGGTCAGGCAGACCCTCTATGCAGGTCAAACAGCCCCTCTCCTCCTCTACTGTCACCTGTGCAGGTCAGGCGGCCCTTCTCCTCCTCTACTGTCACCTGTGCAGGTCAGGCAGCCCCTCTCCTCCTCTACTGTCACCTGTGCAGGTCAGGCAGCCCCTCTCCTCCTCTACTGTCACCTGTGCAGGCCAGGCAGCCCCTCTCCTCCTCTACTGTCACCTGTGAAGGTCAGGCAGCCCCGTTCCTCCTCTACTGTCACCTGTGCAGGTCCGGCAGCCCCTCTCCTCCTCTACTGTCACCTGTGCAGGTCAGGAAGCCCCTCTCCTCCTCTACTGTCACCTGTGCAGGTCAGGCAGCCCCTCTCCTCCTCTACTGTCACCTGTGCAGGTCAGGCAGACCCTCTCAACCTCTACTGTCACCTGTGCAGGTCAGGCAGACCCTCTCACCCTCTACTGTCACCTGTGCAGGTCAGATAGACCCTCTCACCCTCTACTGTCACCTATGCAGGTCAGGCAGACCCTCTATGCAGGTCAGACAGCCCCTCTCCTCCTCTACTGTCACCTGTGCAGGTCAGGCAGCCCCTCTCCTCCTCTACTGTCACCTGTGCAGGTCAGGCAGCCCCTCTCCTCCTCTACTGTTACCTGTGCAGGTCAGGCAGACCCTCTATGCAGGTCAGACAGCCCCTCTCCTCCTCTACTGTCACCTGTGCAGGTGAGGCAGCCCCTCTCCTCCTCTACTGTCACCTGTGCAGGTGAGGCAGACCCTCTCACCCTCTACTGTCACCTGTACAGGTCAGGCAGACCCTCTCACCCTCTACTGTCACCTGTACAGGTCAGGCAGACCCTCTCACCCTCTACTGTCACCTGTGCAGGTCAGACAGACCCTCTCACGATCTACTGTCACCTGTGCAGGTCAGGCAACCCCTTTCCTCCTCTACTGTCACCTGTGCAGGTCAGGCAACCCCTCTCCTCCTCTACTGTCACCTGTGCAGGTCAGGCAACCATCTCCTCCTCTCTGTCACCTGTGCAGGTCAGGCAGCCCCTCTCCTCCTCTACTGTCACCTGTGCAGGTCAGGCAGCCCCTCTCCTCCTCTACTGTCACCTGTGCAGGTCAGGCAGCCCCTCTCCACCTCTACTGTCACCTGTGCAGGTCAGGCAGCCCCTCTCCACCTCTACAGTCACCTGTGCAGGTCAGGCAGCCCCTCTCCACCTCTACTGTTACCTGTGCAGGTCAGGCAGCCCCTCTCCGCCTCTACTGTCACCTGTGCAGGTCAGGCAGTCCCTCTCCGCCTCTACTGTCACCTGTGCAGGTCAGGCAGCCCCTCTCCTCCTCTACTGTCACCTGTGGGGGTCAGGCAGCCCCTCTCCTCCTCTACTGTCACCTGTGCGGGTCAGGCAGGCCCTCCCCTTACTCTACTGTCACCTGTGCAGGTAAGGCAGCCCCTCTCCTCCTCTACTGTCACCTGTGCAGGTCCGGCAGTCCCTCTCCTGTCACCTGTGCAGGTCAGGCAGACCCTCTCCTCCTCTACTGTCACTTTTACAGGTCAGGCAGACCCTCTCTCCCTCTGTGCAGGTCAGGCAGACCCTCTCTCCCTCTGTGCAGGTCAGGCAGCCCCTCTCCTCCTCTACTGTCACCTGTGCAAGTCAGGCGGCCCCTCTCTACTCTACTGTCACCTGTGCAGGTCAGGCAGCCCCTCACCTCCTCTAATGTCACCTGTGCAGGTCAGGCAGCCCCTCTCCTCCTCTACTGTCACCTGTGCAGGTCAGGCAGCCCCTCTCCTCCTCTACTGTCACCTGTGCAGGTCAGGCAGGCCCTCTCCTCCTCTACTGTCACCTGTGCAGGTCAGGCAGGCCCTCTCCTCCTCTACTGTCACCTGTGCAGGTCAGGCAGGCCCTCTCCTCCTCTACTGTCACCTGTGCAAGTCAGGCAGGCCCTCTCCTCCTCTACTGTCACCTGTGCAGGTCAGGCAGCCCCTCTACTCCTCTACTGTCACCTGTGCAGGTCAGGCAGCCCCATCTCCTCCTCTACTGTCACCTGTGCAAGTCAGGCAGGCCCTCTCCTCCTCTACTGTCACCTGTGCAGGTCTAGCAGGCCCTCTCCTCCTCTACTGTCACCTGTGCAGGTCTGGCAGGCCCTCTCCTCCTCTACTGTCACCTGTGCGGGTCAGGCAGGCCCTCTCCTCCTCTACTGTCACCTGTGCGGGTCAGGCAGGCCCTCTTCTCCTCTACTGTCACCTGTGCAAGTCAGGCAGGCCCTCTCCTCCTCTACTGTCACCTGTGCAGGTCAGGCAGCCCCTCTCCTCCTCTACTGTCACCTGTGCAGGTCAGGCAGGCCCTCTCCTCCTCTACTGTCACTTGTGCAGGTCAGGCAGACCCTCTCTCCCTCTGTGCAGGTCAGGCAGCCCCTCTCCTCCTCTACTGTCACCTGTGCAGGTCAGGCAGCCCCTCTCCTCCTCTACTGTCACCTGTGCAGGTCAGGCAGGCCCTCTCCTCCTCTACTGTCACCTGTGGGGGTCAGGCAGCCCCTCTCCTCCTCTACTGTCACCTGTGCGGGTCAGGCAGGCCCTCTCCTCCTCTACTGTCACCTGTGCAGGTAAGGCAGACCCTCTCCTCCTCTACTGTCACCTGTGCAGGTCCGGCAGTCCCTATCCTGTCACCTGTGCAGGTCAGGCAGACCCTCTCCTCCTCTACTGTCACTTTTACAGGTCAGGCAGACCCTCTCTCCCTTTGTGCAGGTCAGGCAGACCCTCTCTCCCTCTGTGCAGGTCAGGCAGCCCCTCTCCTCCTCTACTGTCACCTGTGCAAGTCAGGCGGCCCCTCTCTACTCTACTGTCACCTGTGCAGGTCAGGCAGCCCCTCACCTCCTCTAATGTAACCTGTGCAGGTCAGGCAGCCCCTCTCCTCCTCTACTGTCACCTGTGCAGGTCAGGCAGCCCCTCTCCTCCTCTACTGTCACCTGTGCAGGTCAGGCAGGCCCTCTCCTCCTCTACTGTCACCTGTGCAGGTCAGGCAGGCCCTCTCCTCCTCTACTGTCACCTGTGCAGGTCAGGCAGGCCCTCTCCTCCTCTACTGTCACCTGTGCAGGTCAGGCAGGCCCTCTCCTCCTCTACTGTCACCTGTGCAAGTCAGGCAGGCCCTCTCCTCCTCTACTGTCACCTGTGCAGGTCAGGCAGCCCCTCTACTCCTCTACTGTCACCTGTGCAGGTCAGGCAGCCCCATCTCCTCCTCTACTGTCACCTGTGCAAGTCAGGCAGGCCCTCTCCTCCTCTACTGTCACCTGTGCAGGTCTAGCAGGCCCTCTCCTCCTCTACTGTCACCTGTGCAGGTCTGGCAGGCCCTCTCCTCCTCTACTGTCACCTGTGCGGGTCAGGCAGGCCCTCTCCTCCTCTACTGTCACCTGTGCGGGTCAGGCAGGCCCTCTCCTCCTCTACTGTCACCTGTGCAAGTCAGGCAGGCCCTCTCCTCCTCTACTGTCACCTGTGCAGGTCAGGCAGCCCCTCTCCTCCTCTACTGTCACCTGTGCAGGTCAGGCAGGCCCTCTCCTCCTCTACTGTCACTTGTGCAGGTCAGGCAGACCCTCTCTCCCTCTGTGCAGGTCAGGCAGCCCCTCTCCTCCTCTACTGTCACCTGTGCAGGTCAGGCAGCCCCTCTCCTCCTCTACTGTCACCTGTGCAGGTCAGGCAGGCCCTCTCCTCCTCTACTGTCACCTGTGCAGGTCAGGCAGCCCCTCTCCTCCTCTACTGTCACCTGTGCAGTTCAGGCAGCCCCTCTTTACTCCTCTACTGTCACCTGTGCAGGTCAGGCAGACCCTCTCACCCTCTACTGTCACCTGTGCAGGTCAGGCAGACCCTCTCACCCTCTACTGTCACCTGTGCAGGTCAGACAGACCCTCTCACCATCTACTGTCACCTGTGCAGGTCAGGCAGCCCCTCTCCTCCTCTACTGTCACCTGTGCAGGTCAGGCAGCCCCTCTCCTCCTCTACTGTCACCTGTGCAGGTCAGGCAGCCCCTCTCCTCCTCTACTGTTACCTGTGCAGGTCAGGCAGACCCTCTATGCAGGTCAGACAGCCCCTCTCCTCCTCTACTGTCACCTGTGCAGGTCAGGCAGCCCCTCTCCTCCTCTACTGTCACCTGTGCAGGTCAGGCAGACCCTCTCACCCTCTACTGTCACCTGTACAGGTCAGGCAGACCCTCTCACCCTCTACTGTCACCTGTACAGGTCAGGCAGACCCTCTCACCCTCTACTGTCACCTGTACAGGTCAGGCAGACCCTCTCACCCTCTACTGTCACCTGTGCAGGTCAGACAGACCCTCTCACCATCTACTGTCACCTGTGCAGGTCAGGCAACCCCTTTCCTCCTCTACTGTCACCTGTGCAGGTCAGGCAACCCCTCTCCTCCTCTACTGTCACCTGTGCAGGTCAGGCAACCATCTCCTCCTCTCTGTCACCTGTGCAGGTCAGGAAGCCCCTCTCCTCCTCTACTGTCACCTTTGCAGGTCAGGCAGCCCCTCTCCTCCTCTACTGTCACCTGTGCAGGTCAGGCCGCCCCTCTCCACCTCTACTGTCACCTGTGCAGGTCAGGCAGCCCCTCTACTCCTCTACTGTCACCTGTGCAGGTCAGGCAGCCCCATCTCCTCCTCTACTGTCACCTGTGCAAGTCAGGCAGGCCCTCTCCTCCTCTACTGTCACCTGTGCAGGTCTAGCAGGCCCTCTCCTCCTCTACTGTCACCTGTGCAGGTCTGGCAGGCCCTCTCCTCCTCTACTGTCACCTGTGCGGGTCAGGCAGGCCCTCTCCTCCTCTACTGTCACCTGTGCGGGTCAGGCAGGCCCTCTCCTCCTCTACTGTCACCTGTGCAAGTCAGGCAGGCCCTCTCCTCCTCTACTGTCACCTGTGCAGGTCAGGCAGCCCCTCTCCTCCTCTACTGTCACCTGTGCAGGTCAGGCAGGCCCTCTCCTCCTCTACTGTCACTTGTGCAGGTCAGGCAGACCCTCTCTCCCTCTGTGCAGGTCAGGCAGCCCCTCTCCTCCTCTACTGTCACCTGTGCAGGTCAGGCAGCCCCTCTCCTCCTCTACTGTCACCTGTGCAGGTCAGGCAGGCCCTCTCCTCCTCTACTGTCACCTGTGGGGGTCAGGCAGCCCCTCTCCTCCTCTACTGTCACCTGTGCGGGTCAGGCAGGCCCTCTCCTCCTCTACTGTCACCTGTGCAGGTAAGGCAGCCCCTCTCCTCCTCTACTGTCACCTGTGCAGGTCCGGCAGTCCCTCTCCTGTCACCTGTGCAGGTCAGGCAGACCCTCTCCTCCTCTACTGTCACTTTTACAGGTCAGGCAGACCCTCTCTTCCTCTGTGCAGGTCAGGCAGACCCTCTCTCCCTCTGTGCAGGTCAGGCAGCCCCTCTCCTCCTCTACTGTCACCTGTGCAAGTCAGGCGGCCCCTCTCTACTCTACTGTCACCTGTGCAGGTCAGGCAGCCCCTCACCTCCTCTAATGTAACCTGTGCAGGTCAGGCAGCCCCTCTCCTCCTCTACTGTCACCTGTGCAGGTCAGGCAGCCCCTCTCCTCCTCTACTGTCACCTGTGCAGGTCAGGCAGGCCCTCTCCTCCTCTACTGTCACCTGTGCAGGTCAGGCAGGCCCTCTCCTCCTCTACTGTCACCTGTGCAGGTCAGGCAGGCCCTCTCCTCCTCTACTGTCACCTGTGCAAGTCAGGCAGGCCCTCTCCTCCTCTACTGTCACCTGTGCAGGTCAGGCAGCCCCTCTACTCCTCTACTGTCACCTGTGCAGGTCAGGCAGCCCCATCTCCTCCTCTACTGTCACCTGAGCAAGTCAGGCAGGCCCTCTCCTCCTCTACTGTCACCTGTGCAGGTCTAGCAGGCCCTCTCCTCCTCTACTGTCACCTGTGCGGGTCTGGCAGGCCCTCTCCTCCTCTACTGTCACCTGTGCGGGTCAGGCAGGCCCTCTCCTCCTCTACTGTCACCTGTGCGGGTCAGGCAGGCCCTCTCCTCCTCTACTGTCACCTGTGCAAGTCAGGCAGGCCCTCTCCTCCTCTACTGTCACCTGTGCAGGTCAGGCAGCCCCTCTCCTCCTCTACTGTCACCTGTGCAGGTCAGGCAGACCCTCTCTCCCTCTGTGCAGGTCAGGCAGCCCCTCTCCTCCTCTACTGTCACCTGTGCAGGTCAGGCAGCCCCTCTCCTCCTCTACTGTCACCTGTGCAGGTCAGGCAGGCCCTCTCCTCCTCTACTGTCATCTGTGCAGGTCAGGCAGCCCCTCTCCTCCTCTACTGTCACCTGTGCAGGTCAGGCAGCCCCTCTTTACTCCTCTACTGTCACCTGTGCAGGTCAGGCAGACCCTCTCACCCTCTACTGTCACCTGTGCAGGTCAGGCAGACCCTCTCACCCTCTACTGTCACCTGTGCAGGTCAGACAGACCCTCTCACCATCTACTGTCACCTGTGCAGGTCAGGCAGCCCCTCTCCTCCTCTACTGTCACCTGTGCAGGTCAGGCAGCCCCTCTCCTCCTCTACTGTCACCTGTGCAGGTCAGGCAGCCCCTCTCCTCCTCTACTGTTACCTGTGCAGGTCAGGCAGACCCTATATGCAGGTCAGACAGCCCCTCTCCTCCTCTACTGTCACCTGTGCGGGTCAGGCAGGCCCTCTCCTCCTCTACTGTCACCTGTGCGGGTCAGGCAGGCCCTCTCCTCCTCTACTGTCACCTGTGCAAGTCAGGCAGGCCCTCTCCTCCTCTACTGTCACCTGTGCAGGTCAGGCAGGCCCTCTCCTCCTCTACTGTCACTTGTGCAGGTCAGGCAGACCCTCTCTCCCTCTGTGCAGGTCAGGCAGCCCCTCTCCTCCTCTACTGTCACCTGTGCAGGTCAGGCAGCCCCTCTCCTCCTCTACTGTCACCTGTGCAGGTCAGGCAGGCCCTCTCCTCCTCTACTGTCACCTGTGCAGGTCAGGCAGCCCCTCTCCTCCTCTACTGTCACCTGTGCAGGTCAGGCAGCCCCTCTTTACTCCTCTACTGTCACCTGTGCAGGTCAGGCAGACCCTCTCACCCTCTACTGTCACCTGTGCAGGTCAGGCAGACCCTCTCACCCTCTACTGTCACCTGTGCAGGTCAGGCAGACCCTCTCACCATCTACTGTCACCTGTGCAGGTCAGGCAGCCCCTCTCCTCCTCTACTGTCACCTGTGCAGGTCAGGCAGCCCCTCTCCTCCTCTACTGTCACCTGTGCAGGTCAGGCAGCCCCTCTCCTCCTCTACTGTCACCTGTGCAGGTCAGGCAGACCCTCTATGCAGGTCAGACAGCCCCTCTCCTCCTCTACTGTCACCTGTGCAGGTCAGGCAGCCCCTCTCCTCCTCTACTGTCACCTGTGCAGGTCAGGCAGACCCTCTCACCCTCTACTGTCACCTGTACAGGTCAGGCAGACCCTCTCACCCTCTACTGTCACCTGTACAGGTCAGGCAGACCCTCTCACCCTCTACTGTCACCTGTACAGGTCAGGCAGACCCTCTCACCCTCTACTGTCACCTGTGCAGGTCAGGCAGCCCCTCTCCACCTCTACAGTCACCTGTGCAGGTCAGGCAGCCCCTCTCCACCTCTACTGTTACCTGTGCAGGTCAGGCAGCCCCTCTCCGCCTCTACTGTCACCTGTGCAGGTCAGGCAGCCCCTCTCCGCCTCTACAGTCACCTGTGCAGGTCAGGCAGCCCCTCTCCTCCTCTACTGTCACCTGTGCGGGTCAGGCAGCCCCTCTCCTCCTCTACTGTCACCTGTGCGGGTCAGGCAGCCCCTCTCCTCCTCTACTGTCACCTGTGCGGGTCAGGCAGCCCCTCTCCTCCTCTACTGTCACCTGTGCGGGTAAGGCAGCCCCTCTCCTCCTCTACTGTCACCTGTGCGGGTCAGGCAGCCCCTCTCCTCCTCTACTGTCACCTGTGCGGGTAAGGCAGCCCCTCTCCTCCTCTACTGTCACCTGTGCAGGTCCGGCAGTCCCTCTCCTGTCACCTGTGCAGGTCAGGCATACCCTCTCCTCCTCTACTGTCACTTGTGCAGGTCAGGCAGACCCTCTCTCCCTCTGTGCAGGTCAGGCAGACCCTCTCTCCCTCTGTGCAGGTCAGGCAGACCCTCTCTCCCTATGTGCAGGTCAGGCAGCCCCTCTCCTCCTCTACTGTCACCTGTGCAGGTCAGGCAGCCCCTCTCCTCCTCTACTGTCACCTGTGCAGGTCAGGCAGCCCCTCTCCTCCTCTACTGTCACCTGTGCAGGTCAGGCAGCCCCTCTCCTCCTCTACTGTCACCTGTGCAGGTCAGGCAGCCCCTCTCCTCCTCTACTGTTACCTGTGCAGGTCAGGCAGCCCCTCTCCTCCTCTACTGTCACCTGTGCAGGTCAGGCAGCCCCTCTCCTCCTCTACTGTCACCTGTGCAGGTCAGGCAGCCCCTCTCCTCCTCTACTGTTACCTGTGCAGGTCAGGCAGCCCCTCTCCTCCTCTACTGTCACCTGTGCAGGTCAGGCAGCCCCTCTCCTCCTCTACTGTCACCTGTGCAGGTCAGGCAGCGCCTCTCCTCCTCTACTGTCACCTGTGCAGGTCAGGCAGCGCCTCTCCTCCTCTACTGTCACCTGTGCAGGTCAGGAGGCCCCTCTCCTCCTCTACAGTCACCTGTGCAGGTCAGGCAGCCCCTCTCCTCCTCTACTGTCACCTGTGCAGGTCAGGCAGCGCCTCTCCTCCTCTACTGTCACCTGTGCAGGTCAGGAGGCCCCTCTCCTCCTCTACTGTCAACTGTGCAGGTCAGGCAGACCCTCTATGCAGGTCAGGCAGCCCCTCTCCTCCTCTACTGTTACCTGTGCAGGTCAGGCAGCCCCTCTCCTCCTCTACTGTCACCTGTGCAGGTCAGGCAGACCCTCTCACCCTCTACTGTCACCTGTGCAGGTCAGGCAGACCCTCTCACCCTCTACTGTCACCTGTACAGGTCAGGCAGACCCTCTCACCCTCTACTGTCACCTGTACAGGTCAGGCAGACCCTCTCACCCTCTACTGTCACCTGTACAGGTCAGGCAGACCCTCTCACCCTCTACTGTCACCTGTACAGGTCAGACAGACCCTCTCACCCTCTACTGTCACCTGTGCAGGTCAGACAGACCCTCTCACCATCTACTGTCACCTGTGCAGGTCAGGCAACCCCTTTCCTCCTCTACTGTCACCTGTGCAGGTCAGGCAACCCCTCTCCTCCTCTACTGTCACCTGTGCAGGTCAGGCAGCCCCTCTCCTCCTCTACTGTCACCTGTGCAGGTCAGGCAGCCCCTCTCCTCCTCTACTGTCACCTGTGCAGGTCAGGCAGCCCCTCTCCACCTCTACTGTCACCTGTGCAGGTCAGGCAGCCCCTCTCCACCTCTACTGTCACCTGTGCAGGTCAGGCAGCCCCTCTCCACCTCTACAGTCACCTGTGCAGGTCAGGCAGCCCCTCTCCGCCTCTACTGTCACCTGTGCAGGTCAGGCAGCCCCTCTCCGCCTCTACTGTCACCTGTGCAGGTCAGGCAGTCCCTCTCCGCCTCTACTGTCACCTGTGCAGGTCAGGCAGCCCCTCTCCTCCTCTACTGTCACCTGTGCGGGTCAGGCAGCCCCTCTCCTCCTCTACTGTCACCTGTGCGGGTCAGGCAGGCCCTCTCCTCCTCTACTGTCACCTGTGCAGGTAAGGCAGCCCCTCTCCTCCTCTACTGTCACCTGTGCGGGTCAGGCAGCCCCTCTCCTCCTCTACTGTCACCTGTGCGGGTAAGGCAGCCCCTCTCCTCCTCTACTGTCACCTGTGCAGGTCCGGCAGTCCCTCTCCTGTCACCTGTGCAGGTCAGGCATACCCTCTCCTCCTCTACTGTCACTTGTGCAGGTCAGGCAGACCCTCTCTCCCTCTGTGCAGGTCAGGCAGACCCTCTCTCCCTCTGTGCAGGTCAGGCAGCCCCTCTCCTCCTCTACTGTCACCTGTGCAAGTCAGGCAGGCCCTCTCTACTCTACTGTCACCTGTGCAGGTCAGGCAGCCCCTCACCTCCTCTACTGTCACCTGTGCAGGTCAGGCAGCCCCTCTCCTCCTCTACTGTCACCTGTGCAGGTCAGGCAGCCCCTCTCCTCCTCTACTGTCACCTGTGCAGGTCAGGCAGCCCCTCTCCTCCTCTACTGTTACCTGTGCAGGTCAGGCAGGCCCTCTCCTCCTCTACTGTTACCTGTGCAGGTCAGGCAGCCCCTCTCCTCCTCTACTGTCACCTGTGCAGGTCAGGCAGCCCCTCTCCTCCTCTACTGTCACCTGTGCAGGTCAGGCAGCGCCTCTCCTCCTCTACTGTCACCTGTGCAGGTCAGGAGGCCCCTCTCCTCCTCTACTGTCACCTGTGCAGGTCAGGAGGCCCCTCTCCTCCTCTACAGTCACCTGTGCAGGTCAGGCAGCCCCTCTCCTCCTCTACTGTCACCTGTGCAGGTCAGGCAGCGCCTCTCCTCCTCTACTGTCACCTGTGCAGGTCAGGAGGCCCCTCTCCTCCTCTACTGTCAACTGTGCAGGTCAGGCAGGCCCTCTCCTCCTCTACTGTCACCTGTGCAGGTCAGGCAGGCCCTCTCCTCCTCTACAGTCACCTGTGCAGGTCAGGCAGGCCCTCTCCTCCTCTACTGTCACCTGTGCAAGTCAGGCAGGCCCTCTCTTCCTCTACTGTCACCTGTGTAGGTCAGGCAGCCCCATCTCCTCCTCTACTGTCACCTGTGCAGGTCAGGCAGTCCCATCTCCTCCTCTACTGTCACCTGTGCAAGTCAGGCAGGCCCTCTCCTCCTCTACTGTCACCTGTGCGGGTCTGGCAGGCCCTCTCCTCCTCTACTGTCACCTGTGCAGGTCAGGCAGCCCCTCTCCTCCTCTACTGTCACCTGTGCAGGTCAGGCAGCCCCTCTCCTCCTCTACTGTCACCTGTGCAGGTCAGGCAGCCCCTCTCCTCCTCTACTGTTACCTGTGCAGGTCAGGCAGCCCCTCTCCTCCTCTACTGTTACCTGTGCAGGTCAGGCAGCCCCTCTCCTCCTCTACTGTCACCTGTGCAGGTCAGGCAGCCCCTCTCCTCCTCTACTGTCACCTGTGCAGGTCAGGCAGCGCCTCTCCTCCTCTACTGTCACCTGTGCAGGTCAGGAGGCCCCTCTCCTCCTCTACAGTCACCTGTGCAGGTCAGGCAGCCCCTCTCCTCCTCTACTGTCACCTGTGCAGGTCAGGCAGCGCCTCTCCTCCTCTACTGTCACCTGTGCAGGTCAGGAGGCCCCTCTCCTCCTCTACTGTCACCTGTGCAGGTCAGGCAGGCCCTCTCCTCCTCTACTGTCACCTGTGCAGGTCAGGCAGGCCCTCTCCTCCTCTACAGTCACCTGTGCAGGTCAGGCAGGCCCTCTCCTCCTCTACTGTCACCTGTGCAAGTCAGGCAGGCCCTCTCTTCCTCTACTGTCACCTGTGTAGGTCAGGCAGCCCCATCTCCTCCTCTACTGTCACCTGTGCAGGTCAGGCAGCCCCATCTCCTCCTCTACTGTCACCTGTGCAAGTCAGGCAGGCCCTCTCCTCCTCTACTGTCACCTGTGCGGGTCTGGCAGGCCCTCTCCTCCTCTACTGTCACCTGTGCGGGTCAGGCAGGCCCTCTCCTCCTCTACTGTCACCTGTGCGGGTCAGGCAGGCCCTCTCCTCCTCTACTGTCACCTGTGCAAGTCAGGCAGGCCCTCTCCTCCTCTACTGTCACCTGTGCAGGTCAGGCGGCCCCTCTCCTCCTCTACTGTCACCTGTGCGGGTCAGGCAGGCCCTCTCCTCCTCTACTGTCACCTGTGCAGGTCAGGCAGGCCCTCTCCTCCTCTACTGTCACCTGTGCAAGTCAGGCAAGCCCTCTCCTCCTCTACTGTCACCTGTGCAGGTCAGGCAGCCCCTCTCCTCCTCTACTGTCACCTGTGCGGGTCAGGCAGGCCCTCTCCTCCTCTACTGTCACCTGTGCAGGTCAGGCAGGCCCTCTCCTCCTCTACTGTCACCTGTGCAAGTCAGGCAAGCCCTCTCCTCCTCTACTGTCACCTGTGCAGGTCAGGCAGCCCCTCTCCTCCTCTACTGTCACTTGTGCAGGTCAGGCAGACCCTCTCTCCCTCTGTGCAGGTCAGGCAGCCCCTCTACTCCTCTACTGTCACCTGTGCAGGTCAGGCAGCCCCTCTCCTCCTCTACTGTCACCTGTGCAGGTCCGGCAGGCCCTCTCCTCCTCTACTGTCACCTGTGCAGGTCAGGCAGCCCCTCTTTACTCCTCTACTGTCACCTGTGCAGGTCAGGCAGAGCCTCTCCTCTTCTACTGTCACCTGTGCAGGTCCGGCAGGCCCTCTCCTCCTCTACTGTCACCTGTGCAGGTCAGGCAGCCCCATTTTACTCCTCTACTGTCACCTGTGCAGGTCAGGCAGACCCTCTCACCCTCTATTGTACTGTGCAGGTCAGGCAGGCCCTCCTTCTCAGGTATCTCACCTGTGCAGGTCAGGCAGGGCGTCCCCCTCACCGGGCGGGTCTCTGGTCCCCGGTACGACCCCTATGATGGTGCTCCGGAGGGAAGTTCCTCTCAGCAGGCGGCTCCTCACCAGCTCCATGTTCCCAGGGGTGTCCACGCTGGTTCTTACAGTGGAGCCGGGCAGGAGCACGGTCTCTGGGCTCAAGAGAAGCGGCAGGCGGCGCGGGATCTGAATGGAGCCGCTGGATGCCATGGTGTTCGGTAACGGAGCAAACTGACAGGTCAGAGAGCAGAGAGGACTACAAGTACGGCGAGCGAGTGCAGGCAAAACACCGCACTGTGCGGAGTGACACCTAGTGAACGAGAGAGAAACTGAGCGAGAATAACCATAGGAGCAATTGACAGGAAGACCCTGAGATATAAGGGAGGGAGACACCTAGTGACCGAGAGAAAAACTGCAAGAGGGGATAGCATCAGATACACAGCATCTGTAGGGGAAGGAGACACCTAGTGATCAAAAGAGGAAGTGTAGGAGAAACACCATGGGATATAGACAGTGAGATAGATAGGGCAGGATATGGAGGGTGAATCAAAGCAGGAAATAGGATAGAAAGTGGAGGGGTAGGTGATTCAGGGGAAAGTGAAGAGATAACAGTGATCTTGGCGGGGGTAAAGGAGAGTGGAATATGGTATAATGTAGGCAGAGCCATCTTAGCACATGCTAGGCAGTTGCCTGGGGCCCTACAAGCATAGGGGCCCTATAGGCTTGCCATCAGTTCAGTATATTATTTCGGGAGACGTCTTCCGAGTCTTCAGATTGTATTCATTCAGATCCCTTAAAATTGAAAGTTTGCGAGTTTTCGATCTTGCAAGGTGCTCTAGGGAAAGCTCTGTGAACACTAGATGCTAAGCTCAAAGACAGGGCCCTCCATCCTTTTGCATTGTATTAATATTGTTTTTGTCTTGAACTTAACCCCTGTATAGCTCAATGGAATACGTTGGCTCGTTACAAATAAACAATTATAATGATAACCTGCAAACCCTCCTTATTAAAACGTTTATGTGGACTAATCACGTCAGTATCAGCTGTTACCAGGTCATGTATGTGTTGTGAACACACACATGGCCAAAACAACGTACATGTGCTAATTGTACATAAGCAAGACAAAATCAACACATCATTATTTGAATCTGCACCCTCCCTCCGCTACTTATTAAACCTAAATAATTAAATAGATGGAACGAAGTACAATGGCACTTAAAGGCTATAACGCAACAGAGGCTTTATTTTGGCTTTCTTTGACTCTGTTCTTCACGCTTTGATGCAACATTGTGTTTACATCTGCTGTTCCTCCTTTTCTTCTAATTCCACCAGTGGCGGCCCATGAGTGCCACCTAACAGCCAGGCTTGCACGCTCCCAGGGCCCTCTCAGCTTCCCTGCTACTGAGCCCTACAAGCGTGTAGGCCCGGCCATTATCCAAGGGTAGAGTGTAAGCCAGCTTGCAGGTCTTAATGGCCGGGCCTACATGCTTGAAAGGCTCCGTAGCCGGGAAGCTGAGAGGGGCCCTGGGAGCGTGCAAGCCTGGCTGTTTAGTGGCAAACTCACGGGCTGCCACTGGCAACTGACCCCAGGGGGAAGGTTGCTTTTAACTCCCTGCTTGCAGGGCTTAATGGCCAGGCTTACACGCTACCCAGGGGTTAATGGCTGGGCCTACACGTTTATAGGTCTCAGTAGCCAGGAGGCTGAGAGTAGACCTGGCTAATACATATCAGACTCACTCAGAAGAGCCACATTAAAATCTAAACTAAGCCATAAGTTAAATGTTGGTAAGTAGGCGATGGTGGGATGAGTTTGGGCAGCAGAAATGGCAGGTTACAGGTAAAAGGGTTAAAATGCAAGGCCAGGTTGGAGATACACTGCAGCGGATAGGGCAGGATGCAGGGCAAATTGTATATGGTACAATAGGGTAGGGGTTAACAAAGGGTTTATTTCAGAAGACATCAGGTTTGCACATTTGGATCGCTCACATATCCCTTATGTTGTGATACAGTGTGAATCACATCCACTAAATACATGGAAAAATATAGAAGGTCCTATGTTTCCTCTTTAAACAGCTATGTTTATTACTGGGCTGCTAACTATAGTCTAATGTAAGTGTTATAAGAAGCTATATGTTGTACTATCCTTTTTATTCTTAATTTTTTCTTGAGATATACATAATTTAATGTACTTCTTTAATATGCTAATGTGATGCTTAAGTATGTCAAAGACTGACATTGTGAGTGATTAGTGCGGAAAAATAATTCACCCCAGTTTTATTATGCACTATTCATTAAACTCCACACTTTAACTGCATGATAACACTGGGGTCAATATTTTTTTCCACCACAGACAATACCATCATTTGGGGTACCAAAAAGTCCTTTAAAACCTCACAGTTTGCAATTAAAGAATATTTGAAAATATATTTAAATGGCAACTAAAAGTATTTTTTATTATAATATTTAGTGCTGATATTTTAGATATTTTATTTGCATTAGAAATAATAAAAATTGTATTTCTAAAGAATTGACATTTTAGTACAACTCAGAACAATGGTGTTAATGTATTGTATTCACTGAAAGCAGAAGATAATGGAATAGAGCAATTATCTGTCACTTATATATTTGCGTTTCTCTGTGGTTGATCAAAGACATTGATATAAAACTGGAAAGTGTAGAGGATTATGGGTATTTTTTCTAGATTTTTATCCAAAGCAAACAGTTTTCTGTTCAAGGCACACAAATGGGAACAGGGTTACAACCTGGCCAGCTCAATCTCTAAACGTCCTGTCTATTGTCCGATTAATTTATTGCCTTCTTCTCCCACCTCCTTGTGTTAAATCATTGCCACTATGTCATGGACCCAAGAGAGGAATCCAATAATTGATGGAGGAGCAGCCGAATAGCTATCCTATTTACCTATTTTACACGTCTTCTTCCAGTCCATCTTTAAACTTTCTTGTCTCGTAAGAGGATCATCTGGGCCAGACTGGAACTCTTACCGGTCAGGACCTCTTGTCAGATCTGGAAGGGTCTCCTCAGTGACTGATCATCTGTAGACTTACAAGGAAGCACCACAACCAGGATTTCACCAAGACACCTTCAAGTGACTATATACAGCTCTCACATGTATTTGTACAACCAGGAATCACACTTTTCCTTGGGGGATTGGGGTGCAGTTTTATAGGGACAGGAAGAGTGGTTCAAGGCAATAGATTAACTATAAGTAAATATTACACATCTTACAAATGTGCAGGTCAAGTTTTTCTTCTCCTGTGCATGGTCCAACTTGTTGACTTTGGTGCTTCCAGGATTCTTTGCTGGAGGGCATGGTGTCCAATCAGATAGTGAGTTCCAAGTCTTCGAAGTTCAGATAGACAAATCAGGAAGTCACCGCATCTCTATGGGGAAAACAGTAGGATTATGGTATCCATCTATCCATCCATCCATCCATCTGTCACAAATCCTGCCATTAGGGCTGTAGCTCTGTAGCAGGTAATCCCTCTCAACTCTCAGTAACCTCTGGATCAAGGAGTAGGTTCACAGCAACAGAAACCACAACAGAGTTTAGTACTGACACTTTCCACCCAATAAAGCAATACACCATGGCAGGATGTATTCTCCAACAGGGCATAATACGTTATTTTCCTGGGGACTTTATACCCCTTTAGAACAATACATAACATGTACACATTAATTGTATGTAAACATAGCATCACCTTTGAATTTCCATCCTCTCCAGCTTTTGCCAATAGCAGGGACACCAAGGTCGGTTCACTTGTGATTGGTGGTAGCCGATGAGCATACAGCCAATAAGGGAAGCGCAATCAAGCCCGAGAGCCTTGGATCAGCCTATGGGAGCAGCGCCCACTACTGTGTGACCACTGCAACCAAATAACAATGATCCTCCTGCTAGCAAGGCACAGAGGAGTCTGGAGACACTTGACCTAAGCTGATGGGGAGCAATACATAAACAAATAGTAGTTCTCACTGGAGCTTGTTTGGGAGTAATGGATCACTTTTGGGCCTAATGTTTTGTTAAAGCGACCACATACCTTTATACTTGTCAATACTCCGATCCCATGTCCATATGTTTAACATATATAAAAGAAGCATAAAGCCAATAAAATAGTGGTTACTAACCAGCTAGACTGGGGAAATCCCGTGTTAATAGTTATGGGTCTCTTTGAAGCTCTACTGTGGTCAACCACAGGGTCAATTGAGGTTAAGTGTTTGTTGTTATAATGTCATTGATACCTAATTTGTTGTATTATTGAGGTTAACCTGTCTAGGTTCTAGGCCATTTAGACTGTCTGACTCACCCATGAAGCAGTGTTGACCAAACTTAAAATGATAGCTCCTTTAGGTATAAAGGAAATGGTAGATTCTTGGTCAGTGACACTATTTATATATCTGTCTATATCTCTCTATCTATTGCTATCATTTGTTATGTTCAACATTTCCAACCTATTGTGTATCACAAATATTAAAAATATATAATGCACTGAGTTTTATATAATGTAGAACTGAAAAAAATGTGTCATCTATATTGCAGTCATTAGTGAGGACTGGTTCCTTATATATTTTATAATTCATTACAGTCAGGGAGTTTTATTCTCCATAAGGGTTTGCAGTCTAATATTAGTGCACTTTTGTGTTTCTCTTTCAACCTGAACATTTAATCAGTTTGAATTAATGCAGCAGCTTGCTATCCTATTAAATGTATCACAGCAATTTATTGAACTATTATCATCAATTAATTAAAATGCTGTTGTAACATTAGCAGGCACAGAAAAAAACAATGACTGAATTAAGATTACTTCCAATAATGTAACAAAGGAAACACAGACATAACATCCCGGAGGTCTGATTGTAATAATATCAGCTTCATTTGTTGGAGATGTCGGTGTGAAATGAGGAATATTCATTATTGTAATTTATACTCTGTATAACCTCGCACAGAAACGTGTTTCTCATCCAGAGCTGGCATTCACATGGTAACTGCAAATGATGTGCATCCTATTGAGCATAAATATGCTTTTAATCTTTCTCTCAAAGAGAGCGTTAGCTTTGCCATTTAAAATAATTGTGTAAAATGATTCAGAATGTGAGATTGTTAACACTTCACAGGATGAACAAATCTATTGCTCACGGTACACTGAGATATTATGTAGAACGCTAAGATTTCTTATATCAGTAGACATTTCTCTGTCTACCTAAAGACAAGTGAAGACTTTGGCTCTTGGCTTTTGTAGCTCACATGTCACCCAGTTCTGGGGTTTGTATGATGGACAGGACTTGCTTCTCATGGAAGGTGCACTGAGGATGAAGTGATCAAAAAGAGGTGAGAGAGAGAGGGAATTAGGTAGAGAAAGCAGAAGAGGCAGATTATAAAGAAGGATAAAGGCCAAGAGAGAAAATGGAAAAGCGTGAGAGAATGAGATAAAGATAAGAAGAAAGGAAGAACATGGAAAACCCTTAGAGAGAGAAGGGAAAATACAGAAAAGTACTGGGAGAGAGAGAAAGAAAGAGAGAAGGCAAAAGAGTGAGATAAGGAGATATAGATAATGGAAATAAAGAGAAAAGGGGAATAGAGACACTGGGCCAGATTCACTAATAATTCTGAGGAGCTGCAAAAGGGTTTTCCAAGGCTGTGAAAACTGTTTTCTATTATATTATTTATTTTCGATAGAAGAAAGCCTTCAAAGCCAAAGAGAAACTTAGGGTGATCATAAGGATGTTGTGAAGATCCCAGCACTATTCAGCTCCAACACTTCCTGCCTTACAGCTGGCAATATTCTCTGAAGGAATGGGCCTCTCAGTGACCGACAGAGATATCAGGATCAATAGGACAGGAACACAGGCTCAGCATAGCATAGGGATTTCTAGCATAGCAAAATAAAACGCCTTCCCTCTTAAAATAAATTACACCATTCTCTATGTATTCCAGAAAGCATGGTTTAATATGGACTGTCTCACAGCATTTCAAAAATAACAACTACACAAAGGGGTTTCTCTACAGTTACATCATGGTGGGCCAAACACATTCAAATCCCCCGCCCAGATTAGCATCACTCAATAAAAGCCATGCCTCCTGGGGTATGTGGCCGGCTGCATGATGAGGGGCCAGTCAGGGGATAGGAAAACTATGGTCTTGGCTTGGGGGTGGATCACTGGGCCGCACCCACAAAGAATCAGAGCGGCAAACAGAATAAAGGGCCTCTAATTACCCCAATGTCCTGCAGTGACATCTTGTGAACAAGAATTGGAATTACGTGTCCTTTCTGCCAGAGAAACAGCTCTATATGACACGGGCTGGTTTATTTTATACAACTATCATTTAAAACATGACAGTATATTAGATAAGGGCAAACCAATCTTTATAAGCACTCCCCCCCCCCTGCGACTCAGCAAAGAGTAAATCTCCCAGGGTTGCCCTTGATGAGCTGACTGCTTTGTTCGGGTGTAAGTCATTGTCGGTTTTGGGAAAACAATAGTCTGCAAGGGTCCATAGTCCAGTGTCCACAGGGTAAAAATATGCCTCAATAGGACCAGCAATGACACCTAGCCCATACAATTACCATGCATAGTAGGGTTTCAAGGGTATCCGGGGGTTTGTGGGAACAACTTCCTCTTAGGCCCCTAATTGTAATCCAAAAGCTGTATGCACGTTGCACCAGGGGTGACCACAGATCATCAACTTCCCTCACGATCTCTAGAGGCAAAGGCAATGAAACAGTGTCCCCCTCTGATGCCGGAACACAACAAATAACCAACAGATACGTGTTAGGGGTCTTGGCCGCCTCCTGCACGTGGCCTGATTCTGGGTGTGCAGGGCAGATTTTTGTCAGTATTTTCGTTTCCCATTCCAGGGGGGTAAACAATCCTGGTGCTGACACCAGCACAAAACCCACAGTCCAGGCTGTGTCCCTCCTTGGCTATAGGTCAGGAGCATAGTTGCTCTCATCCAAACGTTTTGCATGGCCTGCGTTCTGTCAACAGTCCTCTGTGCCAGGGTGCCATTGCCATCCCATCCCCCAAAAACCAGGACCGATGCACTCTTCTGCCCCACTGTATGGGTAAAACAGTCCCCTGGGGCGCCAAGAAAAACAGTAATTTCAAGGGGAAAGGTACTGGCCGAATCTTGAAACCATCACCCAATATTGTGGACTTGTCTAAAGGCTCAAATCCTTTAGGTTGCATCTGGATCTGCATATCATATCCCCCTCTCTCTGGAACTACCACCTGGGCATAGCACTCACCTCCTTGTGAGTCCATGGTCACAGTGTTCCCTGGCAGGACCTCACTGCTCTCATCCAGACTTCTCCTTGGGCCATCAATTTGACAGATATTATCCATCTTACCCACTGCCTTGTCCAATGGTGTCCCCATAAACGGGGTAGGGCTTTGTCTCCCGGTCTACCACACTCCAGGGCTACTTGCTGAGCCTGACGTGGAACTGTGGCTGGCTCCCTGACATTGGGTATCCGCTGGAGCTCCTTCAATGGTTCACAGTCCACCCCCAGGGCACAGTGAGCATAGTTAATCCCATCCAGACTCTCTGAACATGGACAATCATCCAAAAAGCTGAAGGCTTCAAGCGCCTCGCGTTGCCAGGCTACGTCTTTCTCACCCTCATCTGATTAGTGGGTCTCCTCAAAGTACTTGAGCCGGGTTCCACTTGGGCCCACTTCCTCACTGTTTTCTCAAAGCCTGCAGGAGCTCTCTGCCTCCACTGGGAATAGAAGCTCCATGACCAGAGGTACAGCAGTTTTGAACCCCTCTCCAACACTCCAGGACCTCCCAAATAATTATTTCCAGCAGGGGCACCAACTTATCCCTCGTTATATAAGGAGACATCTTAGCTCTCTACTTCTGGACCCTCCAGTACACCTTGTCTTCCTCAGCTGCGGATAACCTGGGGCAAGGGACCTCTGCAGTGTTCATTCTCTGCTCTTAGCTCCTCCAATATGTTAGCCATCCTTGCTGCTGGCTCTCGCACCAAGATTCACCCCGCTGCCACCAGTTTGTAAAGATCCCAGATAGGGGCGCTATTCAGCTCCAACACTTCCTGCCTTTGCGCTACAGAAATCCCCCTCTTACAGCTGGCAATCTTCTCAAAAGGAATGGGCATCTCAGTGACTGGCAGTCATATCAGGATCAATAGCACAAGAACACAGGCTCAGCATAGCAAAGTGATTTCTAGCATAGCAAAATATTAAATGCCTTCCCTCTTAAAGAAATTACACCATTCCCTATGTATACCAGAAAGCGTGGTTTAATATGGACTCTCTCACAGCATTTCAAAAACAGCAACTACACAAAAGGATTTCTCTTCAGTTACATCTTGGTGGGCCGAACACATTCAAATCCCCCGACCAGCTTAGCATCACCCAATAATAGCCGTGCCTTCTGGGGTATGTGGCCGGCTGCCTGATGAGGGGCCAGTTAGGGGACAGGAAATCTTTGGGTTTGGCTTGGGGGTGGATCAGTGGGCCGCACCCACAGAGACTCAGAGTGGCAAACCGAACAAAGGGCCTGTATTTACCACAACATCGTGCAGTGACATCTTAGGACAAGAATTGGCATTACGTGTCCTTTCTGTAAAAAAGACAGCTCTATATGATACGGGCTGGTTTATTTTATATAACTATCCTTTAAAACATGACAGTATGTTAGTTAAGGGCAAGCAATACTTCAAAGGCATTCAGGGCAGTGTTGGCTTACACAGAGCCGAATGAGGGTGTTCAGGGCAATACAAGATTACACAGGGCAGAATAAAGGTGTTCAGAGGAATGTAAGGTTACACAGAGCAAAAGGAGGGTGTTCAGAGGAATGTGGGGTTACACAGAGCAGAAGGAGGGTGTTCAGAGGAATGTGGGGTTACATGGAGCAGAAGGAGTGTGTTCAGAGGAATGTGGGGTTACATGGAGCAGAAGGAGGGTGTTCAGGGGAATGTGGGGTTACATGGAGCAAAAGGAGGGTGTTCAGAGGAATGTGGGGGTACATGGAGCAGAAGGAGTATGTTCAGAAGAATGTGGGGTTACATGGAGCAGAAGGAGGGTGTTCAGGGGAATGTGGGGTTACATGGAGCAAAAGGAGGGTGTTCAGACGAATGTGGGGGTACATGGAGCAGAAGGAGTGTGTTCAGAGGCATGTGGGGTTACATGGAGCAGAAGGAGGGTGTTCAGGGGAATGTGGGGTTACATGGAGCAATAGGAGGGTGTTCAGGGAATGTGGGGTTACGTGGAGCAGAAGGAGGATGTTCAAAGGGATGTCGGGTTACATGGAGCAGAAGGAGGGGGTTAAGGTATCTGTGGGGTTACATGGAGCTGAAGAAGGGTGTTCAGGGGAATGTGGGGTAACGTGGAGCAGAAGGAGGGTGTTCAGAGGAATGTGGGATTACGCAGAGCAGAAGGAGGGTGTTCAGGGGAATGTAGGGTTACACAGAGCAGAAGGAGGGTGTTCAGGGGAATGTGGGGTTACATGGAGCAGAAGGAGGGTGTTCAGGGGAATGTGGGGTTACATGGAGCAGAAGAAGGGTGTTTAGGGAAATGTGGGGTTACATGGAGAAAAGGGAGGGTGTTTAGGGGAATATGGGGTTACATGGAGCAGAAGGAGGGTGTTCAGGGCAATACAAGATTACACAGGGCAGAATGAGGGTGTTCAGAGGAATGTGGGATTACGCAGAGCAGAAGGAGGGTGTTCAGAGGAATGTAGGGTTACACAGAGCAGAAGGAGGGTGTTCAGGGGAATGTGGGGTTACATGGAGCAGGAGGAGGGTGTTCAGGGGAATGTGGGGTTACATGGAGCAGAAGGAGGGTGTTCAGTGGAATGTGGAGTTACACAGAGCAGAAGGAGGGTGCTCAGGGTAATGTCGGGACATGGAGCAGAAGAAAGGTGTTCAGGGGAATGTGGGGTTACATGTAGCAGAAAAAGTATGTTTATGGGAATGTGGGGTTACACAGTGCAGAAGGAGGGTTTTCAGGGAAATGTGGGGTTACATGGAGCAGAAGGAGTGTGTTCAGGGGAATGTTGGGTTACACAGAGCAGAAGGAGGGTGTTCAGGGGAATGTGGGGTTACATGGAGCAGAAGGTGGGTGTTCAGTGTAATGTGGAGTTACATGAAGCAGAAGGAGGGTGTTCAGGGTAATGTGGGGTTACATGGAGCAGAAGGAGGGTGTTCAGGGGAATGTGGAGTTTCATGAAGCAGAAGGAGGATGTTCAGTGGAATGTGGAGTTACATGAAGCAGAAGGAGGGTGTTCAGAGGAATGTAGGGTTACATAGAGCAGGAGGAGGGTGTTCAGGGGAATGTGGGGTTACATGGAGCAGTAGGAGGGTGTTCAGGGAAATGTGGGGTTACATGGAGCTGAAGAAGGGTGCTCAGGGGAATTTGGGGTTACGTGGAGCAAAAGAAGGGTGTTCAGAGGAATGTGGGGTTACATGGAGCAGAAGGAGGGTGTTTAGGGGAATGTGGAGTTACATGAAGCAGAAAGAGGTTGTTCGGGGGAATGTGGGGTTACATGGAGAAGAAGGCAGGGTGTTTAGGGGAATGTGGGGTTACATGAAGCAGAAGGAGGGTGTTCAGAGGAATGTGTGAATACACAGCTCAGGAAGAGGGTGCTCAGGGGAATGTGGGGTTACATGTCACAGAAGGAGGGTGTTCACTGGAATGTGGAGTTACACAGAGCAAAAGGAGGGTGTTCAGGGAAGAGTTGGGTTACACAGAGCAGAAGGACGGTGTTCAGAGGAATGTGGGGTTACACAGAGAACGAGGAGGGTGTTCAGTGGAATATGGGGTTACATGGAGCAGAAGGACGGTGTTCAGGGGAATGTGGGGTTACATGGAGCAAAAGAAGGGTGTTTAGGGGAATGTGGGGTTACATGGAGAAAAAAGGAGGGTGTTTAGGGGTATATGGGGTTACATGGAGCAGAAGGAGGGTGTTCAGGGCAATACACGATTACACAGGGCAGAATGTGGGTGTTCAGAGGAATGTGGGATTACGCAGAGCAGAAGGAGGGTGTTCAGGGGAATGTAGGGTTACACAGAGTAGAAGGAGGGTGTTCAGGGGAATGTCGGGTTACATGGAGCAGAAGAAGGGTGTTTAGGGAAATGTGGGGTTACATGGAGAAAAAGGAGGGTGTTTAGGGGAATATGGGGTTACATGGAGCAGAAGGAGGGTGTTCAGGGCAATACATGATTACACAGGACAGAATGATGGTGTTCAGAGGAATGTGGGATTACGCAGAGCAGAAGGAGGGTGTTAAGGGTTATGTGGGCTTACATGGAGCAGAAGGAGGGTGTTCAGAGGAATGTGGGGTTACATGGAGCAGAAGGAGTGTGTTCAGAGGAATGTGGGGTTACATGGAGCAGAAGGAGGGTGTTCAGGGGAATGTGGGGTTACATGGAGCAATAGGAGGGTGTTCAGGGAATGTGGGGTTACATGGAGCAGAAGGAGGATGTTCAAAGGGATATCGGGTTACATGGAGCAGAAGGAGGGTGTTAAGGTATATGTGGGGTTACATGGAGCTGAAGAAGGGTGTTCAGGGGAATGTGGTGTAACGTGGAGCAGAATGAGGGTGTTCAGGGGAATGTGGGGTTACATGGAGCTGAAGAAGGGTGTTCAGGGGAATGAGGAGTTACATGAAGCAGAAGGAGGGTGTTCAGTGGAATGTGGGGTTACATGGAGCAGAAGAAGGGTGTTTAGGGGAATGTGGGGTTACATGGAGAAAAAGGAGGGTGTTTAGGGGAATATGGGGTTACATGGAGAAGAAGGCAGGGTGTTTAGGGGAATGTGGGGTTACATGGCACAGAAGGAGGGTGTTCAGAGGAATGTGGAGTTACACAGAGCAGAAGGAGGGTGTTCAGGGAAGAGTTGGGTTACACAGAGCAGAAGGACGGTGTTCAGAGGAATGTGGGGTTACACTGAGAACGAGGAGGGTGTTCAGTGGAATATGGGGTTACATGGAGCAGAAGGAGGGTGTTCAGGGGAATGTGGGGTTACACAGAGCAGAAGGAGGGTGTTCAGGGGAATGTGGGGTTACACAGAGCAGAAAGAGGGTGCTCAAAGGAATGTGGGGTTACATGGAGCAAAAGAAGGGTGTTTAGGGGAATGTGGGGTTACATGGAGCAGAAGGAGGGTGTTCAGGGCAATACACGAGTACACAGGATAGAATGTGGGTGTTCAGAGGAATGTGGGATTACGCAGAGCAGAAGGAGGATGTTCAGGGGAATGTAGGGTTGCACAGAGCAGAAGGAGGGTGTTCAGGGTAATGTGGGGTTACATGAAGCAGAAGGTGGGTGTTCAGGGGAATGTGGGGTTACATGGAGCAGAAGGAGGGTGTTCAGAGGAATGTGGGGTTACATGTAGCAGAAGGAGTGTGTTCAGAGGAATGTGGGGTTACATGGAGCAGAAGGAGTGTGTTCAGAGGAATGTAAGGTTACACAGAGCAGAAGGAGGGTATTCAGTGGAATGTGGTGTTACATAGAGCAGAAGGAGGGTGTTCAGAGGAATGTGGGGTTACATGGAGCAGAAGGATTGTGTTCAGAGGAATGTGGGGTTACATGGAGCAATAGGAGGGTGTTCAGGGAATGTGGGGTTACATGGAGCAGAAGGAGGATGTTCAAATGATGTGGGGTTACATGGAGCAGAAGGAGGGTGTTCAGTGGAATGTGGAGTTACACAGAGCAGAAGGAGGGTGCTCAGGGTAATGTGTGGAGATGGAGCAGAAGAGAGGAGTTCAGGGGAATGTGGGATTACATGGAGCAGAAGGAGGATGTTCAAATGATGTGGGTTTACATGGAGCTGAAGGAGGGTGTTCAGGGGAATGTGGGGTTACATGGAGCAGAAGGAGTGTGTTTAGTGGAATGTGGAGTTACACAGAGCAGAAGGAGGGTGCTCAGGGTAATGTGTGGAGATGGAGCAGAAGAAATGTGTTCATGGGAATGTGGGGTTACATGTAGTAGAAGAAGGGTGTTTATGGGAATGTGGGGTTACACAGAGCAGAAGGAGGATGTTCAAAGGGATATCGGGTTACATGGAGCAGAAGGAGGGTGTTAAGGTATATGTGGGGTTACATGGAGCTGAAGAAGGGTTTTCAGGGGAATGTGGAGTTACATGAAGCAGAAGGAGGGTGTTCAGTGGAATGTGGGGTTACATGGAGCAGAAGAAGGGTGTTTAGGGGAATATGGGGTTACATGGAGCAGAAGGAGGATGTTCAGGGCAATACATGATTACAAAGGGCAGAATGAGGGTGTTCAGAGGAATGTGGGATTACGCGGAGCAGAAGGAGGGTGTTCAGGGGAATGTAGGGTTACACAGAGCAGAAGGAGGGTGTTCAGGGGAATGTGAGGTTACATGGAGCAGAAGAAGGGTGTTTAGGGGAATGTGGGGTTACATGGAGAAAAGGGAGGGTGTTTAGGGGAATATGGGGTTACATGGAGCAGAAGGAGGGTGTTCAGGGCAATACAAGATTACACAGGGCAGAAGGAGGGTGTTCAGAGGAATGTGGGATTACGCAGAGCAGATGGAGGGTGTTCAGGGGAATGTAGGGTTACACAGAGCAGAAGGAGGGTGTTCAGGGGAATGTGGGGTTACATGGAGCAGAAGAAGGGTGTTCAGGGAAATGTGGGGTTACATGGAGCAGAAGAAGGGTGTTTAGGGGAATGTGGGGTTACATGAAGAAAAGGGAGGGTGTTTAGGGGAATATAGGGTTACATGGAGCAGAAGAAGGGTGTTCAGGGCAATACAAGATTACACAGGGCAGAATGAGGGTGTTTAGAGGAATGTGGGATTACGCAGAGCAGAAGGAGGGTGTTCAGGGGAATGTAGGGTTACACAGAGCAGAAGGAGGGTGTTCAGGGGAATGTGGGGTTACATGGAGCAGAAGGAGGGTGTTCAGGGGAATGTGGGGTTACATGGAGCAGAAGGAGGGTGTTCAGTGGAATGTGGAGTTACACAGAGCAGAAGGAGGATGCTCAGGGTAATGTGGGGACATGGAGCAGAAGGAGGGTGTTCAGGGGAATGTGGGGTTACATGGAGAAGAAGGCAGGGTGTTTAGGGGAATGTGGGGTTACATGGCACAGAAGGAGGGTGTTCAGAGGAATGTGGAGTTACACAGAGCAGAAGGAGGGTGTTCATGGAAGAGTTGGGTTACACAGAGCAGAAGGACGGTGTTCAGAGGAATGTGGGGTTACACAGAGAACGAGGAGGGTGTTCAGTGGAATATGGGGTTACATGGAGCAGAAGGAGGGTGTTCAGGGGAATGTGGGGTTACACAGAGCAGAAAGAGGGTGCTCAGGGGAATGTGGGGTTACATGGAGCAAAAGAAGGGTGTTTAGGGGAATGTGGGGTTACATGGAGCAGAAGGAGGGTGTTCAGGGCAATACACGAGTACACAGGGCAGAATGTGGGTGTTCAGAGGAATGTGGGATTACGCAGAGCAGAAGGAGGATGTTCAGGGGAATGTAGGGTTACACAGAGCAGAAGGAGGGTGTTCAGTGGAATGTGGTGTTACATAGAGCAGAAGGACTGTGTTCAGAGGAATGTGGGGTTACATGGAGCAGAAGGAATGTGTTCAGAGGAATGTGGGGTTACATGGAGCAATAGGAGGGTGTTCAGGGAATGTGGGGTTACATGGAGCAGAAGGAGGATGTTCAAATGATGTGGGGTTACATGGAGCAGAAGGAGGGTGTTAAGGGAAATGTGGGGTTACATGGAGCTGAAGGAGGGTGTTCAGTGGAATGTGGAGTTACACAGAGCAGAAGGAGGGTATTCAGGGTGATGTGTGGAGATGGAGCAGAAGAAAGGTGTTCAGGGGAATGTGTGGTTACATGTAGCAGAAGAAGGGTGTTTATGGGAATGTGGGGTTACACAGAGCAGAAGTAGGGTGTTCAGAGGAATGTGGGGTTACACAGAGCAGAAGGAGGGTGTTCAGGGTAATGTAGGGTTACATGGAGCAGAAGGAGGGTGTTCAGGGTAATGTGGGGTTACACAAAGCAGAATGAGGGTGTTCAGGGGAATGTGGAGTTGCACAGAGCAAAAGGAGGGTATTCATGGGAATGTATGTTACACAGAGCAGAAGGAGGGTGTTCAGGGGAATGTATGTTACACAGAGCAGAAGGAGGGTGTACAGAAGGAGGGTGTTCATGGAAATGTGTGTTACACAGAGCAGAAGGAGGGTGTTCATTGGAATGTAGGGTTACACAGAGCAGAAGGAAGGTGTTCATGGGAATGTGTGTTACACAGAGCAGAAGGAGGGTGTTCTTGGGAATGTGTGTTACACAGAGCAGAAGAAGGGTGTTCAGGGGAATGTGGGGTTAAACAGAGCAGAAGGAGGGTGTTCAAGGGAATGTAGGGTTACACAGAGCATAAAGAGGGTGTTTGTAACGGAACCCATCACTGTTTTACCCTGTTTTATGATTATTATGGTTAAAATATGATCCTACTATTATACTGCATGTATGTTGGTTTATGCTCTGCAGAATATTGTCCCAGACTATTGCAGCTACTTGGCATGGGAGATAATCCTGTTACAGAGACTCTGCATAAGATAAAGGAAGTCTATTGTATAAAGTGTTTTCATTCTCAGATAAGAACAAAGAAGTGTTAATGAATCAATGTCTGATTGTATCAAAGTTGCCAGGTAGCCTAGGGGAGGTGTGACCACACCTATTGTTCTCTTTATGTGTATTGTGTGGCCAAATATGGGCATGTGTATTGCCTGTGGGAAGAGATGTGTATAAATATTTCTGCACAAAAAAATAAAGTTCAGTTCACTACTTGACCCTTCAAAACGTAGCCTCGTCTCGTTATTGGAGGGGATAGCTATATCCTACTGGGGATTGCTATGCTTTTGCATACTCCCTTGAGCTGTAACTACTGAACGCTTGTTCCTGATGTAATCTCCTTGGAGGAGAGGTCTTCCCCACACGATCCTGGATGCTGGAGATTCATACAGGGTGGAAGGAAGACGGCGCGGCTCCAGTTAAGCTACGGCGAGTGTGGAGTCTGTGGCTGTGGTGGTGTCCGGTGCGGTGCTTGTAGGCTTCGACACAAACTAGTAAGTGGAAAAGCAGCACGGAGACACCGGTAACGTTTGGAGTTACAAATTGAGGGCAACGCTAGTATCCGTACAGCGCCCCTGGCTACAGCAGGATGGAACCGGCTAGTTTTCGGACAGCATTCCATGATGATGAGGAGGAGGCGGCCGCGGACTACAGGGATGCAGACAGAAAGGAACTCTGGTATGATGCCCTGGAAGATGCCCAATGGCGGCGAGGTGAGAGTCTCCCCAGTGATGAGCAGCAGCTACAGAATCTTGTGGCGATGCGGATGTATCTATTGGGAGAGCAGCCCATGGATGAGTGGATGACAAGACTAGAGACCCTGGTATGGCGAGAGCTCTGGCTAGACAACGCATACCAGGCCCTCTGGTGGCATACCGTTCGACTTACCCCCTGGACGGCTGAACACGACTTACCGGAGGGGGATGATTATGATGGCCCGGGATTATTATGGGATGCCTTGGAGGACGACATTGATCTTGGCAGCACGGAGGGGTCTAGGTTTTGGGACATCTACGACTACCGGATGGGAATGTATGTCTGGGATGACGAAGGCGAGGTGAGCAAAGACATGACCCACCTGGTAACTAGAGAGTGGGAGCTGGAGCAGGACTACCAACACCTTCTCAGCTTCGTGCAGCCCCAACCTACTCGACAAGCAGAATCAGACTTCATTGACTGGTCCTGGGATGACCTCCAGATGGCAGGTAGAGATGGGACCGAGGTCTTTCTACCGGCCCTACAGGAGGCAGAAGGTGTCATCCTTCCCCCCCATCGGCAGTGTGAACCCCGGGGGGCAGAAGGTGTTATCCTTCCCCCCCAGCGGCAGTGTGAACCCCAGGGGGCAGAAGGTGTCGTCCTTCCCCCCCAGCGGCAGTGTGAACCCCAGGGGGCAGAAGGTGTCGTCCTTCCCCCCCAGCAGCAGTGTGAACCCCAGGGGGCAGAAGGTGTCGTCCTTCCCCCCCAGCGGCAGTGTAAACCCCAGGGGGCAGAAGGTGTCGTCCTTCCCCCCCAGCGGCAGTGTGAACCCCAGAGGGCAGAAGGTGTCATCCTTCCCCCCCAGCGGCAGTGTGAACCCCAGGGGGCAGAAGGTGTCGTCCTTCCCCCCCAGCGGCAGTGTGAACCCCAGGGGGCAGAAGGTGTCGTCCTTCCACCCCAGCGGCAGTGTGAACCCCAGGGGGCAGAAGGTGTCATCCTTCCCCCCCAGCGGCAGTGTGAACACCAGGGGACAGAAGGTGTCGTCCTTCCCCCCCAGCGGCAGTGTGAACCCCAGGGGGCAGAAGGTGTCGTCCTTCCACCCCAGCGGCAGTGTGAACCCCAGGGGGCAGAAGGTGTCATCCTACCCCCCCATCGGCAGTGTGAACCCCGGGGGGCAGAAGGTGTCATCCTTCCCCCCCCAGCGGCAGTGTGAACCCCAGGGGGCAGAAGGTGTCGTCCTTCCCCCCCAGCGGCAGTGTGAACCCCAGGGGGCAGAAGGTGTCGTCCTTCCCCCCCAGCAGCAGTGTGAACCCCAGGGGGCAGAAGGTGTCATCCTTCCCCCCCAGCAGCATTGTGAACCCCAGGGGTCAGAAGGTGTCGTCCTTCCCCCCCAGCGGCAGTGTGAACCCCAGGGGGCAGAAGGTGTCGTCCTCCCCCCCCAGCGGCAGTGTGAACCCCAGGGGGCAAAAGGTGTCATCCTTCCCCCCCAGCGGCAGTGTGAACACCAGGGGACAGAAGGTGTCGTCCTTCCCCCCCAGCGGCAGTGTGAACCCCAGGGGACAGAAGGTGTCGTCCTTCCCCCCCAGCGGCAGTGTGAACCCCAGGGGGCAGAAGGTGTCGTCCTCCCCCCCCATCGGCAGTGTGAACCCCAGGGGGCAGAAGGTGTTGTCCTCCCCCCCCAGCGGCAGTGTGAACCCCAGGGGGCAGAAGGTGTCGTCCTCCCCCCCCAGCAGCAGTGTGAACCCCAGGGGGCAGAAGGTGTCGTCCTTCCCTCCCAGCGGCAGTGTGAACCCCAGGGGGCAGAAGGTGTCGTCCTCCCCCCCCAGCGGCAGTGTGAACCCCAGGGGGCAGAAGGTGTCGTCCTTCCACCCCAGCGGCAGTGTGAACCCCAGGGGGCAGAAGGTGTCGTCCTTCCCCCGCGCGGCAGTGTGAACCCCAGGGGGCGGAAGGTGTCGTCCTCCCCCCCCCAGCGGCAGTGTGAACCCCAGGGGGCAGAAGGTGTCGTCCTCCCCCCCCCAGCGGCAGTGTGAACCCCAGGGGGCAGAAGGTGTCGTCCTTCCACCCCAGCGGCAGTGTGAACCCCAGGGGGCAGAAGGTGTCGTCCTTCCGCCCCAGCGACAGTTTACCCTGACAAGGGGAGACACCAATCTCCCAGACGGCGCAGATGGGACCGTGGTCTCTGCGCCCACAGCCTGTCCAGATCCCCAACTACCCTCACTGGGACAACCGGAGGAGGGGCTAAGTACAAATTCCCCTCCCAAGCCAACTTCTAATGTGGCCCCAGGGTTAACAGAGGAAATCTTAACCCCCACTGACCCCCACGTTTCCCTGGCTACTGAGCCGGAATATGTCCCAAGTACCCCAGCAGAAGAGCTGACAGCGGGGCAGAGTGCAGTCGGCCTCTGCCCTCCCTTTGTCCCCTGTACAGAGCAGGATGCCCTGCAGGTTATACCAGCAGAAGAGCTGGCATCAGAGCAGAGTGCTGCTGGCCTCAGCCCCTCAAGTCCCCTCAGCGTGTTGCCCCATCACCACAGCGAAATATCCAGTTGCAGTTATGGTCTGTTGTGGGTGGGCTGCTCTAGCACTGGTTTATTGTGGGTTGGTGGATCGTCTAACGGAGGCACTGACCGGCAGAAGGTCAGGTGCCCGGTTAGACTTCCCCCCAAAGGGGAGATGTGTGACGAAGTGCCCTTCACCACTTTGTCTTGGAGAGGACTTTTTGCCAGCCTCCTGCCCTGCGACTATGGCCCTGGGACATATTGTCCTTTAAACACAGTATTCGGCCATACCAGAGTGTATGTCACTCATTCTGGCCCTTTACATACAGGGGGGTCATTCGGTACTAGCCCTGTGTGAACCATGATACCACAGATAGCTATGCCATGGATCCCATTCATATAATGAAAGACTATGGGAAAGACTTTAGCTACATGGCAATTGAACTGTGTGAAGAGGATTTGAGTGCCATTCGGTAGTTTTGTGCGCTCAGATCCCAGCTATCTGGGGATATGTGAAATGTGAGTAAATGTGAATTGCAGTAATGCTGATGGGTTGTCAAACTAGAGAATTGACCAACAAATACTTTTGTCCGGACATCCCCAGGTCGATCCGTTGGGATCAGGCCGTGCATGCCGACTTATGGTCACGGGGGAGGTGTGTAACGGAACCCATCACTGTTTTACCCTGTTTTATGATTATTATGGTTAAAATATGATCCTACTATTATACTGCATGTATGTTGGTTTATGCTCTGTAGAATATTGTCCCAGACTATTGCAGCTACTTGGCATGAGAGATAATCCTGTTACAGAGACTCTGCATAAGATAAAGGAAGTCTATTGTATAAAGTGTTTTCATTCTTAGATAAGACCAAAGAAGTGTAATTGAATCAATGTCTGATTGTATCAAAGTTGCCAGGTAGCCTAGGGGAGGTGTGACCACACCTATTGTTCTCTTTATGTGTATTGTGTGGCCAAATATGGGCATGTGTATTGCCTGTGGGAAGAGATGTGTATAAATATTTCTGCACAACCAAATAAAGTTCAGTTCACTACTGGACCCTTCAAAACGTAGCCTTGTCTCGTTATTGGAGGCGATCGCTATATCCTACTGGGGATTGCTATGCTTTTGCATACTCCCTTGAGCTGTAACTACTGAACGTTTGTTCCTGATGTAATCTCCTTGGAGTAGAGGTCTTCCCCACACGATCCTGGATGCTGGAGATTCATACAGGGTGGAAGGAAGACGGTGCGGCTCCAGTTAAGCTACGGCGAGTGTGGAGTCTGTGGCTGTGGTGGTGTCCGGTGCGGTGCTTGTAGGCCTCGACACAAACTAGGTCGCGTCAATCAACGGAGGTACCCGGTCGGGGTGCCAGTAGATCCGTTACAGTGTTCATGGGAATGTGGGGTTAGACAGAGCAGAAGGAGGGTGTTCAGGGGAATGTGGGGTTACACAGAGCAGAAGGAGGGTGTTCAGGGTAATGTAGGGTTACATGGAGCAGAAGGAGGGTGTTCAGGGGAATGTGGGGTTACACAAAGCAGAATGAGGGTGTTCAGGGGAATGTGGAGTTGCACAGAGCAAAAGGAGGGTATTCATGGGAATGTATGTTACACAGAGCAGAAGGAGGGTGTTCAGGGGAATGTGGGGTTACACGGAGCAGAAGGAGGGTGTTCAGAGGAATGTGGGGTTACACAGAGCAGAAGGAGGTTTTTCAGGGAAATGTGGGGTTACATGGAGCAGAAGGTGGGTGTTCAGTGGAATGTGGAGTTACACAGAGCAGAAGGAGGGTGTTCAGGGGAATGTGGGGTTACACAGAGCAGAAGGAGGGTGTACAGAAGGAGGGTGTTCATGTAAATTTGTGTTACACAGAGCAGAAGGGAATGTAGGGTTACACAGAGCAGAAGGAAGGTGTTCATGGGAATGTGTGTTACACAGAGCAGAAGGAGGGTGTTCATGGGAATGTGTGTTACACAAAGCAGAGGGAGGGTGTTCAGGGGAATGTGGGGTTACACAGAGCATGAGAAGGGTGTTCATGGGAATGTGGGGTTACACAGAACAGAAGGAGGGTGTTCAGCGGAATGTACAGAGCAGAAGGAGGGCGTTTAGGGGAATGTGGGGTTACATGGAGCAGAAGGAGGGTGTTCAGTGGAATGTGGAGTTACATGAAGCAGAAGGAGATTGTTCAGGGGAATGTGGGGTTACACAGAGCAGAAGGAGGGTGTTCAGGGGAATGTGGGGTTACACAGAACAGAAAGAGGGTGCTCAGGGGAATGTGAGGTTACATGTATCAGAAGGAGGGTATTCAGAGGAATATTGGGTTACGTGGAGCAGAAGGTGGGTGTTCAGTGGAATGTGGAGTTACACAGAGCAGAAGGAGGGTGTTCAGAGGAATGTGGGGTTACACAGAGAACGAGGAGAGTGTTCAGTGGAATATGGGGTTACATGGAGCAGAAGGAGGGTGTTCAGGGGAATGTGGGTTTACACAGAGCAGAAGGAGGGTGTTCAGGGGATTGTGGGGTTACACAAAGGCAGAAAGAGGGTGCTCAGGGGAATGTGGGGTTACATGGAGCAGAAGAAGGGTGTTTAGGGGAATGTGGGGTTACATGGAGAAAAAGGAGGGTGTTTAGGGGAATATGGGGTTACATGGAGCAGAAGGAGGGTGTTCAGGGCAATACACGATTACACAGGGCAGAATGAGGGTGTTCAGAGGAATGTGGGATTACACAGAGCAGAAGGAGGGTGTTCAGGGGAATGTAGGGTTACACAGAGCAGAAGGAGGGTGTTCAGGGGAATGTGGGGTTACACAGAGAAGAAAGAGGGTGCTCAGGGGAATGTGGGGTTACATGGAGCAGAAGAAGGGTGTTTAGTGGAATGTGGGGTTACATGGAGAACAAGGAAGGTGTTTAGGGGAATATGGGGTTACATGGAGCAGAAGGAGAAGGTTCAGGGCAATACACGATTACACAGGGCAGAATGAGGGTGTTCAGAGGAATGTGGGATTACACAGAGCAGAAGGAGGGTGTTCAGGGGAATGTAGGGTTACACAGAGCAGAAGGAGGGTGTTCAGGGGAATGTGGGGTTACATGTAGCAGAAGAAGGGTGTTTATGGGAATGTGGGGTTACACGGAGCAGAAGGAGGGTGTTCAGTGGAATGTGGAGTTACACAGAGCAGAAGGAGAATGTTCAGGGAAGAGTTGGGTTACACAGAGCAGAAGGACGGTGTTCAGAGGAATGTGGGGTTACACAGAGAACAAGGAGGGTGTTCAGTGGAATGTGGGGTTACATGGAGCAGAAGGAGGGTGTTCAAGGGAATGTAGGGTTACACAGAGCATGAAGAAAGTTTTCATGGGAATTTGGGGTTACATAGAGCAGAAGGAGGGTTTTCAGAGGAATGTGGGGTTACACAGAGCAGAAGGAGGGTGTACAGAAGGAGGGTGTTCATGGAAATGTGTGTTACACAGAGCAGAAGGAGGGTGTTCATGGGAATGTAGGGTTACACAGAGCAGAAGGAGGGTGTTCATGGGAATGTGTGTTACACAGAGCAGAAGGAGGGTGTTCAGGGGAATGTGGGGTTACACACAGCAGAAGGAGGGTGTCCAAGGGAATGTAGGGTTACACAGAGCATAAAGAGGGTGTTCATGGTAATGTGGGGTTAGACAGAGCAGAAGGAGGGTGTTTAGGGGAATGTGGGGTTACACAGAGCAGAAGGAGGGTGTTCAAGGTAATGTAGGGTTACATGGAGCAGAAGGAGGGTGTTCAGGGGAATGTGGGGTTACACAAAGCAGAATGAGGGTGTTCAGGGGAATGTGGAGTTGCACAGAGCAATAGGAGGGTATTCATGGGAATGTGTGTTACACAGAGCAGAAGGAGGGTGTTCAGGGGAATGTGGGGTTACACAGAGCAGAAGGAGGGTGTTCAGAGGAATGTGGGGTTACACAGAGCAGAAGGAGGGTTTTCAGGGGAATGTGGAGTTGCACAGGGCAAAAGGAGGGTATTCAGGGGAATGTGTGTTACACAGAGCAGAAGGAGGGTGTTCAGTGGAATGTGGGGTTACACGGAGCAGAAGGAGGGTGTTCAGAGGAATGTGGGGTTACACAGAACAGAAGGAGGGTTTTCAGGGAAATGTGGGTTTACATGTAGAAAAAGGAGGGTGTTTATGGGAATATGGTGTTACATGGAGCAGAAGGAGGGTGTTCAGGGCAATACACGATTACACAGGGCAGAATGAGGGTGTTCAGAGGAATGTGGGATTGCGCAGAGCAGAAGGAGGGTGTTCAGGGGAATGTAGGGTTACACAGAGCAGAAGGAGGGTGTTCAGGGGAATGTGGGGTTACATGGAGCAGAAGAAGGGTGTTTAGTGGAATGTGGGGTTACATGGAGAAAAAGGAGGGTGTTTAGGGGAATATGGGGTTACATGGAGCAGAAGGAGGTGGTTCAGGGCAATACACGATTACACAGGGCAGAATGAGGGTGTTCAGAGGAATGTGGGATTACGCAGAGCAGAAGGAGGGTTTTTAGGGGAATGTGGGGTTACATGGAGCAGAAGGAGGGTGTTCAGTGGAATGTGGAGTTACACAGAGCAGAAGGAGGGTGTTCAGGGAAGAGTTGGGTTACACAGAGCAGAAGGAGGGTGTTCAGAGGAATGTGGGGTTACACAGAGAACAAGGAGGGTGTTCAGTGGAATGTGGGGTTACATGGAGCAGAAGGAGGGTGTTCAAGGGAATGTAGGGTTACACAGAGCATGAAGAGGGTTTTCATGGGAATTTGGGGTTACATAGAGCAGAAGGAGGGTGTTCAGAGGAATGTGGGGTTACACAGAGCAGAAGGAGGGTGTACAGAAGGAGGGTGTTCATGGAAATGTGTGTTACACAGAGCAGAAGGAGGGTGTTCATGGGAATGTAGGGTTACACAGAGCAGAAGGAGGGTGTTCATGGGAATGTGTGTTACACAGAGCAGAAGGAGGGTGTTCAGGGGAATGTGGGGTTACACAGAGCAGAAGGAGGGTGCTCAGGGTAATGTAGGGTTACATGGAGCAGAAGGACGGTGTTCAGGGGAATGTGGGGTTACACAAAGCAGAATGAGGGTGTTCAGGGGAATGTGGAGTTGCACAGAGCAAAAGGAGGGTATTCATGGGAATGTGTGTTACACAGAGCAGAAGGAGGGTGTTCAGGGGAATGTGGGGTTACACGGAGCAGAAGGAGGGTGTTCAGTGGAATGTGGAGTTACACAGAGCAGAAGGAGGGTGTTCAGGGGAATGTGGGGTTACACAGAGCAGAAGGAGGGTGTGCAGAAGGAGGGTGTTCATGGAAATTTGTGTTACACAGAGCAGAAGGAGGGTGTTTAGTGAAATGTGGAGTTACACAGAGCAGAAGGAGGGTGTTCAGGGGAATGTGGGGTTACACAGAGCAGAAGGAGGGTGTTCATGGGAATGTGTGTTACACAGAGCAGAAGGAGGGTGTTCAGGGGAATGTGGGGTTACACAGAGCAGAAGGAGGGTGTTCAGGGGAATGTGGGGTTACACAGAGCATGAGAAGGGTGTTCATGGGAATGTGTGTTACACAGTGCAGAAGGAGGGTGTTCAGGGGAATGTGGGGTTACACAGAGCAGAAGGAGGGTGTTCAGGGTAATGTAGGGTTACATGGAGCAGAAGGAGGGTGTTCAGGGGAATGTGGGGTTACACAAAGCAGAATGAGGGTGTTCAGGGGAATGTGGAGTTGCACAGAACAAAAGTAGTGTATTCGGGGAAATGTGGGGTTACATGGAGCAGAAGGAGGGTGTTCAGTGGAATGTGGAGTTACACAGAGCAGAAGGAGGGTGTTCAGGGGAATGTGGGGTTACACAGAGCAGAAGGAGGGTGTACAGAAGGAGGGTGTTCATGAAAATTTGTGTTACACAGAGCAGAAGGAGGGTGTTCAAGGGAATGTGTGTTACACAGAGCAGAAGCAGGGTGTTCATGGGAATGTGTGTTACACAGAGCAGAAGGAGGGTGTTCAGGGGAATGTGGGGTTACACAGAGCAGAAGGAGGGTGTTCAAGGGAATGTAGGGTTACACAGAGCATGAGGAGGGTGTTCATGGGAATGTAGTGTTAGACAGAGCAGAAGGAGGGTGTTAAGGGGAATGTGGGTGTAACGGAACCCATCACTGTTTTACCCTGTGTTATGGTTATTTAATTATTATGGTTAAAATATGATCACATTGCTATACTGTAGATATGTTGGTTTATGCTCTGCAGGATATTAGCTCAGACCATTGCAGACACCTAGCAGAATACATAATCCTATTAGGGTCTCCTAGAGGCAGGAGAGTCCTATTGTGTAAAGTGTTCACATTGTGAAAGATGGAACAAAGAGAAGCATTATCTTATCAATGTCTGTTATTGTATCAAAGTAGCCGGCTAGTCCCTGGGAGGTGTGACCACACCTATTGTTCTCTCTATGTGTATTGTGTGGCCAAATATGGGCATGTGTATTACCTGTGGAAAGAGGTGTATATATATTTCTGCATATAACAAAATAAAGACAGTATTCTTTGACTCCCAAGAAAGTGTTGTCCAATATGGGTGGTCTGGGCTTCTGAGACTGCGCAGTGCTTCTATATGGATATTTAATGCTGAACCTGACTTTCCCTCTGGAACTCTTGGATGGGACTATACCAACTTCACTTTTACACAGCAGCTTGCCAGGGAAAAGAACGTCTCCAACGGCTGGTACCCTCTCACTACCGGGGTAGCCGTTACAGTGGGGTTACACAGAGCAGAAAGAGGGTGTTCAGGGGAATGTAGGGTTACATGAAGCAGAAGGAGGGTGTTCAGGGGAATGTGGGGTTACACAAAGCAGAATGAGGGTGTTCAGGGGTATGTGGGGTTACACAGAGCAGAAAGAGGGTGCAGGGGAATGTGGAGTTACATGAAGCAGAATGAGGGTGATCATGGGAATGTGGGTTACACAGAGCAGAAGGAGGGTGTTCAGGGGTATGTGGAGATACATGAAGCAGAATGAGGGTGTTTAGGGGAATGTGGAGTTGCACAGAGCAAAAGGAGGGTATTACAGGGAATGTGGAGTTACATGAAGCAGAAGAAGAGTGTTCAGAGGAATGTGGGGTTATGTGGAGCAGAAGGAGGGTGTTCAGGGCAATGTGGGGTTACATGAAGCAGAAGGAGGTTGTTCAGAGGAATGTGGGGTTACATGAAGCAGAAGGAGGGTGTTCAGGGGTTTGTTGATTTATATAAAGAATAAGGAGGGTGTACAGTGGAATATGGGGTGTAATGGAGAAGAAGTAGGGTGTTTAGGGGAATGTGGGGTTACATGGAGCAGAAGGAGGGTGTTCAGTGGAATGTGGAGTTACATGAAGCAGAAGGAGGTTGTTCAGTGGAATGTGGAGTTACACAGAGCAGAAGGAGGGTGCTCAGGGGAATGTGGGGTTACACAGAGATGAAGGAGGGTGTACAAAAGGAGGGTGTTCATGGAAATGTGTGTTACACAGAGCAGAAGGATGGTGTTCATGGGAATGTAGGGTTACACAGAGCAGAAGGAAGGTGTTCATGGGAATGTGTGTTACACAGAGCAGAAGGAGGGTGTTCATGGGAATGTGTGTTACACAGAGCAAAAGGAGGGTGTTCAAGGGAATGTAGGGTTACACAGAGCATGAGGAGGGTGTTCATGGGAATGTGGTGTTAGACAGAGCAGAAGGAGGGTGTTAAGGGGAATGTGGGGTTCCACAGAGCAGAAGGAGGGTGTTCAGGGGAATGTAGGGTTACATGGAGCAGAAGGAGGGTGTTCAGGGGAATGTGGGGTTACACAAAGCATAATGAGGGTGTTCAGGGGTATGTGGGGTTACACAGAGCAGAAAGAGGATGCAGGGGAATGTGGAGTTACATGAAGCAGAATGAGGGTGATCATGGGAATGTGGGTTACACAGAGCAGAAAGAGGGTGTTCAGGGGTATGTGGAGTTACATAAAGCAGAATGAGGGTGTTCAATGGAATGTGGAGTTGCACTGAGCAAAAGGAGGGTATTACAGGGAATGTGGAGTTACATGAAGCAGAAGAAGAGTGTTCAGAGGAATGTGGGGTTACGTGGAGCAGAAGGAGGGTGTTCAGGGCAATGTGGGGTTACATGAAGCAGAAGGAGGGTATTCAGAGGAATGTGGGGTTACATGGAGCAGAAAGAGGGTGTTCAGGGGATTGTAGATTTATATAAAGCATAAGGAGGGTGTTCAGTGGAATATGGGGTGTAATGGAGAAGAAGTAGGGCGTTTAGGGGAATGTGGGGTTACATGGAGCAGAAGGAGGGTATTCAGTGGAATGTGGAGTTACATGAAGCAGAAGGAGGTTGTTCAGTGGAATGTGGAGTTACACAGAGCAGAAGGAGGGTGCTCAGGGGAATGTGGGGTTACACAGAGCAGAAGGAGGGTGTACAGAAGGAGGGTGTTCATGGAAATGTGTGTTACACAGAGCAGAAGGATGGTGTTCATGGGAATGTAGGGTTACATAGAGCAGAAGGAAGGTGTTCATGGGAATGTGTGTTACACAGAGCAGAAGGAGGGTGTTCATGGGAATGTGTGTTACACAGAGCAGAAGGAAGGTGTTCAGGGGAATGTTGGGTTACACAGAGCAGAAGGAGGGTGTTCAAGGGAATGTAGGGTTACACAGAGCATAAAGAGGGTGTTCATGGGAATGTGGTGTTAGACAGAGCAGAAGGAGGGTGTTAAGGGGAATGTGGTGTTTACACAGAGCAGAAGGAGGGTGTTCAGGGGAATGTGTGTTACACAGAGCAGAAGGAGGGTGTTCAGGGGAATGTGGGGTTACACAGAGCAGAAGGAGGGTGTTCAAGGGAATGTAGGGTTACACAGAGCATGAGGAGGGTGTTCATGGGAATGTGGGGTTAGACAGAGCAGAAGGAGGGTGTTCAGGGGAATGTGGAGTTGCACAGAGCAAAAGGAGGGTATTACAGGGAATGTGGAGTTACATGAAGCAGAAGAAGAGTGTTCAGAGGAATGTGGGGTTACGTGGAGCAGAAGGAGGGTGTTCAGGGCAATGTGGGGTTACATGAAGCAGAAGGAGGGTATTCAGAGGAATGTGGGGTTACATGGAGCAGAAAGAGGGTGTTCAGGGGATTGTGGATTTATATAAAGCATAAGGAGGGTGTTCAGTGGAATATGGGGTGTAATGGAGAAGAAGTAGGGCGTTTAGGGGAATGTGGGGTTACATGGAGCAGAAGGAGGGTATTCAGTGGAATGTGGAGTTACATGAAGCAGAAGGAGGTTGTTCAGTGGAATGTGGAGTTACACAGAGCAGAAGGAGGGTGCTCAGGGGAATGTGGGGTTACACAGAGCAGAAGGAGGGTGTACAGAAGGAGGGTGTTCATGGAAATGTGTGTTACACAGAGCAGAAGGATGGTGTTCATGGGAATGTAGGGTTACATAGAGCAGAAGGAAGGTGTTCATGGGAATGTGTGTTACACAGAGCAGAAGGAGGGTGTTCATGGGAATGTGTGTTACACAGAGCAGAAGGAAGGTGTTCAGGGGAATGTGGGGTTACACAGAGCAGAAGGAGGGTGTTCAAGGGAATGTAGGGTTACACAGAGCATAAAGAGGGTGTTCATGGGAATGTGGTGTTAGACAGAGCAGAAGGAGGGTGTTAAGGGGAATGTGGGGTTACACAGAGCAGAAGGAGGGTGTTCAGGGGAATGTGTGTTACACAGAGCAGAAGGAGGGTGTTCAGGGGAATGTGGGGTTACACAGAGCAGAAGGAGGGTGTTCAAGGGAATGTAGGGTTACACAGAGCATGAGGAGGGTGTTCATGGGAATGTGGGGTTAGACAGAGCAGAAGGAGGGTGTTCAGGGGAATGTGGGGTTACACAGAGCAAAAGGAGGGTGTTCAGGGGAATGTATGGTTACATGGAGCAGAAGAAGGGTGTTCAGGGGAATGTGGGGTTACACAAAGCAGAATGAGGGTGTTCAGGGTAATGTGGAGTTGCACAGAGCAAAAGGAGGGTATTCATTGGAATGTGTGTTACACAGAGCAGAAGGAGGGTGTTCAGGGGAATGTGGGGTTAAACAGAGCAGAAGGAGGGTGTTCAGGGCAATGTGGGGTTACACAGAGCAGAAGGAGGGTGTTCAAGGGAATGTGGAGTTACATGAAGCAGAAGGAGGGTGTTCAGTGGAATGTGGGGTTACACAAATCAGAAGGATAAAGTTCAGGGAAATGTGGAGTTACATGAAGCAGAAAGAGGGTGTTCAGGGGAATGTGGAGTTACATGAAGCAGAATGAGGGTGTTCAGGGGAATGTGGAGTTGCACAGAGCAAAAGGAGGGTATTACAGGGAATGTGGAGTTACATGACGCTGAAGAAGAGTGTTCAGGGTAATGTGAGGTTACACAGAGCAGAAGGAGAGTGTGCCGGGGAATGTGGAGTTACATGAAGCAGAATGAGGGTGTTCAGGGGAATGTGGGTTACACCGAGCAGAAGGAGGGTGTTCAGGGGTATGTGCGTGTTCACAGAGTAGAAAGATGGTGTTCAGTGGACTGCATGTTACACTGAGCAGAGGGATGGTGTTCAGGGGTATGTGGGGTTACACAGAGCAGAAGGAGGGTGTTTAGAGGAATGTGGGGTTACATGGAGCAGAAGAAGGGTGTTCAGAGGGATATTGGGTTACACAGAGCAGAAGGAGGGTGTTCAGGGGAATGTAGGGTTACATGGAGCAGAAGGAGGGTGTTCAGGGGAATGTGGGGTTACACAAAGCAGAATGAGGGTGTTCAGGGGTATGTGGGGTTACACAGAGCAGAAAGAGGATGCAGGGGAATGTGGAGTTACATGAAGCAGAATGAGGGTGATCATGGGAATGTGGGTTACACAGAGCAAAAAGAGGGTGTTCAGGGGTATGTGGAGTTACATGAAGCAGAATGAGGGTGTTCAATGGAATGTGGAGTTGCACAGAGCAAAAGGAGGGTATTACAGGGAATGTGGAGTTACATGAAGCAGAAGAAGAGTGTTCAGAGGAATGTGGGGTTACGTGGAGCAGAAGGAGGGTGTTCAGGGCAATGTGGGGTTACATGAAGCAGAAGGAGGGTATTCAGAGGAATGTGGGGTTACATGGAGCAGAAAGAGGGTGTTCAGGGGATTGTGGATTTATATAAAGCATAAGGAGGGTGTTCAGTGGAATATGGGGTGTAATGGAGAAGAAGTAGGGCGTTTAGGGGAATGTGGGGTTACATGGAGCAGAAGGAGGGTATTCAGTGGAATGTGGAGTTACATGAAGCAGAAGGAGGTTGTTCAGTGGAATGTGGAGTTACACAGAGCAGAAGGAGGGTGCTCAGGGGAATGTGGGGTTACACAGAGCAGAAGGAGGGTGTACAGAAGGAGGGTGTTCATGGAAATGTGTGTTACACAGAGCAGAAGGATGGTGTTCATGGGAATGTAGGGTTACATAGAGCAGAAGGAAGGTGTTCATGGGAATGTGTGTTACACAGAGCAGAAGGAAGGTGTTCAGGGGAATGTGGGGTTACACAGAGCAGAAGGAGGGTGTTCAAGGGAATGTAGGGTTACACAGAGCATAAAGAGGGTGTTCATGGGAATGTGGTGTTAGACAGAGCAGAAGGAGGGTGTTTAGAGGAATGTGGGGTTACATGGAGCAGAAGAAGGGTGTTCAGAGGGATATTAGGTTACACAGAGCAGAAGGAGCGTGTTCAGGGAAATATGGGTTACACAGAGAACAAGGAGGGTGTACAGGGGTATGTGGGGTTACATGGATCGAAAGATGGGTGTTCAGAGGAATGTGGGGTTACATGGAGCAGAAGGAAGGTGTTCAGGGGAATGTGGGGTTACATGGAGCAGACGGAGAGTGTTCAGAGGAATGTGGGGTTACATGGAGCAGAAGGAAGGTGTTCAGTGTAATATGGAGTTACATGGAGCAGAAGGAGGGTGTTCAGGGTAATGTGTGGTTACATGGAGCAGAGGTGGGTGTTCAGTGGAATGTGGAGTTACATGAAGCAGAAGGAGTGTGTTCAGGGGAATGTGGGGTTATATGGAGCAGAAGGAGGGTGGTCAGCGGAATGTGGGGTTACATGGAGAGGAAGAAGGGTGTTCAGGGGAATGTGGGGTTACATGGAGCAGAAGGAAGGTGTTCAGAGGAATTTGGGGTTACATGGAGCAGAAGGAGGGTGTTCATGGGAATGTAGGGTTACACAGAGCAGAAGGAGGGTGTTCAGGGGAATGTAGGGTTAAATGGAGCAGAAGGAGGGTGTTCAGAGTAATGTGGGGTTACATGGAGCAGAAGGAGGGTGTTCAGGGGAATGTGGGGTTAAATGGAGCAGAAGGGGGTTGTTCAGAATACTGTGGGTTTACATGGAGCAGAAGGAAGACATTCAGGGGATTGTGGATTTATATAATGCAGAAGGAGGATGTTTAGTGGAATATGGGGTGTAATGGAGAAGAAGGAGGATGTTCAGTGGAATGTGGGGTTACATGAAGCAGAAGGAGGTTGTTTAGAGGAATGTGTGATTACCCAGAGCAGAAAGTGGGTGCTCAGGGGAATGTGGGGTTACATGTATCAGAAGGAGGGTATTCAGAGGAATATTGGGTTACGTGGAGCAGAAGGAGGGTGTTCAGGGGAATGTGGGGTTACACAGAGCAGAAGAAGGGTGTTCAAGGGAATGTAGGGTTACACAGAGCATGAGGAGGGTGTTCATGGGAATGTGGGGTTAGACAGAGCAGAAGGAGGGTGTTCAGGGGAATGTGGGGTTACACAGAGCAGAAGGAGGGTGTTCAGGGGAATGTAGGGTTTCATGGAGCAGAAGGAGGGTGTTCAGGGGAATGTGGGGTTACACAAAGTAGAATGAGGGCGTTCAGGGGAATGTGGAGTTGCAGAGAGCAAAAGGAGGGTATTTATGGGAATGTGTGTTACACAGAGCAGAAGGAGGGTGTTCAGGGGAATGTGGGGTTAAAAAGAGCAGAAGGAGGGTGTTCAGGGGAATGTGGGGATACACAGAGCAGAAGGAGGGTGTTCAAGGGAATGTAGGGTTACACAGATCATGAGGAGGGTGTTCATGGGAATGTGGGGTTACACAGAGCAGAAGGAGGGTGTTCATGGGAATGTGGGTTACACAGAGCAGAAGGAGGGTGTTCAGGGGTATGTGGGGTTACCCAGAGCAGAAGGAGGGTGTTTAGAGGCATGTGGGGTTACATGGAGCAGAAGAAGGGTGTTCAGAGGGATGGTGGGTTACACAGAGCAGAAGGAGGGGGTTCAGGGGAATGTGGGGTTACACAGAGCAGAAGGAGTGTGTTTAGGGGAATATGGGTTACACAGAGCACAAGGGGGTGTACAGGGGTATGTGGGGTTACATGGAGCAGAAGGAAGGTGTTCAGGGGAATGTGGGGTTACATGGAGCAGACGGAGGGTGTTCAGAGGAATGTGGGGTTACATGGAGCAGACGGAGGGTGTTCAGAGGAATGTGGGGTTACATGGAGCAGAAGGAGGGTGTTCAGGGGAATGTGTGGTTACATGGAGCAGAGGTGGGTGTTCAGGGTAATGTGGAGTTACATGGAGCAAAAGGAGGATGGTCAGTGGAATGTGGGGTTACATGGAGCGGAAGAAGGGTGTTCAGGGGAATGTGGGGTTACACAGATTAGAAGGAGGGTGTTCAGGGGAATGTTGGGTTACATGGAGCAGAAGGAAGGTGTTCAAAGGAATGTGGGGATACACAGAGCACAAGGAGGGTGTTCAGGGCAATGTGGAGTTATACAGAGCAGACGGAGGGTGTTCAGAGGAATGTGGGGTTACACAGAGCACAAGGAGGGTGTTCAGGGGACTGTGGGTTACACAGAGCAGAAAGAGAGTGTTTAGGGGAATGTGGGGTTACATGGAGCAGAAGGAGGTTGTTCAGTGGAATGTGGAGTTACACAGAGCAGAAGGAGGGTGTTCAGGGGAATGTGGGGTTAAATGTAGCAGAAGGAGGGTGTTCAGAGTAATGTGGGGTTACACAGAGCAGAAGGAGGGTGTTCAGGGAAATGTCGGATTAAATGGAGCAGAAGGAGGGTGTTCAGAGGAATTTGGGGTTACATGGAGCAGAGGCAGGGTGTTCAGGGGAATGTAGGGTTAAATGGAGCAGAAGGAGGGTGTTCAGAGGAATGTGGGGTTACATGGAGCAGACGGAGGGTGTTCAGTGGTATGTGTTGTTACATGGAGCAGAACGAGGGTGTTCAGAAGAATGTGGTGTAACATGAGCAGAAGGAGGGTGTTCAGGGGACTGTGGGTTACACAGAGCAGAAAGAGAGTGTTTAGGGGAATGTGGGGTTACATGGAGCAGAAGGAGGTTGTTCAGTGGAATGTGGAGTTACACAGAGCAGAAGGAGGGTGTTCAGGGGAATGTGGGGTTAAATGTAGCAGAAGGAGGGTGTTCAGAGTAATGTGGGGTTACACAGAGCAGAAGGAGGGTGTTCAGGGAAATGTCGGATTAAATGGAGCAGAAGGAGGGTGTTCAGAGGAATTTGGGGTTACATGGAGCAGAAGCAGGGTGTTCAGGGGAATGTAGGGTTAAATGGAGCAGAAGGAGGGTGTTCAGGGGAAGTGGGGTTAAATGGAGCAGAAGGAGGGTGTTCAGAGTAATGTGGGGTTACATGGAGCAGAAGGAGGGTGTTCAGGGGAATGTGGGGTTACATGGAGCAGAAGGAGGTTGTTCAGAATACTGTGGGTTTACATGGAGCAGAAGGAGGACATTCAGGGGATTGTGGATTTATATAAAGCAGAAGGAGGATGTTCAGTGGAATGTGGGGTTACATGAAGCAGAAGGAGGTTGTTTAGAGGAATGTGTGATTACCCAGAGCAGAAAGTGGGTGCTCAGGGGAATGTGGGGTTACATGTATCAGAAGGAGGGTATTCAGAGGAATATTGGGTTACGTGGAGCAGAAGGAGGGTGTTCAGGGGAATGTGGGGTTACACAGAGCAGAAGAAGGGTGTTCAAGGGAATGTAGGGTTACACAGAGCCGAAGGAGGGTGTTCAGGGGAATGTAGGGTTACATGGAGCAGAAGGAGGGTGTTCAGGGGAATGTGGGGTTACACAAATCAGAAGGATAAAGTTCAGGGAAATGTGGAGTTACATGAAGCAGAAAGAGGGTGTTCAGGGGAATGTGGAGTTACATGAAGCAGAATGAGGGTGTTCAGGGGAATGTGGAGTTGCACAGAGCAAAAGGAGGGTATTACAGGTTAATGTGGAGTTACATGACGCAGAAGAAGAGTGTTCAGAGGAATGTGGGGTTACGTGGAGCAGAAGGAGGGTGTTCAGGGCAATGTGGGGTTACATGAAGCAGAAGGAGGGTGTTCAGGGGAATGTGGGGTTACACAGAGCAGAAGAAGGGTGTTCAAGGGAATGTAGGGTTACACAGAGCATGAGGAGGGTGTTCATGGGAATGTGGGGTTACACAGAACAGAAGGAGGGTGTTCAGGGGAATGTAGGGTTACATGGAGCAGAAGGAGGGTGTTCAGGGGAATGTGGGGTTACACAAAGCAGAATGAGGGTGTTCAGGGGAATGTGGGGTTAGACAGAGCAGAAGGAGGGCATTCAGGGCAATGTGGGGTTACATGAAGCAGAAGGAGGGTGTTCAGGGTAATGTGAGGTTACACAGAGCAGAAGGAGGGTGTTTAGGGGTATGTGCGGTTTCACAGAGTAGAAAGAGGGTGTTCAGTGGAATGCATGTTACACAGAGCAGAAGGAGGGTGTTCAGGGGTATGTGGGGTTACACAGAGCAGAAGGTGGGTGCTCTTGGGAATTTTAGGGTTACACAAAGCAGAAGGAGGGTGTTCAGGGGAATGTGGGGTTACATGGAGCAGAAGGAGGGTGTTCAGGGTAATGCGAGGTTACACAGAGCAGAAGGAGGGTGTTCAGGGGTATGTGGGGTTACACAGAGCAGAAAGAGGGTGCAGGGGAATGTGGGTTACACAGAGCAGAAGGAGGGTGTTCAGGGGTAGGTGGGGTTACACAGAGCAGAAGGAGGGTGTTTAGAGGCATGTGGGGTTACATGGAGCAGAACAAGGGTGTTCAGAGGGATGTTGGGTTACACAGAGCAGAAGGAGGGGGTTCAGGGGAATGTGGGGTTACACAGAGCAGAAGGAGGGTGTTCAGGGGAATATGGGTTACACAGAGCAGAAGGAGTGTGTTCAGGGGAATGTGGGGTTAAATGGAGCAGAAGGAGGGTGTTCAGAGGAATGTGGGGTTACATGGAGCAGAAGGGGGTTGTTCAGAATACTGTGGGGTTACATGAAGCAGAAGGAGGACATTCAGGGGATTGTGGATTTATATAAAGCAGAAGGAGGGTGTTTAGTGGAATATGGGGTGTAATGGAGAAGAAGGAGGGTGTTCAGTGGAATGTGGGGTTACATGAAGCAGAAGGAGGTTGTTTAGAGGAATGTGTGGTTACCCAGAGCAGAAAGTGGGTGCTCAGGGGAATGTGGGGTTAAATGTATCAGAAGGAGGGTATTCAGAGGAATATTGGGTTACGTGGAGCAGAAGGTGGGTGTTCAGTGGAATGTGGAGTTACACAGAGCAGAGTGAGGGTGTTCAGGGGAATGTGGGGTTACACAGAGCAGAAGGAGGATGTTCCGGGTATGTGGGGTTAAACAGAGCAGAAGGTGGGTGTTCTTGGGAATTTTAGGGTTACACAAAGCAGAAGGAGGGTATTCAGGGGAATGTATAAGTACCTGTATGTAAAACCATTCAACTTCAAATCAGGGGCAATTGTCGCCAAGCTTTGAATTTTTTCTGACTTACTAATATCCTTTTCTGGGCACAGTTTCTGACTGAGGCCAACGAGGGATCAATCATATACAGTGCCTTGTAGAAGTATTCACTCCCTTAACTTTTTACCTATTTTGTTACATTGCAGCCTTAAGTTCAATGTTTTGTTAATCTGAATTTTATGTGATGGATCAGAACACAATAATCTAAGTTGAAGTGAAATGAGAAAAATATATACATAGAACTATTTTTTAGAAATAGAAAACAGAAAATTGGCATGTGCGTATGTATTCAACCCCTTTGTTATGAAGCCCATAAAAAGCTGTGGTGCAACCAATTACCTTCAGAAGTCACATCATTAGTGAATTGATGTCCACCTGTGTGCAATCTAAGTGTCACATGATCTGTCATTACATATACACACCTTTTTTGAAAGGACCCAGAGGGTGCAATACCTAAGCAAGAGGCACCACTAACCAAACACTGCCATGAAGACCAAAGGAACTCTCCAAACAAGTAAGCGACAATGTTGTTGAGAAGTTCAAGTCCGGGTTAGGTTATAATTTTTTTTCCAAATCTTTGATGATCCCCAGGAGCACCATCAAATCTATCATAACAAATGGAAAGAACATGGCACAACAGCAAACCTGCCAAGAGACGGCTGCCCACCAAAACTCACGGACCGGGCAAGGAGGGCATTAATCAGAGAGGCAGCACAGAGACCTAAGGTAACCCGGAGGAGTTGCAGAGTTCCACAGCAGAGACTGGAGTATCTGTACATAGGACGACAATAAGCCGTACGCTCCATAGAGTTGGGCTTTATGGCAAAGTGTCCAGAAGAAAGCCAATTACTTTCAGCAAAAAACAAAATGGCACGTTTTGAGTTTGCGAAAAGGCATGTGGGAGACTCCCAAAATGTATGGAGGAAGGTGCTCTGGTCTGGTGAGACTAAAATTGAACTTTTGGCCATCAAAGAAAACGCTATGTCTGGCGCAAACCCAACACATCACATCACCCAAAGAATACCATCCCCACAGTGAAACCAGGACTGGGAAACTGGTCAGAGTTGACAGAAAGATGGATGGTGCTAAATACAGGGATTTTCTTGAGCAAAACCTGTACCACTCTGTGACTGATTTGAGACTAGGATGGAGGTTCACCTTCCAGCAGGACAATGACCCCAAACACATTGCTAAAGCAACACTTGAGTGGTTTAAGGGGAAACATGTAAATGGGTTGGAATAGCCTAGTCACAGCCCAGACCTCAATCCAATAGAAAATGTGTGGTCAGACTTAAAGATTGCTGTTCACTAGCGCAAACCATCCAACTTGAAGGAGCTGGGGCAGTTTTGCAAGGAGGAATGGGCAAAAATCCCAGTGGTAAGATGTGGCAAGCTCATAGAGACTTATCCAAAGTGACTTGGAGCTGTGATTGCCACAAAAGGGGGCTCTACAAAGTATTGACTTTAGGGGGGTGAATAGTTATGCACATTGGCTTTTTCTGTTATTTTGTCCTATTTGTTGTTTGGTTCACAATAAAAAAAAACATCTTCAAGGTTGTGGGCATGTTCTGTAAATAAAATGATGCAAATCCTCAAACAATCCATGTTAATTCAAGGTTGTGAGGCAACAAAACACGAAAAATGCCAAGGGGGGTGAATACTTTTGTAAGGCACTGTATAATAGTTGTCAAACTGCAAGTCTTCGTCACGCTCTGAGAGCTAGAGTCCTGGCCGCAAATGCAGTCCTTGCAAAGCGAGGGCCGCATTTGCGGAGGTGAAAGCTCTACGGCGCCTCAATCACTGTAAAAAACAATCCAGAAAAGTGAGACTTTGAAAAAAAAAAAAGAGTTGCGGGACTTAAGGAGTTTCGCCACTTGAAAATCAGCTAAGTGAGAAAAAAATGGCGGCAGAAAAATATGAAAACGAGGCTACAAAAAATACCAACAAGTACGTACTACTAATACAAACAACAATACCGACCCGGGAACTTAAAAAATACTAGGTCGCAAAAATACGAATTTAACGGCCAAACCGCGCACATCCACAAACAGGAAAAGCACAACAAAAAAATACCACATAAAACACACATCACACACAGCACGGGGGGACATCCAGGACGTCTGGGAGTGAGGTTGCACGCAAATTTAAGTCGCATTAAAAAAGTTTCAGCATTTGAAAATCGGCTGAGCAAGAAAAAAAATGGTGTACTGAAAAAATGAAAACGAGGCTAAAGGACACAGAACCGCGAAAATAACCGCCAGGCACCTATGAGTTAGCCAGGAACGTAGCAGATACAAAATATACCATTACAACAGACGGAAAATGCTTGCGAGACACCTAGACAAAAGCCGCCCTTTTACAACACTAACTTACAACTCATAACATTAGGATTCTAAAATTCCGCTTTACCCGCCTAAACAAATGGTTTGCCCTCGCGCACGCAGCCTATTTACACTGCACACTTGGCACATTGATGACACTTTCTCCTCAGGTGATCAACAGTCCAACTGTACATTTTCAGATACAGGAAAATCCAAATAGATTGTTAGCTCTTCAGGATATTGATTGCTGAATATCACATATTATAATTGTCTAACTATGATTCGTTGTCACGCTGCGTTGCGTAGTGCGTACGATTTAGCGCTGAGCGCCGCAGGCGCTCATCGTCCGGCGAGCCTCGCTCATCGAGGCGAGCCGTTAAACCGCTCTGTTGCGTAGTGCGTACTACTTAGCGATGAGCGCCGCAGGCGCTCATCGCCTGGCGAGGCGAGCCGTTAAATTGTAGCACTTTGGCAATGAGCGCCGCAGGCGCTCATTGCAGGAGAGCCTCGCGTAGCGAAGCGAGCCGTTATGTTAAATCGTAGCACTTTGGCAACGCGTTAAACCGTAGCACAGAAAAAAAAATACGAGGTGAAAAAATTACGAGATAAGCGGCGGAACAAAAACAGGAAAAAAAAACACTAAATACACACTAAAAAATAAAACAAAGGTCACTTACAGCATGGGGAACCAGGCAGGACGTCTGGAAGTGAGCTGGAACTGCAATTTAGATCGATTTAGCTGAGTTACAAAGATCGAAAATCGTCTAAGCGAGAAAAAAATGGCGCCGAAAAAAATGAAAACGAGGCTATACTACTACGAACTGCGTAAAACACAGCCACAGACGTATGTGTTTGAAAAACAACGAGATAAAGGATGCGGATTAACCGCGCAATGAGTAAAAAGACAGTAGCGAGTACATTTTACGAAACACAATTACAGATTTACGCATTAACACAGATTTAACGACTTTGTCTCGCGCAACATCGGATTTCCCGCCTAAACCAACGCATTTGATGTGAAATATAAGTTGCAAGTTACAAAAAAATAAAAAAAAAAATTGTATTTATTTTAAGAAAAAAAAAAAGGGACAAATGTAGCATCATGTTGTGTGGCAAACAAATTTCACTACATTTAATTTTTATTGACTGTTATTTGACCGTTTTACCATATTTACTGTTAAACCGTAGTACTTTAGCGGGCTGAGCGATGAGCGCCGCAGGCGATCATTGCCCAGCGAACCTCGCGCAGCGATGCGAGCCGTTAAACCGTAGTACTTTGGCAATGAACGCCGCTGAAAAAATGCAGCACGAACAAAACGAAAACCAGGCGACAGCACTATAACCACGGAAAACACGTACCGATAATCCGCTAAGACGCATACCACACATTATCCGCCATTTTAGGATAATGCGGAAGTACACAGCTACGTTAACGGTTTGGTCTCGCACACGCACACTATTACACTGCACACGTTCATCACGCTTACACAGCACCTCCACACCACTAATGCTGCAGCAACATCAACACAGATTGCCAGCTCTTCAACAGAATGCATAAAAATACGTATATTCATTTATTAATTTGAATTATATATTTCAGTAGTACACACAAAACAACATTAGCTACCTTACAATTCCATATGTATATTAATAACTAAACAACTTTTAAAACATACACATCTGATTGCCGTCATTTTTTGAAGGGCAATACGCTAGTTAAATATAAGTAAGTAAAGTATATTCATTTATGAATTCATATTACTTTATTAATTCACTGTATTCACATTTTTTTTTGATTTTACACTGTACTTATGTATCTGTCGTCTCAAAGAGCAACGAAGGTGATCGTTGCAAAGCCAGACAAGGGAAGTACACGAGGGCAGAGGCTCGCAATGAGCGCCGAAGGTCCACAGAGGAGCAAACAGCATGGCTTCAAATTGTATCGCCCTGTTTTTTTCGATGGGCAGGTCACTAGTATTGTAATATTAGTGCATCTCTCTTTTCTGCTGCTAATTTCTCTTCCAATACAACCAAGATCCCAACTGGCGTTTCCTGCAGATTTGTTGCGCTCTTTGCTTACATTCTAATCATGAGACATACAAAAGTCCAAGAGAGATTGAGACAGGGAAGAACAAAGAGGCAGTGGGCACAGCATGCTTTGGGTGGTGGTGTTGGCACAGTCACTTTAAGCATGAACTTATCCCATCAGAAGCCTGCCATCGCTGAATGTCGCTCACAAAGCATTTTATCATAAGATTTATATTCTCCAAGAGTTATGACACTAATAATTCTTCCAGGAAACTGTCCTTTAAATTTTGGTGCAGTATATATTTCAAATATAATTTTCTAGTCGTTCACACTCTGGAAGGTTTTATGTGAGATGATATATAAGCCGGCTTTTCTACCTAAAATAACATGTTGGACCATATCTACAAAGCTGGGTTCTGCCTAGAACATTGTGTCAAGTTTTCCAGTTGGAGGTTGAGTATAAATGTTTGAAGGTTTATAATTCCCACACACCCTATTACGTTTTCTATATTAATAATAATAATAATAATAATAGTAATCATCACATATTTTAATTGTCAAACTTTGATTTGCTGTTACCCTTGCGAGCTCGCAGAACTTAGGGATTGAAGCACACGGCGCCGTCACACATGTGAGCACAGGAAACAAAATACGACCTTGGAAAAATACGAATTTAACAGCCGACCCGAAAAACAAGAGAAATAATAAAAAATAAATAAAAACACATTCACACACAGCACGGGGGAGAGCCAGGAAGCCTGGGAGTGGAGTTGTAAGCGATTTTGAGCCTTATTTGACATGTTTCATCACTCGAATATCGGCTAAGCAAGAAAAAAAAATGGCGGACGAAAAACGTAAATAATTCTGATACTGGATGAAATCGAGGCTGAGCAAAGCCAGGCACGCGGGACTTAGAAAATACACAACGGCAAAGACAGTAACATTTACACGAACAATGCCAGGCACAAACCACGATATAAAACTATCAGTACTTCTCAATTGGTGGCATGTACAATTTGTACATCCTTATATACACACACACAAACAAGTTGTATTTACACCCGAAAACTGACTATAGAACAGTGGATAACATCCCAAACTCAACAGAGGCGATTAAAGACTTAGGCTGGTGTGAATTGTATACCTCATAACTAGTGGGGTCCGTAAAGGTGAGAGTCAATCACATTTAATAGTTGTGGTAATTGCGAGTTGTCATCACAGATTGTTAAAAGATACGGGCTTGCGCATGCGCAATAAGAGCCGAGGCCTACGGGACTTAGAAAAAGGCTTGCAATGAGCTCCAACGGCACTCACTGCAAGGCCCGCGATGACCCCCGAAAGCCATAGGCCTTTGGCGCTCATTGTAAAGCCCGCAAGACTTAGAAAAAGACAAGACTTTGAAAAAATTAAGGCTTTAACGGTCACCATTTTTTTCAAGCTTGTAACTCAGAAGCCGTTCACATGCCCCCAAAAGGCGCCAATTGATTACAAAATGAACTTAGTTAATTTGCTATTCAATTGGCGTCTTTTTGCGGGCTCCAAATGATTTACGGGTTATGGGCTTTAAAACTCTGCAATGGTTAAACATTGCAAACTATTAAATTGCTCCAATTCCCCAAGCCTGCAAATGGTGTCATGTAGGTGAATGTAGGTGAAAATCCTATGAGTGCTAGAGAGGACCTGTCATAACTCAAGTTGGCCACTAGTTGTGCTTACCAGGAGGGACTGGATTACAGTAGCAGCCATTTTACCATGGACGTGGCCCAAGTTAATCTATGTCATATTGACAATTACGCATGAAGTGGATTGGTGTGGTATCCGGTGTCTACCCTTCAGTACCAGAGAACAGGGGTTACAGACCCTGAGACTAAGTGACTAAAACAGGTGAGACAATAGGGCTAAGAGGACACATAACATACCCGTAATAAAGTACTATTCCACATAAGCGTGTTATGATTATGTGCGCCTTTACGCATTGGCTAGTAAAATCTGTTAACCTGACCATGATAAAGGGATGGGGAGTGAAGCAGCCATATTGTACTGGGGGTAGCCATCTCTGTACATATTGCGACACATAAGGAGGTCAACCATCTGGTCTCCCAGGTTATCACCCAGGTAAACACACTGGAGTGATAACGGTCAGAACAAAGAGGTCTTTACAGTCATTGAGGCACCTCTCAGGGGCAGATCTTACAGGGTTTCCTGGCCTTCACTTGAGGGGCTAACTATCCATCTGGGAGATGTACACAGGTCGCCAGTCAATCTTCAAATGAGCCCCTTAGCCACGCCCAGGGGGCCGGCTTTGGGGACAAGGCTGGCCGTTCTCAGGGATTTCCCTTAGCCCATTGACCAGGACTAATAGGAAGTCTCAGAGACCAGTTACTATGGGTCAGCACATGTACAGGAGGGCGTTCTCAAGGTTAGCCACCCCCAGATCTTTGATGATGACTGAATATAACCTGTCCAATGTAAAATAAAGGGTCTTAATTTTTTCCATCATGATTATGGTGTTGGAGTGAATTATTGTCCAAGCTAGCAGTCTGCTACAGTAATGTCTGATCTCCAGAAGCATCTCTGGGCACTGCTAATGAATGGGAGAGCCCTGCCAGGGCTGGCTGCATCCATCATTCGGTCCAGAGTCATCCCAACAGAGCTATTCCTGCAGTAAATAGGGGTAGGGAGTGCCTTTCATATCTCACTCAAAGAGCAGGTCATGTCAGTTGGTGGCAGTGGTGGGAGGCTCTAGAGGAAAAGACTGAGGATGGAACAGTAGTATGAGGACATGTCCTCAGAAGAACTGAGAAAGGCCCAGAAACTAAGAGGAATGCCCAAGAAGAAAGGGGGCCAACCAACAGATGTGATAGCAGCCTTGAGAAGGTATGATGCAGAACAGCTAGAACAAGATGAGTTGGGTGAGGGGATAAGCACACTACAAAGGACTCCAAGATCTCAGCAAGAAGAAGGGCAGCCAGATGACATCTTAAAGGAGGTAAGACGCAGGTTCAGGGAACTCAGAGAGTTTTGCCCCGGGGAGATAACGCTGGAAGAGGTAATTAAAGGAGTGAACCTAATAAAGCAGCAAATAGAGGAAGAACGTACAGGAGTGAGAGTCCAAGCTCAGCAAAGGCTTCGGGTCAACCCTGCAGAGATGCCAGTAAGAGTCAAACTGGCATATCAGAATTTTAAACAGTTTCAGGATGATAAAGACAGTATTGACGGATTCATCCAAGAGTTTGAGCAACAATGTAAGGTACAGGACATACCTCATGAAGAATGGGCCAAGTTACTGTTGACTAAGTTGACTGGAAAGGCCAGCGCAGCCTGTCGGGCCCTTCCTCCAAATCTAGCCATGGATTACAACCATTTGTGTACAGTATTACTGAGCAGATTTGCCGTAACCCCTGAAACTTTTCTGGCCAGATTCAGAGGCACTACCAAGGGGCAAGAGGACACTCATGTCGAGGTAATGTGTAAACTGAGGTGTGCCTGCACTCAGGGGTGGTCTACACAAGCAGAGCAGAGCAAATTTTGGAGGTGGTGCTAATGGAACAGTTTTTGCAACTTTGCGCACCAGAATTGAGGGATTGGCTGCAGGATCAGAAGCCAGTAGATGGGGACCAGCAGCTAGCATGGCCGACCATTTTGTTAGTACCAGAACTAAGAGAGTTCCCCAGACTACCAATGCTAGTGGGCAGGTGAACCGGGGCTTAAGAGACTTGGGGCCAACACGGCAGGCCCCTATTGCGCCCAATGAGCCTGGTCATAGGCCCTGGGCGCAGCATCAGAATGCATATGGACACCGGGATACCCAGTCAGGACTTGTTCCTAAAACACACCCAGAGCCCAGACGGTCCCAGGGAAGATGTTTCCAGTGCAACCAACCGGGCCACCGGGAAAGAGATTGTCCTCTGTCACTTAAGAATCAGAGAGGACCCCCTCAGTCTGCATTGAATTATTTGAGAGAATTGGATGCTGGAGCCGGACACCCCAACGCAGCTCCCTGGGAGCCAGAAGCAGAAGGATGGTACCATGGTATCCACACGGTGAGGAGAGCACAGAAAGACTCCGGGGAACAGAATAGACAACCAATCTGGGTGCAGGGTCACCAGGCTGTGGGTTACCGTGACTCATGGTCCGCAGTCACTGTAGTTCTACCTAAGTGGGTGCGCCCCTCAGACTGCATACAGAGGCAAATGTGGGTTATGGTTGCTGGGGGGAAAAACGCTTCAATGGGACGCTCAAGCACATGATCCGTACTTTTACTGATCAGGAGCCAGACTGGGAACGATTATTGCCTTGTCTGCTCTTTGCATACCGAGAGGTACCTCAGGAATCTACAGGGTATTCCCCGTTTAAACTTTTATATGGTAGGCCTGTGAGAGGACCCTTGAGTGTGATCAGGGAGACGTGGGAAAGGGAGTATAGCCACCACCCTGTGCCAGTGGCTACCTATGTATTAGCTTTCAGAGAAAACATGGCTAGGTTGGCTGGACTTGTGAGGAGCAATATGCTTAAAGCGCAAGGGAGAGATAGGAGATATTACAAGGCAGGAACCAGTGACAGGGAACTGGAGGAGGAGATGGAGGTGCTCATGTTGGAACCTCAACCCCAGGATAAGTTACAGTTTCTTTGGAAGGGACCTTACACAATTAGCAAAAAACTGGGCAACAAGTCATATGTGGTTATGGTAGATCCAGAGAGAGTGGTTAACAGGGTGGCCCACATTAATCGCTTAAAAGCATATGTACAGCGAGCAGCTCATATGTTAGCCATTTGCAGGCCCACAGAGGATGACCCAGAGGAAAGGCTGATACCAGACATGTTGCAAAAGACAGAGCAGAAAACGCTAGAAGACAGCCTTCACCACGCCAAAGATCTAAGCACAGAGCAGCAGGGACAGCTTTTACGCAAACTAACACCCTTCAAAACCTTATTTACCACTGACCCTGGGTGTACCCCCCTAGCAGCTCATGTAGTGGTGACAAGGGAATGTGCCCCATTAAAACAACACCCATACTGAGTCCCTGAAGCTGTTAGGGCAAGCATACAAGCAGAATTATGAAAGATGTTACAATTAGGGGTTATTGAAGAATCCAGTAGCCCATGGGCATCTCCTGTAGTATTGGTACCCCAAAAAGACGGAACAACTCGCTTCTGCGTGGATTATCCTAGGCTGAATGATAAAACCAAAACGGATGCCTACCCTGTTCCACGCATGGCCGAGTTGTTGGACCGGTTAGGTACTGCCAAGTATTTAACCACGCTGGATCTCTCCAAGGGATATTGGCAGATCCCGTTGGAAGAGTCAGCTAGGGAGAAGTCCGCCTTTGTCACCCCCTTTGGACTATACCAATTTAAGGTAATGCCTTTTGGGATGAAAAATGCCCCTTCTGCCTTCCAGCGACTGGTAGACAAATTGTTACATGGGCACCAGGAGTATGCTCAGGCTTACTTGAACGATATAGCTATCTTTAGTCAGACCTGGGAGGAGCATATAGAACATATTGCTAGAATTATGCAAGCCATTAAACAAGCCAGGTTGACCATAAGACCAGATAAGTGCCAGTGGGCAAAGGCAGAGGTGAAGTACTTGGGTCACTGGGTGGGCAGTGGGAAGTTAAGGCCAGAACCAGCCAAAGTAGAGGGTATTGCAGCTTGGCCTATATCTAAGACTAAAAAGCAGGTGCTAGCTTTCTTGGGCATCACTGGGTATTACCGCAAGTTTATTCTGGATTTCAGCACTACCGCCGAGCCACTGACCGATTTGACGAAAAATAAATTGCCCAGGGAATTGACCTGGACTCCTGCTTGTCAGACTGCGTTCCAGAACCTAAAGGAAGCTCTGACTTGTTCCCCAGTATTGGCTGCCCCGGACTTTAACCGACCCTTTGTGGTCCAGACAGATGCCTCCATGTATGGTATAGGGGCCGTGCTAAGCCAGACAGATAATGAAGGAGTGGAACATCCTGTGGCGTATTTGAGCAGAAAATTGTTGCAGCGTGAAACGGCCTATGCTACTGTGGAGAAGGAATGTTTGGCCGTAGTTTGGGCTTTGCGCAAACTTCAACATTATTTATATGAACGACCATTCACTGTGACCACCGACCATAACCCCTTGTGCTGGCTGTCTAAGGTAGCCGGATAAAATGGACATTTGCTAAGATGGAGCCTGGCACTACAGACATTCAATTTCCAAGTACAGCACCGTAGGGGTAAGCTCCATCAAAATGCAGATGGATTGTCACGCCAACTGGAGTTATGAGTATCAGTGTAGCTGAGAAAATCATGGTGACCCTTGCTGTTCTCAGGCTGCACTTGGGGGGCCAGTTGTCATAACTCAAGTTGGCCACTAGTTGTGCTTACCAGGAGGGACTGGATTACAGTAGCAGCCATCTTACCATGGACGTGGCCCAAGTTAATCTATGTCATATTGGTGGGGCACCAAGTGCCCTCCTGAGACTAATATACTCCCCAAACAACGATATCCAGGGGAGTAACAGTTCTGGGCCTAGGAGACCCAATGTTATACTGTTATTGTTATGTATTCAGGGAAAAGGCAGCTTACCACATCATCACTAATAAAGTTGACAATTACGCATGAAGTGGATTGGTGTGGTATCCGGTGTCTACCCTTCAGTACCAGGGAACAGGGGTTACAGACCCTGAGAATAAGTGACTAAAACAGGTGAGACAATAGGGCTAAGAGGACACATAACATACCCGTTATAAAGTACTATTCCACATAGGCGGGTTATGATTATGTGCGCCTTTACGCATTGGCTAGTAAAATCTGTTAACCTGACCATGATAAAGGGATGGGGAGTGAGGCAGCCATATTGTACTGGGGGTAGCCATCTCTGTACATATTGCGACACATAAGGAGGTCAACCATCTGGTCTCCCAGGTTATCACCCAGGTAAACACACTGGAGTGATAACGGTCAGAACAAAGGGGTCTTTACAGACATTGAGGCACCTCTCAGGGGCAGATCTGACAGGGTTTCCTGGCTTTCACTTGAGGGGCTAACTATCCATCTGGGAGATGTACACAGGTCGCCAGTCAATCTTCAAATGAGCCCCTTAGCCACGCCCAGGGGGCCGGCTTTGGGTACAAGGCTGGCCATTCCCAGGGATTTCCCTTAGTCCATTGACCAGGACTAATAGGAAGTCTCAGAGACCAGTTACTATGGGTCAGTATATGTACAGGAGGGCGTCCTCAAGGTTAGCCACTCCCAGGTCTTTGATGATAACTGCATATAACCTGTCCAATGTAAAATAAAGGGTCTTAATTTTTTCCATCATGATTATGGTGTTGGAGTGAATTATTGTCCAAGCTAGCAGTCTGCTACAGTAATGTCTGATCTCCAGAAGCATCTCTGGGCACTCCTAATGATTGGGAGAGCCCTGCCAGGGCTGGCTGCATCCATCATTCGGTCCAGAGTCATCCCAACAGAGCTATTCCTGCAGTAAATAGGGGTAGGGAGTGCCTTTTATATCTCACTCAAAGAGCAGGTCATGGCAGGACCCGCAAGTTAGTCCGTAGCACTGTAAATGCAAATGAAAAATCAATTCTGCGCTGTAAATAACGGGGAAATCGATGAAAGACATTAGGATTAATTGCACAACAGTCTCAAGCTCGCAAATCAACAGTAAAATAAAATGTATTTTTATGTTTCATTTGGGGTTTATATCGATCTCGGGTATCAATGAGTTAATACATATCAGGCCACCTTCATTAGAATAGCACAGTAATCGGAGACAAACGGCACGCCAGCAGGCATACGGCCACGATCCCGCAAGATGCAGGCTTGCAATTGAATCAGGATCTTGATTTGTTAGATCTTTGGAAGCCAGCGATCCAACCCCGAAATAAATTTGCTGTTTGATAGGCAACCAGTGCAGAAAATGAATGATGGGCTTTATGTGACAGGTGCAGGTCTTGTCAGTCAGTAGCTTTCTGCAGCATTGAGCATGATCTGCAGGCTGTGCAATTGTTTATCCCAGGAATAATGTATTACAGTAACCAAGGTGGGTGGTTAGAAAAGCATGGGTCAGGGTAGACAGATCCTTAGAATGAGTGCTGGTCAAAGCTCCACTCCAGAGATCGTGTCCGGAACAAGGATCCCCCAGACCATCCAGAGCAGCCAGAACAGATTTATCACTGCAGAGGATCTAATCAAGTTGCTCTAAATACCACATCCCATGAAACACTAAACTACTAAGATTGATCGTTATAATATGCAAAAACATAAATATAACATAACATTAATAAATCCACTCCAAGACACTTATTCATGCCAATATAAACATTTAAATGAGCTTTATACAATCCTGCCATGTTGTTCCCATAAGTGAGACTGCTTTTTTAGTAGTTTGGCGATACCACTAGAATTTTCAGTCCTTTCCTATTATGACTACCGCAGCACACTGCCAGCACCGGCACCTGCAGTGGCGGTTAGCATCCACTAGATGTCACTGCTGATGTCCTAGCTTTAGGGTTAAGGTAAGAGTAATGGTTCAAACTTGGAAATTGTGTACAATCTCAGCAGCGCTTACAAACTGTGTACAATTTTGGCAGCGCCATCTAGCAGCTGCAGCTGCCACTGCTGGAGTACTCATATAAGGAAAGATCCACATTTTCTAGTTGTAATCCAGCTTTTAATATAGAAATGTAGTGTTTCACGGGGCACTGTATTATTTAGAGCACATATGTCTCTCCTTCCCATCTATACAGTTTTGCACGTTTGTAACCACATGGTTCCCTGGACCTTGCTAAGGACTTGCATCCTGATAAGGCACTGAAAAGTCTCAGGATAAACCGGCTCCAAAATGTGGGGTATCCCTATAAGCACCTGCATGTAGCTAAGCAATTTATACACCCCCGTGCGCTCTTGCTGGAGAAGCTCCCTCCTCTGCCTCACAAAGATTTCTAGCTATGGCCAAACTGCAGTGTATGTTTCACTAGGCAATATTTCTGCTAACTTGGCAGGTTATCTTTGCTCTCTGAGCAGTTAAAGGTCAGAAACGCATTTAGGAGGAACTTATTATTCCTACACTGCACATAAAACGGAGGGTAATAACAATGTCAGGGATACAATGTGAGTTTGTGAGACCATAAAACATCACAAGAGAAAATAATTAGCGCAGAGGGAGCGGTGGAGCTGCAGTGTAGCCTGGTCCTGGGGACAAAATAAAAGAAGCAGGAGCTCGTCACTGAAGAGGTTAACAATGTCGCTCCTATCTCCCACTTTTTATCACATGTCTGCAACTTATGGCGAGATTCAGTAAACTTACTTGTGGACAAGATACGGTATACATAGGCATTGCAGCCTCACTAACCCATATGTCTTATTAACTGCCCACAACAAAGAGGGGCACATTATTTATCTGCTGCTGGAATATTTTGTTAAACTAATAAGACCCATCCAGAAACTCTATGACACCCCTCTGACTGCTGTTTAAATCACCCACACCCATTGTAGCCTGTCACCTACCTGAAGCAGAGGGGAGACCGACATCCCCAGGCCCATTACATTAGATTCCCGTAAGTGCAACGTGAGACCCGCAACTGAAATTTGGCCGAGTTACTGTGCTATTAAATTTGAACAGGTTGCGAACCACTAAACCATTTGTTGGCCTTCGGATTTGCGGTATTGTAGGTGATCAATTGAGCAAACCCATAATTACGGGTTTAGATGGAGCCAATGGAAACAGAGATCTTCATCATTACATCACAGAAAAATGGAGGTTGAATTTCAAAGTCTTACGGGGTTCAATTACGATTTACAATCGGACCCACATTCCAGATTAATGCAATATTAATAAAGCCGTAAATATGATATTCTATTACATGCGAGTTACAGTATATGTCGTAACACATTGATTGCCGGGATCGATATAACACAAAATTTAAACATGAAATCAAGTATTTTTGTGTCCCGATTTGCGGGCTTGAGAATGTTTTGCTATTAATTCTAAGACCGAACATCACTTTCCCTTTCAATAAATGTGCATATAAAGTGCTACGGATTGGACTTTAACCCCCTTGCGAGTCATCTCCAGCTCTTGTTGGGCTACATTTGCATGCTATGGGCTTGCTTGCGAGTGACTTTGTTGCAATTTAATAGCATGATTAGAATGTAACAGTTACGGGCTTGATAGATCAAAGAATTTACAGCCGCAAAATTCAGCGTTCCTCATCCCGTAGGCTTTTTTCGCACCAAACCCGCACATCGGCAGCGGCCTGCTTTAATAGCCGTAGGTCTATTAGAGCTGTTAATTGGTTGGCATTACCAATAATCCCCTGACAACACAATCTGTACTCAAAAAGCTAAGTACAGTAAGTAGAATAGTCCTGTGATATTATTATCACCAATATTGGGTTATAGGATTTGGAGAATGTACTTTAAGAGCAATGGCTGAACCACACAGAAGAGACTTCTAAAACGGCTAGCTGTTCAGGTAATTTTGTGTAGATCCCATGACTGTTGACAAGGACAGACGAGGAGGACATAAGCCATCTTGGGTATACACCAAAGTAAAAGTATCGACTTTTTTGATGATTTATTTTGTACTTTCATCTTTGGAACCCAAACTATAGAATATTAGTTGTTGTTATTCCTAACCTTTGCTGTGTTCTGGCGGTATCCGGATGTAAGGGGGGGGGGGGGGGGGGGATCCATACTATAATGTTATGTACCTGCCATTGGCTTGTTCTTTGAATATTGTATGAGCCATTCATCACATTGGTGTAAACATGGAAATAGCAGACATCAGTACTAATAAATATCAATAACTAAGACAACAAGCTTGGTGGTTTTTCTGTGTCAACCTCCTCGCTGCACATATTGTTGTCCCAGGTAAGTATCTGAGGAGAGATGGGCACGTGATGGCTTAGAATACACCCAAGGAGATTCATGTAAACTTCTTTTTGCACTACGGGATGATTCTCCTTATATCCTAAGTGGCAACTGTCCCACTGGGCATGGACTCAGTGGATGAGGAACTGGATTATGTTTTAGATGAGCAGCTGTCTTTTCCTTTCATAATAGACCACCATGGACCTTGAAGGTTGAGTAGTTTATTCAATACGCCATCTCAGTGCTATTTGTTCATATCCCCTTTTGCTTTGCCATGAGGGTCTGATGTCATCTCCAGGGCACTGGTGGCTCCTCCATTAGACGCGGATGTTATTCCTTTCTGATGAGAGTTCATTGTCATCGAGGACATAGATTCCATTCTGCGATCTTTTTCTGCTAGCGTAGTTGGTATAAGAAGGTGCAGATCTATTGATAGCAACAATTTTGATGGCACAAGGAAGAACTGGGTCTGGGAACCACCATTAGTTCATTTTGAACTGACCGTTCAGCAGACTTCTGTAGATTTTTGGAAATAGGTAACCTGCCCTCAAAAGAGCAAATCAGAAAATACCAGTTTTTTATAAAAGACGTATAGCACAGAACTTGTATCCTGAACATTGCTTGATCCATCCCGTGCTTGATCTTCATTACAGAGGATACCCAGTCCTCACTGCAGTTCTCAGTCAGTTCTAAGTGAATCATGGAGAAATACAAACATCTTGGCATATGGGATGTGATAGTGATTGGAAGGCATTCTCGGTAGGGCAATTAGTTCTTGGAAATTTGTCTAATCTGCATTAGGTATTCCTATCAACCAGACGACTGATACGGAAGCATCTTCCCCACGCTAATTACCGGCCCAATCTTATAATTATTACTTTCTATATAATAACACTCTTAGATTCTTCCGTCAATATGTTTGTATTTGTTCCGTTGCTTCCATAACTGCGCAACGTCTCGAGGAACATCTTGAGAATGTCTCAGACAGTATGGTTTATGATGCTGTAATCTGAGCAGAGATTTCTTTCCCCGGGTTTGCTAAATCTTTTCTGTTTTCATTGACACGGCTATCAATTTGTGGACAGCTGGAGGCTGGAGGTGGCTCTGCTAACAAAGGGTTATGAAAACATAATATCATTTACAGCCCTGATCCCTGTGAGGTGTGCTTAGATAACACACATTTTATTGCTCAAGTGTGCTCACAAATTATTGCGTGTCTCACTATT
>CM050176.1:41791218-41896218 GCA_027410445.1 Discoglossus pictus | reverse complement strand
AGAATCCAGACTGAAAATTAGACTAGAAAATGTACTAAAATGGTAGCTCTCAGCAATTTCACAAATTATCATTTTTTTTACAGAAAGCGAAAAAGTCTACGGCCATTGTAATTAATAAAGGACTAATAAAGTTATTCTCTGGCTAAGAACAGATTTAATTGGGTATGTTTTTTTCTATAATGTATTTCTATTACACTGGTTCTATATTAAGGTTGGGTCCTCTGGTGGTTCAGAGGTTAGGATTCAGTGGTTTCACCACTGCAACCTGGGTTTGAACCCAATCAGGAAACCAAGAGGTCACACCAATGAGCGCCGAAGGGCTGTTGGTTGTTTGTGTGCTATGAGCATCGTTGGTGTTTTTTTATTTTGTATGCCAATGAAATAATTAATGAAATAATAAATGAATATACTTTACCTATTGTGAAGTAATATATGCAGGAAGCATTGTGTTGAAGAGCTGGCAATCTGTTTTCACATTGCTGCAGCATCAGTGCAGTGGAGCTGCTGTGTAAGCGTCATGAATGTGTGCAGAGTAATAGTGTGCGTGGCGAGGAAAATCCGTTAGGGTACCTGTGTACTTCCGCATTGTATAAGTTAGTGTAGTAAAATGGCGGCTAATGTGTATGTGGTACACGGCTGTGGGTGATTTTGCGTCCTTGTTTTCGGATGTCGTCCGGCTTTTTCGGAAAATGGTGCTTGGTGGTGTTTTGCGTGTTTAGAGTCCTGTAGCTTTGTTTTCGTTTTGTTCGGCGGCCATTTTTTCTCTCGCTTAGGTGATTTTCCGGTGTCAAAACTCTGTAATTTGGACTTAAATGGAGTTGTAACTTCACTTGCAGAGGTCCTGGGTGCCCCTCCTTACTGTGTGTAAGCTTTTTATGTGTTTGTTGTGTGTATTTATTGTGTTTCTAAAGTTTTTAGGTTTGCGCGGATTGCGTCCTTGTTTTCGGATCTCGTACGGCTTTTTCGTAAAATAAGTATGTGTTTGGTGGTGTAGCCACGTTTTAGTTTTTTTTCGGCGGCCATTTTTTCTCTCACTTAGGGGATTTTCTGGTGTCTAAACTCTTTTATTTCAACTTAAATTAGGGTGTAACTTCATTTTCGAGGTCCTGGGTGCGCCCCCTTGCTGTTGTTAAGCTTTTATGTGTTTTTTGTCTGTATGCCATGCCAGCAACTGAGGCCCTCGATTTGCGAGGGCCGCTGGCTCGCTATGCGAGCCCGCAGCGTTAGCAACAACCCGCTTGCTCACAACTATATATGTAACTAGCGAATTGCCCGTCAAAAAATGACGGCAATGAAATTGTAAGGTAGCTAATGCTGTTTAGTGTGTAATAATGAAATATATAATACATTAATAAATGAATATACTTTACCTATTTTAAAGCATTGTGTGGAAGAGCTGTGAATGTGTTTTGATGTTGCTGCAGCATTAGTGGTGTGGATCTGCTGTGTAAGCGTGGTGAATGTGTGCAGTGTAACACTGTGCGTGCGCGAGCCCAAACCGTTAGCGTAGTCGTGTACTTCCGCATTGGCGTAAAATGGCGAGTAATGTGTGGTATAGGTCTGTATCGGAATATCCGTAGGTGTTTTGTGGTGTTTTGCGAGTTTCTTGTGGTGTTTTGCGAGTTTAGAGTGCTGTAGCCTCGTTTTCGTTTTGTTCGGCGGCCATTTTTTCTCTCGCTCCGATTTTTTTTTAGTCTCTAAACTGTTTTATTTCGAGTAAAATCGAGGTGTAAGTTGTATTTTTGAGGTGCTGGGTGCTCCCTCTTGGTGTAGGTAAGTTTTTTATGTATGTGCTGTGTGTATGTATTGTGTTTTACATTTTGTAATGTTCGCGAGTTGCGTCCGAGTGTTGCGAGGCCGTAATGTGTGTGAACGTGTGTCGTATGTTGTTTGCGAGTGTCGTAATGTGTGTGTCGTACTGTTTGGGTTGCGACGTGAAGTTTGCGAGGGTCGCAGTTGCTGGCATGGAGCGCCTTCGGCGCTCCATGCCAGCAACTGTGGCCCTCGCTTTGCGAGGTCCTCAGGTGCTGGCATGGAGCGCCGAAGGCGCTCCATGCCAGCAACTGAGACCCTCGGGCAGTGCCCTCGCTTTGCGAGGGCCTTGGCTCGCTGCACGAGCCACGGCCCTCGCTACGCGAGGGCCGCAGCTCGCTACACGAGTCGCTTCGCGAGCCCGCAGCGTTAGCAACAACTCGTACGCTCACAACTATATATGTGATAATATCTCATCTGAAACATCCAAAGGGCCGGTGTAACTGCTTTTCATGTTAAATATATTTTCAGTTTATCGTTAATTAACAGTAAAAGCACATGTACAAACAGTAGCAAAACTGTTTTCCTCATTAATGGCTGCTGGTGTACCCCTTCCTGCCTCTCTCATTGTCCTGAGCACTGCTGAAAACAAAGCAAATATTTCAACTGACATAGCATTACTTAGGCAGAGTGGGTAATCTGGATCATGCTATGTAGGATAAGGGGCTATAGATACAGCCCCATAACCCCCTGAATCTCCAGAAATTAGCATGATCCTGGTTATCAAATGTGCCTAATTAATATTATTTTAGTTGAAACATTTGACATTAATGAGATAAACATTGATTTAAAATGATATATTCTGGCTAAAGTTTTTCATTGCTGATTATTATATTTGTATTATTTACGGTAATGGTGAACTAAAAACTAGCCCTTTAAGTAAGATATAAGTTACATGTTGATTTACTCTTAAAGGGTTATGGAAGAACTAGGTTTATAATATCCCTGGGTATATATTAACTTTTATGTACTTTATTTTACTAATAAGTGCTGATAGACTCTGTTTTGCTGCCTAAAACTAAACAAAAATGATCTCCTTGATAATCGGAATATTTACTTAAAGGGAAATTGACATTTTCTGGATGTTACTAGCTATTTAATATCCCTGTGTATCCATTTACTTTCATGTATTTATTTAATTAAGAAATGCTTATACTCTCTGTTTTTCGCTGCCTAAAATCAAATAAATAGTCTCTATATGGGTCTGCCCACTGGAGTTTATGAAGACACAGACTCTGCTGTACTTGCTGTGTAGTGTCTCATACTAATCACCAGTGACCATCTCTCAGCAACATTTGGCAACATGCTGCTAAGTGTTCCCTGATAGGCTAGGACACCACACTACACGTCCAGCCCTACAGAGTCTGTGTCTACATTCACTGCAGGGGGCAGACCCATACAGGGACTATTTGTTTGATTTTAGGAAGTAAAACAGAGCTTAAAAAATAAAGTAAATAAAAGTAAACAGATACACAGGGATATTGTATATCTAGAAAAATCCGGAAAACTTCCATATCTCTTTTCTACGGTCACTATGTAATCATCAGTCCATGTCCTTTCAAATGCAATTATATTAAAATATTTGAATGTGTATCCATAAAAATATGGATTCCAGACCAGGGACGGAGCTACTGCTGGTGTAGCAGGCAGTGTCGGAGCTTGAGAATGGAGGGCCCTGGTGCAAAAAAATAAGTGGGCCCCCCCCCTCTTCTGGGTTGTAAAAAATATTTTGCGCTGGGCTCCGCCGGGGGGGAAATCACTCAGTGCTCCAAGCCCAGACCATAACAGTAAACCTTCCCAAGACCCTTTTCCATAGCTGCTCTGCTGCCCTTATCTCCTCTGCCTCCATCACAGCTCTGGCATGTGCGAGCTCCACTTTCCAGCAACATCCTCTACAGATATATATATATATATACACATACAGTATATACACCTATATAAGGATATGATCTCTAAATAGCACCCAGTCTCTCTTTCAACATCCACCCCCACACAGCACCCATCCCTCTTAGCATGCATCCCTACATAGCACCCAGTCCTTGTCAGCAGCCATGCCCTCTCAGCTCCCACCTCACATAGCACCTATCCCTATCTCCTTAGCTCACGGAACCCACCCCCTGAACTTTGCTGTCACTTTGCAGGCTTGATCTTTTATCCTCTTCCCTGATACACATCCCCAGTGAGCTGAACTGCTCCACAATGACACCTCTTGGAGCTCCAGTGGAAATGCTCTTTTTTAAAACATGCACACACCAATTTCAGGACAGGGGTGTGTGGTCAAGGAAGCACTGGGGTGCACAGGAGGGCTGGGGCGGGTTGGATCCGGGTGGTGGGCCCCACACTACAGAAAAAAATTAAATGCAATTTTTTTTAAACAGTTGACCCTGGTAGCAGGTGCAAAGCATTTGGGCCCACAACAGGGTGCCTTTAGACACCAACCTTGTATAGAGGAATTGCCAGATGGTTTATACCCTATGTATGTTTTGGGGTTTTTAACTGACTCCTATAGGCACCCACCTTGTATAGAGGAGTTGCAATGGCACCCCCAATCATCTAGCATTAGGGCCCTCCATTCACTAGCACCCCCTCCATTCCAGATCTTCATTTACATAAATATATTCAGGTCATGGCAATTTTTTGTTTTTCATAATTGACGACTCCAGATATATAAAATATCTGCATAGGGGGGAAAAGAAACAAAAGGATTCCAAACATAACTGAAGTCTGATAGATTATCCCACAGCTCCGATCAATGTAAGATAATGTACGGATAACTAAGAAAGATGGAGATAACAGCCTCACAAAACGTAAGGAGCTTTACGTGAAGACTGACAACCCCTCCTGCTGCGTTATGGCGTTTGCAGATGACAGACACATTTATCTGATTTAATACAAAACCTACAACTCTTCTCTGTCTGATTACATTGATTTCCTTCTCATTCCACTTTCTTTCTCTCTAGATGGATTTTATTTAAGTGATTTCCCTGTATTTTCCCAGCTGGAGCCAGAATCAGGATATTGGGCTCTGGATACAAAGAGGTGAAGACGATATGTCAGGCTCCTGGATGTTACTAGGTGTTTCATATACATGTGTATGTATTTACTTATATGTACTTTATTTTATTGTTGTTGTTTAGTCGTTCAGTCATGTCCAACTCTCTGTGACCTTATAGACCGCAGCATGCCAGGCACATCTTGTGTCCAGTTGTGCCAATCCATAAGGTTTTCATGGCAAAGATACTGAAGTTGGTTGCCAGTTCCTTCTCCAGTTGTCTGACCTCTCATGCCCATCTTGGGTGACCCTGCATGGTATAGCTCACAGCTTTATTGAGGTACAATCACCAGCCCCTTCACCACAACAAGGTAGCAATCCGGAAGGAATTTATTATATTAAGAAGTACTTAAAAGCTCTGTTTTACTGCTTAAAATCAAACAAATAGTCCATGTATGGGTCTGCCCTCTGTGGCGTATGCAGACACAGACTCAGGAGCACATGGTGTGCAGTGTCTTGTACTAACCAATCAGTGTCCATTCTGCAATGTGCTACTGAGACGTGGTCCCTGATAGGCTACTAGACTAATTTACATTACACCACTCCCACAAATGTACACACCAGCCACTAACCCCACAAAATGCCACTTTGGACTTTATAACATTAACCCCTTATGCACACTTCACAATTCCTTCTAATATTCAGTTTATTAATTAGAAAACTTCCACTTGTCAAATAACGCACTTTGCACCTTTTTTTTTTTTAAACCTACAGTGGCCCTTTAAGAGATTGGGACGGTTCTGTTTGGCACTCTGCTTTTCCCTTTCTCTTGTTTTATTTTGTATAATTGTCTACAGTAAATTATGTATAAAGTTACATCATAGGCAGATTGGACATCATAGACAGATTGGAGCAGGCAGTAAAGGGAGTATTTGGAGATAGTGATACAATCTGATGGGAGGGGCTAAGGTAGAGTGACATCATGGGCAGATTGGAGCAGGCAGTAAAGGGAGTATTTGGAGATAGTGATACAATCTGATGGGAGGGGCTAAGGTAGAGTGACATCATGGGCAGATTGGAGCAGGCAGTAAAGGGAGTATTTGGAGATAGTGATACAATCTGAGGAGAGGGGCTAAGGTAGAGTGACATCATGGGCAGATTGGAGCAGGCAGTAAAGGGAGTATTTGGAGATAGTGATACAATCTGAGGAGAGGAGCTAAGGGAGAGTGACATCATGGGCAGATTGGAGCAGGCAGTAAAGGGAGTATTTGGAGATAGTGATACAATCTGATGGGAGGAGCTAAGGAAGAGTGACATCATGGGCAGATTGGAGCAGGCAGTAAAGGGAGTATTTGGAGATACTGATACAATCTAATGGGAGGAGCTAAGGAAGAGTGACATCATGGGCAGATTGGAGCAGGCAGTAAAGGGAGTATTTGGAGATAGTGATACAATATTAAGGGGCGGAGCTAAGGGAGAGTGACATCATGGGCAGATTGGAGCAGGCAGTAAAGGGAGTATTTCGAGATACTGATACAATCTAATGGGAGGAGCTAAGGAAGAGTGACATCATATGCAGATTGGAGCAGGCAGTAAAGGGAGTATTTGGAGATAGTGATACAATCTGATGGGAGGAGCTAAGTAAGAGTGACATCATAGGAAGATTGGAGCAGGTAGTAAAGGGAGTATATGGAGATATTGATACAATCTGATGAGAGAAGCTAAGGAAGAGTGACATCATGGGCAGATTGGAGCAGGTAGTAAAGGGAGTATATGGAGATATTGATACAATCTGATGAGAGAAGCTAAGGAAGAGTGACATCATGGGCAGATTGGAGCAGGCAGTAAAGGGAGTATTTGGAGATATTGATACAATCGGATGGGAGGGACTAAGGGAGAGTGACATCATGGGTAGATTGGAGCAAGCAGTAAAGGGAGTATTTGGAGATAGTGATACAATCTGATGGGAGGGGCTAAGGTAGAGTGACATCATGGGCAGATTGGAAAAGGCAGTAAAGGGAGTATTTGGAGATAGTGATACAATCTGATGGGATGGGCTAAGGGAGAGTGACATCATAGTCAGATTGGAGCAGGCAGTAAAGGGAGTATTTGGAGATAGTGATACAATCTGAGGAGAGGAGCTAAGGGAGAGTGACATCATGGGCAGATTGGAGCAGGCAGTAAAGGGAGTATTTGGAGATAGTGATACAATCTGATGGGAGGAGCTAAGGAAGAGTGACATCATGGGCAGATTGGAGCAGGCAGTAAAGGGAGTATTTGGAGATAGTGATACAATATTAAGGGGCGGAGCTAAGGGAGAGTGACATCATGGGCAGATTGGAGCAGGCAGTAAAGGGAGTATTTGGAGATACTGATACAATCTAATGGGAGGAGCTAAGGAAGAGTGACATCATAGGCAGATTGGAGCAGGCAGTAAAGGGAGTATTTGGAGATAGTGATACAATCTGATGGGAGGAGCTAAGTAAGAGTGACATCATAGGCAGATTGGAGCAGACAGTAAAGGGAGTATTTGGAAATATTGATACAATCTGATGGGAGGAGCTAAGGAAGAGTGACATCACAGGCAGATTGGAGCAGGTAGTAAAGGGAGTATATGGAGATATTGATACAATCTGATGAGAGAAGCTAAGGAAGAGTGACATCATGGGCAGATTGGAGCAGGCAGTAAAGGGAGTATTTGGAGATATTGATACAATCGGATGGGAGGGACTAAGGGAGAGTGACATCATGGGTAGATTGGAGCAAGCAGTAAAGGGAGTATTTGGAGATATTGATACAATCTGATACACAAATAGAAGCTAATTCACTAGAAAGAAATTAAAGCTCTGATAGGAAAGAAAAAACTATATATATATATATATATATATATATATATATATATAAAGTAAGATTTGACTAAGAAAGTAAAATATACATTTCTATTGTAAAGGTTTTATTTTAATATAGACTACTGTAGCAACTACTGATCCTTTGTTTGGTTATAGCCAAAGTGTGAACACTTAGATACTAGATCATTTTGTTATCTGTGTCCTTGAAGATGGGCACAGTGAGAAATAACAAAAAAAGGGGGGAACTATGGCGCCAAAAAAACTGTTGAAGCAAAAGCTGATCCCATATACATAACTGATTGAATTCTAAACCTTTATTGCTCATAATAGTTTCGGCAACATACCGACAGATACTCTTAATATCAAGACATCTTGATAAGACCAACAGTATAAACAAAGAAACTATTTATAGAAGTTATATATTCAGCTAAGTGGATAAATGCCACCACTTTTGTATAGAATGTATAGCACCTTTGTATACAATGTACAGCACCTTTGTATAGAATGTATAGCACCTTTGTATAGAATGTACAGCACCTTTGTATACAATGTACAGCACCTTTGTATAGAATGTATAGCACCTTTGTATAGAATGTACAGCACCTTTGTATACAATGTACAGCACCTTTGTATAGAATGTATAGCACCTTTGTATAGAATGTATAGCACCTTTGTATACAATGTACAGCACCTTTGTATAGAATGTATAGCACCTTTGTATAGAATGTACAGCACCTTTGTATACAATGTACAGCACCTTTGTATAGAATGTATAGCACCTTTGTATAGAATGTATAGCACCTTTGTATAGAATGTACAGCACCTTTGTATACAATGTACAGCACCTTTGTATAGAATGTATAGCACCTTTGTATAGAATGTATAGCACCTTTGTATACAATGTACAGCACCTTTGTATAGAATGTATAGCACCTTTGTATACAATGTACAGCACCTTTGTATAGAATGTACAGCACCTTTGTATACAATGTACAGCACCTTTGTATACAATGTACAGCACCTTTGTATAGAATGTACAGCACCTTTGTATAGAATGTATAGAACCTTTTTCATTCTTTCACTATTTTATGTTTTCATTTGAATTTGATCACATTTAATTAGTTTATGTAAAAATGAATCACAAATATATATGTCAATATACTTTGGGAACAGTAAATCATCACTTACACAGATATCAATGTTGCTATATTAGTCTCACTAGTCAACTAATATAGTTAGTTTTGCAATCTATGGAGCAACTCTAACCAATATCTGTAAAACACTAATATCACCGGGAACAGAGAAATTGTAAAAATCTTAAGGGACAAAAATATATTGGTTATAAAAAAATATATCACATTTTATCTAAACCAATTACTGTAGTGACGTCATTGTATTCTCTGGATAATAAATTCAGAGATCTGTTTGTATATGTTCTTTGTTTTAAATGATCAGATTTTAATTAAAAAATGAATTTAAATCATTTTCATTAAAGATTTTTTTTTTTTTTAAATCTAGTATGTGGCTTGTGTACTTTAATGAAGCTGTGAGCTATACCATGAGGGTCACCAAGATGGGCAAGTCATAGCATAAAGCTCAGACAAATTACGGTCCACTGGAGAAGGAACTGGCACCCACTCCAATATGTTTTCCAAGAAAATCATATGGATACGCACAACCAGAAACACAGACAGATGCGCCTGGGTGCTGCGTTCCACATGGTCACTGAGAGTCGGACATGACTGAAGGACTGAACAACAACAACAACTGTAGCATGTAGTTGGTATTTTAAGTTCTGTGGATATTTTGTAACAAATGTTTTTTTTAAATGATTCCTTATAAGCTTTTGATTTAAAAAACAAACAAAAAACTAGGGGTTCCCTGGTGTTCTAGTGGTTAGGATTCAGTGCTCTAACCGCTGCGACCTGGATTTGATTCCAGTCAGAGAACCAAGGGATCACATCACCCTGAAGCCAAGCAGGGTTGGGCCTTGACAGTACTTAGATGGGAGACCACCTTGGAATACCAGGAGCTATATTGCTGTGGCCTACTGGAGAAGGAACTGGCAACCCACTCCAGTATCTCTGCCATGAAAACCAAGTGGATCAGCATGACCATGGACATAAAGATGCGTCTGGCGTGTTAGAGTCATGAGGTCAAGGCGAGTCAGACATAACTGAACAAAAAACAAACTTAAAAACTAAATATTAAAAAAAACTATATATATATTCAAGCTTCTCTCTTTCTCTGCTGGTTCGCTTCCCCATAACAGTAAACTTCTCCCACACAATATAAACAGGGTGATATTGATTAAGCCGCTTGTGCAATTAATCCTGGAATTATGCTCTCCGTTAATGCATCTTTAATATAGACTGACTCCAAATAATCATTTGCACTGTCTCTTCAAATATTGGGCGGTAGGCTGTTATTTTTCAACTGGCAATGAATATTTCACGCACAGCGCCGACCATGAATACTAAGGCAAATAAAAAAATCTATAAATTAGCACAAATGAGATTGCTGTTAAAATGAGATGGATTGCAGACCATAGTGTTAGTGTATTTATTACGGCTAAAGCCACCTCTGCCGTGTAATGATATTCGGGGTCTGGATAGAAAATCCCTTTATCTATATGTATAATTTGAATATAGAGCTGTTGCATTTTATTATGTGACCCTCGTGTGTACAAGAGCGCGGTTACTGGTAATGGGATTTTTGCTCAGATATTTTCTGTGAATTTTAAATAAAACACATCATAAAGAAAGGACCTAGGATTAAATAAATACTGAAAATGCATCCGGAACAATCTGTCATAATTTTATATGTGCAGTCATAAAATCTGCGCTGTGACCTTGAGAGAAATTTTATATTGTTTTGTACAGCGTTAGTTTACAGGGTAAATATATATGTTGGAGAACTTGGAATCTAAGAGCATAATTAGGTAAGAAACATGTTGTAAAACTAATGTTTTAATAAAAAAAAAGAAAAGTGTTGATGCCCCTAAAGTTCCCTGGAGTCATTCATGTTAATTTGGGGCTAAATGGGGTATTTACCTTTCTTGTATTTATTGTTGCAAGGTGCCTGACTGTGAGCAAGTGTTAAATTCCGAAAAGCCTCCCCCCCCCCACCCCCCATCCAGTGCAGTTGGAGCTGGTTGGAAGATTGGGGGGGGGGGGGGGGACAAATCCCCCCTTAGATTAAATGAAAAGGGGACACAAAAAATGTCAACATTAAACATAATCATGCATTACCAGAGCAGTATGTCTTTCTCCCTGAAAGCTCTGACACATAATTTGTTTATATATACTGTATATACAGTATATATATATGTATATATATATACACTGCTCAAAAAAATAAAGGAAACACTTAAACAACACAATGTAACTCCAAGTCAATCACACTTCTGTAAAATCAAACTGTCCACTTAGGAAGCAACACTGAGTGACAATCAATTTCACATGCTGTTGTGCAAATGGGATAGACAACAGGTGGAAATTATGGGCAATTAGCAAGACACCCCCAATAAAGGATTGATTCTGCAGGTGGTGACCACAGACCACTTCTCAGTTCCTATGCTTTCTGGCTGATGTTTTGGTCACTTTTTAATGCTGGTGGTGCTTTCACTCTAGTGGTAGCATGAGACAGAGTCTACAACCCACACAAGTGGCTCAGGTAGTGCAGCTCATCCAGGATAGCACATCAATGCAAGCTGTGGCAAGAAGGTTTGCTGTGTCTGTCAGCGTAGTGTCCAGAGCATGGAGGCGCTACCAGGAGACAGGCCAGTACATCAGGAGATGTGGAGGAGGCCGTATGAGGGCAACAACCCAGCATCAGGACTGCTACCTCTGCCTTTGTGCAAGGAGGAACAGGAAGAGCACTGCCAGAGCCCTGCAAAATGACCTCCAGCAAGTCACAAATGTACATGTGTCTGCTCAAACGGTCAGAAACAGACTCCATGAGGGTGGTATGAGGGCCCGACATCCACCGGTGGGGGTTGTGCTTACAGCCCAACACCGTGCAGTATGTTTGGCATTTGCCAGAGAACACCAAGATTGGCAAATTTGCCACTGGTGCCCTGTGCTCTTCACAGATGAAAGCAGGTTCACACTGAGCACATGTGACAGACGTGACAGGATCTGGAGACGCTGTGGAGAACGTTCTGCTGCCTGCAACATCATCCAGCATGACTGGTTTGGCAGTGGATCAGTAATGGTGTGGGGTGGCATTTCTTTGGGGGGCCACACAGCCCTCCATGTGCTCGCCAGAGGTAGCCTGACTGCCAATGCTAGTGTGGTTGGCCCTGGGTTCCTCCTAATGCAAGACAATGCTAGACCTCATGTGGCTGGAGTGTATCAGCAGTTCCTGCAAGACTAAGGCATTGATGCTATGGACTGGCCCGCCCGTTCCCCAGGCTTGAATCCAATTGAGCACATCTGGGACATCATGTCTCGCTCCATTTACCAACGTCACGTTGCACCACAGACTGTCCAGGAGTTGGCAGATGCTTTAGTCCAGGTCTTGGAGGAGATCCCTCAGAAGACCATCCGCCACCACATAAGGAGCATGCCCAGGCGTTGTAGGGAGGTCATACAGGCACGTGGAGGCCACACACACTACTGAGCCTCATGTTGACTTGTTTTAAGGACATTACATCAAAGTTGGATCAGCCTGTAGTGTGTTTTTCCACTTTCATAATGGGGGTGACTCCAAATCCAGACCTCCATGGGTTGAAAAATGTGATTTCCATTTTTTAATTTTTGTGTGATTTTGTTGTCAGCACATTCAACAAAGTATTTCATAAGAATATTTAATTCATTCAGATCTAGGATGTGTTATTTTAGTGTTCCCTTTATTTTTTTGAGCAGTGTATATATATATATATATATATATATATATATATATGCATATATATATTTATTTATTTATTTGTTTAGTTATATTGGAGGAGTGCCGGGGCATTGAGAATTTAAACAGGGGACTGGGGCCCCAGGTGCACCGGTGGTAGATCTGCTTCCTGTCCCGTGAATAGAGTTGAATTATCCCTTTTCAGATTTTTTGGGCTCCTACGCCCGTGCCCCCGTCCATGTTTCAATAGATTAGTATGTGTTTTAAAACTTCAAGCTTTGAGGAACTGCTGAAGTCAGACAAGATGGAATTTATCTTTATAGACTAATATTAACAAAAAATGGATTATGGTAATGGCTTTCACAGGTGCTAATTTTGTTAGTTAATTACATAAACACAAATGTAACTTTTCCCCTAATACATAGGGGTATTCATGTTTGGATATGCCTAGTGGGTATCTGAGAACATCTCCATGGCGCTATTTGGATGGTCATTCACGATGGATATTTCCAAGACTACCAGAATGTTATTGCTTCCTAGAATCCGAGTCTAATTATTTCTGGCAGATAGTTTGTGACTGCAGCGGCAGGAAGATTCATCTTGATCGTTCTCAGTAAATATGTTTATTAATGCGTAAGGGCAGACGCAAGTTGTCAATTGAATTAGTCAGACAGCGGTACCGATTGATTTTAGTTGCTGATGATGGAGGAATCTAGAACTAGTTAAATACTGGAATTTGAGTTTATATGTGTAAATTGGTGTGTAAAGAATCCTAACTATTATTATTACTCTTTATTTATAAGGCACTGCCATTTTCTGTAGAGCTATGTAGAAGGGTACAGTAAAGTAGAATACGTGCAATAAAGAAGTTGCAAAGGTAAAACAAATTATAATGTATGTGGAAATACAAATAAAATGTTAGAAGGCAACATACAATTTGATGCAACAGAGTTGAGGTAACTACTGGTGCATGGGGGTAAAAAAATCTGGCGGGGGGATACTACATATAGTATAAAAATACCACAAAACTGCTTCTCTACACATAAACATATACATTGAAAAATCTGAGGGATTTGTCCCCCTCATCCCCCCAGGTCCTACACCCATTCTACTGAAAAGAGCTTGTAATCTAGAGTCTGATTGTGGGGTGAGACTGTATGATGGCAGACATTGAGGCTCCAGCCAATGGAGGTGACGATGTGTTATAGGCTGTGTGTTTCAGCTAGTCGGATCAATGTAGGTGCCAGCACTTTCAAAATCTACTTATTTAGCCCCTATAAATATATACAATCTCCTTTTCTGAAATGTAACCAATGTATCTGTTTTGCTTTAATGGCAGCAGATGGTCCATCAGTGCCATGACTGATGGGGACTGAGTTTAGCTGGCATCACAGCTATGGACGCTATGCATTTTCCCATAGACGTTAGATCCTGCACCCATTGGAGTGTTTGTACTTCTGAGGTTGCCGACAATGGGACGGTTGGCTGAACTCTAAAAACGGTGACTAATTGAAAAGCCTACACCTTGGCAATGTTGTGATTGGATGTCTGGAACTTGGGCAGGAAATTTAAATGGATACCGTGGCGCTACTACATTGGCTAAGGAGCAGCCCCATTGAATAAACTCAGAACCACAGGGATTTGCCAGCTTAGTAGGAGAGGGAAATTTGAATGTGTTTGGAACTGTCCAGTAAGAAAATGGGGTCCAGGACTTGAATAACTACTCAAGAACAGTGATATGGTCCTTTTAGTTGAACTGGTAACCACCTGGCACCTGATGCTCCATTGTCCTTTACAGTCCTCCTTCTAATTCTATCAATCTTAGTTCAGTTCTACTGAAATACTTCAAGTTGACAATAGAACTAAATAGCAGTGCAACACCCAGAAGGATAACATCCCCTCTTCAGGCTACAGGCAGACTCACAGTTCCAGTTGGAAATGTCCAAGACACAAGTAGAGTCAAATGTGTTTATGCTCATGCTTCTAATGTTGTTAGTCACAAACATGTAAACCTTTTCCAGAACTACAGTGGTCCATAAAAGATGCAATTATGTTGTCAGGGCTGCACTATTATTAGTATCTACACTGTACCCAGGTATTTATTTGAATAATATTAAAGCCAAGTCTCCAGGAATCCTATTACTCCTGGCCAGGCAGGACGTGATGCAGATGCTGCACAATACCTAACAAATTCTTGAGTTTTCGACACATGTTTTTTTGCTGTATGTATTTTGATGGAAGGTGAGATTCTCAGCAGACTGAGTGGGAACAAACACCCGGCAGCGATGTCTGCTGCTAATTCATATTTAAGTGGGTAACAGGCCAGGAATTTCAATGAGCAGCATGAGGAGAGAACAATATTTATATGAAAATACATAACCTGTACACTGTTTGTGCAATACTAAAATGTGTTTTTTTTGGGGCATTTTACTTAAAACAGAAAAAATAGATTACTGGAACATATATCCTGTGCTTCCTTGCAGTTTGGAGACAACATCATAAGTTTGTGAAGTAAGTAACAAACTTAACACCATCAACGGCTATGTAAGCCATGAGCATAAAGACATTTTAACTAAATTCTTAATTTTAGCTGACCTTGCTTGTGTCCTTAGGGACATTTTTGTACTAGTCTACCTGAAGCCAAAGGGGAATGAGCGAATGGGTTTAATACTGTCTTCTGATGGGTCATTCAGGGGTTACATATTCCTTTTATATTGCTGTTCTTTGTGAATAAGGAATGTTAGGAGGTGGCAACAAGTACTTGGAACACTGAGATATCCAGTCTCTCTTCTTGTACAATTTATGGTTTTGACAGCACCAGGTGTAAGACTATAACCAAAAAAAAATCTTACATAAAGGTTTAGGTCTTTGTCTTGCTTGGGGAAACAGCAAAAGATACAAGTGGGACACTGAGGGGATGTCCAAAACATCTTAATTTCCTGAAATTCTACAGCCTGGTAATTATAAACAATGTTTAGGACTTTCTGTTATGTTATTCATACTATACTTATAAATAATAAATATTTTAATCTATTACTTTGTGTTAAATTGGGAGAGACAGCATTATATTGTTGTTTCTGGGGTAGGTGGTCCTTAAAGGGGGTTTTCAGTCATTGTAGGTTATATATTCTGTTTTGTGATTAACCCCTTCACTCACATGTTAGGTGGACCCCTAAAGGATCTCAGTCAATGACAATGTTAGAGGTCTCCAAAAATGGATTCAAGATCACTTCTCACCTGTAGAAGCAGATAAACAGAAGCACCACGCAGCTCCCATTACAGAATAATTGCATATATTAGTTACTTTGTTGCACAGGGAAAGAGAATATTTGATAAGTTTCCAAAGTGTGTTTTTTTTCAAATGAAGTACCACCTCAAAATAAACTGATTTGAATATGTAATTTCTCTGTTGGGCTTGTCCCTGTCAGTCAATATATCTGCATGAATCATGCTTGTCTTCCAGTGGCATCTACATACACCTGTATACTCAGAATGCATGGATTTACAGATAGAATCACTGTGATCAATCTTTACTTTCATTTTTTTTTAATTACTTCACTTTCCTAATGGGCAAATAATTTTTTTGAAATAAAAATTTAATATATATGTAACGGATCTCCTGGCACCCCGACCGGGTACCTCCGTTGATGGACGCGTCCTAGTTTGCGCTGAGGACTACAAGCACCGCACCGGACACCACCACCACCACAGACTCCACAACCGCCGTAGCTTAACTGGAGCCTCATGAATAGCTGCTAGCAGCTGAACAGGAAAAGCACCCCAAGATGCTTACACTCCTGGCAGTCAGTCTGCAACAGCATACCATGAATCCCCCCAAGAACGAGACATAAGCTCTGTGTTTGAGGGTCAAGCAGTGAACTCTCTTTATTGAAAAACAACACACATTTTTAAACACTTCACATACACAGTAGGGGCAGTGACTACCTTTGGTCAACCCCTAATTACCTCTGGCCAATCAGACAGGGTCCCTACGTGGGAACCATGAGACTCCTCCCATGGGCCAACCCCAGGCGTGGCTATTATGCTCATTCTCACCCAGACTGTCCCAGTGGACACTTCCTGTTTTTCCTCCTGGACTATGCCCCTGGGGAAACCCCATACTGGCTCTTTGTTCAAGTCCTGGCGACACCCTGTGAGGTTTATCTTGTTCAGGATCTTGCTCAGCTCCTGCTATCTCTTGTGTGTTTTAGCAGATAGTATTAAGAGGCAGATGGGCAACTCCTGACCAAGTGTATGAGACCAAAGATATTTGACTGCATACCACACAATACAATATTTTTACAGATATAACCACAACATATTATAACCCAGAACATATCTGCAGATAGCTTAGGTCTGAGCACACATTATTACTGAATGGCGCTCAGACCACATACATATAGTTCAATGGCCATGGAACCAAAGTCTTTCTGCATAGGAAAATAAAGTATTTAAATGCCGGTCCATAGTCGCAGGGCAGGAGGCTGGCAAACAGTCCTCTCCAAGACAAAGTGGCGAAGGGCACTTCGTCACAATATATATATATATATACATTCTTAATCTTTATATGCAATTATTGTTTACTGCAGGGTTCAGTTTTTTTCCCTTGTAAATTACTGAGCTTTTCATTAAACCTATTGAGAGAACTGGTAGTTTTAGATGCCACGTTCAAAGTCTCCTTTAACGTCAGAAGTTTATAATTATGAACCAAAACGGTAGATTCAACAACATACCGTAATTGCATAGAAAAGACGATAAATTAAATTTATATTTATTTTTTTTTCATTCTAAAACATTGTGCCTTTAGTTCTTCAAAAGACTATATATTAAATATAGGACTTAACTCGTCATCTATTTGTGCAAAATCTTATTTTTAATAGTGGTAGAAAATGTTCAATTTATGACACTCTAATAAAATAAACAGTAGTAAAGCTTGATAACAGGGCGTGTTTAAATGTCTCCATATTGTAGCGCAGTCTCCTTTGTCTCTCCCTGATTTATTAGGAGCCATCAAGCTATCTGTGCCAGCTGTTTGATGCGTAATTTCCAGCAACTTCCCTGTGGATATAGGACTATCAGCAAAGTGTAATCTAATATTTCTCTGTCTTGTAGGACTCCCCCCTGTTTACGGAGCTTCATTATATCAGGATAAATGATGGATGGGCTCAAATCGCTTCATGTTTTAGAAGAATAATTAATTTTCCCAGTAGTAAGAAAACTAAAAAAAACAAAAAAAACACTTGTTTCTGAAAATAGCTCCATGCAGCGTGTGGCAAAATGTCATTTCTGCAAAAGGTAGACAAAAATGTGCATGTATATAAAATCACATCTGAAGGTCCCAGCGGGATGCAACGGACCATACTTGTTTCATTAAAGGGCAAACTCCACCTAAAAATAATTGTCTTTTATATAAAAGATCACTCTTCACAAAGATTAACTATCTATGTCAAAGTATGGAACTCACCAGTTACTGCTCCATGTTTGTGCAGAGTGGAAGCTGCCCCTTTTTTAGATATGGGTTATTGTACCCTATGTTTCTTCTTCAGTGAGGAGGCTGAGAACCCTTCTAAAAATGACAGAGGCGATGGCTCAGCTTCTGCCTACAGTGGCCCAGTGTGTGTGTGTGTGTGAGGTGGGGGTGGGGGGGTGGGGGTGTCAGGTACTTTCATGTACTGGTGGTATGCATGGGGGTAATGACCTTAGTGTCATTCCCCAATCTGATCTCATTCATAATATCAGGCATGAACTAGTAGAGGATGATTCCAGGGCTAGTGCTAGTTTGGTAAGAGATTATTCCCAGAGAGACGTGGAGGGGTCCAGCTTTGACTTTGGTCAGGTCACGCACCACAGCGATATTATTTTTATTATTATTATCTTTTATTTGTAACGCGCCAACATATTCCGTAGCGCTGTACAGGGGTTAAGAAAAAGGAAATATACAACATTATACAAATATTAACCACTGTAGAGAATGGAGGGCCCTGTTTTGAGCTTTAAATCTTGTAAAAGTGCTTATTCCTAAAACACCCTACAAGAATGGAAACTTGTAAAGGAAAAGGAAGAGGCAGAGACCTGGGGAGGAGCAGACGAGGAATAGCAAGGTTCAGGAAGCAAGTGAGTGTTACATAGGTAGGAAGGTGTGAAAAGTTAGAAAGTTATTCATTAGTTGGAGAGGGAAAGGATCCGATGTAAAGTCAGTGTGAAGTGAATGGCTCTAGTATGCAATATGTTATCTGCCCCTAGTGGCCAGATAATGGAAACTGCAAGTGAGAAAGTCAGGAAACACACAATTTAAACACAGCTTAACTAAAAGTAGCTTGTGAGAGCATAAGAGAGGAGGGGAGGCATGAAAGGTGAGATGGTTATGTTGGAGAAAGAGGAACAGTTGAGAAGAGGAGCCTGAGGAAAAGGCAGGGGCATATGAGGAAGAAGAAGGCAAGAGGAAACATTGTGTAAAGGATTAATATGACTAGTTAGCAGGTGTTGAAGTTCAGTTACAAGCACTGATGGCTCAGGATAGTATCAATCTAAAGCACTTGGGTTGGGAATAGCTTATGCCCTGTCTTTTCTGGGGAAGGTCCACTAAACTTAGGGATTACGTAGTAGAACCTGTGGGGGAGGGGATCCTTGCCATTTGCTATATTTGAGGGAGAGAGAACATCTGTAAGGTGGTTTAGCCTCTGGGTATAACACCTCACAACCACACCCCCTTGGTGCCCCAGTCGGAAGTTAGAAAGTTATGGTGGACCATTTGGGCTTGTCAATGGACGATGGAAATTCATAAAAGTTGTTAGACTTAGTTGGGGACCTGCAAGGACTCGTTTGTGTTATTGCTAAATGGTTGGGTTCCTAAATAAATGCTATGGACATTTGATCCCAAATAAATCTTATCTGTGGATCTTTTAAGGAGGGGTTAAGAGCAAGGTAGGGTCTTCATTCCGAAGAAGGAGGGAGGAACAGGGTTATAGGTAAATTTAATGACCCAGGAAGATTTCACCTTAGGCCTATTAAGTTAATTAACTTATTTTTAGGCATGCAAATGCACTGTTTCCTGTCACCTGAAAAATCAAGTATTTTTTAAAATTATTTTTAAGCATCATGAAAAATGGAGATATTCAGTATTCTTTGTGTCCCATCATTATGAAAATGTGTAGTAGCCAAAAAGTAACCATTTTGATGTCCTAATAAGCAACAATGTTAATGTGCGGTTTGATAACCTCCACCCACACTTATCAGCCACTCTAAATTACAAATTATCATAGGTTAATATCTCAGAAATTATTTATTGGATATATATATAACCAGTTTTCAATCCTCTTTAAGACGAGTCCAGTTTATTGATGGAATCCATTTAATATCCTAAGATAAAGTAAGGAAGAACATAAAATGCAGTTTTTAGAGGGAGTTTTCCTTTAAAAGGTAGATACATTATTCTCAATAATGCCATTTGAAGACATTACATGGGATAATCATGTTAAATCAGTGCTTGCGCAGCGTATCTGTCATCATCAGTGCCCCAGGGAGCTCCTGCCCGTGTCCCACAATGGCTGTGTGTAATGGGACCTACGACAGGCATGATGTGGGCTATTGATTTAGCGCAATGGGCTGAGGTCTTTGTGGGATTACACGTCTGAACTATTGTGAGTTAATCTGACAAGGAAAATTGTTACCATTACAGCTCTCGCCTAGTAGGCATTTATATTGCAATGTATCAGTATTTAGGGGCTGTGTAATGAGGGGCTATTATAATGTGACAAGTGGAGCAAAATGGGTTTTATTGTGATATAAATGAGTTCTCATTCAATGCAGCCCAGAACTAGGAATGGTAATTGGTTTATCATTCTCCAGATACACGGCTTGGTTTTATCTGTGTGATAATTGCATAGAAAACAAAAAATCTTTACTAAATATTAATAATGAGACACCAGGAGTAATTTTCCCAAAAGGAATCTAGCAGCGTAATCATAGGTTGCACTTATCAAGAACAGATGTCCTACTTTTTATTGTATAGGTTTAATCTGTAACGCACACTGGTATTTGTGCCCTGACAGTCGTATGGGTGGGAAACGAAAATATAAATTGTTAAATAAACCTTGGTACGATCAACATACTAAAAAGTGGCAAATAAACTATGTGACCTATAAAAACAATTCTTGTCTTTTCAGATTTTTTTTTTTTTTTTTTTGTGCCAAACATTAGCAGCTTAACATCCAAGAGTCAGTTGATAACAAAAATAAAAAATAAACAAAGGGAAGGAAAAGTAGGGCAATGGGAAAAACAATCTGGCAAACTCTCCTACTGAAACCGCTTAAAAGTGATAAGAACGTGCAATTGTCCGGGTCCCCCCGAACTCAGCATCTCCAGATCACCACAATCATCCATTCCACTAACCAGTAGCTATATTGAAATGCTATGAGCGGAAGTGAGCCAAGGGGTCCATGTTGTAAGGAACTGGGGATACGTGTCCAACAAGATCATAATATAATTTAGTTCTAAAATGACCTAAGTGGGGGTTAGCGTGGGGGATTTCCAATTTTTAGCAATATTATGCTTCACTGCCATAGCAAAGTGTTGCCAAAGCTTATTCTGGTTTCCGGATAGGTTGTCTACATATAGCCCTAAAAGACACATTTCAATTGTGGGTACTAAAGGGATATTAATTATTTGTGAAAATAAGCTAATCAGTTCCTCCCACAATCCTTGCACCAGCAGGCACATCCACCAAATATGAAGGAAGTTCCCCCTATTTTGGCATCCCCTAAAACAATTCCCACTAAGATGTGGATTACATTTATTTATTAATGAAGGATTGTAGTAAGTTCTATGTAATAACTTGACCGAAATTTCCAAAAACTATATGTAAAGGATCCCGTCATTAGACTAGAGCAGATCTCCTTCCAGGTTGTAGAATCTAGTTCCCTGTCTAGATCCTGTTCCCATTTAGACTTAAAGGTTTATTTTTGGTCATTTTAAGAATCATTAAAAATGAGTATAGGGAGCCTAGGAAACCTTTTATGGAGGGTAAATTCTTAGAAATGCTTGTTAACCAAGTATGTTTTGGAGGTCCAATGGTTAAGTCTCCTATAGTTCCAGATTTAATTGTCTGGAATATGATATTGGGCTAGGAGTTGCTCTTGGGAAATCGATTTATCATTAAGAAACCAGTAGCCCACCCTGCCAAGCAAGCTAGTAAGCCACCATTGTTTGAGTCAGATCCCAAAGTAGTATCAAAAGCAGGAAAATACTTTAAAGATGTCAGAGGTGAGAGTGATGGGGAAAATAACATTGTTTTTTAGGTCCTTTTAACAAGGCTATGGGGCCACGTCACACTCAAAACAGTTCAGGTTAAAGGACCACTGTAGTACATTTACAATTAAAGCTCATATGTTTGTTGGACAGAAACAAGATGCAGTTTAAAATAAATAAAAGCTAATATTTGTTCTTACTTTTGAATGTGTAAGTTTTCCATCAAGCAGAGCTGCTTATCTCCATGTCACTGTGCCCATCAGGGGGTGCGGCCATGTGTGCCTGGGGGATGAAAAAAAAAAGGTCTGACCAGTCAGACTCTAATTCAGACTAAGTAAAGGGGGGCAGGGCTATGATTGTTCCTGCTAATGGTGGGGCCAATTGGGCAGCTGCAAGCAGCTCTTTGTAGACCAACCTCCTTCCAAACTCCATCATGGTCCAGCCCCCAAGGCAAAGCCGACCACACCCCTTATATTGCACAAGGAGGTGGAGAAAAGCTGCTCTGTTTGAGGAGAAAACAGACAGTTTAAAAATTGTATTTAGCTTATATTGCCTACTGTTTTATAGTCTCTGCCCAATGTACAAAGATATGAGCTTTACTTGTACAAATATTACAGTCGCCCTTTAAAGCACATAGAAATATACATTTCATGACAGTTAAGAACCAAAAGGCCTATCTAGACTTCCCATTCATTTTACCTAAACGTCTGGCTTAATTAACAATCATAATGGCCATATGAGAATCACAAATTTGTTTGAATCCCTTTATTGTGTTTGACCCTACCACACGTGGAGGCTGATTTACTTATTTATTGATTTACTTATTGCATTACTCCTATATCTACCACCTTGAAATCATGAACTCTTGTTCTTGCTCCTCTTTTTCTGTAGGATTCTTCCCTCCTGAACTCTATGAAACTATTTACATATTTATATGTTACTGTCCTATCATCCTTCTGTGTTCTAAGACGGGCTCTAATAACAAAGTATCATTAGGAGAGACATTAGGAACCATCTCTAACCTCTCCAAGGCCGAGTGTCACATTCACTCTGTATTATAAGGGGGTCTCTGCATCACAACCACCCTACAGCCCCTCAGGACCAGCTTTATGTCACACACATTTTAATATGACATTTCTTGTGAGATGATTAATTAGCTGAGATGCTCTTAAAGTCTTAATTATAATTACAACACCTCTCCAATGTGCTCTTTATCTGATGGTGGTGACGGGGATGGGTTTTATTTCCTCTCTGGTTCTTTTTTATGTTCTTATTTTAACTCACCTGGAGACTGTCAGGGATATCGGCTGATCTTGGAGAGAGAGCGGGGGATAAATGTGTTATAGGCTGAGCCTGGAGAGCAAATACTGAGCTTATACAGTATTTACAGCGAGTACACATGTACACACAAATACACACACAAGCCCATATACATACATGTAGATACAATGCATACGTACATGCACATACAAATAGTATCAACACAACTATACATATAGACAAATAGATACAATTATTATATAAAACATAAAAACACTTAGAGATAATTTATATACACAGATATAAACACAATAGAAGTGAGATAGAGTTCATAGTTAATCCTATATGGTGGATAGACACAATGGACACAAAAAAAACACTGACAAAATATACAGACACACATCTACAATGCATGTGGACACTAAAAACACACACTAAACAATGCATGTAAATGCACAAAATATATACATTTATACAATGCAAAAACACAGATATTGTCACAATGCACATGATAAACAGAGAATGAATACACACACAAGGACATAACTTGTATATACACAAACATTTTCATGGGCATAGGAGCCCCAAAAAATCTAGGGGGGATAATTCAACTTTACTCCCAGGACAGGAAGCAGGGGCGGATCTAAAACCAATGTACTGAGGCCCTGCTCTGGGGGTCCCCATTGCTGCAGTGCCCCTCAAAAATCTTTTATTTTATTTTTTTAAATTCTCAATGCCCCTGCCCCCCCCAATATAATATATATATATATATATATATATATATATATATATATATATATATATATATATAGTTACATAGTAATTGAGGTTGAAAAGAAAAACTCTTAGTCCATCAAGTTCAACCTTTTTAGATCTCCTCTGGTCTGCAATATGCTGTTAGTTGTTATATATATAATATTTACACACACTCCCCAATATATATATTACTAGCGACTTGCCCGTCAATGCTGTTTGCCACACAATGCAAGGCTCTCCCCCCTCTTACTTGCGGGGCTCGCGATGAGCGCCTTTGGCGCTTATTGCGATCCTCTCCCACGTCTACTTTACATGCCTTGCGATGAGCGCTTTCGTCCGCCACTTTCATGCTTCACAATGAGCAGCTTTGTCGCTCAATGTGAGCCCAGCAATAAGCGCCCATTGCAGACGTTGTCCAACCCGCCACTTTCGTGCCTTGTGCTGAGCGACTTTGGCGCTCATCACAAGCCCAGCGATGAGCGCCTTCGGCTCTCATTGCGAGCCTCCACTCTCTGACTCCTGTGTCTGTTTCCCCCCTCTCCCTTCCATGTGTCTGTTTCCCCCTCTCTTCCTCCCCCCTCCCTGCCCTGTGTTTTTCCCCCTTTATTTCCCTCCCCTGTGTCTCTTTCCACCCTCTCCCCATATCCCTTCCTTGTGTCTTTCTCCTCTCTCTCCCTGATCAAGTCTTGCATGGCTCCCGTTGAGCACCATTGGTTCTTTTTTTCAAAGTCTTGCGGGCCTCGCTAACAAAACACCAATTAAATATCAAATTAGCTTGCAACCACACTGTCAGTCTCCTTACCCTCCCCCTGTGCTGTGTGTGAGGTTGTAAGTTATTTTTTTGAAGTAATTGGTGTCTTTTGGCAGTCTACTGATGGCTTCCGAGTTATAGGCTTGTATAATAAATTGTTGCGTGCCTCAGGCTCATTTGGCGCTCATTGCCTTTGGAGCTCATTGCCATCCTTTTTCAAAGGGTAAGCACAAGGCCTGAATTATTCCACATTTTTTGGGATAGAGAGAATGCAGAGGCGGAGCTACCAGTGGTGCAGGTGGTGCAATGCACCAGGACCTTCCTCTGGGGAGAGGGGGGAGCAAAGTTGTGTAATTTTTTTAAATAAAATTTCATTTTTTGTAGAGCATTTCTACTGAAACTCCAAATGGTGGCAGTGTGGTGCAGTTCGATATGCTGGGGATGTGTATAAGGGAAGATGTGAAAGAGAGCAAGGGCTGGATGACAGCAAGATACAGGGATGGGTTCTGTGAAATGGATGCTTAGAGGAGTGGGCTGATGACAAGGACTGGGTGCTCTATAGGGATGGGTGCTAAGAGCGGTGGATATATATTATAATTAGAGCAGAACAACTGACTTGTGGGTGGACCAATTTGTTAGTAGGGAAACAGAAATGCTCATGTGCTTGTGCACCCAGGGGCGCTTAAGGAGATTGTGCCTAGGGGAGATATGAATCCAGTCCTGATTACTCTATATCATGGCACAGAACAGTTTTAGTAAATAGCTTTTAAAAACATGCTTTGAGGGGGAGGCAATAGAATGTGTGTGTGTTGTGGGGAAGAGAACATGTCCCTTCACATAGGGAGGCATTTTACTATGTTTCCCCTGGGCCCGGGTTATCTAGAAACAGTGCTGAGACGGTCCTGGAAACCATGCCTTTGCACAGGGATTAAATATCACATTTAATATAATCTCTATTAAACGCACATCCATCTAACACCATAGTGCAGTGGCACATTTGCTATTTCCAAAGGTTACAAATAAAGGAAATAATAATAATAATAAAAATAATAATAATAATAATATTTCCTGTCTCAGTGTTAGATCATTTCTATCTGACAAGTATACACATAAACACTCTCTTTATCTGCCGTGCAGCTCCCAGCGCTGGGAGTCACACAGTTTGTATGTTGTGTTGTGTAGATGAAAGATGTTATGTTTGATAGCTATGAACCTCTGTTCCACCTCTGCCCTAGAGACCCTCACCTGTCAGGAGCTGAGCTCTGGCATTTCCAGCTCATTGGCTACAGCCCACTCCTGCAGCCCTCTCATGCAACCCCCTCCTGCAGCCCTCCAGCCCTCTCCTTCTGCAGCCCCCTCCTCATGCAGCCCCCTCCTCCTGCCCACCCAAAGACTAATGATACTAATTGTCAGCTTCTGCAGCTACTGATCCTCAGGGACCGGTCCATTTCACATACCTAAGGCTTACAGCAGCCAGTCCTGTTTAATTACCAAAAAATGCCCTTTCACAGCCCACATAGAACCAAAATGTCATTTTATATTTCATGTAACTAAGGATTTGTCTGAATTGCTAGAAATCCACACAAACCCTCATGCCTGTTTTTTTTTTAATAAACTACTTATGTAAAGAGTCATTGAGGGTTCCCTGTTTTTAATACTACTAAGAATGTATTTGCATATCTAAACATCATTTTAATAACAAGTGATTAAAAGCCTTTTAAGCACTTTTATTTTAATAATAAAATGACTTTTTAAACCCTGAATTTGTTATAGAGATCATTGTTTGTTACAAACCAGGGAAGAGAGGACCAAGTTAACCGCAAAACCTCCTGCCTTCTGCTACAGTAATCCCCCCCTGGATTTGGGTTTCTGGGTACTCAGTATGCCAATCCGGACCAGAAACAGGACATCAGGATCAGCCTAACCAGTACCATCTGCACTTGGGTGGGCTTTAAAAGACCAATGTAGTCAAACCTACCCAAAGATGTAGTCCGGCCCTGAGACCCTTCCTCTTTTAGGACCATAGCAGAGTTTCAGGATACCAAGGGTTAATAGCTTATTAAGAATAATAAACACCTTGCTCTGTCCCATTGCCCTAGAATAGACCATTTCTCTCAAGAATAAAAACACACTTTGCATATGTGCCTTCAAACCGAGTCACACTTTATTGTTCACACAAATACTTAAACAGTACATTAACCATTCAACATTATCCCCCCTCCTTGGACAAACAACCATGGCCAATTCGTAACAGCCCGTTTTATCTACTCCAGGTTATATTGATTGACTTTCACAAGTGTATGGCTATTATAATTCTTCCTATTTCCAGGTGCCTAAAAGTCTGCAGATATTATATGAATGACCAACCTTGTCAGCCTGTATAACACCACAAGGGGTTAATTAGCTATCCTTTGTCCTGTTTACAATATATTGTTTCCTCTGATCTAAGGACCCAGGATATAAGCATGGTAGGGGTAACAAATGGCGCATAGTCCAAAGTGTCTGAGTAGTAAATAGTAAATCCAAAATGGAAGTATCATGGCCTACTAATACAAAGATGCCAGCAACATGAAAAGATGGATTTATTTTCCCTCATCCCGAATTCTTGTTTCTAAAGAGCAACAATGCATTCAGATTAACTACCTTTATAATAACAATGTTGCTGCACATTGAGGTAATTACTACTGCTACTAACTTATGAAATAAAATCCTGCCATTAATACTACTAAATAAAGCACTATTATATCAAGTTTTTACAAATAATTGCTTTCTCTACGTAACAACCATTACATGTAGCAGGATTATGTCACTGCACTCGATAGGTTTGCAATATCTGATATAATAATGTCCTATCCAAGAGCATATTCAGACCACAACATAAATACTTTACACATTAAAACAAACAGCTCAGGGCCTAATAGGCCCAAATACTAACACAAAAGGCTCTTAGAGACTCAGGGTACATAACCAGAGCTTGAGGTCCAACATTACACCACATATAAATGTAAAAAAGTGTCACAGTTCCTTAAAGCAAGTCTCATGGCCATTGCAATAACCATTGAGGTGATTAATTACATGGGCTAGTGTCCCTCCATGGTCAGTTGTTCCCCCAAAAAACGTGTATATGAGTCCAGGGGGCTGTGACAGTATGGTTTTGGGCCATAAAGGGACCTTGCTTCTGGGGTTTAGGGGTGTCCCACCCTGTCATGACTGATTTTGGGGCCAGGATGGGACTCCCCTGAACCCCACAAGCAACCCTGCTTTTCAGGACTCTAACACATTAGGTTGCTAATATCAAAGGCTATTAAAATGGGCATGACATTTGTTTTAAGGACTATGACATGTTGTTTTTATGTTTAATGTTTAGTGTTCTGGTTGTGGTCAGGACATACTAAGACATGACACTGTTATGCCAAGCCCCTTTAAAAATGACCCATGCATCTAGTAATGTTATAATGTTTACAATAGTGATCTGATTTAGTAGGATGATTCTACAAAGTTTAAAGAATGTATTTACGCTCAGAATTAGGACCTAGGATATAATATCATATCAAGTCACTTCAGAGGTCTTAACACTTATTGGTTGGAATTTCCCAGGCTTAATGGCAGCAGAAGAGCAATTTATTAACTCTTATCACCCGGGAGAGATAAGAGTATTGATTGGAAATGTATAATCAAAACAAGGGAACTTTCCAGACCCCTCCCAAGATATCTGGAAACCAAGAGGAGATGGTCTATACTGGGGGATGTTTTTTGGGGGGTTTGTTAAATAACTGTGTGAAAAGAATAAAGTTTGAGTCTGTCTGTCTGCTACACTAAGAAAAGGTACATGTGTATTTCTTGTATGATTATGTTGCTCCTCTAATCTTCCTGTTTCTCCATGAATGATGTGCAATGTTTACATTTTTAAAATTGATCAATAGTAATTTAAGAAGAGAGCAAGAACAAATCCAGGAAATTATAGACCTGTAAGCCTCTCTCCTGCAGTGGGAAAGCTTTTAGAAGGGTTAATAAGAGATAGTGTACACAATTATAAGTAGGAGCCATGGATTTATGAGGGATAGGTCATGTCAAACAAATCTGATTATTTTTTGTGAGGCGGTTAGTAAGAACTTGGATCAAGGCAGCTCAGTGAATGTAGTCTTTTTGGATTTTGCAAAGGCTTTTATACAGTGCCACATGGAAGACTATTGTGCAAACTAAGGGATACAGGAATTGCAGTAAATATATTAGGTCATCTTCTTTTTAACATTTTTATTAATAACTTAGAAGTAGGATTGGAATGCATTGTCTGCATTTTTGCTGATGACACTAAGTTGTGCAAGGTATTTAAATTAGATAATGATGTACTTTCCCTCCAAAGGGATTGGCATAAATTAGAGGAATGGGCATCTAAATGGCAAATAAGATAAGAAAAATGTAAAGTTATGCATCTGGGAGGGAAAAATAGCCATGCAATGTATAACCTAAATGGAGCAAATATAGGGGTATCAGATATTGAAAGGGATTTGGGAGTACTGGTGGACAACCACCTAGGTAACAGTGCTCAATGCCAAGCAGCAGCTGCAAAGGCAAATAAAATATTAGCATGTATTAAGAATGCCTAGTACGCCCTCATTTGGAATATGGAGTACAATTTTGGGCACCACTTCATAAAAAGGACATTTTAGAGCTGGAAAAAGTACAGAGAAGGGCAACAAAACTAATAAGGGGAATGGAGGGGCTAAGTTATGAAGAAAGACTAACCAAATTACACTTATTTTCTCTAGAAAAAAGGTGTCGAAGAGGGGATATGACTACCTTATACTGTATGTATATATCCAGGGCCAATACAAAGCCTTGTCAAGCAAACTTTTTGTGCCAAGAAGTTTTCAACTGACAAGAGGACATCCCTTGAAGTTAGAAGAAAAAAGGATTCCCCCTTAAAGAAAGAAAAATGTTCTTCACAGTAAGGGAGGTTAATCTGTGGAATTATCTACCAAAGGAGGTGGTAACAACGAATTCAATAGATAACTTTAAAAAGAGGTCAGAAATATTCTTTAGTAAAAAGGACATTCAGGGCTATCCTGGATAATTAGAGATAGTATTGATTCTGGGAGGAATCCGATCACCAGTATCTGGGGTCAGGAAGAATTTTTTTTGCCCCCTTTTAAGACAATTGGCAAAGTTTCAATAGGGGTTTTCTGTTTGGTTCCTCTGGATCAATTAACAACTAATCTGCATATGGCAGATCAGAGGAGATCTAAAAAGTTTGAACTTGATAGACTAGTCTTTTTTCAACCTCAATTACTATGTAACTACGTAATAATTAAACTCAGATATTTAAAATTTTCAGTTAATGCCTATATAGCTCCTAGACTACTAAAAAAGCAGCATAAATAATGAGGTTTCCAAATGGTTTAGTTTGTTTATTTAATAATTGATTAGCAATATAATCAGTATGATTTAAATTCAGACTACCGTAAGATATAGCCATCAGCTTTGGTAAATGCAGACTACCCTATGAGCTTGCCATGAATACCAAGTGGATCAGCATGACCATGGACATAAAGATGTGCCTGGTGTGTTACAACACAAAAAAAAGCAAAAACGAATAGCTTACTGGTGGATTCATTTAATGCAGCCATTCTTAAGATCTTGTGATCTATTTTACTTAAGGCAGGTTACCCTAGAAACGTAATAACTAAAGTCAGAGGTGCTCATCAGAGAACGAACTAATCTTAATATGTTAGTTTTATGTACATGATAATCCACTCTGAGAGCGGCCTCTTTTAGCTAACTTGTGTCCTTCACAGGAAGAAATATCCTGTAGTATATCAGTCTAGTCCCAATCAAAGGAGTGACCCAGCCCCGAAATACCAGGCAATTCTACCCTGAACAGGAGAAACAGAAAACACTAGACGCGTTTCGGCCTCTCTAGGTCTCGTCAGTGAGGTGCAGCTGAACTCCCTAAGGCACAGTGAGCAAAAGGTCCACGTCTAGAGTCCCCTATCACCCTTAGGGAGACTAAACCCTAAGGGTAATTTGCATAAACAAAATAACTAAAGTCAGAGGTGCACATCAGAGAACAAACTAACCTTAATAGGTTAGTTCTATGGACATGATAATGCACTCTGAGAGCAACCTCTTTTAGTCACTTGTGCCCTTCTTGGGGAGAAATATCCTGTAGTATATCAGTCTGGTCCCACTCAAAAGAGTGATCCAGCCCTGAAATACCAGGCAATTCTACCCTGAACAGGAGAAACAGCAAAACCTGGACACGTTTCAGCCTCTTTGGGCCCAGTCAGTGAGGTGCAGCTGAACTCCCTAAGGCACAGTGAGCAAGGGGTTCACGTCTGGAGTCCCCCATTACCCTTAGGGAGACTAAACCCTAAGGGAAATGTGCATAAACAACATAACTAAAGTCAGAAGTGTTCATCAGAGAACGAACTAACCTTAATTGGTTAGTTCTATTACCATGATAAGCCACTATTAGAGCAACCTTTTAGCCACTTATGCCCTTCACAGGGAGAAATCTCCTGTAGTATATCAGTCTGGTCTCACTCAAAGCCCCACCATAGAAACGTGTAATCTGTAATCTGTTTAATGTAATACAGACTTCCCAAATTACTTTTTATTTTTATTTCTATATAACAACTAAATATAAGATCACAACATAACTTGTTACGCCAGTTATTCTTAGTATTATACATTCCCCACAACACTTTCTTGCTAATAAAACTGGCCAACCAATGATCATCAGAGCCTCGAAATTATTCAGGAAAACTCTAATACATTTTAAAAGTGGATTTTTTCTTCAATATTTGCTATGTTCATCTCTTTGATTGCGATGAGAACAGTTTTCTGATTAAACCTAAACCCTTCTGAATTAGGGTGTCATATTGATGAAGTTCATATAATTTGGAAAATAATTTTGAAAGTAGAATAAATGAGTGTAATTTAAACCGCTCTTAGCCATTTGGGTTTGTGGGCAGGAAGGTCGCAGTGAATGTGTAATTACAGTCTAATGTCTTGTTACCATTCTTTGTGATATCTGCATATTTCCAGATAAGAAAATGTTATTAATTTAGTTTAGGAGGTGTGGGGAAATTAGAATTTATAATGTACAATGTGCTTGGCTGAGGGCTATTAACATATAAAAGGAAGGGAGGTTGTATGGGTTACATCGGATCCTTTTAATTTATTAATCTCACTAAATCATAGTTTATCTTTCTACTTTGAAATCCTTCCTTTGCCAGGAATAAAGGACCATCCCCTTATAGAGAATTCTAATTTCTAATAGCTTAGATGGACACTTAAATATTATGAAAATAAAAGAGCCTGCTTAAACAATTTTTTTTGCACGAAAGCAGCAAATGTATTCAATTGCTCATTCAGTCATGTCCAACTCTCCATGACCCTAGGGAATTCAGCATGCCAGACACAATCATTATGTCTCTCGTCCTGCTTATCCATAAGGTTTTCATGGCATAGATACTGGAGTGGGTTGCCAGTACCTTCTTAAGTGGACCGCGATTTGTCTGACCTCTCAGCTATGATCTGCCCATCTTGGGTGACCGTACATGGCATAGCTCACAGCTTCACTAAAGTACACAAACCCCTTCACCCCGATAATGATCCAGAAGGGGGTCCCCCTCTAGCCTGAATTATTAATTGAAACAAATCTATCTTGTGATTGCAAAATTAATTACCTGCCTTTGTTCTTCTTCATTCATTGGCACCGGACATATAGGTAATAGCCATAGGGACTTGCACACACTCTGAGGGTGGCCATTTAACTCTTTGTAACTTGCAATGCAAAGGTTTATTTTCTGGGGCTATAATCTCAGAACCAAAGTACATTTTCAGAGGAAGTGTTATTTCTAATTAACTGATTTCTTTAGGGATGATTTAAAATCATTCTATATTCTTAATATCTGACTTTCCTTTTCATGTATACAATATAATAAACATAACATTTCATTATCATATCATTTTAACTAAATATAGCTTTTCTTTCTGCTCATGTCTATACAGCACACAGAGGCCTAACACGTCCCTGCCTGAGACTACACTGGCCTGTCTAAGCCTCAGCAAACTGCCTTATATAGCGCTCTAATTAAGCAAGTGCAGGCCTAATTAGTTCATTGTTTGACAGGTAAATTGTGTGTCCAAAGGTGGGACATGATGGACAGGTTCTTATCCTAATGAGCACTCCCTCTGCACCAGTGATGGGTTAAACAGATAAGGCTATAAAACTAAATTATATTCTTTTGTGAACTCTTTTTTTGGAAATTAGTCAATTAAATATCAAAGATTGTCTTTATTATAATAGTACCTGCTGTTATAATTGCAGCAAATTTAATTATTCTAAGTGAACACCCATGCTCTATTATAATGGAAATCACTGGTTTGATTGTGTTTTAATTGTGTCTAACTTTTAACTGGAATCCAGTGGGGCTGATTTCCATTATCACACACCAACATACTGCAAAAGTATATACAGTTAGGTGTGACATGAAATGTGCTGAGAGGTTATTGAGAACATTAAGGAGATAACTAATGAACGCTGACTTTACTCTCCATCGTCTCGCCATGAAAATCATCCCTTCCTACTGTTGTCCTGACACCTTTAGTTAATTTGAGCCTTTATTTGTTTCTGCCTCTATATCTCTGCCATTGTGTGTGCGTGTACCTTGTGTGTGCGTGTATCTTCTGTATGTCCTTGTATGTGCCTGTGTATCTCTTCCTGTAAACGTCTGTGTGTTTACCTGTGTCTATCTGCTTGTAGGTCTGCTTGAGTGTGTGTTTGCTTATCTCTGTGTGTTGGTGGATGTGCCTGAAAGTATGTGCCTGCACATCTGTATGCCTTGCAGTGTTTTGTATCTGCAAGAAAGTGTGTCTGCTTGGTGTTGTGTGTCTGTCTCACTGTGTCTTTTTTGTGTGCATCTACCTCTCTGTGTTTTTTTGTGTTTGTTTATGTGTCTGCCTGTGTGTGCCTAACAGTGTGTGTTTGTCTGACTGTGTGGGTGCCTAACTGTCTGTATCTGGCTGTGTGTGTCTGCCTGTGATTATGTGTGTGTGACTCTGTGTGTTTGTCTGCATATGAGTGTATCTCTGTCTGTGTATGTGTCTGCCTGTTAGTGTGTCTTTGTCTCACAGTGTGTGTGTGTGTCCGCCTGTGAGTGTGTATCTGACTGTGTGTCTGCCTGTGAATGTGTGTCTGCCTGTGAATGTGTGTCTGCCTGTGAGTTTGTGTCTGACTGTGTATGTATCTGACTAAGTGTGTATTTGACTGCTGTTCTATCTGACTGTGTGTTTGTCTGACTGTGTGTGTGTATCTACCTGTGAGTGTATGTCTGACTGTGTCTGCCTGACTCTGTGTGACTGACTGTGTATGTCTGCCTGTGAGTGTGTGTGTCTGACTGTGTATGTATCTGACTAAGTGTGTATTTGACTGCTGTTCTATCTGACTGTGTGTTTGTCTGACTGTGTGTGTGTATCTACCTGTGAGTGTATGTCTGACTGTGTCTGCCTGACTCTGTGTGACTGACTGTGTATGTCTGCCTGTGAGTGTGTGTGTCTGACTGTGTGTGTGTCTGCCTGTGTGTGTCTGACAGTATGTGTCGGCCTTTGATTGTGTGTCTGCCTGTGAGTGTGTCTGCCTGTGTGTGTGTCTGCCTGTGAGTGTGTCTGCCTGTGAGTGTTTATCTGACTTTCTGTGTCTGTCTGTGAGTGTGTCTGTCTGTGTGTGTGTCTGCCTGTGAGTGTGTCTGTCTGTGTGTGTGTCTGCCTGTGAGTGTGTCTGCCTGTGAGTGTGTCTGCCTGTGAGTGTGTCTGTATGTGTGTCTGTCTGTGAGTGTGTCTGTCTGTGTGTGTGTCTGCCTGTGAGTGTGTCTGTCTGTGTGTGTGTCTGCCTGTGAGTGTGTCTGCCTGTGAGTGTGTCTGCCTGTGAGTGTGTGTCTGCCTGTGAGTGTGTCTGCCTGTGTGTGTGTCTGCCTGTGTGTCTGCCTGTGAGTGTGTCTGCCTGTGAGTGTGTCTGCCTGTGATTGTGTGTCTGCCTGTGAGTGTGTGTCTGCCTGTGTGTGTGTGTCTGCCTGTGTGTGTGTGTCTGCCTGTGTGTGTGGGTCTCTATTTTTCCATCCCGGTCCCCTCCCCACAGCTGATACACCACAGACATCTTCAACAAAACTTTTGTCAAATACATTGAAAGTGCTGATTTTAGCAGATAATTTTGGCCGGTTACAAAAACCAACATCTGATATTATAGGAAATAACAGAGATCTGAAAATATTGCATTATGAAATCTGACTGTAACTTACTGATGTAGCCGAGCAATACATTTGAAGGATTAAATATACAGTCTGCAGCCAGCAATTTATCCACAAATTATATTATATATTTGAGAAAAGATGTTTGACTGACAAAAGTAATTGAAAGGATGTGAGGAAAGGAACCAGATCAGAACATGTGAGGAGACAGAATAATAAATTGGGTTACAATGTGAAGAGCTGTAAATGGATCCAGTGAATGGACGTATAGTACATTGTACTAACACTTTTTTCTGTACAAAAAGTCATTCTTGAAAAATACACAATTGTTTTTAAAGCAATTGTGAGACTCAATATGCTTATTTGCAGTTCTAACTGAATGACAGCAATGGGGGTGATTGTTTTGACAAACACAGAGGCTAGGACCCCTCTCCAGAATCACTACAAATGTAAAGTTTATACTTATCCAGCCCAAAAGCCTCCTGTGAATTTAAAACCCAGTAAAGGGGCTTTATTTTATTTCGTTTTTACTCTCAAGATTATTTTGTTCATTATCAAGTCTAGTTCTTCCAAAATAGCATGTTGTAAATGTGTGTCTTTAGTGGTCATTTAAATTCTGTATCTGGCTCAGTTACAGTAAACACAAACTGAGATACTGAACAACCACAGAATAATATGACAGGACTGGATCCAATGAAGATCTCCTTTGGGTGTTCAAGGTCGGGCACTTATCACTTGGATCAGTTTTTAAAGAATTCAGAACTGCCAAATACTTCTAGAGTTGGATTAATCCATAATGCATGTACAGTTAAGTTAAAAAAAACTATTATAGAAAGATGCTTTATCTCTCTCTGCGTAATTACGCTGATTCGACGTTTCCATAGAACCGTCAATTCTTGACACAAGTTTTATTTCTCTGTGGGCTCCAAGCAATATTGTACCTGTCAAATTTACTTGTGATAACATTTAGACAATTATTAAATATTTGGCTCAATTTTATGTTTTTCAAAGTCAGGAAAAACTAATTGATCTGTACATGTTTTTCACCAACATTTTTTGACTTTTTTTCAAATTAATGATGATTTTAGATGTATTTAATGATTGTTTTTCACATTAAAGGTATACTGCAAGGTGGCTGCAGGAATAATAATGCCTCTAAAATGTGTGTCTGTTTTTCCAATTGGATTCTCTTAAATATTGTTGACTGGAAAGTTAGAACCTGATTTGATGTTGTTTCCATAATCACCTGAAACATTATGGCAGTGATTGCAGTTAGTTTTGTTTTATCCTCCTTTGGGCAAAGTACCAGAGACAGGAAAAGTTCCAATCATTGCATACCCTGGCAGAAATTTTGAAATTTTGGCATTTATTTTAAAAATATGACTGATCATGCAAAAAAAAAAAGTATTTTATTGAAGGAAAGTGATCATATGAAGCCATTTATGATCAAATAGTTGTGTTTGACTCATTTTTATGATAGTGATTATGATTATGATTCATGATAATAGAAATCACGCAAATGGCCCGGATCAAAAGTTTGCATACCCTTAGTACTTAATACTGTGTATTGCCCCCTTTAGCATCAATGACAGCGTGCAGTCTTCTGTAATAATTCTCTATGAGGCCCCTAATTCTTGCAGGTGGTATAGCTGCCCATTCGTCTTGGCAAAATGTCTCCAGGTCACCCAAAGTCTTTGGTCGTCTTGCATGAACCGCACATTTGAGATCTCCCCAGAGTGGCTCAATGATATTAAGGTCAGGAGACTGTGATGGCCACCCCACAACCTTCACCTTTTTCTGCTGTAACCGGTGGAGGGTTAACTTCGCCTTTCCAGCATAACAATGACGCTAATCACAGAAGAATGCAAATTGTCTGCCAGTATTTTCTGATAACATGCTGCTTTTTTTTTGCCATACATTTTCACAATATTCTCTGTGCCTTTTGAGCTTTCCCCAAAAAACACCAGTGAGCCACGAACATGCTTCACAGTGGGAATGATATTATTTTCACAATAGGCCTTGTTGACCCCTCTCCAAACATAGCACTTATGGTTGTGACCATAAAGCTCTATTTTGGTCTTGTCACTCCAAATTACAGTGTGCCGCAAGCTGTGAGGCGTGTCAAGGTGTTGTTGGGCATATTGTAACCGGGCTTTTTTGTGGCATTGGGACAGTAAAGGCTTCTTTCTGGCATCTTGACCATGCAGCTCATTTTCATTCAAGTATCATCATATTGTGCTCCGTGAAACAACCACACCGTCTTTTTCCAGAGCAGCCTGTATTTCTCCTGGGGTTACCTGAGGGTTTTTCTTTGTATTCCAAACAATTCTTCTGGCAGTTGTGGCTGAAATATTTCTTGGTCTACCTGACCTTGGCTTGGTATCAAGAGATCCCTGAATTTTCCACTTCTTAAGAAGTGATTGGACAGTACTGACTGGCATATTCAAGGTGTTGGATATCTTTTTATATCCTTTTCCATCTTTATGGAAATCTATTACCTTGTTATGCAGGGCTTTTGATAGTTCTTTTCTGCTCCCCATGGCTCAGTATCTAGCCTGCTCAGTGCATCCACGTGAGAGCTAACAAATTCATTGACTATTTATACACATACACAAATTGCAATTTAAAAAGCCACAGGTGTGGGAAATATGTTATGTTTAAACAGACAGTATGCTCATGTTACTTATGTTAAAATGATAATTAGTTATGTCTTAATTAGCTCATGCTCAGTAAAAATAAAACATGCCATTAACAACTGAATGGTTCAAATCTTAACTGTACTATTTCAGTAGTGAGATGTATTGAGGAACATCTAATATTTGCCTAAAATGTCTTCAGTGATAGGTAGTCTTGTTTTACTTTCTCGGTAGGATTTTTAAATACATGTTAATACATAATTTATTTGCACAGTTTGACATAAAGGAAAGTATTTCAGGATATCTTACTTCTAAAATGTGTTTAATTTCTGCTAAGTAAATCTTAATAATAGGTGGCAATGATAATTCAAACTAAGCATAAGCTCTGAATGATCATATTATTATAATATCTCACGGGCACATAATTTTATCAGTGTCATAGATTATCTTGCCATTTTTATAAATAAATAAATGCATGGATTTAGCATGAGAGTAATAATGTTCTAAAGTTTCATTGCCTCTTAATATCTTGGATATGGCTTGTTCATGAATTTGTGCGTTTGTTAATCTTGAAAAGGTCTCTGTAAGGAGGGAGAAAATTAATAATTTGTGGTTATTTCTGTGTATTCACTGGTTGTTAAGCAATAGTCTTGGGACTCCATTAATTAGGTAATTTGCTATATTTTGTGAAGCATATTTTTCTAGTAAATTAACAATATTTGTATTATTGATGGCTAGTCATGCTCTATGGACATATAGAGTAAGTGTGAGCCTTCCTACAATCAGTGCAAATGCCCAAAAGTCAACACTAACTGGAGATATCAACTACCTGTTTAAATTATTATAAATCTTTGAGGTACCTAAATGATATGTAGGACAGTCTTCTTTGTCATGTCTAAATTGTGAGATATGACAGCTGGTTGTTGGTGACTAGTGGAAGGTTTGATATGTAAACAGCAAAAATAAGAGGAATAAAGTGTTGATAATAATTGCAAACAGTTGACTTGAGTTCTGAAAAATGATTAAATAATTTATTGTCCAATTCTGCCCAATTAATATCATAGTTAAAACATTCTTAAACAGTGGCTGTATTAGTAGAGAAGGAATGGTAATAATCAAAGAATATACATGCAACATAACTGTATCCTAAATCTACAACAATAAACTGGTAATGGTTCAATTATTCAATCCTTTCAGGGTAAACTGGACATATGACATTGGTATAGAAACTAAAGGCTAACATAAATTCAGTTAAGAAAAGGTTGTTAGGTAGATGGACATCTTTGGTTCTCTCCTTCTTTGATGGTACTAGCAGAGAAAATGTTATTGGATGATATCAGTAATGCCACCAGGTTAACATTATTGCCATCCAGAATATCTTTATTAGGGATATAGTGTGAAGACATCATAGTAGGTGGATGGGGTTTATATGAGTTAATTCTGGAAATCTCCATTATGGGGTTAAAATAGACCAAGGTGTGACAAACAAGTGAGAACAGTCTGATTGAGGAGCAGTAGCATACGAACAGCAAATAGGATGATTTGAATTTACCAAAATATAATTTTGTTTGTAAACCCCTCAAAATAAAGGAAATGGTGGGAGAAAATGGTAAGAAGGTTGAGAGTACTTATAAATAAAACCAAGAATTTGATAGAGACAAAATAAAGAACAAATTGTTAAACATGTGACCTCAAGATTCTTAATAGTGATTACAAATGAAATTAATTTGATAATAATTAACTTAAAGGGATATATAATTACTTTTATCACCTGAACATAAATTAAAAGAAAATATATAATTTCTGAAAAGAATGGGAAATGACGTGAGTGAATTAAACAGTGAAAGATCATCTGATCTCAATTCTGACCCACCCACAGGCCCCGGCATTGGTGGAAAGTAAACAAGCTTGACAGAATAGGTGATTGGGTGGTAAGAGGCCAAATGCTTACATATGAGGACTTGAGGGATAAGCATGACTTACCGTTGGCAGAACACTACAACTATTGTAGGCTTAAGCATTTTGTCTATTCTAGGATTCAGAGACAAGGCAGTCCAGAACTGAACTGGTTTGCTAATAAATATAGAGACTCCCGACTAGCCAGGGGCATGATAGATCAGCTATACCAGGCATTTAACTCCTAGCTAGAGGGTGGGAGAGCAAAATATACCAAAGACTAGGAAAGGGACCTGGCGGAGAGTTGGGAGCCTGAGAGGTGGAAGGTGATATATACAGGGGCTCACTTAACTATAGTCTCTTAGATTATAGTCTCAGCAAAGTTGACAAGATGGAAAAAAAAATAAAGTGGTAATTGCTTTAGGGGTGGACCTGCCCAGTGGTAGCGGTACTATGGGGTAGAGTGGCACAAGCGGCCTCTGAAATGTTCCAGGCCACTATTCTCCCAAAGGTGGAGACCATGCTATTGGGAATGCTGGTGGATACAATGTCATTCCATCAAAATAACCTTTTGCAGTTTATGGCACTGGCAGCAAAAAGCCATATAGCTAGAGCTTGGAAAACCAGGTCACTAGATTTTCAAATGACCGGAAGAAAGATTAATTTCATAGACATAAATGAGAGAATCACCCACTTGTTAGCATAGACAATCTATAAATACATGGACATTTGGGGTCCCTGGGTGGAGTACTCTGGGGCTGAGTTATGGTAAGTTACTTAGTAGGAGGAGGACATAGGACACAGGATCTAGGGAAGGGGAGCTAGGGTCAGCCAACGATCAAATTTGGGTAAAGGTTTTGTTTCTGTTTATCAGTTAGGATAGGTAAGGATTAACAGAGGGAGATATACATACGCCAGGCAGTATAGTCACACATGCTAGGGCAAAGTGGTAATGGGTGAAGCTTATAACTTTAAATTTAACTTAAACTTATATATTTGTGTGAGGGATTGACTCTGCTGGGTTTTGAACCCTGGTCCCCAGGCTGCTGACCCTCTTCCCTACCACTGCACCAGCCTGTTTTTGTGAAATTTCTGGAGATCTCATAACCTTGACTCTGCTAGCAATAGCATCAGTGACTAAGTCTCTTCAGCTGTGTCTGGTCAGGTGTCTGGTCCTTGGCCTATATAAGGCACTTCCTGTCAATGTACCTTGCCAGATTATTGTGGTTCCTGATCCCTTCAATAAAGCTTGTTCCTGGTTCACCTACAAAGTTGCTGAATTGGATTATTGCTGACCTAGGCTGCTGGTCTCCAAAACCTTGTGATACCTATATCATTACAAGCTGATTCTAGCCAGGGAGGAGGGGGAGGAAACGAGTAGAGAGAAGACAATACGTCCAGTTAGATATTGCAGAGAAAAGGAAGGGTACTAAGGACAGGGAACGGGAGGAATCTGGAAAAGAACAATGAGAGTCCTGTTGTAATAAGGAATGGTGTATATGCTAGGAGTATTATGTATATAGAGGTAATTGAGCCAACATGAAAATGTAAAGCTACCATAACAATAGAGAGGCATAAGGAAAATGTTGAAAATGGAGTGGAGAGTATGGATTGATGTTAAAGTAATAGGAATGTAACAATTGGATTTTGATGTCATCTAACAAAAAATGTAAGACTAAAAGTATTAATATGCTTGTACGGTATGACTAAAGGTCTGTATTATCATGAGAATTCTGTAAGGTTTACAATGTAAAATGTGTTGTCCATGCTCAATAAAAAAGGATTGTTAAAAAAAACAGTGAAAGATAGATATGATGAGATAAACCTGGAAGCAAAAGTGAATAATGAATCTTTAACCACAATTAAAATGTAAAAAAGATAATAATTGTTTGAAATGATCTTTCAGGATGGGAAAAGTACATAGGAAGCCCGGAAAAGTATTATTTGTTTGGAGCTGCTTAACCTTCCTTTTGAAGTAACTCAAAATGAGTCTATACTATTTGATTAAGATTTTATTATTTATATTAATGTCTCCTAAGTTATTTGCTATATAGGTGTATTTTGAAGCTTTTTTTTAAATACAGAAAGAGAAGACACCTTTTCAATAGCAATAGTACTTTGTTTTATCATAAATTCACTCGATATTATAAACTTAAAACATTCACATTTTTTTCTCAATATATTTAAAAATTGAAAAACACAACGTTTAAAAGTCTAAAACAAGAATAAATTATTAGCCACCTCCGTAATTAATAATACATAGATGTAACAGTAATATAATGTCAATCAAAATTTGTAAATGTAGTAATATTTATACAGTGATATATTTGAAACCAGGAAGAAATTACTCTGCAATTTCACTCTAATAATTATAATTGGATATATAAAGTTAGAATATTTGAAAGATCATACACAGAATTGATTTGAAAAATATCTCCTTTTACTCTCTATTAATATATTGGGAAATTATTATACCATTATAGAGACGTTGGGAATAAAAGTGCTAAGTGCCTAAGATATTACAAATAGTTAAGGTACTTGTGAAACTGCTTGAGAATCATAGATGTACTGTGTATAATATGGTATTTTTTCTAAAAATCAATAAATTAAACGAACTAAACGATAAATAGGGTCAGTCCCTGAGCTATCTGTAGTGATAGCACTGGGGGCCCTCAACTTGTCTCTTAACTAAAGTGCTATTAACTACACTAAGCTGTGCAAATTGCTGTATATTGTGGTGGTAGTGGGGGCCTATCACTTACCCCTCAAACTAAACTATGGTTATTGACTAATATCTAAATAATCTATACTGTTTATGTGATTTTCCTGACCCAATCTAAGGGCCTTATTCTAATGATAGCCGCAAAATGGCCGCAACGCTGCAATCCTTTACAAGGTGCTTTAGCCCCTTAGCTACTTTGCTATTCAAAGGAAAGGGGCCGCAGCACACCACTTCCTACGGCCGACGCAAGACCGGCAATCGACCGTTAGCTTTGGCGGGCTTGTACCTGATCGCAGGCGTTAGCCTGCAGATCAGAGTGCAAGCCCGCCAAACTAAAAAGTCCAAAATAAATTCAGCGCAGCACTGTACAGCGCTGTAATTGACAGGGGACACATTGGGGGACATGAGGATTACATGTAGTACATTGGCTAGCTGGCACATCGCCGCTAGCCAATGCTGTCATTTTTGGCCGCAGTCCGCCGGGCTTGGAGATCGAGTTGCTGCCTTGGAGGTCAGCAACCTCCTGCCTGCCTCTATTGCTGATGCCCTGCTGCCTGCCTCTGAGAACAAGGAACTTTCTAACCGCTCTCTTGCCTCTAGACCCATCTCTGTTTGGACTCTCTCGGACTTCCCTGCCATTGGATTCCACCTGTCCCTGGCCTTGTCTTTAGATGAGAAGACAGCAAGTTGTGAATCTCCATATTTCATCTTCTAATTTCGTCAGCACAGCCAGAGATTCCTTTTGCTCACATCGTGATTTACCACAATAAAAAGATGTTTTCAGCAGCTAACATCAATTTCTAAGGAGAGTTAATTTACTTTTCCTAGAGGATAATTTGACTTGCACATGAACTCTATATCGACTCCTAGCAAAGTGTCTTTGATTTGCAGCCTAAATGGGCCTGAGCTTGAACTTTTTTTTAATGTAAGGCTTTCAAAATATACAAAGCTATCTGCTGGGTGATCCTATTACTTTGCTGCAAGCTGTATGCCATGTTATGAGTATGATGTTGGCATTTTAGTACGTAGCAAACCTGTGAAGTGACAGCAACCCTAACAATATGCGTGGCAAACTCTCAATACACCAATAATAAATAGTGTTAAAGTGTAAGGGTCTCCTATGGGTTTGTGTCTGTGTTTCAGGCACTTTGAGGAATATAAGACAAGAGGCTATATATACATTTCCAAGTTTTACTAAAATATATCAAGTGATACAAAAATAGTAAAATAAATAATAGGCCTGATAGACAGTTCCTTCACTATCCAGCACTCGTTCAGCTAAATCTGGGTGGGGTAAAACAAACAGTCAGAAACAACTGCAAACAATCAGTCCTTTAGCAGCTCCTCCCAAACTCCAGGAGCAATCTTAAATCAGGGCTGCTAAGGTGCAGCTAATAAACTGAGCTGGCAAGTTAACCCCTGCTGTCCTAATGGGCGATGGAACGTTGCAGATTCTGTGGCTGACATAACCCCCTTGGATAACCTTGTCACAATAGCAATGCTCATTTTGTTTACTTTTAAAAATACAGTAATTTAATAAATTTGCTTTATCTTCACCATGAATATATTAGTAAAAAGTAGGAAAACTTAACTCACTGATTATCACATTTAAGTAACATCTTCTTTTATAAGAATACTCTTGTTTTGGGGGTGACCTTCTCATTTCAGTCCTACATCAAAGCAGCTAAGTCAACAATTGCAAACCTATCAGAAGCAACTCAACAAACCATAAAATCGTAAGTGCAAGCGTGCAGATTATGTCAAAGAAAAAGAATAAAATTCAAAAATAGATTTGCTTAAAAATTGCCTTTTTCAGCTCAAACAACGACAGCGTTTTTTTATCAGTATGACCGATGAGACAGGCACGCCAGTGCTATTTGCGCAGATTTTGTTTTATGACTCTCCCCATTTGCTTTCCTCATGTAGTTCATCTTTTACTTCTCGGCTTGCTTCATATTTTATCTTTTGTTTAATAAATCATCTTAAAGCTTGCTGTCTGAGAAGTGTCAGTTACAGCCAGGGCTGATTGTATGGACGTTGTGTTACAGAGAATCCTCACTATGAAGCAGAATACATTAATATCACAATCCTGACATGTATTTCTTAATCATATTAAAACTATGCATTCACAGACATGACACATGCTCATTTAGAGCGGTGCCGGTACAAAAGGGCATGTATAAAAATACATATTATTTACCCAAAGAAGCATCGATAAGTGATCCAGCTTTCATTTCCTTTTGTTATGTTCAGAGCATTACATTTGTTTCAAGAATAACTCAATATTTGAAGAGTTTGTGCATATGAACTAGAGCACTTTGTACCATTCTGGATCTCTAGTCCATTAGTGCAGAGATTGGGGGAGGCGAGAAGGACAGAAAGATTTCTTAAATCACTGCATCGTTTGGAATTTGACACCTACCTCTTCACTCACACATGCTCATAATCATGTAGTTTTCAGTAATAATTGCAAGAGCTGCTCCTGCAGAAAAGTAAATAACCCACTAGTACACACAGCCTTCTCCATATATCATGAGTATCTCCCAGACCATGGGTATCAAAATGATTACATTTTTACTAATTCAGTGTGATTTATCATATAATTATTTTTCCTATCTCAATATAAGGTTTGCCAGACTCAATATACTGTATATACTCAGAGACTTTCATAATTCATTCAACACCTTCCATTCATCTATAAAACTTAAAATGGATTTCTCCACATAACAGGTAAACTTTCTAGACACTACTATATCCATCACCAATGGCACTCTCCACTCATCTATATATAGGAAACCTACAGACAGATGTAATTACCTACACAGCTCCAGTTTCCATCCCTCCCACACCAAACAAGCCATCATCCATAGTCAAGCTATTAGATACCATCGGATTTGCTCAAACACTGGAGACCGTGATAAAAATTTAAAAACACTGTCTGAATCTTTCAAACAAAAGGGTTACAAACCCCGTATTATTACCCAAAAAATATCAACTGCCATTAAAATACTCCGAGAACAACTATTAAACTACAAAACAAAAGAAACTACTTCACGTATACCTCTAGTGACCACATACCATCCAATTTTAGAGAAAATTCGGAAAATAATTAAAGATTTACAACCATTACTAATTGAAGATACTGAATTAAAAAATATATTCCCAAAACCTCCTATCCTTGCATTTAAACAACCACCAAACCTGAAACAAAAACTTGTCAGCAGAAAATTGGCCAATGAACAACTGAATACAAAAAATGGAACTAAACCTTGTAACAAATGTGCCTGTAAATTATGTCAGCACATTTGTAATGATGATACAGCCACACATAACAACAAAACCTATAACATCAAAGGATCATATTCATGTACATCGTCAAATGTGGTTTATATGATACAATGCACTTTATGTGACACAGGCTGTTACATTGGAGAAACCGGCCAAAAAATGCATTTAAGGATGAATTTACACAGGCATTCAATAAGAAAACATAATGAAGACAGTTATTGTAGCCCAGTAGGACACCATTTTAGCCAGAATGATCACTCCATCCAAAACTTAAAAGTCAAAATACTCAGAGGAAAATTTAAAAGCATCCAAGAGAGAAAAGCATTTGAAATAAAGATGATCACATTCTTCAACACTAAAAACACAGGACTTAATATAGATTTGGGCTTTCTAACACATTATCAGAATTTCATGTGATTTTTTTTTCTTCTACAATAACAGACTTAGCACTCTTAGTGAGATGTTTGTCCAACAGGAAAGATATCACTGTGGACTACAGTGTTCTGCTTTTTCATGTATATATTGATGTATATGTGTATATAATATGTATATATATGTTTCCTTTGCTATGTTGTATTTATTCCCCATATTTGAATTTACCTGATGATGTCAGATGCTGTCCCAACTCTCTCTCTGCATCTGCTGTTATTATTCAAACTGAGGGTTCCATCTCATGTTAGTATTGCTTGAGACTTGATAAAGAGAGGTTAAGCCTCTCGAAAGCTCGTCATTATAAATAAGACGTTTGTCCAATACAAAAGGCATCAAATTATATTGCAATACTCATTATTATTCTATATATATATATATATGGATTAATAATTACTAAATTACTATATATATATATATATATATATATATATATATATATATATATATATATTCATCATACTGTTATCCTTTAAATACTTTGGTGAAATTAAATATGTAGCATCATATTATTATCGGATTAAGTAAAAAGTATTCCTGAAGTTAGGGGGCCTACTACTGTTTTAATTTATTGTATTTTCTCTTTGAATACAGTTAATTTGCAATATAGGACTGTGCAATATTGGTGTAGTCACAGGAGTACCCCAATATGTTCTGCGTCAGATAAGAATGTTGTTGTGTTTTTTTTGTATAAATATATTAATATAAAATCTTATCTTGCATACCCCACTAGGATTGCATTTAATAAATAGCTAATGAAAATTAATTAAAATTTTATTTTGCTGCATATTAAACAGACTAACCAGGTGGTAAAGTCAGATTACATTTATAAAGGGTATTTTGTGCACTAACCTTAGAAATATTAATATTTTTGAAAGAAACTGAACAGGGAATCAGTATAATTAAAATATGAAGATCGTTACAGGAGGTTTAGGTGATATACAAGTGCATAGAATATAAATGTAAACCCAGAAAATGTGTTTTTGTGTCTTAAAGAAGTGTTTTGAGATTTGTTTGCTATCTTATAGACTGGACTATGATATGATTTCAGTGGAGTACAAATATTCTGCACATTTGTCTATGGAGTGCTATGATTACAATATAACCGTACCATGAGTAAAACTAATACCGGTCTAGAGCACACAGTGTGAAACTGATAAAATGTTATTTTGATTTCAGTAAAACTAACTTATCAGGCAAGTACTCGCTACCTGCTGGTTTATTTACTTAAAGGACCAGTGTAGGTGCTTTTCATGTTACACTTATTTTAATGTCACGATTAATTAAAATTGTCACAACCTGCTCTTTTGGGATTAAAACGGTAGCCAGACGAATCCTACCCACAAGTTAACTTGGTTTGACAACCCCTCACACAGGACGCCTATCAGGATTCGAGGACAACTTTCAGATTCCCTGAACAAGTTGCAAGTAAAAAAAAAAAAGGTATTTTGGCTAAATGAAACACACCATGTATATGTGTCCCAAACAGAGCACAGTCTTTATTTTTCAGTTTAGATTTTTATACAGTTCATTCCATAATACAACAATGGGTCATTTTCATCTTTTGACACTTTGGATTTCCCCACATGGGCTAGGACCTTCCACTAAGGGGCACATCGCCTGCTTGTTTATCTCTCTGTCTAGGTGCAAATGTTGGACATCTATAGTCTGTGTTTGGGCACCGCAGGGGGTGCAGGGATACTGTAAATGCTGGAGACATGGTATCTGGGCAAGAGGATTAAGGTTTACCCAAGGGGAGGGCATGGATCAAGGGTAGACAGACTTATGTCCCGGGGAGAAGGACTTTCTTTAATTGGGGGACCCACAGGAGGGCAGTGGGCTGGTTAGCGGGTCATGGTGTCCTGTAAGCGGGGTGGAGGTATCCCTGATGCTCAGTGTTCATAAGGGGAATGGAGATTCTACAAGAGACGTGGAGCGTTATTATTATTACTAATATTATTATTATCCTTTATTTATAATGTGCCAACATATTCCGTAGCGCTATACAGGGGTTAGGTAAAAGTATAAACAATAACCCCACAATGGAAGACCCTGTTATTGAGCTTTCAATCAGATAGACACAGTGCGTTCCCTAAAGCACCTCACAAGCTTGAAACTTACATTCTAAAGGAGCATCTGACCTTTCAACTGTACCCGTTCCCTAGCCGACCTCCTCTCATGTAGAAACTCCTTTATTCAGTCGGAAAGGTGCCTCCGGAGAGTATTCACTTTTGGTGACCCTCCAGGAGTTCTATTACATTTCTAACAATTCAGGCTCCCTATTAGATTGTGTGTGTGAGGGGGGGTCAGGAACAATGACTAGGGTTATAGGGTTATGGGGTTTGTGAAATACATAGAAAACTCATATACAAACTGCTGCAAAGCAAATCTAAGCCAGAAAATATAATTTAAATACAGTTTACCCCATTAATTGCTGCTGGCAGCTTTTACAAACTACAAAGAGCTGCAAATGAAAGAGATTTTATGTGTGAGTAAATATGGCACTTCTAGCAAAGGGAAAAAAATTACTTCATAAGTCAAAATATGGAGATTTATTCCGTTCTCCGTCTCCGTAATATTATAGAATGTTTGAAAGTATAAATTGTATAAAAATTGCACCATGTCTTGCACGCTCGATACCGATTGCTACAGAGCAAGATTTCTATCCCTGCTACAGAAACTCCTTGGAATAAAAAGTTTAATTGAATTAACATTCTGCGGATGAAGGAGCGCAGGCCGTAAAACCGCAGGAGCCGAGATCTTGTTGTAATCTCTCAATGTTACACGGGATTGATCTAGAATTATTGCATAATGAATGAACGCACGAGATGGGCTGAAATTAAAAGCTTTATTTTACCATCTAAATCCAACGGCGATGAAAGAAATCTACAGAGAACACAAATTCCTTTCGACATGAAGCACTTTGTGAGGACGGGATGTGAAACGCGTGGTGTGCAGGGAGGAATCGGCAAGCAGTTGTGTGGTTGTGTACGTGGGATGTGGGGTAATTACAAGTGAAACAGACTTCTGCCAAGAAGCACATTAAATCTGACTGTGCATAACATTTCCAGAGCAGCATACGCATACACGGAGAAGCGCAGACACGCAAAGCAGCACACACATACACAGAGTAGTGCAGACACACAAAGCAGTTCAGACACCCAGAGTAGCGCAGACACACAGAGCAGCGCAGACACCCAGAGCAGCACAGACACCCAGAACAGCGCAGACACCCAGAGCAGCACAGACACCCAGAGCAGCGCAGACACACAGAGCAGCGCAGACACTTAGAGCAGCACAGACACCCAGAACAGCGCAGACACCCAGAGCAAAACAGACACGCAGAGCAGCGCAGACACACAGAGCAGCGCAGACACCCAGAGCAGCGCAGACACACAGAGTAGCACACACATACACAGAGCAGCACTGACACCCAGAGCAGCGCAGACACCCAGAGCAGCACAGACACCCAGAGCAGCACAGACACCAAGAGCAGCGCAGACACACAGAGCAGCGCAGACACCCAGAGCAGCACAGACACCCAGTGCAGAACAGACACCGAGAGCAGCGCAGACACACAGAGCAGCGCAGACACACAGAGCAGCACACACATACACAGAGTAGCGCAAACACCCAGAGTAGCGCAGACACCCAGAGCAGCACAGACACCCAGAGCAGCACAGACACCCAGTGCAGAACAGACACACAGAGCAGCGCAGACACACAGAGCAGCACACACATACACAGAGCAGCACAGACACCCAGAGCAGCACAGACACCCAGTGCAGAACAGACACCGAGAGCAGCGCAGACACACAGAGCAGCACACACATACACAGAGTAGCGCAAACACCCAGAGTAGCGCAGACACCCAGAGCAGCACAGACACCCAGAGTAGCACAGACAACCAGAGCAGCGCAGACACACAGAGCAGCACAGACACCCAGAGTAGCGCAGACAACCAGAGCAGCACAGACACCCAGAGCAGCACAGACACCCAGAGTAGCACAGACACCCAGAGTAGCACAGACAACCAGTGTAGCACACACCTATACAGACCAGACTCCAGAGCAGAGCAGACACCCAGAGCAGCACAGATACCCAGAGCAGCACAGACACCCAGAGTAGCAGAGACACCCAGAGCAGCACAGATACCCAGAGCAGCACAGACACCCAGAGCAGCAGAGATACCCAGAGCAGCACAGACACCCAGAGTAGCGCAGACAACCAGAGCAGCGCAGACACACAGAGCAGCACAGACACCCAGAGTAGCGCAGACAACCAGAGCAGCACAGACAACCAGAGCAGCACAGACACCCAGAGTAGCACAGACACCCAGAGTAGCACAGACAACCAGTGTAGCACACACCTATACAGACCAGACTCCAGAGCAGAGCAGACACCCAGAGCAGCAGAGATACCCAGAGTAGCGCAGACAACCAGAGCAGCGTAGACACCCAGAGCAGCGTAGACACCCAGAGCAGCACACACATACACAGAGCAGTGCAGACACCAGCCACAGTGCAGACACCCAGAGCACCGCAGTCATCTAGAGCAGCACAGACACCCAGAGCAGCGCAGACACCCAGCGCAGCACATGCATACACAGAGTAGCAAAGATACCCAGAGTAACATAGACACTCAGAGCAGCACACGCATACACAGAGCAGCACAGATACCCACAGTAGCGCAGACACCCAGAGTAGGACAGACACCCATAGTAGCACAGACACCCAGGGCAGCGTAGACACCCAGAGCAGCAAACACATACACAGAGCAGTGCAGACACCCATCACAGCACAGACACCCACCACAGTGCAGACACCAAGAGCACTGCAGACATGCAGAGCAGGGCATACACCCATAGTAGCACAGGCACCCAGGGCAGTGTAGACACCCAGAGAAGCACACACATACACAGAGCAGTACAGGCACCCATCGCAGCACAGACACCCACCACAGTGCAGACACCCAGAGCACTGCAGACATGCAGAGCAGCGCAGACACCCAGAGTAGCACAGACACCCATTGCAGCACAGACACCCACCACAGTGCAGACACCCAGAGCAGCATAGACACCCAGAACAGCGCAAACTCCCAGAGCAACACACACATAGCAGCGTAGACACCCATCGCTGCACAGACACTCACCACAGTGCAGACACCCAGAGCAGCGCAGACATGCAGAGCAGCGCAGACACCTAGAGTAGCACAGACACCCATTGCAGCACAGACACCCATTGCAGCACAGACACCCACCACAGTGCAGACACCCAGAGCACAGCAGACACCCAGAACAGCGCAGACACCCAGAGCAGCACACACATACACAGAGCAGTATAGACTCCCAAAGCAGAAAAGACACCCAGAGAAGTGTAGACACCCAGAGCAGCACACACATACACAGAGCAGCGTAGATACCCCGAGCAGTGCAGACACCCAGAGCAGCGAAGCCACACAGAGCAGTGTAGACACCCCTAGCACACCCAGAACAGCGCAGACACCCAGAGCAGCACACACATACACAGAGCAGCGCAGATACCCCATAGCAGCATACACAGGGCAGCGCAGATACCCAGAGCATTGCAGATACCCTATTGCAGTGCAGAAACCCAAAACAGTACAGACAGAGAATGGCACAGACACGCAGAGCAGTACACCCACCATTTAATCAGAACAACTTTAAACAAGAAAAATGCTTTGAGACAAATTTAGATAATTAATACAGAACTTACTATGCAAATGCAATTTTATAAAGAGCTCTCATTAGACTCATTTACATTTGTTCCAAGCGTAAAATGATTAATTCAGAAAAAATGCATATAATGTAATAGAAAACAAAGTAAGCATATTACACTACACAGAAAATTTGGTGAAAAGTATCAAAATATCTTTAAAGCTTCTGTTCCAGTGAGTGTTCTTGAAATTAAATATAACTTTAGGGATATTATACCAAGTATTATTTAATGGCCACATCTTGCCCTGAAATAATTGGTTTCTATCTGCCATTCACAATCCCTCTGGCTAATGTTAATTCAGCTTGCAGAAATGTCAAAAAGGTAACCCGTGCCATGGAAGCACCAGGAACTATGAAAAAAGTTTATATTTAATATGGTTACGAAGTCTGAGTGGCCTCAGTAGGTAAAGTGTATATTTAATAATCATTGATGTTCTAAAAATACTTATGTATATCTGGGGTACAAATGTAGATGCTTTCATGGTATCTTTTTCTGAGCAGATGAGTAGGCTCAAGCCTTAATGCTTTCTGTAAGAATTATTGTGTGGAAATATAGCATCTGGTCCCTGGAGGTGTCCATGATAGAGCACTATTCTTTTAGAAGCCCCTAAATGACTCTAATCGTGGGTTTTTGCTTTTCTCTAAATGTTTAGATGTATTCTATTGACTCCAGCCCGCAATTTACATCTTAGAGCCTCCACACGTAAACCCTGATTTCAGGGGGTGTGATCATATGACCTGACAATATTTAAGCAAGCATGTAATTTACTTCTTAGACACAGCCAATAGTAAATGAGACAGTCATCATGGGGTCAGTAAAACATGGAAGTTACACATAATCTGCAATCAGAGGCTACAAATTAATGCAAGTCAATAAGTAATGTGGGGCTTGCAATCAAACAATCTAGCAATCTATATAATGCATTAGAGCATCTGTTCTAGTCCATGTGGGTTTCATAATATGTATTAACCCCTTAAGTCCCTGGATCAATATTACTCAGAAATAAGAGCTAAAAGTAATATTTTTGAATTGCATATTTGTGGGTTTGAGGCTGTTGTACAATTAATTCTAATGTCTTTCTATACCTTCCCGTGCTTTTATAGTACAGTATTGCGTGTTTAATTGCTGTTGCAGTTCTGATAAGTGCTTGAAAAAGCCCTTGTGAGTCCAATTTAGTACTTTTCAATATTTTTGACTGAAACGTGATACTTTTTTCAATTGCGGGTCAGACTCTATTTACGAGATAGAGCTACAGGTCTAATGGAATATCGATTTTGTGTAACTTTAATTATGTTTAAGCTGTGCTTGAAAACGAATGGAGTTGTAAGCCTGAATTTGCGTCTTTCGCTGGCCTGTAGTGGTTGTGGGCGGGGAACTCGTAATCAGATTGCAAATAGCTAATAGAATATTTGGTTTTAAGTTTGTATAAATTTATGTTGTGGGCAACAGAATAGAGCCCATAATTTCTTAAAAGCTGCGTATGTGAGGGGAGTTTACATTTCTGCAGAACAGAACAGGGGAAGGGATCAGGTGTCAAATTAAAAAAATAAAAATAAAAATGTTTTTCAACAAATCATCCTTGTCATGATTCCCCTAATAACCAGTCCTTTGGACTCATATGATCGACCCAAGATGATTAGCATTTTGAGGCTGACCATTACACTGGGTGCATAATGACTCCTATCAGGAATGCCTCCAGGGAATATGTGGTTGTGGGACTGGGCTCATAAGTTATAAAGTATGTTTTATAGTCATTTAATATGTTATGTTAAGTTGACTACCCTATGTATGTTAATTACTGTATGTTTTGTTGAAGTGTTTGACGTATGATGTCAGAATCTGTATGTTGCATGTTTGGTTAATGAAAAGTTAACTAATTTAGAATGTGATTATGTAATCTGTAATTGACAGTTGAAGTTCAGATATGTAATCTGTCAGTTATGTAATGTGTGCTTTCAGTGACTGAGAAGATGAATATGTGTATGGAACAAGATGTCTAGTAGAAGATTTATATATATGTTGAATAATCAGAGTATTGTAGTGAATAGTGATACCTTTTTTATTGGACAAACGTATTCATAATAAAGCGACAAGCTTTCGAGAGATAATGGCTCTCTTTATCAAGTCACAAAGCGATACTGATACAAATATGAACTAAAAACAGTAAACAGAAAGAGATGGAAAAAAAAATTGGAAAAACAAGAAAGACAAAATGTATTAACTATCATCCATTAAGCTTCATAGCCCCAGAACTGCTGTCTGGAAGGGGGAGTAATGTCACAGACCTCTTTACCAGTTCCTGGATCTTAGCCGATTGAGCCACCATAAAGGACAGACTGCTTGGTTTCAGCAACTGGACTATGTGCATAAACACCTCCATTGTATTGTAATCTGTTTCAACCCATTGTTTGCCAGATAAAGTTAATGTACTCTATTTAAGGTCTGGACCACTAGACATGGAGACAGCATTATATGTGTTTGAAGGTTGGCCTATTGTTCACAGGTGCCAGACAGGATGCCAGACGATTAGATCCCATGTGTAGTCTATCTCCTGTGTTTGTCTGACACTCCCTGTCATTGTTCTGTTGTATACACCCCTCTCTGTATCTAACCCCTATAAATATTGTTGACTTTCCAAAAATAAACACTTTCACTGCTGAGATATATATAAATGGTATTTTCTGTTATTTGCTCCTGGTGGCGGTGATACTGATCCTATCTCCACCCTGCAAGTAACTTGTCCTGGTTACTACCACAGGAAGGTTACTGAGTCTCTTGGAAGTGCTGATTCCTGATGGCGAGACCCTGACTGATACAGAAGCCAGATATCAGGGTGCTGGTGCAGATATTTCCAAGAACCCAACGGTTCTTGTGGGTAGTTAACCTGTAGTCTATCACAGGTGGCCCTGGTCAGTAATAGCCCCTACCCCTGGATCATCACAGTAGGTAGTATCACCTTCTTTATCATTTTATGTTATATTAAACAATACATTTTCTTACTGTAACTTTATTTTGAGGTTTGCAATTTGTACCTGTTAAAGGGCAGCCCCAGACTTTCTATAATGCATTTTTATATATAAAAATATATTTTTTGCATTTAAAATACATACTTTTAATTAAATTAACACTAAATCTAAATGATAAAAACCTTTGTTTCCGATCCTTCTTAGCCTGACTAGAATTATGGGTCATAATTTCAAGTTGGAATGTAGAGGAGTTAGAGGTAATTAGTACCAGAATTGAGCAGCCTTCCAACTGAAGTGGTAACACATACACGCATGAATGTTTTCCCATTCTATCCAGAGCATTCACACCCATTCCTTCATCTGCTGTCTTACCCATTGTGTACTGAACATTTTAACCCATCCTATCCTGAAGATGCTGTCCCATTCTGTCCCAAACATTCTAACCCATTTTTATGGTGAATATTCCAACCCATTCTATCATCGAAAATCTTTCCCAAGCTGTTCTGAAGGTAGATAGAATGGACAGAGTAGATGGGTAGAGTAGATGGACCTATTAGTTTTTACTTACCAACATATATATGTTAATACATTTCTATAACAAATAAAAATGAAAATGTTAGTGCTTTATGAAGTGTATTAATAATAGTACACCTCAACACGTTATTTTGTCACACTGTAGGAGAGGAGGAATCTTCAGAATTTCTTAGTATATTCTACAGCTCCATTGTAAACACAGCAGGAGCACTTTGAGAGATGGGTATTGAGTTTTTGCCTATTAAAGTTGGAATATACCATTAGAAAATCAAACTTCTGAGAATTGCCTTTGTGGCATTACGATCTAATATTATTCTCAAGTTGACCTTATCTGTAACATCTCTATTCAGAGCTCAAGATATTTCTTGCTCAATATCAGCTGAATAGATTTTCCTTTATGACAATTACTAAAATTTCCCCTGATTACATTGTCCATTTATGGACATAACTGGAGACAAGACAATTTTATCCGACCTTCTATAAAAACCAACTGAAGCAAACTTCAACTTGGTAGGCTGCTGAGGCACATCTGACAAGTAATAATCGTAATATAATTATCTAGTGATTCCCATTATGTATCATATTGTCACAGAACAATAGAGCTGGGGATCTTGACAGCCAGAACAAAAGATAAGAAGAATAAGGCACTTTTCATTATTCAATACACAAGAAAAAAATAACAAGACATGGTATTGATAAAGCGTATCTCGGTGAGGTTCAGATGAAGGTGCATCATTGGGAGGGCCTCGCAGGCAGGTCACTCCACATCGCTCTTCAACATTTGTATTGATGCAGCTTTTTTGAAAAACAGACTGATTATTTCAGCGAGAGGGATATTTATCAAAGCTGTACCTGTCAAACAAACTGGATACAACACAGGGCGTATGGTCTCAAAGGAAAAATACTACAGAAAGCAGCAGCTTTGTCTCTTTGATAAAAACTATAATAACCAGTTTGATTCCATTCTAAGAATGTGATCTGGTTGTATTATCTGGTACATCAGTCTTTACTGCACTCTAATCCATTCTGTTCTGAATATATTACATTTATTTCTTGTTTACATACTAACCCATTTATTTTATCATTATAACCCATTATTTTATCTGCAAGCTAGCATGTTCTGTAGTGAGATGTCACGCCAATTCTATTATCTGCAAGGAAGAACATTGTATCCTGAGCTTTCTAGCCCATTCTGCATCTGCAAGCTAGCACATTCCATCCTAAGCTTCCCAACCCATCCTATTATCTGCAAGCTAGCACATTCCATTCCTAAGCTTCCTAACACATTCTATTTTCTGCAAGCTAGCACATTCCATCCTAAGCTTCCCAACCCATCCTATTATCTGCAAGCTAGCACATTCCATCCTAAGCTTCATAAGCCATTCTATCATCTGCAAGCTAGCACATTCCATCCTAAACTTCCTAACCCATCCTAGTATCTGCAAGCTAGCACATTCTATTCTAAGCTTCCTACCCCATCCTATTATCTGCAAGCTAGCACATTCTATTCTAAGCTTCCTAACACATTCTATTTTCTGCAAGCTAGCACATTCCATCTTAGACTTTCTAACACATCCTATTATCTGCAAGCTAGCACATTCCATCCTAAACTTCCTAACCCATCCTATTGTCTGCAAGCTAGCACATTCCATCCTAAACTTCCTAACCCATCCTAGTATCTGCAAGCTAGTACATTCTATCCTAAGCTTCCTACCCCATCCTATTATCTGCAAGCTAGCACATTCTATATTGAGATGTCAAACAATGTTATTATCTGCAAGCAAGAACATTGTATCCTGAGCTTTCTAGCACTTTCTGCATCTGTAAGCTAGCACATTCCCTGCTAAGCTCCTATTATCTGCAAGCTAACACATTCTATCCTAAGCTTCCTAACCCATTCTATTATCTGTAAGCTAGCACATTCTATACTAAGCTTCCTAACCCATCCTATTATCTGCAAGCTAGCACATTCCATCCTAAGCTTCCTAACCCATCCTATTATCTGTAAACTAGCACATTCAATCCTAAGCTTCATAAGACCATCCTATCATCTGCAAGCTAGCACATTCCATCCTAAGCTTCCTAACCCATCCTATTATCTGCAAGCTAGCACATTCCATCCTAAGCTTCCTAGCCCATCCTATTATCTGCAAGCTAGCACATTCCATCCTAAGCTTCCTAACCCATCCTATTATCTGCAAGCTAGCACATTCCATCCTAAGCTTCCTAGCCCATCCTATTATCTGCAAGCTAGCACATTCCATCCTAAGCTTCCTAGCCCATCCTATTATCTGCAAGCTAGCACATTCCATCCTAAGCTTCCTAACCCATCCTATTATCTGCAAGCTAGCACATTCCATCCTTAGCTTCCTAACCCATCCTATTATCTGCAAGCTAGCACATTCCATCCTAAGCTTCATAAGCCATTGTAGTATCTGCAAGCTAGCACATTCTATCCTAAGCTTCATAAGCCATCCTATCATCTGCAAGTTAGCACATTCCATCCTAAACTTCCTAACCAATCCTATTATCTGCAAGCTAGCACATTCCATCCTAAGCTTCCTAACCCATCCTATTATCTGCAAGCTAGCACATTCCATCCTAAGCTTCCTAAGCCATTCTATTATCTGCAAGCTAGCACATCCTATCCTGAAGTTTCAAAGTCATTCTGTCATCTGCAAGCCCTTTCTATCCTGAAAAATCTAAAGCATTTAATAATCTCCATGCTAGCTCATTCTGTATGTGTATGTAGGCATTTCATTTGTATAGCACAACACTTTACAAAGGCAATGTACAAACCAGTTACATGACAATATAAGTGCATTTAACATTAGAGCACGAATGAGTCACATAGTGCCTGCCCCCTACAGGGGCCAGAACTTTCTTGCCAAACTTATAATCTGTGTGCTATTTGAGCTTTCTAATCATATATATAGTTGTCGTAATATGGGCTTGCGCATGCGGTGAAGGCGCTCATCGTGAGGCCCGAAAGTTACTGGCTTGACAGGGGCTGCAATAAGCGCGAAAGGCAAAGCCGCTCATTGCAAGGCCCGCAAGTTAGAGGTGGGAGAGCCTCGCATTGTGTGGAAACAGCATTGCCAGCCTTCAAATTGAATTGACTTAAATATAACTTACACTTTCCCCCCTCTCCCCGTGTCCTTTTCCCCCCCTCTCCCCCGTGTCTCTTTCCCCCCTCACCCCCGTGTCTCTCTCCGCCCTCTCCCCCATGTCTCTTTCCACCACTCTCCCTCCCATGCCTCTCTTTCCCCCTCCCTCTGTGTCTCAGAGTGCGGCTGACGCCGAGCTCTGAGCATGCGCATGCGTGCAATCCGATCGACTTTACGATCGGTTCGTTTTCAAACTGCGATTCGTCGCAAGCGTGGCAACGAATTGCAGTTTGTCAATTATAATATGTGATAACTTGTGTGAGATAGCACACTGTATCCTGAGCATTCTAAGCCATTATAGCATCTACTTGATTATCAATTGTGCAATGAATATTTGATCCAACCCTAGCCTGAAGATTGTAACCCATTCTGTCCTGAACATTATAACCCACTAGCTAGTTGCCCATCAAAAATGACGGCATTTAAATTTAAAGGCTGTCAATTCTGTTTGCCACACAATGTGAGCACCTTAGGCACTCATCACAAGCCGCGCACTGAGCACCTTCGGCGCTTATCGCGTGGCTCACAATGAGCACCTTTACGGGCCTTGCATCGCTCATTGCAGGCCTTGGCAACCAGCAACTTTCGTGGTTCTCAATGATCAACTTCGGCGCACATCGCAAAGCCCCCTGTGTATGTTTCCCCCTCTCTCCCTGCCTGTGTCCTTTGTTTTCCTTATCCCCCCCCCCGTGTCTCTTTTCATCTGTCTCTCAGCTTTGTGTCCCTTTCCACCCTCTCCCCCGCTCCCTCCCCTGTGTATTTCTCCTCTGTGTCTGTGCCATTGCTTGCGTTGTTCGGCTAAGTGTTACTGTTTTTGTGATCGTGTTTACTCTCTTGCATTAAGTGTTACTGGCTTCGGGGATGGTTTTACTGCATTCAGCCTCATTTTCATCCATTTACGTTTTTTCGGCCGCCATCTTTTTTCTCGCTTAGCAGATTTTCGATTGCCGAAAAACTGTAAATATGCGTCAAATTAACTTGCAACCTCACTCACAGGCTCCCTTGCTCTCCCCCTGTGCTGTGTGCTGGTGTGTAATTTTTTTTTGTAAATTATTTGTATTTTTTTGGCGCTCTTTTGAGTTACGCGCATGAAAAAATGTGGGCAGTTAAATTAGTAAACTGTGTGCCTTGCGACCAGCAGCAAAGTGCTCAATTTTTCGGTGGTGATCATGGCCATCGACATGAGCGCCTTCTGTGCTCATGTCTAGGCTGTTTTAAAGTCCTGCGGGCCTAGCGTTGAGCACCTGTGGCTCTAACCGCGAGCCCTGCAATGAGCACCTTCGGCGGTCATTGCAGCCTAACCCCCATGGACATAATTGCGCAGGCCTCGCAGCCTAAGTAAGTCCCACAGGCCTCGCAATGAGCGCCTGTGGCCTTTGGCGCTCATTGCAGCCTAAATCCCCGGCCTACGGCGCTCATTGAGAGGCCTGTGGGAGTGGCCCAGCAACTGCGGCCTCGCTTTGCGAGGGCCACACTTATTTAACAATGCGTGACCAACATCGTAAACATGACCAACACTGACAACTATATATAAGATTCTATCATATAAAGGCATTCCAAAGCTGTTCTGAATATTTTATCCCTTTCTGTTCTGAACATTCTAACCCATCCTCTCCTAAACATTCTAACCCATCGTATCCTAAACATTCTAACCCATCCTCTCCTAAACATTCTAACCCATCCTATCCTAAACATTCTAACCCATCCTATCCTAAACATACTAATCCATTCTATCCTAAACATTCTAATCCATCCTATCCTAAACATTCTAACCCATCCTATCCTAAACGTTCTAACCCATCCTATCCTAAACATTCTATCCCATCATCTCCTAAACATTCTAATCCATCCTATCCTAAACATTCTAACCCATCCTATCCTAAACATTCTAAACCCATCCTATCCTAAACATTCTAATCCATTCTAACCTAAACATACAAATCCATTCTATCCTAAACATTCTAACCCATTCTATCCTAAAATTTCAATCCTTTCTATCCTAAACATTCTAATCCATCCTATCCTAAACATTCTAACCCATTCTATCCTGAAAATTCTAACCCATTCTAACAAGCACTATGTACATTTGATTATATGCTCAAAAACAGGGCCCTCCATTCTTTAGGGTGTTAAGTTTGTTTTTTGCCATGTACTAACCCCCTGTACAGCGCTACGGAATATGTTGGCACGATATAAATAAAGATAAAAATAATATCCTAAACATTTTATCCCATCCTATCCTGAACATTCTGACCCTTTCTATCATCTCAAAGCTTTCCCAAGCTGTTGTAAATATGTTATACCATTCTTTCCTGAACATTCTATCCTATTCTATTCTAAGCATTCTCTCATCGGTATGTTAGCACTTTCTAATCTAAGCATTTTACTTCACTGTATCATCCACATTCTAACCCATTCTATCAAACATGGTATCTTGTTTGATTCATCATAGACATTCTAATATTATTATCCTTACTTTAACCCATTCCACTCTAAGAATTGTAATACCTTCTACTCTGAGCATTCTAACCCCACTCTGTTCTGCCTGTCCTAAACATTATATAGCTTCCAATTGAATTGAGTATGTCCAATTCTTTACAATCTGGAACACTCTATAAGCTGACCCTTTATGTTTTCTATATTCAAACCGACATTCTGCTCCACTGCATCCTTTCCAATTCCATTTTACAAAACCAAACAATTTTAACGCTATTCTGCATGTTCTACAATCTATCTTTTGGACTCATACATTTTTAGCCCAGTGCCATCATCTGTATTCTAACCCATTTGTCCTGAGAATGTTAACTGATTCTATCATCTACATTCTAAGCTATTCTCTACTAAGTGATAATTTCATCTCATTTTATCCTGTTCAACCCATTCTAAGTATTTGATGTAATAGATATGAACTATCTAATTTTACTATCATCATAATAAACAATTGTTCTGATATCTCTAACTCTCACACAGTCTCTTCTGGATTTAGTTGTTCTTTTTACATAACTCCAGTATGGTTTACTCAGCTTATATGCTTTCTTCAAATCTTACAAAATAGAAAATAATAGTATCACAGATGCAGAATTGGCAGTTTGCGGTGGATAAAAAGCATCTTATACCTTGCAGATGGCATTGCCTTGACTTTTTCTGTCTCGGTTGCTAAATAGAAACAGGTGCTGAGACTTAAATATCTGCTTTGCTCAGAGAACTCGATATTCTTTCATTTTTATCCCTTCCTTTTGTATTTATCTTTTTCTATTCTCTCTAAGCTTCTATTTTGCCATTTTCTCGTTTTATTGTGATGGGGAAAAATTCAACATGGTACAATCTTCATGCATTCATACGTCCTGTGACATTAATAATTATTAGTTGGGCCTTGCTTGAAAATGCGGTGTCCAAGTTTGCACACAGACTTGAATTTGAGGATTTCCTTTCTGTGCATGACTGAAGAAGTGATAGTCTCACCTGGGTGCAGCAGGGATATCCTCAAATCCAGGCCTGTGTGCGGCCCACCAGGACCAAACTTGGACGCCCCTGTTTAAAGAAAAACAATTTTTCCATTCTGTATCTAGACTTTAGCTGGAAACCATGTGTGAGTAAGTATAAGTCAAGTCCATTTACAACCATATCAAAGCCCCACGCCCCTATACAATATCTAATTTAACATAAGCCCACTTTATCCTGAACATTCAGATCCATTCTCTTATATCCATTCTGTCTAGTTCCGCTATCCACATTCTAACCTATTCTGTCATCCATATCCTAGATTACTATGTCCATTATATCTATTCTGTCCCATTCGGCCATCCATATTTCAACTGATTGTATCCTAAGCCCCCTCTCTCACTCTTTGTTATATCAATCCTAATTATTTTACCATATGCATTCTACATTTTTACCCATTCTATCACAACTTGTATAACCCATTCTGTCATCCACATTGTAACATTATATCCTGAATAATCTATCAAATTCTGTCATCTACATTTTAATCGACCAATCATCTGAGATCTAACCCATTCTATCAGTAGAATCCTAACACATTCTCTTAACTACATCCTACAAATATATTCTGAACATTTCAGCGATTTACTTCATTTACATTTAAACCCATCAATAAAGTTCTGAGCCATTCGTTTTTGACAATTGTTACTACCCACTGTAGCATAAAATGAATCACATTCCAGAACATTCTGTCCTGTATATTTAAAAAAAAAATCAGAAGGAACTAGGGAATAAAATACAATAGTTTAATAAGCATATTTGACAGCAGCGCTTTAAAAACTATTTTCAAGGGTGAATTCCCTGAAACATTTACGTACAAATAAGGAATAGATGTGAGTAGTATCAGGGACTGAACAAGATTTTGGGGTAACAGAATATGTGTGCCCTCCGGATTAGGAGGAACCCCTTGTGGGTCATAGATACTACTAAGCTCTCTCCCTTACTTGTACGTTAACATTTCAGGGAATTCACCCATGTGTTTTTAGATTTTGTATTATTTTTAAATCTTGCCGTCAAGTATTCTTATTGAAGTTTGTAATTTAATTCCGTAGTTCCTTCTGAAGTTCGGTGTTATGCACATCTATGGTATTCATTCAGCCTGAATTTCCTTTTTGGATATCTCCTATATATTTTAACCCATTTTATTTTAGCTGTCCAACTCCTTATTCTAATTCTCATTCTGTCATAATTATACACTTCAGCATCAATTCCTCACATCCCTCTCACTGTCAACAACGACATCATCACCCCCTCCTCCCAAGCCCGTTGTCTTGGGGTTCTACTGGACCCTGCTCTGTCTTTCATCCCTCACATACAATCACTAACTAAATCTTGTCTTCTCCATCTAAAAAACATCTCCAGAATTCATCACTATCTTACACAAGGCACAACTAAAATCCTTATACACTCTCTCATCATCACACGACTAGACTACTGCAACTCGCTTCTTGTTGGTCTACCCACCACCCAACTGTCTCCACTTCAATCCATTATGAATGCCTCTGCTGGAATTATCTTCCGTACACAACGTTCAGTGTCAGCATCACCTCTCTGTCAATCTCTCCACTGGCTTCCCTTAGCCTCAAGAATAACATTTAAAAACATGACCCTACTTTACAAAGCCCTCCATAATAATGCTCCCGCTTACATCTCCGCTTTCATCTCCAAATACTCCCCCACCTGCCCTCTTTGTTCAGCTGAGGACCTTCTTCTTTCTACAACTCTTGTCACTGCCTCTCACTCCCGCCTCCAGGTCTTTTCATTGTGCTGCCCCTAGTCTCTGGAACTCCTTGCCTCGCTCCACCAGATTATCCTCTTGCCTCAAAACATTTAAAACCTCCTTTAAAACGCATCTCTTTAAAGAAGCGTATGACCTTCCACCCTAACACGCTTATCACCTCTCTCACACTCTTTTACCACTCACTATCCCTTAGATTGTAAGTTTGCGAGTTTCTATCCTAAGTACTTTGGGAATTAACCATGGACATTGGGTTCCTAGCTCAAAGACAGGGCCCTCCTTGCTTTGCTATATGTTAATTTGTATTTATCTTTGTCTGAACTTAACTTATGTACAGCGATACGGAATATGTTGGTGCGTTATAAATTAACTATAATAATATAATAATAATAATAATACACTTCCTGTTATTCAATGTAATTGTGGGGTAACTGTTTAGTACACATGTAGCCATGAATTGTTGCTCTTGATTTATTACATTATCTGTCCTTTTCCATTTTCATTGTATAGATAATGATCCATTCTGCAACATTTATTCACTATGGTAACAAAGCAAGTCTAGTATATGTAGATTATCTCTCGGGGTATGCATTGCTTCCACTGCCCATTCGCCATCGTCAACAATAAGTGTATACAGGTATTTATTGCCAAAAGCAAGCAATAAACAATCTGTCAAACTGTGGTTGTTTTTCCTACTTTATATTATAGTGCGCAGAATCTTTGCAATTAATTACACTGCCGCTTCTGTTGGGACTTTGCCACATCCATAGAATAAAGACAAACATATAACAGGCTTTATGGTAATATCCTGCTGAGTATTTTGTGATATACGGCTCCAAATTTATTAGTGAGAATAACATCTTGTCCTAATGAGATTTATTTTATTGATACATCTGCTTCTAGTTCTGAAAACAGGTGTTTCTCCGAATCACAGGACGGACGTTTTATATCTGAATGTTGATAATTTAATGGTTTTATTTTTATTTTTTTCTATACAAAAGTGAGATCATTTTCCAGGAATTGTTATTTTATCACTGGAGCATGGCATTTAGTTACCTGGAAGAGAAAAGGATGTCAGTGATTAAAGATAGAAAAAAAATGTTTAAAGGGAAAAGCTATATTAAGATCATTCCAACGACCCTAGTGAAGTTCACTTGTAAATCACTATTGAGCCATCACATCACACACATAAAGCTAACCTCTAAGAAATGCATCCAAGTGCTTGAAATGTTCCTGATATCCTAATCCATAAGTACCTGTCCCTTAAATATTTAAAAAAAACTTTTTTTAGAGAAGTTTTTAGTTAGTGAAAACCTTGCTCTGTGCTTATATGGAGCCCTTTAGAATTTGCCGAATTGCAATTTAATAAGGCTGTAAGTTATGACCATATATGTTCTTATGGACCTCCATGGCACCTAACATTAACCACTAGACAATGGGGTTCACAACAGACCCCCGTGGTATACTAAGCTTTGACCATGTGGGTCCTTATGCACCAACATAGTCCCTAACACTAAACATATAAGAAATACATAAAATGAAAAAGACAGATCAGAATTAACAGATAATGGACCCCCTGGTATAGGGTTTAGACAATAGTAATACAAATGATAAAACAGATTAATTATCATTATTATTATTATTATTATTTATATTATTATTGATGACCCTTCCTCTATGATCCACTAACCCCTATGAGCTGCAGTATCTCACATCAAAACTATAACTAGTTACCATGGTGGTCCATGGGACAGCCATTGCACCGAATAATAACCCGCATACCACTGGGGTCCTTGATGTAGGGAGGGCGGAGGGGGGGGGGGATCCCAAGGCTCAAAGTGGGTAGGCAGTGGGTCATAGGTGGAGGGGTTTTCAACCACTGCATTACTTGGTATTATTATTTGTATTATTATTATAAAATCTTTATACCACGTGGTCCATAATCCAGGCATTCTCATTGGTTATACCCTATTCAATCAGATATAGGGCGGAAGTGATTAAAATACTTGATTTTGCTTGGCTGAAATATGAATGACATATATTTTAGCACATTGGAATCCGCAAAAATGTATACAAGGTGGAGGTGCGCTAAAAAAAACGATCTAAGTGAGAGCTCCATGGAGGAGAAGCTCATTTAGGTGAAATGTTTTTTTTTTTATAGAGAAGTTGCTTTTTTAGGTGGAGACCAATTTCCACAGGCTGAAGATAAGGAACAAGAGCTTCAATCAAGAAAGGCAGGGGCAAATTCTTCAATTAACATGGAAGTGCCCGCTTCTCCAGGGCTTAAGAGTGAGGAACCAGGGCATCTATGATTATCCTTAAAGGGCACCAAAAATTATATGTAAGGTATATTTCCCCCCCTTACAGTTTTAATTCTTTTTTTATTTTTATGTATTTTTAAGGTATTTACTGCTAGGGACAATGGATGTACCTGTGGTAGTAGGATGGTAACGACCTGCATGGTACAGGGGTTAACATTAGTTGCCACGTATACCATGGGGGTCTATTGAGACACAGGGGTCTGTTGAGGTAAAGAGGTTAGTATTAGGAGCCATGAGTGTCTGTGTAGATTTTTAATCCCAATACAAAGTATCTTTGCCACAATGTCAGGACTTTCTTCTGATAATCCTAGATCAGGACACTGCACCATTAGAGTTATGGAGTTCTATGCAGAAATACCGTAATTACTACTTTACAGTGATTGGTTACATCTAACAATCCCAAAGAGAGAGAGAATACAAGTTTAAAAATATTTTTTTTCTTTTGAAGCACACAATTTTTTTTTGCATACAAAAAATGTAAACATTCTTAAAAACTGCAGTTTGGACAGTTTGGACATTCCACATTATTTGAGCAAGCAAATTCTTGATAAACCGAGCTTCCATATGAATCTAAATCCCAGTTCATTCATTATGATCATATTGTCAATTGGGATCTGCAATCTTGAAGGCGTATGAATAAACTACACCCCGATACATTATTAACATTACACTATGAAGATTCCTTGGGGCTGATCTTTGTTGCTGTGCAGCAGGGACCTTACACAATGAAGTAAGGTGATTGCTTTGCGGTTGTTTGGTCTTTGTTGCCCACAGGTGATTGACCACAAGTTATTCCCAAAATACGCACATATTCTTTTATGTGTGCAGTAAATGTGTCTTGTGTGTGATTTGTAATGCAGAAAATCTGACAGCTCATCTATACACTGTGTAAGTGGGGAATTCCACTCAACATCAAAAGATCCATTGATAATACAGAGATGAACATGTTCAACTTTAGGAGGTCAAAGTACTAGTGCAATCTGGGTACAGAGAGTGGAGAAATATGGGGCAGGCTGAGCGCGTGCAACTAAAGGCATACTGTACATGTTGTCAATTCTTCCATAATTTACATCAAAGGCCCAGGAAAATATGAGTTAAAGGGCCATTAATCTTCCTTTCTTAATTTTTAAATCTTTGTATTATCTGACTGTAAAAGGTGATCAATAAAATAATTTTCTTTTGGCCACTTTGGATATAATAAATATGATGACATATACAGAACATTATATTAATTGTATAATACTAGGATTTCTAACATATAACCACATAAAAGCGTAGAATTATTTGTCCTTCAACATTTAAATGTTGTTTTTCTCTTGCTGCTTGCATAACATTTCCTTTGAAAGATCAGTTTTTCAGTCATATAATAATATCTCTTGTTTTTTCCACTTGGTTTTGTAAGAGCTCTATGTGCTCTATATATAATGTTTGCTGTAGTTTTGATGTCAAATGAAAGCGATTGAGTTCTTTATATATTATATCTAATTTATTATCATATGATTCTGGAGCTCATCCAAATCTAATATTTCCTCTTGATCTGTTATCTACATCTTCTAGTTGTTTTGATGTTTTCCAAGAGTTCCATTATGACTATCTTGTGTGATCTGAATGGATTGTAATGAAGAAAGTGTGTTTTATGTTTAGGGTTGACAAGAGAAGATATATATTTCCGAAGATCTGATCTAAAATGTAGCATTTTTTTTTTTTTTAAATATGGAAGCAATATGTTAGTACAGCGAACCCTTGGTACTTGGTTCCAGAAGGCATGACGAGTGTCGAAAACGATGATTACCAAAGGAGTAATTTAAATTGATTTTAGCAAGTGCTCTGAGTATCAATGAGAGTCAAGTGCCAAACCATTTGTGCTCATCCAGATGCGATGAATACCGAATTTGACGAGTTTTGAGGTAGATGAGTACCGAGGGACCACTGTATAATATATCATGTTGTGATTTTCCATAGTTTGATGAGTGCTGAGAACTTCACTGGCTGTTAATATTAAAATAGTTATTAATATATTTATAAATCGTCAACACATGCTTGCCAGTAGAAATGCACCAATTGGTTGTACAATCGACTTGCTCTGCATGTGCGAAGCTTGAACTCTTTAGCCATGACATTTATTGAGCTGGTTTCTATAATTCCACCTAAACATGTACATTATTTTGCGAAACAAAACCTTCACATAGTATTTTGTGGAATGTAATCTTTTGCAACAGCAGCAAAGCAGAACTTCTAGTTCTTGGTAACAATATTTTGTAAACAATTTTTTTTTTATTGTAAATTATACTTATAAAGCTGTTTTGATATAGCACTGCTTAGTAAACATGGGATTGGCATTGCATTTACTTGTATTTTCTGTATATTGTAAAGTAGTTACTCCTCTGTGTTTTCTACAGATGTTCTTCTTCATTCCTAGTTTCTTACATTATTCCCCTGTAATATGTTTTAAACTTACAATCAAACTGAAGTGTGCGTCCCCTGTGATTTGATGGATGTTATACAAGCTAAAGTATTCCAGGAATGAATAGGGGTCTAATAATTGTCTCTTTTCCCACACTGTGTGAGCACTAAGGCATCTCACAGATCTTTCCTCTTTGCTTCTCTTAGAACACACTATAATTATGGCTTTTGAGAATGTACTGTACATCAAAGTGGTACCCAGCCCTGTGTTGCCATAGCGATACATCCCAGCAAGATGCTGCAACTCTGGATGTGATCACACAGTGTAGTGAGCTGCTTACATTCGGTGAGGCCTCAGCTAGAACTCAGAGACTGATAGGTTCGAGGCCAACTCGAGTGAGAAGTAGCTCAGCATCAAATAATGTAATTAACTCTGAGTATAAGTGGAAATGGACTTCCTAAAATATGTTGCTCCCCTCTGACTTGCTTCTTTCTACAGACACAAATATTAATATCTTGTGAGGAAAGAAAATACTTCTGACATTTCCATTGGGTAAAATGTATTCAGGTTTCAGTAATGGAAATTATATACAGGCAGACAGGACATGTCGCAAAAGAAATAACAAAAATGTCTTAAAAATAAATAAAAAAATATAAAAAAAAAATATATATATATATATATATATATATATACATATGTACATTTGTGCTCACATCTAATATAAGTTAAAAAATGAGTTCAGGCCCAGAATACAGTTATTACACTGCATTCTGGGAACCTGGACATGCAAATGTGACCACAAAGCCTTCACTCATTAATCCAGTACCATTTCAAATATATATATATATTTGAAATGGTACTGGACATTGATTGTTTTAGGCTTTTCTACACAACTTTGATACAATAAGGCCAAAGAAAATAAAAATAAAATAAGGGATGTCGCATATTATACTTGTGGAAAGGTTCTAGCAGTACCTCAAAAAGAGCAAAATACTTAAAAATAAAATATGTTTTGTTTATTTATTAGTTTTATGTAGTTAAAAAGTAAAATCATTATAGATTTGCTGTGAATATCAAGCCAATTTTTGCATTGTTATATTTTGTTATTCAGTTTACCATATAGAAACAAATTTGGCCACAGTGGTTAAGATGTAAATCAAAGTTTGATACTTTTCCAGATAGACTACTTTATGGTCTGTTGGAGCTCTGATTAGGACAAAATCCCCCATGAACTGATCTGGTCTCCCCATATAAAGGTCTGTGCTCTCTACCCTTCATCTTAAAAGATTGCTTGTTTCCATTGCTTCTGCCCTTGGGCTAATTGTATGTTTGCTTGTGTGTCGGCTTTTCATATAATCCTTTCCAATAGCTGTTATCCTCTTCTATAACCAACATGTATTTGAATTCTAGGGAACATCCCTAGCCACAATATGAAACAATACAGGGACTCATATTGCTTATTCTTTACATAGTTTTCTTTTATTTTTCTCACTGGTCTGACCATCCATGAAAGGCTTACTAATCGGCTTTGCATTTGCTTTTTCTTTAACACATTTGCTTTTTATGCACAAGTCATGTTTTGTTTCAGTATCTCATTAGCATGTGAAAAGGAACTTGAATAAAACAAATCTCTTATAATACCTGTTTTTGTTAGTATTTTTTTAAACAAACAAACAAAACAGTATGTATGAAGCACCCAGTTATTATTCATAGAATCCCGGAACTGTGGAGCTCCACATCAGGATGTGCAGGGACCATGATTGTGAAGCTCCACAACAGGATGTACAGGGGGCATATATTGTGGAGCTCCACACCAGGATACACATTGTCCATTTACTGTGGAGCTCCACACTAAGAAGTATAGAGGCCATGTACTGGTGAGCTCTACACCAGGATGCACAGGGTCCATGTAGTGAGGAGCTCCACGGCAAGAAGGACAGGCTCAGGATCTGTGGAACTCCAGAACAGGTTTTACAAGGGCCATGAATGGTGGAGTTTCACACTAAGATGTACTAGGGCATATAATGTGCTGCTCATCACCAAGATGCACAGGATCCATTTACTGCGGAGCTCCACACCAGGTTGCACAGGGTCTATGTACTGTGGCGTTCCAACCCAGAAAGCACAGGGTCCATGAACTTTGGAGCTTCACAACAGGATGCATAGGGTCCAGGATCTGTTGAGCTCCACAACATGATGTACAGGAGCCATGAACCAAGGAGCTTCACACTAAGATATACAGGGGGTCTGTACTGTGGAGCTCCACATCAGAATGCACAGGATCCATTTACTGTGGAGCTCCACACTAAGATGTATAGGGGCCATGTCCTGGTGAGATCTCCACAGCAGGAAGCACAGGTCCAGGATCTTCAGAACAGGTTTTATAGTCGCCATTAACGGTGGAGTTTCACATTAAGATGAACAGGGGCATATAACGATGAGCTCCTCACCAGGATGCACAGGATCCATTTACTGTGGAGCTCCACACCAGGATGTACAGGGTCTATGTACTGTGGAGCTGCAATCCAGGAAGCACAGGGTCCATGAACTTTGGAGCTTCACAACAGGATGCATAGGGTCCAGGATATGTTGAGCTCCACAACAGGATGTATAGGGGCCATGAACCATGGAGCTCCACACTAAGATGTACAGAGGGTCTGTACTGTGGTTTTGCACCCCAAGGATGCTTTGGGTCCACGTACTGTGGAGCTCGACACCAGGATTTATTAAGTGACCAAAGTAATTTCTCTGAAAAAGAAGCATCTGAGACTTCCCACTTAAAGCACAGTTTTTTTAGGGATTGATAAATCTATTTATTGCATCAGGCCGTGTTGCGCTTTTAAAGAAGGTAACTTTTGTAATAATCCCAGAATTAACTAAATATGGATTTCCTTATGTATATCCCTGACGTGTGACCCTTCCATTAGCTCAAGGAGATCCCTTGTGAGATAATTAGATGACTCATGCACACACTGCTAATATTGGAATCTTATTAAATACATGCCGTTTTCTCAATTAACTTCACTCATTACCTCACAACTAATTATGAATGTTATGGTAATTTAGATTGGATTTTCATGGGTGTTCCTTCACAAAATCAACTGTCTAAAAACTGAAGAAATGTTGCCAATTTTAGTGGAAGTTTATTAATGTTTATTTTGAAATGTTTGTATGCAAAAATGTTGTCATACACTACTGATTCTCCCCTATCAGATGTATTCATAAGCCATGGAAATTGCATATACCTTTAAAGATTCTCCACCGTTTTTTACCCAACTTTTATCCCAACTGGGACTTTGGAACATATTAATTGCATCACCGTTAGCCGCCATGCTGCTGTCAACTTTAAGTGTCTAATTTATTTTAGTTTAAGTATTACATTTTGAGATAGTGTAACAGAGTGGAATTCATGATTGATAAAAAATAATCTATTGTTACTAGACACTGTAAAACAGTAATGTGCATTGTAACAAAGAACGGTATAACATAGCCATGAGGGATTCCCACAGATGGCTTGGGGAGAGCCATGACAAGTAATCCAAAACAGCATAAAACTGAATGAGATCTGCGGGATTTGGAAATTGCCGTGCCATATGGCTGCTGTTACACTCAATCACCGGAGACCAATCTGAACTATGTCAAATGCTACTTATATTAAAAATATAATATCCAGGAATCTGAGGAGCTCACAGGATGTCAGTGCTGAAAATGTAACATTTGTGTGGAGTAGAAAAACCAACCAGATAATTCCACGTATTCACTGCTCTGTTATTTATTATTTGTGAGCATTCGCCTCAAATTATCTAGATTTAATAGCTTACTAATGCCTCAATTTTACATAAAATGTGTTTTGACGACATAAAATTTCTGATTAATGCAAACACAGGGATATCTTGTGGGATTCTTAATGTTTACACACTGGAAAATATATTGTATTTCCATGTTTTAGTGGCTGGGCAGAGAGTTACTTGCACAAAACTAATAAAGATGAAGGCTGTGTAAGTTTCTAGTATTATGTTGCCTGAAATAACCCGATGGTTGTTGAGTAGTGTGTGGCAAGAAAATACAATTAGTCATGTGAACCCTTTTCCAATATGGTTAATGCAGCTCCTGCCCCCCTCTCCCTGACCAATGTTGGTTCTTCAACAGATTGGCAGTTAAATGGCACTCCCAGGGGCCCCCAGCACACCACGGGTACAGATAAAAACAAGTTGTTACATTGGGATGGACATATTTCCTATATTTACAGGGTACACTTTGAAGAGCTAGGCTTAACCCATGTTATAGAAAATACTTTTTTTACATGTACCTGTTAAATAAAAATATGTATCTATTATATACAAATATGCTCTGCATGGATCTGCATGTGGAATATCTGATGATCTGTTTAGGCATCCTACCTCTTGTAAGTATTCCCAAGGCATTTAATCACGCTCCGCAATGACAGATCCCTTCACACCATAATTGCTTATTGTAATTAATAAGGAATGTGAGCCTCATTCAGTTGAGCAATTGTAAGTTACTGGAGCCCGTAATGTAAGTTAATTTGCTATTCAATTGGCATTTTTTTGCGAGCCGCAAGAGGTCTACGGGCTGGAAATCCCTGCAGTTGTTACAGTCGTAACCCACACCCCATCTAAGCCTTTGATCTTTCACGTCTGCAAGAGTTATGATGGCTCAAATCGCAAATTGCTATTCAATTGCTACAATTACGCAAGCCCGCAAATATTTTCACTCCTGTAAACGGCAAATGTAGAAGAAACTCCTACGGGTAGCAGATAGGACCCGCAAAGGGGTTAAAGACATGTCTGTAGCACTGTAAATGCAAATAAAAAATCAATACTGCAATGTAAATGACGGGGAAAGCGATGATAGACATTAGAATAAATTGCACAGCAGTCTCAAGCTCGCAAATCGTCAATCAAAAATTATTTATTTTTATGTTTTATTTCGGCGTTATATCGATCTTGGGAATCAATGAGTTAATACATATCAGTCCACCCACATGGACTAGAACCTTATTGGCATTCATTTTTATTTATTTTGTATTTTGCGGGATTGCGAGTCCGATCGCATATCGGACCTCTAAATGCTTATTGATTGACATGTAACCTCCATCTTATACTGCTATAATGATGTTTGTCTCATTTTCTATTGGCTGTTTATCAATGGGTAATTATGGCCTTGCTTAACTGATCATGTTCACGCCCTGAAATGCTACATACGATTGCATGGCTTACGGTTTCGGCTTTCAGCATTTTATGCAGATTCAGAGAGTGCGTTTTTCTAAATTAAAAAAATGAATCATTTTTAAAGCACTGGCAGTTTCAGCTGCCACATATCTAGATAGAAGCCTTTTCTACTTTCCTCTTCAGGTAGTAAATAAGTAGAAACAAAAAAAGGAGCTTCCACCATACCATAATTACACATAAAAGGTAATAAACTAAAGGCTGTATTATGTTTTTTTTGTGAACATTTTAAAATGAGTTTTCCTGTCTTCAAGTATAGTTCTTCAAAAGAGGATATTTTTAAATCTAGGGCCATAGTGATCCTTTAAAGGGACACTGACATCACAAACTAGTTATCCTGCATTTGTAATAACTTGTAATTGTTCATACATAAAACATAGAAGTTCATGTTCTTGTTTATTAGTAGGAAAGATCTTCAGTTGAAGTTCAGGAAAATAAAAAGTGAGCGCCAATCTTGTCTATAAATGTGAAGTTTTAGTTCATGTTCACTCTGCCAATCTATGGCAAAAAAAAATAGTTTTGTAATCATGAATGGTCAACTAATGTAAGATTTAGCTTTATTGAAAATACTATAACTAATTATATTTTTTTGTAAATGAAATAAAATAATTCATAACATATAATAATGTCATACGTGACGGTATAATATTATATGTGTCTCCCCTCCACTCCATAACTCCCCAGTGTCTCTTTCCCCCCCCCCTCCCCCTCCCATCTCTGTCTCTCTCTCCCCTCTCCCTTCCCTGTTTCTCGTTCCCCCCTTTCCCTCTCCTGTGCTCTTCCCCCCTCTCCCTCTCCTGTGTCTCTCCCCCCACCCTTCTCTTTGTCTCTTCCCCATCTCCCTCCCCTGTGACTCCCCTCTCCCTTCCCAGGGTCTACCCCCTCTCCCTCCCCTTTGTTTCTTTCCCCCTCCTCCCTCCCCTGTGTCTCTTTCCCTCTCTGTCTCTTTCCCCCTATCCCCTGTGTCTCTTTCCCCCTCCTCCCTCCCCTGTGTATCTTTCCCCCTTTCCCCCTGTGCCTCTTTCTCCTGTGTCTCTTTCCCCCCTTTCCCTCTCCTGTGCTCTTCCCCCCTCTCCCTCTCCTGTGTCTCTCCCCCCACCCTCCTCTTTGTCTCTTCCCCATCTCCCTCCCCTGTGAGTCCCCTCTCCCTTCCCAGGGTCTCCCCCCCTCTCCCTCCCCTGTGTTTCTTTCCCCCTCCTCCCTCCCCTGTGTCTCATTCCCTCTCTGTCTCTTTCCCCCTATCCCCTGTGTCTCTTTCTCCCTCCTCCCTCCGCTGTGTATCTTTCCCCCTTTCCCCCTGTGCCTCTTTCTCCTGTGTCTCTTTCTCCCCTCCTCCCTCCCCTGTGTCCCTTTCCTCCAGCAGCACTGCGGCATGTACCGAAATCCATACAAATAGTTTCTGGAGCGTTACAAACACTTTAGAAACTATATTAGTGATTAATCATAAATTACAGATAATAATTGTATACTACAATAAATATTGCATCTTATGTGCTTTACTGTTTTTACCTCTGAGCTAGAGAATGTTATTATGTGAATTATTATTATTGATTGCTGGCAGGAAAAGCCTAAAATGTTTAAAAAGAACATTCGAAGACTTTTACATTCTCAGACATTGTCCTTTTTGCTCAGATTACAGACCCCTTGGAAAACAAGTGAGCTAGTTCTCCTTGAAGTTCACAAAATTTTGAACTTTTCTTGCAGTCTTTGTTCATTTAATGTTGTTCACACAAAACAATGCTTTAATAGTAAAGGTCAGCATAAATAACAGTTTTAATTTATTTGGATTAAAAATGATGACATGTTATTGTGGTAACTTGTCTTCCTTGAATGGTAATTCAGGACTACTTAAACAGGCCTTTGTAGGAGGGCTGAGAATCTTTACTTCCCTCCCACAATTGCTAAAGGAAGTCATGGACAGGATGTGATGTAAATTACATCATCTCAACTAAGGATATATCCAGGCAGGAAACTGGTGCTGTTTCCTGTTTCTTCCTTGATGGTGAGGGTGATGGAGGTGATGTCGATGGTCTAACCGTGGGTGAGATAAAGCGTTTGGGAAAGGGGATTACTATATCGGTAGATAGATTTTAAAAAAGGTTGTTGCTCCGTGGGTCTGGCTGTGTGTTTATAATACATTTATAGTATTGTGTTGTTGCCTTGTAATAAATACCTTTTAATGTAGACGAACCTTGTGTAATATTTATATATATTAATTTGGTGATACACCACATTTGGCGACCACAAATTTTAGACTTCTGCAAAGGTTATTTATGAGGTAATATCATATTAATAGATAGTCAGATTTATTATTATTTTTTTTGGAGGGGGGAAGGAAAAAAAGTACTTTGTCTAATTATCCTCTGCATGGGAAATCAAGTGCTGATTGTGTGTGGAGTCTAGGTTAAGCCTCCATTTTTAATATATATCGTACTAGCTTCTGAGTTGAGTTTTGTTCGTACTAGCTTATTTTGATACATAAAACAAATATATATCATACAGGTTGTTTTTGTGGGTTTATCTGAGTTGAGTTTTGTTGTGCTTTTGACTATCAAAGTACAGGCTAGGCCTGCATTTGAATAAGGCTCCATGTGGCTTCTTTGTGTATTTGAATGCTAATTCAAGCCTCCATTTTTAATATATATCGTACTAGCTTCTGAGTTGAGTTTTGTTCGTACTAGCTTATTTTGATACATAAAACAAATATATATCATACAGGTTGTTTTTGTGGGTTTATCTGAGTTGAGTTTTGTTGTGCTTTTGACTATCAAAGTACAGGCATAGGCCTGCATTTGAATAAGGCTCCATGTGGCTTCTTTGTGTAGTTAAATGCTAATTCAAGCCTCCATTTTTAATATATATCGTACTAGCTTCTGAGTTGAGTTTTGTTCGTACTAGCTTATTTTGATACATAAAACAAATATATATCATACAGGTTGTTTTTGTGGGTTTATCTGAGTTGAGTTTTGTTGTGCTTTTGACTATCAAAGTACAGGCTAGGTCTGCATTTGAATAAGGCTCCATGTGGCTTCTTTGTGTATTTGAATGCTAATTCAAGCCTCCATTTTTAATATACAAGTTTGGGCATCAGGCCACAATTAGTTTGTTGTGTGTTTCAAATACCTGAGTTTGTTAATATTTCAGGCGTGCATTTTAATACACTCAGGCCTTGCTATTATATTTTAAGTTAATTAGCAAGTATTACCTTCACCATACTAAGGTAAGTATAATTTGCATTGTGGGTACTAATCTATTTTTCTACATATTACACCTGGCCTACTGAATAGTCATCAACTATTGTTGGCTACTCAGAAGCATGCTACTTTAGTCGCAAATTGATTTGGATTCTTACTTGGGTGAGTAAAAGAGTAGGAATGTCTTTTCAAGGGGCCAAATACTTTCCCACAGAAGTGCGTGAGTACTTTAGGAAACATATTCAAAAACATGATGGTCCATATGAGCTTCCAGAGCCAGCAAACCCAGACAGTGAAAAAGAGAAGAGATTAATGGATGTTCTAACACAAATTGTAAATAACAAAAAGTATAGAACAAAGAAGAGAAAAAGTTTGGTCACACAAGCTGTTGTAGCCACAATAGGAGGCCTAATAGACTTAATTGTAGAATTACGGCAGCATAATTTGGAAACAACAAATAAAATGGAGGAAGCAATGGACAAAAGGGATTGTTTAAAAATTGCAGCTTTGAGAACAACTACATTTGTGGGGGAACTAGAAAGGGAGTTAAGGGAAATAGAAGAACAGAGGGATGCTTATGGAGTAAAAATAACAGAACTTCAAAACATAATAATGGACTATAAAAATAAAACAAAGTTAGAAGGGATAAAAGGAGTCAGAGACATTGCCAAAATATATCCAGATCTGGATATGTTCGTGGCACAAAATAAAGAACCAGTGCCGAAAATGAACCAAGATAGAAAAGATTTCTTATGTTATTCAGTTCCACAAATAGATACTATACCATAAGCACCAGTTTTTGTTTCAGAATTATTTAATGCAAGGCAAACACCTACAGGATTTTCTATGCAGACTCGACCGATGTCTATGGCAGATAAAGACAATTTCCAGAAATGGTGGGGAAGTATGCCAACTAACAACTTTAATACGTTTACACATTGGTTTATGAGGGGAGCAGATAGAGCTAAAAAAGGAGGTCTTAACTTAGAGGAATGGACAGAACTGTTAGAATACGCTATGGGTCCTTTGGCTAGTAGACTATTGGGATTTAATAACAGTGTGTCTGATCAGGCAGGAAGAATTGCAGCAACTAATTTCTATCTACTTAGCATAGAGAAAGAAATAGCAAATATTACCATGAGGCCAACAGATGGTCCTAGAGCGGTAGCTCAAAGGATATTTTTTTGGTATACTCTACGACAATCTCAACAGCCTCTAGTGCTGGGCTCACCAGAACATATAGCAAAAGTAATGGAAGCCCTTCCCCGGGAGTGTCAAGAATTTGTCAGGCTTTTTGATCCAACACCAACAGACTTGGAAATGGTACTAACTAGAGCTGATAAGTGGTGGATCAAGCATCCTTTCACAGAACAGGCCTGCTCTGTTTCAGCTGTAAGAACATTTAAGGTCGAGTCTGGTAGAGATATAGATGGTAATTGGAGAAACCAGACGTGGGATGTACCCCAGAACAAGAAGGATGATCAAAACTGGAGACCAAAACAGAACTTTGACAAAAGATGGAGAGATCCACCTAGGGACTATAGGAATAGGGATGGCAGCAACTGGAGGGCTAATCAGGAGGGAGAGAGAAACGGTAACATGGGCTATTGGGAACTCAGGAGACAGACGGATAGGATAGAAGAGGAAAATCACATACTTAAAAACAAGGTAGCTGAGTCAGAGAGGAAATTGAAGGAAAGTGAGGCAAAGATGCAATATAGTGGTATAAAAGAGGGACAGAGTAGAAGTGAGTCACAATGACAAATCCCAACCCCTGCGCCTCAGCGTCTCATTCACTCAGCTAATTTAACCATGGATGAGGCAGGTCGGCCTACCAGTTATACAGTCATCGCAGGGGTAGGGAAAAATATGTTGGTAGATACAGGAGCAGCAGTTACAATGACCAACAGGGTCAAAAATGGGGATTCGTCAGTAAGTATTATGGGAGTTACTGGGAATCCACAGGAGGTTAGAGCAGGTCCAATTGATGTAGCAGTTGGAGAAAAAACAATACAAGTAGAAGCAATAGTGGGTTGGCCAGAGGAAATATTGGGAATAGAAGCTTTAAAAAAAGGAAATTTCATTGTAGATCTTGCCAATTTTTGTTTGTGGAAGACAGAAAAGGTGAATCAGGTAAGTACAGAGTTGACGAAAGGGGTTGTGCTCCCAATGGCATATATTGTCTCTCCGATAAAAAGTCTGGAAAAAGACAAAATGAAACTAGACGGACAACCAGAATGGCTGCAGAAGCTAATCCAAGACATACCTGTTTGGGCAATTACCGAAATGATAGAAATGCTGGAGAGACGTGGAATAATTAAATCTGGAAATGGGTATGCATGTAACTCACCATGTTGGCCTGTGAGAAAAGCTGTGTTAAAAGGGAATGGAGATGAAAAAGCAGCCTCATCATGGAGACTTACCATTGATTACAGGGCCATGAACAAACTTGCAAAAAGAATGGCCCCTGTTGTTTTTGTTATGTATATGTTTCTAATGATGGAATCTAGTGTTCCCACAGAGCAAGGCCGTATAAGAATGAAGATGCGTGTCAACAGAAGATTGTGGTGGATCCTTGTTACAGGATGGATAAGTATAAGCTGTATCACAGTAGGAATGGGGAGACAGGCAATAAGGCCAGAAGATACCGCAAATAAGGGAAAGAGTTTGAAAAGATTGGAGTTACATTATGTTCAAGCAGATAGATTTATTTGGCCCAGGGAATTGGAAGTAAAAGAGGGTGGAGGGTTACAAGTAAATATTATTTTGCCACATAATAGTACCAGGGGATTAGCTCTTAGAGCTCCAATAAAAAGTATAGAGGGACATAACTGGGAATGGGTTATAAGATATGGACAGATAATGAATACAGGAAACTTTAAAGGAAGGACTAAAATAACAACAAAGGTACAAGGGAGGGTTACAAATATTACAGTAGTAGTGAGTAACTTAACATTAGAAGAAGGTGGAGAATGGGACGCTGCAGTTATAGCTGCCCAGCCTGACCTAGAGGAATTCTGCAATTTTGATACTGGAAAGGGGTGTGTTCTAACAATAGATGAAGTATTTGTCTCTGTAAAGGAGCTGCAACATTGTAAAGATCAGAAGAAGGTACCATGGCCAATAGGGGGATTGGTGGTGGTACCAACACATGAAACAGTTGTGCAAGGGGTTGGGTGGACTTACTACCCAATAATTCTAAATTTTAATGATTTTTCTATTCCTCCAAAGTGCCCGGAATCACAGCGGCAGTGGTTTAAGCAAAGTATACAAGAGACCATCATTGAGTGGACCGGAGCAGGGAGTCGAGAAAAACAGGACACACTTGCAGCCCTTTTAGGAGGAGTCGGAACTGGATTGGGAGTATGGAATTCAGCAGACATCATTGGACTGAACAGCAGGATAAACTCCCTTACTGATGGCATGGGACATGCTATGAAAACAGGTGGAGTAGCTGACTCCCTTATAGTGAGTAGACTGACAGACAATGTTGATGACATACACACCATTGCCAAAAACCTGCATCTAGTTGAGGAAAATATTGCTTCCATTGCTAACAGCATTAAGAATGAAACAGTGGGAACTGCCATTTTCTGTTCTATGATTGGAGGAAAGCTGTTGGCAGATTTAAAGGAAACTATTAAAGATATCCAGGAAAACAAGTGGGCAAGACAAATCAATGCAACAAGGATTATCACGTCATTGAAAAGAAAAGGAGTGGACATCACTGAGGACAATCTTAAATACAGCTATATTGAAGGCCCAGATCAATGGATGCCACATGGACTACAATCTGGGACAATAGGACTAATCCTGGCAATTCCCCGTTGGGAGGGGCAGGCAGAGCAACTGAACTTTATACATAGCATTGGCACGTTAAGTGATGGAATCTACAAGCAACACTTCCCATCAAAAAGACTGGCCACTATTACAGGATTGGAGATGGATGAAAGCTGTTGCAGGAAATCTCAACACCGATGGCTGTGCAGTTGTGTTTGGGAGAAAGGAGCTGAGGAGGATGGCTGGGTGCAGTTGATAAAAGAAAACCTGGTGCAAGAAGTGATCCGCATAGGGGACATTGCATGCTTTATCGGCCACTCTGAATATAGGACAGTTGATGAAATATGTTTGGTGGAAGAAGGGTCTTGTATCATGGTATTTCCATCAAGAAACCTTACCACTGAAATGATCAATTTTACTGCAAATGCAGATTGGACAAATTTGACAATGAAGCTTTTTACCTTGGAACTTCATGAGTCAGAGACACATCCAGTCCTACGAACACTGTCGCTGGTACTCATGTTCATTCAAGTATTAACGACAATTATAATAATATACTTTTGTGTGGCAATGAAACAAATGAGGAAGGAACTTGCAAGGAGGATATATAATAATGTGTCTTTTTCCTCTTCTTTCTCTCTCTCATACATTCAATAAAGTTTTACATTGCACATACATAAACATTTATCACACACTCTCACCTAAATTCTATAAATTCTGTTTTTGTGTAATATGTGGATTGACAGCCATAGGAAAGTACAGGAGAACTTATGTCGCTGAGGGAACTATTCCGGAGGGACAGTGGGTTGAATTTCTCCTGTATATCAGGTTTTTGCTCCCACTAGGTTCTCCTGTACTAGAGGGATAACTAGAAAACTGAGCAACATAGAAGAAGAAAAAGTGAGGGAATGTGGTAACTTGTCTTCCTTGAATGGTAATTCAGGACTACTTAAACAGGCCTTTGTAGGAGGGCTGAGAATCTTTACTTCCCTCCCACAATTGCTAAAGGAAGTCATGGACAGGATGTGATGTAAATTACATCATCTCAACTAAGGATATATCCAGGCAGGAAACTGGTGCTGTTTCCTGTTTCTTCCTTGATGGTGAGGGTGATGGAGGTGATGTCGATGGTCTAACCGTGGGTGAGATAAAGCGTTTGGGAAAGGGGATTACTATATCGGTTGATAGATTTTAAAAAAGGTTGTTGCTCCGTGGGTCTGGCTGTGTGTTTATAATACATTTATAGTATTGTGTTGTTGCCTTGTAATAAATACCTTTTAATGTAGACGAACCTTGTGTAATATTTATATATATTAATTTGGTGATACACCACAGTTATTAGAAGAAGTACACTGAAATTAGCTGTTTTCCCCATCATCTTTAGGCTGGAGCTCCTTAAATTTTTTAAACTGTTGCAAAGGAAATGTAATAATTGTTGTCTCGATATGGGAGGAGGAGGACCGGCCAACTCTGGAACTCCCACAGGTCAGGTCCTTATATTGGGTGGGTATGACGATCCTCAGTGACCACAGACAGTGTAAATAGATTGCCTTTTGAATATAGCATTACGGTCTTATAAAATAGCTTTCCTTAAATAATGAAGTACAGTTCTCACTCTTGTAGTCTTTGAACAGAAATGATTTTTTTGGGATGGTAAACATTTTATAAGGGACTGAAATGAAGGCCAGCCAGACAATAAAAAGGAAACAAATAACACGTCCACATACCCAACTTCAAAATCCCTCCCCCTTGAGTCTCTCACATTTTTTACTAATGTCCAAGGCACCAGGCCCGGTATGCTGAACTCAGCATGGGGAATTCCCAGGCTTGGCTATGGTCCCAACAAGTCTCATCCTTTATCTTAATGTCCCTCTGTACAGGTAGACTACACCTAGGCACATCCCCCACCCAGGGTTTAAGCAAGGTGCTAGGAGCTGGAAACGCAAAAAAAACTGTGAGACAGGTACCACAGTCCCTGAAAGTAATTGGCTCAAGCAAGGGGAAAAGTAAGGGAGCAGATATGAGCTTAGCGGGTGCTCGGCTGGATCCTAGACACTGGATAGGGGACCATGTTGTGTACACTGGATAGTTGTGTACACTGATCTTTCTTGCTTATTAGTAAAAGCTGAGCTATAACAGTGGCCGTCTAAACCCTTGCACAAACCACAAGAGAGATACTGAGATGGAGGAGACTGGAACAATGTAGAGAAACTTTTTCCAAGTAATTTCCACCAATAGAGAATTCACAGCATTAAAGTAGTTTAGGAAAAAATTAACAACATTGAAAGTAGTGTGAGCTGTAGGTTTAAAAGCATTTAAATACATCTTTATTTTGTGAGACACTGCTTGGGCATGAAGGATGCCATAGTTTAGTCTTCCATACATCATATTGGCTGGAAGGCTGAATTGGTGTGTCTGGTAATTTATATTATCTGTTCAAAAGAGGGGTATTGTAGACGGAGGAGTGAGGGGATGTTGTAACTGATGGTGAATTCAGATAAGAGTTCAGCATCAGACACCTTCATCCCATAGGTCAGTAGAGGCAGTATTTGAGTTTGGTTATCAGTCATGTTTTAGGATGGAAAGCTGCTATTCTGCTAGCTAAAGTTTCTAAAATGGGGGCGACTTCAACGCCTCATCCCTCATTTCTGTACTCTATGGAATTTGCATGCTCTGTAACCGCGCCTTGTACCTAGAAAAAGAAGTATGGCTTCTGAATATCCCAGATAGGGGCGCTATTCAGCTACAACACTTCCTGCCTTTGCGCTACAGGAATCACCCTCTTACAGCTGGCAATCTTCTCAGAAGGAATGGGCCTCTCGGTGACCGGCAGTCATATCATGATCAATAGCACAGGAACACAGGCTCAGCATAGCAAAGTGATTTCTAGCATAGCAAAATAATAAATGCCTTCCCTCTTAAAGAAATTACACCATTCCCTATGTATTCTAGAAAGCATGGTTTAATATGGACTCTCTCCCAGCATTTTCAAAACAGCAACTACACAAAATGATTTCTCTACAGTCTCAGAACAAAGAATTTACATCACAGTGGGCAGAACATATGCAAACTCTCCGCCCAGATTAGAAGTAATCAATCATAGAAATAGGAGAGACAATCAGAAGGCAGGGAAATCCGTGGGCTTGGCTGGCCCCACTTGGGGGTGAATCACTGGGCCGCACCCACAGAGAATCAGTGCGTCAAACAGAACGAAGGGCCTGTAATTACTCCAACGTCCTGCAGTGACATCTTGTGGACAAGAATTGGAATTATGTGTCCTTTTCTACAACTATCCTTTAAAACATGACAGCATATTAGTTAAGGGCAAACCGATCTTCACATGGCTCTCATGGCAGCTTCCATGCAGCAGCAAAGCTTAAATGAAGATTTTCCTCTGAAAATGCTTATGTGCCCTTCTCTGGAGGGGCCCCAGTGCTGTGAAGCAGTTCCTATTTAATACTGTATAAATAAAAGAGATCCTATATAAAATATAAATAATCAAAAATTTTAAGTGTGTGATACCACCAGATCTAATTCATATATAAGGTGCAAAAGAAAAGCCTTAATTTAATGCAGATGGAAATTGTGTATTAAGTAAATAAATCAATTTACATTCTCACTGTAGCAAAACCTGATCCAAATTGCCTTGTCTTGGTCCGAGTTTAACCTGATCGATAATTAAAAATGTCATCCAATTTGGATCATTATTGTGGCAAATCTGAATATGTCTGGAAATAGTTGTTTCCAGCTCATGACATATATGCTCCAAAACTCTCCGTCTAAATGGGCGCAGAGTCTTTCCAACATATAATTTCCCACATCTACATTCCATAACATAGACTACCCCAGTAGAGAGACGGTTAAAGAAATCTATTAAAACGAATCGTCTATGTGTAGATGAAGGTACAAATTATTTTATTTGATGAACGTAATTACAGGCTTTGCAATTGCAACATCTATGCATTTCCACCATCGGTTTTAGCCAGTGTTGTTTTTTTGTTTTGATTGGAGAAAGGAATGAATAAGACAATCTTTTATATTCCTTCCTCTTCTATAAGTTATAGAGGGGTCGGGTGGAAAATATTCCTTTAAATCATCATCTGATGTTAAAAGGTGCCAATGTTTTCCAATAATTGCTTTTACTTCTTTCTAATCCGAACCGTAAGACATGATGCTTCTTAGCTTGTTAATATGATGAGGTTGTTTAACTGGATTCAGAGATTCAGGGTGTGTAGTAGATAACACTCTTTTATACGCTTTCTTTAAAACCCTATTAGGGTAGCCTCTTTTTTTGAAAGATATTCTAAGCAAATCTGCCTGTTTTTTAAATTCAATTTCATCACTACAATTTCGCCTTACCCGTAGGTATTGGCTTATCGGAATCTCGAGTTTTAATGGGGACGTGTGATGACTTGTCCAGTCCAAATACAGATTTGAGGCTGTAGGATTTTTTTCAATGGTAATATTAATTTTACCCGCCCTTTCCTTCTTTATTTCCAAGTCTAAAAATGTTATAATTATAATGAATATATTGATGTATGTGTCTATATATTTATATATTATTAGGGGAGCCCAGGTGTGGGAGGGTGGCCCCGTATTTGTTTTGCACCGGGCCGGACCCTCCACTCTCTAACTCCGCCACTGGCTCAAACCTGAAGTTTTTGCTAATCCACAGTAGCCATTTAATAAGACATTTTGATGCAAACTTGAGTTAGATTTAGATTTTAGATTACACAACTTTTATGTCAGTTTCTTGTAGAACTGAACTAACATTTCAAACGAGATGCAATAAAGGTTCTGTTTCGGTTGATTGTGCCGGATACGATAGAAAGTGCTCAACAGGCTAAGTACACTTCTTTTCACAGGTATTCTGTTACAGGAGGTTTATGGTACAGGAGACCTATTTCTAAGTGCGTTTCCATGTAATATTACTCCTCGCTCCATTGCTTTCACATGACCTATTTTCTTTGCTGTCATACAAAGGTAATTCCCCATAAGTTTATTTTTCTCCAAGCAGAAGATGTTATTTCTTCTTGGAAAATAATATTATACAACATTTGTATCTGTACTTGTGCAAATGGCTTTGGTGTCACTCGGAAATCACTTAATTCACTGATCTGCAGAATATCCTTAGTGGTATTATAAACCTGATAAGCTTGTCTTTAGGAAATGAGCAGTGGGAGTTGGGTATCCGAAATTACAAGATTTTGGGGACCCCATATTGTGGCCCGACCCAATCAAACCATTGGCCTCCTCCGCTTGGGGGAGGCACTGGACAGATGGAGATAATGTATAAAGGGTTACATGTTGTGCATATGTGCTTGGAGAAAGACTTGTGCATATGGGTCCAGACATCTGCCAAGGTGGGAAACAGATCCATCACTTCTTGACAATAACTCAAATAAATGTTGACATTTTTACCTGTCAATCAGTGTTCCTGATCCACCACTAAACATAGACTGATATATTTTTCTAATGGGTGCTATTGCCAATAATTGTTAAGCTGATCAGACAGTGCATACCCATTGGAAAGACATGCCAGTCTATGCATGGTGGCTGATTGACAGGTAGAAAATCCAAACTTCAATGTAAGTTTCATTTAATAAAGTGTTTTTTTATATACCACTCATCAATACTAATACTTACAGTATTATCACCTATAGTTTTAAATTCAAACAGAGATGGTTCCAAATTTGTTATGATGTAAAACTATAGGAAATAACAAGTTCTTTATTTATTGAACGTTATTAAAAATGATATTTACCTATATTGAAATTTGCAATATTTAGCTATCAGTCCACTTTTTTGATTGCCCCACAAGCACAGAGTATAATGTTTTGTTAACTAAAGATCATTACCAATAATACTCTAACTTTAATCAGTTCATTGTAGGAAAATTCATTTTAATATTTAATTGATAAAGTACTTATAAACCTATAGTTTTACAATGTATCATATTTGGAAACTCTGTCATGTCCCTTTAGCTAAGATTATCAATTAATTCCGTATTTTGTACATATAAAAAGGTTTACTAAATGTGTAAAATACTGGCTTCGACTTTTTCTGTCTCTGGGAATTACATATCCAGGCGCTTGTGTTTTCTTTATCATCTATCGATTTCTCAAGTACCACTACCCACTTTACAAAAACAAGGCAAGAAACAGCGTGAAGATTCACACGTCTTAGCATCATAACAGAGTGTGGCCTGTGGTTATCTCACTGATTGCTGATAAAAACAGTATTTCAGACCATAATATGAGATTTGTTTTATATATCTGGGCTAAATTCTCTCTAGTATCTATCTATCTATCTATCTATCTATCTATCTATCTATCTATCTAACTATCTAGTCTATCATCTTACTATCTACCCATCCTTTTTTCTCTCTGGCGTTCTTTCCATACCTACGTATTTTAATAAACCATCAGGACATCCTTCGGGAAATCCAGGAAATGCTCGAATTCCTTTAGTGCTTTCCTTCCCACAACCTCTGCTATTACCTTTTTACATTACACCTTCCAGCATAAATTCATGACCTCTTGTTCATGCATTCCTCTTTGTCCAAAATACAATTCTCCTGTACTTTATTAAATCATTTGATATATTTTAAGGTTTCTAACATATCCCCTCCTCCATTTTATTATCTGATATTTTAACGAATGTGGGCTTTTACAGATTTGTCTAGGCAGATAATATACTTGTAAATCGATGTACTTTTATGTCCGTTAGTTTGTTAAGTAGTGCTTATAAGATCTGTTTTTACTGCCCAAAATCAAACAAATAGTCCCTGCATGGGTCTGCCCACTGAAGGTCATGAAGACACATTCTCTGTAAGGCTGGATGTGCAGTGTAGTGTCCTAGCCATGGCGTGATTATCCATTAGGCCAACTAGGCAACCGCCTAAGGGTGCTTCCCTGTGATTCCTGGCATAAAGAAGCAAAATGCTGCAGTTCACAGACTGGCTACTAGGGGGAAACCACCTAGAACAAGAGAGTTACAACAGGAAAGGGAACTTACACGTACAGAAAAGGCAAAAATCGGACAGTGCATATATTGCGTACTCACTCACAGGGGCTCCTCCACCATTGCCTAGGGGCTCCAAAAAGTAGATCTGACACTGGTTATGCCTGGCAGGTATCACGTCCCTGCAGCACATTGCAGAATGTCACTGATTGATTAGTATGAGACACAGCACAGCAAGTACTGCAGAGTCTGTGTCTTCATGAGCTGCAGAGTGCAGGCACATATGGGGACTATTATTTTGATTTTGGCAATATAAACAGAGCTGATAAGCACTTCTTAATGAATCAGAGTACATCAAAGTAAAAACACAGGCATATTATATACCTAGTAAAATCCAGGAAGCTTCCAAATTCTTTTAATGTTATTTAAGTTTTAAGGTTTTGTCTTTTAGACCAAGCAGAGATCTGAATCACAAGCAGAACAAGGATAATATTCAGGGCTCTCAGAATGAACTCACTTGGGGGGTTTACACCCAGAGATTATGTGACCTTCACAGTTGAACAATTGTGTTTTTTTTTTTTGTATTTGCATCTAATAACAAATAATACCAAATCTCGCCGGTATCCCTTTTCCTTTTGATCCGTTTTCTCTTCCTTCACATGATAAATAGCCAGAGATATTTTGTGCTTGTGGTTTATAACAAATGCTGTGACTGTTTCTTTGATAAATACAGTTCTGTGTTTGGACCAGACGCTCCTTGGGCTGAGAGCTCTGAGACTTCAGTGAAGGAGACTTGTTGGTCTTTGGCAGACATAAACATTTATTTATTTGAGCGAAAAGGACCAAACTACTGCCCAGAAAATATCAGTTTCTTTGCCAGAAGTTCCTGTGGCTGATCCAGTTGGAAGTGATCGCTCATTCGTTCAGTTCGACTGATGGCTCTGCAAGAATATTGATCGGGCTTTGGTGCAAGTTACTTCAAAGTTTTCTTTTTGCGTTGTTTCCAACTCACCGTGACTTTATGCATATCTTTAAGTCAATGATTGACTTGTTATTCATGGCAGAGATAGTGGAGTGGGTTGCCAGTTCCTTTTCCAGTGGGCCACAGCATACAGCTCCTCGTATTCCTAGGTGGTCTCGCATCAATGAATGGCTTCAGAGTGGTGTGACCTATTGGTTCCCTGACTTTGAATCAAACCCAGGTCACAGCAGTCCTAAGAAATGTGTTTTTCAGCAGCTAACATCAATTTCTAAGAGTTCATTTACTTTTCCTAGAGGATAATTTAACATGCACATGAACTCTACCTCGACTTCTAGCACCGGATCCTAACCACTGGTCCACCAGGGAACCCAGAACTAGTTTAATCAGGATGATAAACAACTTTGTCCAAATCTACATCCTTAAAGAAAAAGACTGAAATTGAGGAGATATATATATATATATATATATATATATATATATATATATATATATAGAGAGAGAGAGAGAGAGAGAAAGAGGAGAGAGATTAAACAGCCACTTAGTTCAGCACAATTTGGATCACATCACAGTAAAGAACTTTTAAGAGCATGTTGAAATAATTTTTGACATTTTAAAATACGTGCATTTTTCACTGAGAATTCAATAAAGTAAAACCTGTGTTTACACCTGTCACTGTATGCCCACTGACAGACTTGCAGCTACAGCTCTGTGTAGTGAGCAAAAGAAGAAAAAAGAGTTAACCTTAATAAATCAATCTGAGCAGAGCATGGAATGCTGGAATCACCTAAAAAGGTCAGTTGTGGGTTAAAACTGCAATCACACAGTGTCCTCACCACACAGCTCTGCTGTCTGTTATTAATCATGAAACAGTCAGTCGGTAGAAGAGACTGTCTTTGTATTGCTTCAGACTTGATAAAATGAGATCAAACCTCAATATAAATAAGGTGTTTGTCCAATACAAAAGTTATCACAATATACTGCAATAGTCATTATTAATATCTCTCTCTTTCTCTCTCTCTCTATATATATATACAGTATAGTAAATAAAAAGTACATCTGTGTTCACATTTGAATGTCTTAAGCAAGTAAAAAAAAATGCTTCCAGCTCAGAGTTCAAAGAAAAACAGTTATTACACTGCATTCTGGGAAGCTGAGCTGGGACATGCAAATGTGCCCACAAATGCCACGCTCTTCAATCCATAGCCCTTTCCAAACATGGCTTCCTTTAAGCTTATGCTGTATTAGCCAGCTTTAATGCAAAGCCAAGGTTGATTTTTACACAAGCTGAGAATCCTATCCATGCACAGCTGTTTCAAGCTTACTGGCTATCATCAGCATGGAGCGGGATCTCAGCTTGTGTTGTGGACCTTATGAGTAGGTAGTTCACCACAACACCATATATATACAGTATCTCACAAAAGTGAGTACACCCCTCACATTTTTGTACATATTTTATTATATCTTTTCATGTGTCAACCCTGAAGAAATGACCCTCTGCTACAATGTGAAGTAGTAAGTGTACAGCCTGTATAACAGGGTAAATGTGCTGTCCCCTCAAAATAACTCAACACACAGCCATTAATGTCTAAACCGTTGGCATCAAAAGTGAGTACACCCCTAAGTGGAAAAGTCCAAATTGGGCACAAAGTGTCAAAATTTTGTGTGGCAACCACTATTTTCCAGCACTGCCTTAGCCCTTATGGGCATGGAGTTCACCAGAGCCTCACAGGTTGCCACTGGAATCCTCTTCCACTCCTCTATGATGACATCACGGAGCTGGTGGATGTTAGAGACCTTGCAACCCCCCCACCTTTCGTTTGAGAATGCCCCAGAGATGCTCAATAGGGTTTAGGTCTGGAGACATGCTTGGCCAGTCCATCACCAGCAACTTCAGCTTCTTTAGCAAGGCAGTGGTCTTCTTGGAGGTGTTTTTGGGGTCGTTATCTGCGGCCCAGTCTCCGATGGGAGGGGATCATGCTCTGCTTCAGTATGTCACAGTACATGTTGGCATTTATGGTTCCCTCAATGAACTGTAGCTCCCCAGTGCTGGCAGGACTCATGCAGGCCCAGACCATGACACTCCCATGCCACCCATGACACTCCCATGCTTGACTGTAGGCAAGACACATTTGTCTTTGTACTCCTCACCTAGTTGCCGCCACACACGCTTGACACCATCTGAACCAAATAAGTTTATCTTGGTCTCATGTCCTTAGTCTGCTTGTCTTCAGCAAACTGTTTGCAGGGTTTCTTGTGCATTATCTTTAGAAGAGGCTTCCTACTGGGACAACAGCCATGCAGACCAGTTTGATGCAGTGTGTGGCGTATGGTCTGAGCACTGACAGGCTGACCCCCCACCAATTCAACCTCTGCAGCAATGCTGGCAGCACTCATATGTCTATTTCCCAAAGACCTCTGCATATGACGTTGAGCACATGCACTCTACTTCTTTGGTCGACCATGGCGAGGCCTGTTCTGAGTGGAACATGTCCTGTGAAACCGCTGTATGGTCTTGTCCACCGTGCTGCAGGTCAGTTTCAGGGTCTTGGCAATCTTCTTATAGCCTAGGCCATCTTTATGTAGAGCAACAATTATTTTTTTCAGATCCTCAGAGTTCTTTGCCGTGAGGTGCCATGTTGAACTTCCAGTGACCAGTACGAGAGAGTTTGAGAGTGATAACACCAAATTTAACATACCTGCTCTCCATTCACACCTGAGACCTTGTAACACTAACGAGTCACATGACACCGGGGAGTGAAAATGGCTAATTGGTCCCATTTTGGACATTTCCACTTAGGGGTGTACTCCCTTTTTTTTGCCAACGGTTTAGACATTAATGGCTGTGTGCTGAGTTATTTTGAGGGGACAGCACATTTACACTGTTATACGTGCTGTACACTTACTACTTCACATTGTAGCAGAGGGGCATTTCTTCAGTGTTGTCACATAAAAAGATATAATAAAATATGTACAAAAATGTGAGGGGTGTACTCACTTTTATGAGATACTGTATATATATATATATATATATATATATATACATAAATTGATAATTACTAAATTACTAGATTACTGGACATTCACGGCTGCTTCCCTCTTCAATTAAACAGACTTAAACATTTACATTGTTTTAGCTGTTATTAGGGTAATTAAAAAAATAGATCATTTTAACATTTAACAGTGAGGTAAATGGTGCTTTAATTATTCTTCAACTGAGCTGAAAATTAAGACAGAGTTTTAAAAAGTGAAAAATAATCTTTAATTCACCGTTTATGAGATTCCATTTTTTTTTTTCAATTTCTAAAAACATTTTGGTTATTATTAAATGTGATTTATCAAAACACATATTGTAAATATGCGACTTCAGTGTTTTTTTAATACAACACAGTAAATAAGTCATGGCTCTTTAAATGACCCCGGTAGATTACATAAGCGCGCCGACAATGGCGCACCCGACAAATGTGCTCTGGCCTAAAAGTGCGCGCGGGACACTGGAAGCGTGATGGAGAGGAATGGAGATGGAGAAATGATAGTTGGGGAAGTAGTCCCGCTCCCTCTCTCTCTCTACCTCTCTCTCCCTCTCTCGTTGTCGCGTGCGCACTTTAGTCCTGCGCACAGTGTGCAGTTTTGTCGGCGCGCTTTTACGGCACGCTTTTGTCATGCGCCGTTATTTTGGGACACCAAGTCCTGGACATAAAAGCATTTTCATAGAAAATCTTAATTGTAGCAGACGCTGCTAGTGCATGGAAGCTGCCATGATAGTCATACTTCATTTTCAAGGCACAATGGAGGATGATTTCAGAACGTGGCAGGTTATCTACATCTACCAGTTGATCAACAACCCCCCGTCACTTTCCCCTCCTTCTAACTACTCAGTCCCCAAACCAGAAAGGACACAAGCATGGCATCATTCATGCACAGTTATATAAAAATACTATTGTGTCCTCAGCTTACACAGCTGGTCTATGTAATAAACTTCACAAACATCTGCCATTTTTCCAAATCTACAGAGACCCTTTAATGATAATGGAATTAAGTTGCATGTAGCATAATGAAAGCTCTATTAGCTCAGTTATTACTTTTTTTTTTGCTCTCTGCTTGTCTCTAGGAGACTGGTATATTGGCATCTCTCCTCACTATAATCCCTGGGTGAAGTGGGTGGTCACCAACCTATGAATCTCCATATTGCATCGTTTAATGAACATGGTCTCAGACTAGTACATGTGATCATCTAGTGCAGACACCACCACCACATGACTATTTAGACTGATTAAGAAAATGCTGATTGCAATGTATTTATATTAAAAGATGCAATATGGAGATCCACAGGAGTTTCTCAGCTTATTCTTCTTCCTTATACTGAAATGATATGCTAACTCTATGTACCATTTTGTATGTGATGTTCCTTCTTCTGCCCTTTATATTAAAGTATTTCTATGTGTATACATAAGACAATATGGACTCCAGACCTTCACTGATGTGATACCTATATTTAAAAAGGGAGCAAGAGCAAATCCGGGGAATTATAGACCAGTGAGCCTCACTTCTGTAGTGGGGAAGCTTTTAGAAGGGTTAATAAGGGATAATATACAAGAATATGTCTATTTGAACAGGATTATAAGTAGGAGTCAACATGGATTTATGAGGGATAGGTCATGTCAAACAAATCTAATTAGTTTCTATGAGGAGGTTAGTAGTACCCTGGATCAAGGCAACTCAGTGGATGTAGTCTTTTTGGATTTTGCAAAGGCTTTTGATACAGTGCCACATGGGAGACTATTGGGCAAACTAAGGGATACAGGAATTGCAGTAAATATCTGCTCATGGATTGAGAGCTGGCTAAAAGACAGGAAGCAAAGGGTTGTTGTAAATGGAACATACTCCGATTGGACTAATGTGGTAAGTGGGGTTCCTCAGGGTTCAGTATTAGGTCCTCTCCTTTTTAACATATTTCTTAATGACTTAGAGGTAGGATTGGTGTGTGGGGTCTCCATTTTCGCTGATGACACAAAGTTGTGCAAGGTAATTAAATCAGATAATGATGTGCTTTCCCTCCAAGGGGATTTACATAAAATTGAGGAATGGGCATCTAAATGGCAGATGAGATTTAATACGAATAAATGTAAGGTTATGCATCTGGGAAGGAAAAAATAGCCATGCAATTTATAATCTTAATGGAGCAAATCTAGGTGTATCAGATATTGAAAGGGATATGGGAGTGCTTGTGGACAACCACCTAGGTAACAGCGCTCAAAGCCAAGCAGCAGCTGCAAAGGCAAATAAAATATTAGCATGTATTAAAAAGGGTATAGAAGCCAGGGAAGCAAATATAATTCTGCCACTATACAAATCTCTGGTACGCCTTCATTTGGAATATGGAGTACAATTTTGGGCACCACTTCATAAAAAGGACATTTTAGAGCTGTAAAAAGTACAGAGAAGGGCAACAAAACTAATAAGGGGAATGGAGGGGCTAAGTTATGAAGAAAGACTAACCAAATTAAACGTATTTTCTCTAGAAAAAAGGCGTCTAAGAGAAGATATGATTACCTTTTATAAATACATCCAGGGTCAGTATAAAGATTTGTCAGGGGAGCTTTTTGTGCCACAAGGTTTTTTAACTGACAAGAGGACATCCCTTGAGGTTAGAAGTAAAAAGATTCCACCTCAAAGAAAGAAAAGGGTTCTTCACAGTAAGGGTGGTTAATCTGTGGAATTCTCTACCAGACGAGGTGGTGACGGCGGATTCGATAGATAACTTTAAAAGGGGACTACATTTATTTCTAATTAAAAAGGGTATTCAGGGTTATCATGGATAATTAGAGAGACAGTAATGATCCAAATTTTTTTACATTTCCCTTTGAGACAATTGGCTCAGTCTCGCTTGTGTTTTGTTTTTTGTTTTTGTTTTTTTCTATTTGCCTTTCTCTGGACTAATTAATAATAATAAAAAAAACACATTAAATAATTGATTAATAATTAATTAACAACTAATGAATTTATAGTTAATCTGCATATTGCAGATCAGAGGAGATCTTAAAAGGTTGAACTTGATGGACTGAAAGTCTTTTTTCAACCTTAAATACTATGGGCCTCATTCAAATACGATTTGGCCAATTAAATAGGGCTCTATATAAGCACAAAGCATATTTTTTTACAGAAGTTTTTAGTTAGTGAACTACTATCCAAAAGCAAGGTCTTCACTAACTAAAAACTTCTGTAAAACAATATGCTATGCGCTTATATAGAGCCCTATTCAATTGGTAAGGTTGCATTTGAATGAGGCCCTATGTAACTATGTAACTTCATTTTCACAAATGCATTGGTGGATTGTATAAAAATGATCTGACTCCCCCTGTTCTAGGGATAGGAGGTGGGTGTACAATTATATTGAAATGTTACTTTATTTGCCTCTCTCTGCAGCTCTATACCATGTTATATTTGCCAATGTTGTGTACAGTAATCAGCAGTTTGCATCATGTACTCTTTTCCCAGTTGTTTTGCATGTAACATGTTGTTTGTATAGTGTGAGGTGGAAGGGGAGCATGCTAGGAAACTCTGTGGATCTCCATATTGCAGGTTTTAATATAAACACATCACAGCTAGGACCTTCCTGGTTCATATGGACATCTGATAGCGACGTCTTCCCCACATATACAGAGAGCTGTACAGATATCTGTTGTGTTTCCCTTTGGGAGAAATTAGATAAAAACTATTTTTACTGTTTTCTTACATTTGCTATAAAATCTTTGACCCATTTGACTCGTGCCTCTTGGCATATTGGTATATATGAGGTCTCAGGGGCATTTGATGCCAAGTATTAACCTACAAATGAAGCAGCATTTTCCTTAACAGCGGTTGCAATGCTTCAGGGCATGACCTCTTGTTGTAACACTTCTCATTGTCTAGATTTATATTTCTTCCTGTATTTTGCTGCAAACATTTAGTTCTAGAAAAAGTCTTTGTAGACTAAGTCCTGGCATTACAGGACCACTGTTTGTAAAGTATGTGACAAACTAACAACAGTAACAGTTGTGGAAAACATAAGCATAAACATTTGTTTTAGATAAAATTGTATAGAGGCTAACATGACAGTAATCCTTCCTGTCCAATACATAAGAGGGCTGGCACAGTAAAAGCTAGGTAGGATATGAAATGTGACTGCTCCTTGGCATGTGCAGGGCAGAGCATGGGTGTCAGATATCAGGCTGATCTAATTGCCAATAAATCCCCTGTGAAGAAAAAAATGCCAGGGCATGATTCGGCAGGCTCCAAACCAGTGATAACATGTGTTATCTTATACACAAGTAGAGGATCTTTCCTGTTTTGTTCCCACCAGCAGTGGCGTGCAGCGACAATTAAGTGGTGCAACAGTGGCGCACCAAGACTTTGTTCATCTTGTTCTTATAGTGAGGGCTAGAGCTGAGGTTTAGGGTTAGGGGGTTAGGGTTCAGGGTTAAGGATTAGGGTGTAGGGTTAGGGTTTAGGGTTAAGGTTCAGGGTTAGGGTAGTGGCAGATGATAAGCTTTACATTGTAAAATAGAGGCGTGCACAGAGTGCCACTACTTTACTATGTAAAGCTTATGATTTGCCACTACCCTAACCCTAAACCATAACCCTAACCGTAAATCATAATCCCTAACCCTGAATCCTATCCCTAAACCCTAACCCTGAACCCTAACCTTAAACCCTAATTGTAAGCCTAACCTCATCCCTAAGAACACATTGAACAAAGTCTTGGCGTGACAGTGGCCACGACGAAACAGGAAAGGTCCCAGGTAGAGTCCACTAAAATGATGATTTTCCCCTAAAATGCCTGACTGTCTTACACCGCTGCTGATGTTGTTTTTTACATATGTTGTATGATGTTAGCGTGCTCGTATGTAAATAACTAACGCTACTGTCTGTGTAACATTCAGTTTTGGGAATGGGGAAATTTGCTAATATTTATTCAGGTCCTGAAAGATTTAATACAATGCATTAATATGCCAAAACAGGGCAGACATGTTACCAACATGGAGGAGTTAAGAGCAGGTAACCATGGAAACTCAGCGATATTGTAGCACCAGCACAAAGAGATCCTGCGCTGAAGCTTCCTGCTACAAGATAAGTAACAATGAAAAACCCACAGAATTGGGTAATTATTGGAATGATAACCGATGTGTCCCGAACATAAAGTAGAAGTAATAAGTGTCAAAAACATGTCAGAACAGAAATATAAAAAAATCACTTTATAAATAGCAGCAGCGGTGTATAGAGTAGGTCCAACTACATGAGTGAAAATACACCGTATTATACCGCATATCATTTTAAAGGTACACTATCACCCCAACAACAAATTGGTTTCATGATAATGGGATATGGAAGGTTTCTGAATTTTACTAGGTATTTATTTACTTTTTTGTGCTTTAAAGTATTAAGAAGTGCTTATAAGCTCTGTTTTAACTGCCTGAAATCAAAGTAATATTATGTGTTTGGGTCTGCCCACTGCAGCAAGTGAAGACACAGACTCTGGATGCGTGTGCAGTGTCTCTAAAGAACCAATCAGTGACCATCTCTCAGCAACATTCTGTGACGTGCTGCTGAGACGTGGTCACGAAGTCCGCTCCAGACCCCTAGTTATGAGTTTCAATCCAGCTCTCTAGTTATGAGCTACACTGTATGGTCCTCATTTAATTCCAAGCCCGCAGTTGCATTCATAGCGGCCATAAGTTTGCAGGTTAGAAATTTGCAACAGTTAAAGAGCGATTTAATTGGACAAGCCCGCAATTACATGGCCGAATGACAAATAAGTAATCCATGTAACCATAAGTATCATTTCAGGGCATGATCATGTTTAATTAAGCAAGCCCGTAACTACCGATTTAGAAACAGCCAATAGTAAATGAGACCGACATCATGACATCAGTAAAACATGGCATTTAAACGGCAATCAATTAATGGTTAGACGTCCGATAAGCGATCGGGCTCGCAATCAAGCAATGTCAAAAATCAATAAAAATGAATCGCCAAAATGTTATAGTCCATGTGGTGGCCTGATATGTATTAACGCCTTGATTCCCGACATTTATATAATATGGAAATTAAACGTAAAAAAAAATTATTGCAGATTTGCGAGCTTCAGACTGTTGTGCAAATAATTCTAATGTTTTTCATCGCTTTCCCCGTCTTTTAAAGTCCGGTTTTGGGTATTTATTTGTCTTTGTAGTGTTACGAACAGGTGTTTAACCCACTTATGGGTCCTATATGATACTCGTAGAAATGTTTGCTACATTTGCCGTTTACAGGTTTGAAGGCAATTGCAGGGTTGAATTATTGCAATTAAATCTCGATTTGCGATTTTAGTGATTGTAACATTTACGGGCTTGAAAGATCAAAGGCTTAGATTGGTCGGAGTTACGATTTTGACAACCACAAGAATTTTCAACCTGTAGCTCGCAAATAGATTGCCCGTAGCTAGAAGAGGCCAATTAAATAGTATCGTTTGCGGGCTACATTACGGGCTTCACAATTTAATAGGGCTCTAAAGCTCTGTAGTTGAGTGATGTGGATTTGTTAGATAACTGGATATTTAAGAATTTGCCACTTTCACCCTTTCCCAGAAAATGAGAGCCACTTTACATAGCCACTTGAAAACAGAACTCAGTAGAAGAGTAAGTCCCAGTAGGATAAACCCCTTAAAAGCTGCAAGAAGACTAACATTCCAAAATGAAAGGTCAAATAGCTTTCTTTGCACAGTCAACTGTGGATTTAAATATATGGAAATGAAACAAAGAATTTATATAATTTTATTGCATCATGTTTATGACTTTTTAGAGTAAGTTATGAAAATAAATCCTCTCCAAGGGCCTCATTCAATTGTGATTTGGCCAATTGAATAGGGGTCTAAATAAGCACATAGCATATTTTTTTAAAAGAAGTTTTTAGTTATTGAAAACCTTGCTTTTGGATAGATGTTTTCTAACTAAAAACTTCTTTAAAAAATATATGTTATGTGCTTATTTAGAGCCCTATTCAATTGGCCGCATTGCAATTGAATGAGGGCCTAACTCCCTATTTTAGAGATGCCTAACTAATTATATGTTGTCATGCTCAGACTTTTAGAACGGCAGAATCCTCTTTCATTCCTTTTTCATTTTTTGGATTTAGATTATTTTTAGTTTCAAATAATTATTGTAAAATAATCACACATCCCTTACTGTCTCATTTCAAATCTTTACATATGTTTTAAATGTTATCTTGTGGCCAAAATAAAAATTACTATTTTAAAAAAATTAATAAGGATGTAGTAGGATTCAAAACCCATTTTTAGTTGGGGAAAATATCAATATGAGTGACATACATCTAACTTTGGAAAAATAAAGCTTTTACTGTTCTGCAGTAGTAAACTCATATTTGTGATATACTCCTTTACAGTTAATATATATATATTTTTTTTTCTTCCAAAAGTAGAATATACTATTGAAAATAAATAAATACATAAATAAAGGTGTTGGTGGGACTCAAACCTCATGGTCCTGCTTCTTAACTACTTAGTTGTATGATTACAAGGTCTGTGTCATGGTCAAGTCTCCTGATGGCCACTCAGGGACACAAACGTTTTCTGCCTGCTAGGCAGGACCGTATCTACCTTTTTGGAGCCCATAGGCAGTGAAGTGGAGGAGCCCCTGCGAGTGAGTATGCAAGGTATGCACTGACCCATTTTTGCCTTTTTCTGTGTGTGTAAGTTCCCCTTCCTCTTGTAACTGTCTTGTTCTAGGTGGTTACCCAATAGTAGCCAGTCTATGAACTGCAACATTGAATTTTTTAAGCCATGAACCAATTTTTTTAAGAAGTGGCACCCCTCACAGGTATGCGCCCCTGGGTGGCTGCCAAGTTGGCCTAATGGGTAATGCGGCCATGCTCCTAGGTGCAGATTCTGAGGGGGGGTACACGTTGTCCTTTTCCTGTTTGCTAAGCACCTTCTTATGCACCCATAGATATGTTTTCAGCAAGTGTGCAAGGCTTTCAATATTTGTAGAAGCAATTTGCAAAGAGGGCAATCCAGGGAGGTCTGCACACTGACTCCATTCCTGTTGCTGCACCAATCCAGTCAGGAAACTAGGCTTTGCTTTTAATTAGGAAATACAAATCAATATAAAGCATTATCAACATAGAAGCACTGCTCAGTTGCTCCATCTAGGCACCTTGGTTAGGTTCGCATGGATGTCCTGTGTATGAACATTGGCTTGGTTTATACTGTGCACCTCACCTTTTGGCTACGTCCCTAGAATACAAACCTGATCTGCCAATCCTGACCCTGGGACTTCCTTGAGACTATTCTTTCCTCAGGCTGTTATCAGTTACTAACGCTCTGCAAATAGGCTACTCTAAACATGGTTGTTATACGTTGCAATCGGAAAAGGAACAATATATCTAATCTAGAGTTTAGCTGATCTACAAAATTTCCATCTATAAACTGCACATCAAATTGTAAATCATTACACTGGCTTTTGTTGCTCATTATTTATTCTAAGAATAAGTAGAATGGTGTGTGTTAGTCTGTGCTGTTCAGTCGTGTCCAACTCTCCATGACCTAATGGATGGCAACACACCATGCTGATCCATTTGGTATTCATGGTAGAAATACGGGAGTGGGTTGCCAGCTCCTTCTCCAGTGGGCCACAGCATACAGCTACTGGTATTCCTAGGTGGTCTCCCATCCAAGTACTGTCCAGACACAACCCTGCATGGCTTCTGGGTGTTGTGAGCTCTTGATTCCCTGACTGGAATCAAACCCAGGTCGCAGCGGTGAAAGCACTGAATCCTAACCACTGGACCACCAGTGACCTGTTAAAAGAAGTATGAGGGTTTTTTAGAACCATGGACAGCAGCAAACCTCTACTGTAATCCCATCAAGTAAAATGATAAAAGCCAAGAAATCAGTATTTTAGCAGCAATTTTAAAAAGGAAATATTTTTTTCATATTCTTTTGCACCCACTGTATGATGGTGCAAAGCACACGTGGTGACTTTAGGGTCCCCTTAATGGCCACTAGCAGGAACTGCCTCTACAATGTAAGTTGCACAGCACTATCTCTGCATTGGCTTTTGCTGACATATTACCCCAATAAATATGCTGCAAAATGAATCTCTCTGAAACATACAATACAGAAAGAAAGATGTGACTTGAGGGGCTCGATAAAAAACATTGATTGCCCTTGGGTCACAACTTAGAAAACTCTGAGCTAACTAGTTTGTAAGGACTAAAAAGACTCAACTGGGAGTTGTAGTAAGGCTCAAGAAAAGAGTGTGGTCACAGTATATGAATGGGCCAGATGCAAGAGCAGAGTTGGCATAACGTCCAGAAGTCGACGAAGGCAGCCAGCCAGATACAAGCCAAACTTATTAGGGATCAAGAGATCTAAAAAAGTCCAGGATCAGGGCCATGGATTGCTAGCCAAAGAGCTGTCAATCAAGCCAAGGGTCGGGTGCCAGAAAGAATGGTAGTCAATGGAAGCCCAATGCCACAGATAAGATATAATAATGCCAAGATGCTGCACACTACTGAGCATGTTACTCAGTTGCTGGAGCCCTAAATATAATCCTATTTGTGTGCAGGCTTTGTCACATGAGTGACAGCATGCAAATACATCAGTTTCGCCTCCAGAGTTTGGCATTAGTGTCAAGATATATCCTAAGTGCGGTATAAAATAGATGCAGACACACACACATATGCCGTTTACAACCTATGACTCAGCTTTGGTTCATCCAAAGAAGCAGCGAAGCAAGAAGAGTTAAGGGCCAATAAGTGGCGCAGCACAAGAATGGGATGTAACAACTTAAAAAGGATGCACATCACTAGTCTAAAATATTTCTTTAGAACAATATATCAATAGTATGCTCATAGCTTTCTTGGATGGATCCAGCTTAATAAGGACATAGCAAGATTCATTGCAGATACTTTTTGAACATTCTGGTAGCTTTTAAGATTCAACAGAAAGCCAAGTCCTGGTGATTTATTATGAGGGGTTAATGCTTCCTGTCTCTATTAACATTTCTGCCATGATGCATACAACCACACCAATAAATTCCTTTTAAAGTTCTATCCAGCGTCTGAACAAATGCGCACTGTCACAACGCATTGAGTGCAATACATCTCAGACAGGCTCGTTCCAGCTCTATGCAAAGCAAAGCGATGAGCTTGGAAAGGCTAAACTCGAGCATTCGACTAGATTAATCAGGGCCTCTGAAGCGGAGCCGCACAAAAACAAATATATTTTCAATTACTCACTAAAGTTGACAAGAAACGTCAATTATTTTTTGAAGCTTTTTCAAATGAAGAAAAGGCGTCTTGTTTCTGAGATTTGCAGACAAAAAGGAGACAGGGAAACACATTCAGACTATAAAGTGTATTTTATACTCCATGTTGTTTTTTATCAATTCATCTTAAAGGGCCACAACAGGGAAGGATATTTGTCAATGAGAATTAAAAATGTAATTTAGTAGTAGGGAAACAGATTTTAATTTCTTACATTCTAGTCAGGGGCATAGGAACTCGGGGGATGGTGGGGAAAAATCCCCCAGTTTAAATGAATAGGGGACACAAAAAACAGCAAAATTAAATTTAATCATGCATTACCAAATTTGGCCACTTTAGCACTAAGTAGCTGTATGTCTTTTTCTATAACACGGAAATAGAACGTAAAAAAAAAAAAATATGTTATGGCAAATTTGCAAGCATGTGACTGTTGTGCAATTAATGCCTTTCATGGCTTTCCCCGTAGTTTAAAGTACAATAGTGTGTGTTTATTTGCATTTGCAGTGTTAGGAACAGGTGTTTAAACCACTTACGAGTCCCATCTAGTACTCATAGGATGTTCTGATACATTTGCCATTTACAGGTTTGAAGGCAATTGGGGGCTTGTTGAATTGCTGCAATTAAATATGGATTTCGCGTCTTTAGCACTGGTAACATTTGCGGCCTTGAAACATCAAAGGAGGAGATATGACAGAGTTATGATTTTAACAACCGCAGTGATTTTGAGACTGTAACTCGTAAATGGATTGCAAGTAGGAAAATGTAGCCAACTAAATATCTGTAACTTTTATAGGCTCCATTATGGGCTCCAACACTGAACGACTTAGGCAGTGACTGCCGATGGCTGTCATTGTGCTGGTGGAGATGAGCACGGTAGACGCTCATCCCTACGACCCGTGGGACTACAGATCAACAGAAATCTCAATTATCCAATTCACAGTGCGAGCTCCGTAGCAGTTTGAAAACAACTGTGTTTAAAAATTACGGCCCGCAACACTTTGCAAAGGAAAGTGGGACTTAGAAAAAAAATAAAAATTATACGACCTCGCGGGATTTAGAAAAAAAACGAGATTGTAAAAATACGAAGTTAATGGTCGAACCACGCACATCCAAAAACACTCACAAAATTTAAAAAATACATAAAAAAATCATCACACACAGCATGGAGGGACAGCCAGGACGTCTGGGAGTGAGGTTGCACGCACATTTAAAATGATTTTGCAGAGTTTCGGCACTCGAAAATTGCCTAAGCGAGAAAAAAAATGGTGGACAAAAAACCGAAAATGAGGCTACACGACCCATAACCATGCAAAACACCACCAGGCACATAAGACTTTTACCCAGGAACGTATGAGGTACAAAATACACTATTAGGAAGCAGGACTTAAAAAAAAAGAACGAGATCGAAAAAATACGAAGTTAACGGCCGAACGGCGCACATCCAAAAACACAAACAAAATTAAAAAAAACATTAAAAAATCATCATACACAGCATGGGGGGACAGCCAGGAGGTCTTGGAGTGAGGTTGCATGCAAATTTAAACAGAATTTGGCGAGTTTCGCCACTAAAAAATCGCCTAAGCAACAAAAAAAATGTCTGCCAGGCACTTAAGACCACCAGGCACTTAAGACTTTTACCCAGTGTAACGGAACCCATCACTGTTTTACCCTGTTTTATAGTTATTTAATTATTATGGTTAAAATATGATCACATTGCTGTACTGTAGATATGTTGTTTTATGTTCTACAGAATATATTGGCTCAGAATATTACAGCTACTAGGCTAATAGATAATCCTATTACAGAGACTCCTTTATAAGATAAGGAAGGTCTATTGTATAAAGTGTTTTATTATGAGACATAGAACAAAGAGTATAATCTGATTAATGTCTGATTGCATCAAAGTAGCCAGGTAGCCTAGGGGAGGTGTGACCACACCTATTGTTCTCTTTATGTGTATTGTGTGGCCAAATATGGGCATGTGTATTACCTGTGGGAAGAGATGTGTATAAATATTTCTGCACAACAAAATAAAGTCAGTATTCTTTGACTCCCAAGAAAGTGTCGTCCAATATGGGTGGTCTGGGCTTCTGAGACTGCGCAGTGCTTCTATATGGATATTTAATGCTGAACCTGACTTTCCCTCTGGAACTCTTGGATGGGATTATACCAACTTCACTCTTACACAGCAGCTTGCCAGGGAAAAGGACGTCTCCAACGGCTGGTACCCTCTCACTACCGGGGTAGCCGTTACACCCAGGAACGTACGAGGTACAAAATACACTATTAGGAAGTACGGAAAATGCTTGAGAGCTGCTTAACACATGGACAATCGCCGCATTTTTACAACACTAACTTGCAACTAATAACATTACGATTCTAAAATGACGCTTTACACAACTGAACAAACGGTTTGCCCTCGTGCACGCAGCCTATTTACGCTGCACACTTGCCACATTGCTGACACTTACACCTCAGGTCAGCAACAGTCCAAATGTACATTGTATGCTACAGGAAAATCAACACAGATTGTTAGCTCTTCAGCATATTGATTGCTGCATATATTAATTAGAAATAGGTAAAGTATACTAATTAATTAATTTGTTTATTATTATTAAAAAAAATATACATATACAAAATAAAAATAGCAGAGGAGAGGCTCGCAATGAGCACTGAAAGTGCTCATTACGAGCCACATGATGAGCGCCAATGGCGCTCAGTGCGGGGCTCACAATCTACGCACAGGGTGCTCAGAGGACCAAAGCCTTACATTGTGTGGCAAACAGCATTACCTGCCTTACAATTATATGCCCGTAATTTTTAGACGGGCACTTCGCTAGTAAATAATAATAGAGGTGGGAACTTATTAAATGATTGGAGCTTTTCGAATCTGACACCAGCCCCCTTTCCTAGCACATGCTCACATTAATAAATACAAGCCCCATGCTGCAGAAATGTAAACACCCCTCATACATGTAAATCTTGCTAATGTAAAATGGTAGCCTTCAAGGGGGAAGAAGTAGCTTTAGCACTTATTTACATTTTTCTTTCAATTAAAAGCTTGCTTAATGACATTTTCCTGCCTAATTACGCTATTGGTCACACCCATTTTTTGCAATAATATTTCTTTTACCATACAATGGTTCCTTTAAGCCTCCCCCCCCCATATCTCATGCAAACATAACAATTTGTTCAATTTCTCCAATCTATCTACATTTCCTTTTTTTTTATTGTGCCCCTTTAAAATGTCCTAGTTGACAGTGAGATGTGTGATTCTATATTATTATGTAAACAACCTAAAAGTATGGCATCCTTCAGAGAAAAAAAATTACAGGCCATTTATTACTGTAATTTATATTTTTCCCTGTGGTTCACACAGCAAAGTGAGCTATTTTCGGAGAGTTCTGGCAGCTACATCTGGAAAACTAA